>JALIDW010000005.1:1200000-2400000 GCA_023079495.1 Xylaria sp. L1 SY-2022
GTAAGCATGGGATGACTTCAATCAACGTCTAGCTACTAAATTTCTAATCCCAGACTTCTTGAACCGACACGGCTCTAGCATCGGATCCAAGGTCCTCTTGATCTTGGTGGCTATTCTCAATGCTTTCCGCAACTCGTTCTCGTTCTTCTTGCTACTTATTGTGTGCATGGGATACGGTGTCGTCAAGCCGTCGTTGGGCAAGACAATGGTCTATGTTCGCTGGTTGGCCATTGCCCACTTTGTCTTCGGGCTTGTCTATGCGATTACTAGTCTGCTAGTCTCTCCTGAAGCTGCCGGTATGCTTGGTTCCGTTGTTTTGCTTTTCTTGATCTATCGCTGACGATTTCTAGGTCTCTTCGTTCTTCTCATTGTCCTGCCCCTGGCTGGTACTCTGACTGCCTTTTACGTGTGGACGCTTAACTCGCTTAACTTCACCTTGAAAGACCTGCGTGAGCGCAAACAGACTGCGAAGGAGGCCATGTACAAGAAGCTCTGGTGGTGCATCTTGATCAGCATCCTTGTCATCTTTGGCTTCTTCTTCTTCAACTCCTTCACGTTCGCTTCGGCCTCCGACCCCGACTACGTCCCGTTCCACTGGAAGTCCCGGTGGTTCATGCTTGACGGCTGGTTGAATCTGGTTTACTTTGCTGATGTGGCTTGGGTTGCCTACGTCTGGCGTCCTACCGCCAACAACCGCCGTTTCGCCATGAGTGACGAGATCGCTCAGGATGAAGATGGAGGCTTTGAATTCGCCGATGTGGGTGCCCCCGACGACTCGGACGATGACGAGGAAGCGCATATCGGAATCAAGCCAACGAATGCTCCCACCGTACCGGCAAATGGCAGTCGCGCTACTACGGAGGTTGCGCCGCGAAGATCGCCCACAAAGCCGGATTCCCCACGTGACTCCTTTGACGGCGAGACGATATTTGCAGTTGGTGAGGATGGTGATAAGTTCAGTGATGACGAGGAAGGCGGCGAGGGTTCGAACCTCGTCTCGAAGAAGAAATGAGCAGAGTATGATTGACACAGCAACGGCTACTCAAGTCAAGAAGCAGCATAAGTCTCGACTACGTACCTGGTTGCGTGTTTTGATTACAATGTAAAACCATAGAGGCTTTTACTCGTTTGTGAGTTTAAACTTGGCGTTGGGCGGCGTGGAGTCAAGTCGAGTTGCATTGACGTGAGATTACGGACGGATGGGCTTGATGAGAAAGAGTAATTACAAGCTTCTGTGTTTGTTCATACGAGGTACTTGTCTAATGTTCGATGAAAAGTTGAGTGAGAAGTTGGATGCTGTGAATGTTGCCCCTGAATCGAGGAGATCGTAGTCCGGGAATGAAGTGTTGATGCTATCAACGGTCTTCTATGCATAGTAGTACACATCATACAACTCGCCCCCTTTTTACACAAACCTCCTACAAGGAGCATCTCACACGAACATCCCCTCAAACAACATCCCCACCAAACCCAACAGGCCGTCTCCGTCCCCCATTCTCAGGCAAAATAGCAAGCGCCTTATACACCTTCCCCATACCGCCCGGGCCACGATCAACAAGTCTCCTCCACGCCTTCCCAATCTCCTCTTTCCGGCCCTCATCCCCGACTTTCTTCGCAATCATCTCCGCGCGCTGCGAAATCCCCATACTCTCTAAAAAGTGCGCCTGCTCCACCGGTCCATGACATTCGACTCCTTCACTCGCAAGTGTTGCGGCTTCGACCAGACCCAGGAAATCCACGTCTGCGCTCAGGTCGACTTGGCCTGGCGCCGCGAAGGGACTGACGATGGCGTGTCGCTTGATTCCGCGCAGGGAATTGGCCGGGATGGTTTCGGCCGGGCCGTAGTCCAGGATCAGGGCTGCGCCCGAGGGTTGGGGTTTCGGGTGTGTGGCGGACCCGCCGATGCGAGTTGCGAAGTCCGAGGCGTAGAGGGAGGCGTCTGGGCAGACTTCGATGAGGGCACCAGGGGTGGAACGTAGGGCGCGGTAGCGAGGGGAGGATTCGGGGAGGTAGAGGGCGTGGCGCGTGGGGGCCGGGTTGAGGGTTAGTTGGAATTCGGGGACGGGGTCGTTTTGGAAGGCTTTGGGGGTTTTGAGGTCGGTGTGGGTTGTGCCTTCGGGCGTGGGGGAGACGACCATTTCGCGCCATTGCTTTGTTAGGGGTGGTGTTGTCGTTGTAGTGTTGGATGAGCTGGCGTTGGCGTTGGTGGCGGGTTGTTGTTGAGATGCAGGCACCTCGACGACTTGGAATGCGTGGATAGGGAGGGCGTCGAAGAACTCGTGAGCGACGATGAAAGGGGTCTTGGTTGCGGACTGAGGCACGGCTTTGATGGAGTCTGTCCAGGTTATGGGCAGGTTCGAGTACTTGCTCGTGCTGTGCCAGCCGTCCTTGGACTCGCGCATCTCGGCGCCCTCACCGCAGAGGAGGTTCTTCTGGGCTTCACGCAGCTCCTTGCTAGCTTCAACCATGTAGACGGCGTCGATACTGGATGCCATCTCCTTGAAATTGCGGATGGTCTAAGAGATGTTAGAATATGAGGTTCTGGACAAAGGTATGAATGAGACTCACTCGTAGAATATCATCCATCAAGGTACCTCGACCCGGACCGACTTCCATGAGTTCGATGGACTTAGGACGTCCCTGAGACATCCATTCGGCGACGAACCAGATACCAATGAGCTCACCAAAGACCTGGGAGATCTCAGGCGACGTGATAAAGTCACCCTTCTGACCGAATTGATCACGGCCCGCATCGAGGGCACCCGTGTAGTAGCCACCGACATCAGCAGTCAGACACATGCGCATGTAGCTCGCAAGGGGTATAGGGCCAGTCATCTGAGAAGGATTAGCAACTGTCCATTCTCTCTCAGAAGATTTTCATGAGAATGAATAGTTCAGATTCATGGTAGTGAACATACGCCGATGGCTTCCGTGAGCTGCTTTGCAAGTGGTGTCGACCATTTTCTCTCCTCCTCTCTTCTGACGGGCGTTGACGATAGATATCTTGAGCTTTGACTTAGAATGAGCTTTGAAGCTGCTGGTCTGCGTGATGTGCATCTGAGCCCGGCATGAGCCGAGCGGATAACAGCAGACCTCATCTTTGTCGGAAATCCTTATCAAATAGAGCACACTTTCTCATATACTCATTTTCATGTATTTAGAACATAAAATGTGAGAATGTATTGTGAGTTGTGAGATGATAGCTCGATTTTGTAAGTTGTAAGTGGATGAAGCTTCCAGCTTTGAGCTCGAAGCTCCGACTCGTTGAACGGCTTCACTTTGCCCCGATTATTCTCCGATAAGTCACCAATGACATCCAGCTTTCGTCGTGCCTACAACATCGCAACCTCAACAATTCATACAACTAATTCACGGACGATACGACATATGAATCTTTCATCACAATAGAATACTCCACAATTGAATTGGCAGGATAGATCGATACGATTCACATCTTCGTTATACAGACCATCGGATCACATCTATCCTTCCATCAGTCTATCTACACGATCTTCACGACACGCCTCGTGCACTCTACATCCGAACCTCACAAGTCAATGGAATAACGAAACAACACCACAACCGATATCCCTCCCCGACATTCTCTCTAACCACCAAAATGGCAAGCAAATCCCGCTGGGCCGACACCGAAGAAGACGCCCTCCTCGAAGCAAAACTAAAGAAAGAGAAAGAAGAGAAGAAACGTCTAAAAGCCGAGAAGGCCGCAAAAGCAGAAGAAGAACGGCGTCGACAGGCCGAACTCCAACAAGACCAACAAAAACAAGCACAAGCAGAAGCAGAAGAACAAGAAACAGACAGACCCCCGGCCAAACGCCGGAAACTCACCCCCGAACCCGACGCCGAGACGAGCCTCAAACTCCTCCGCTTCGAGACAGACGGCTGGACGCCCGCGCGCAGCGTCGAGAACTACGATAAACTCAACGACATCGAAGAGGGCGCATACGGCTGGGTCGCGCGCGCACGCGAAACAAAAACCGGCGAAGTCGTCGCGCTGAAGCGTCTAAAACTCGACACCACCGAGACCGCACAAACGGGCCTCCCAGAAACCGGGCTCCGCGAGATCCAGATCCTCAAGGACTGTTCGCACCGCAACATCGTGCAGCTGCGCGAGGTCGTCATCGGCGAAGACACGTCCCGGATCGAAAACATCTTCCTCGTCCTCGAGTTCGTCGAGCATGATCTCAAGAGTATCCTCGAGGACATGCCCGAGCCCTTCCTCGCCTCCGAAGCCAAGACCCTCCTCCTCCAACTCGCCAGCGGCGTCGCCTACCTACACGACCGCTGGATCCTGCACCGCGACATCAAGACCTCCAATCTCCTCCTGAACAACCGCGGCCAGCTGAAAATCGCCGACTTCGGCATGGCCCGCTACGTGGGCGACCCGCCGCCGAAACTCACCCAACTCGTCGTCACCCTCTGGTACCGCGCCCCAGAGCTCCTCCTCGGCACCAAGACCTACGACGCCGCCATCGACATGTGGAGCGTCGGCTGCATCTTCGGCGAAATCCTCACCCGCGAAGTCCTGCTCCCAGGCAAAAACGAAGTCGACGAGCTCACGAAGATCTTCGAGCTCTGCGGCGTGCCCACAGACGATTCCTGGCCCGGGTTCCGCCGCCTCCCCAACGCGCGCTCCCTGCGTCTCCCGTCGAAAGCGAACCCGGCCTCCGTCGGCTCCGTTATCCGCGCGAAATTCCCCATGTTGACGACGGCTGGCGTATCTCTCCTTTCGGATTTATTATCCCTGAATCCAGACGACAGACCCACGGCGAGACAGATGCTGCAGCACGAGTACTTCCGGCAGGATCCGAAGCCGAAGCATGAGGCCATGTTCCCGACCTTTCCCAGCAAGGCGGGACAGGAGCGGCGGAAGAGACATGATACGCCGAATGCGCCCGGTAGAGGGCAGGCCGCGGCCTTGGGGTCGGTGGATTTCACGGGGATATTCGCGGGACGGGAGAAGGAGGAGCGTGGTGGTGGGTTTTCGTTGCGTATGGTTTAGATATATACGAGCTCTTCACCAGACCATACGCTCTCTACCTTCCTACATCTTTGCCTCACTCATACATATTCGATCTCTCGTATCAAAACATGCACATGATCTCTGAGTCAGATTTGTTTCCATACGTAGGCGGTTATTGTCATTAGGAGCTATATATATGTGAATCTCGTAAGAAGTCCTGGTACATGGGCACATCAAGATTTGCTAGGAGAAATACCTAGGAGGCTTTGCTCAACAGCCCTAGGTACTGGCAGCACTTTGAATCAATCAATCCAACCAACATGGGAAAACACATATCCCATCACTCAACAACACTGGTCTGTCTTCAAAAGCCGTTCTCTCTCTCTCTCACACGCCCTGTCCACCCTTTATTTCCATCCCCCCTTCCGCAAAAACAAGCAAAAAGAATATTGTTGTATGTATGTGGTGGCACGAGCCGGTTTTGAAAAGGGCCGACCGTGTACTATGTAAGACTTATTCCAAACACATTATAACAGATAAATCAAGAAGATTGATTTGATAATGCAAAATAAAGACAACACGCAAACGCCCATTCCCGTGCCGCGTTGTGATCCCCTCTGAATCCCACATGCATCATTTTTTTAAATCGTCTTGCATCGTTTCAGATTTTGCCAAGTGTGCAATGATGACCGATGCATTTTTGTTCTTTTTTTTTTTTTATATTTGCCTCATCACCACCTCTGGTGCTGCAGGAAGAGCAAAAAGGCAGTCTGATGAAAGCATATGCTTTTTTTTCATTGACTTGCTTTTTATTACTTATATTAGGGCTGCAATTCCAGTCACGTACCATGTGAAGCTCAGCACCGTGAGGATGGTCATGGAAATCGCGAAGCCGAAAGCCTGGCGGTTAAGACCTCCGGCGGCGGCGCTGCAGGTGACACACTCCCACTCGTCGAGGTCGTGGTAGGGCTTAGGAGTGTACAGGCCAAACTGGAATCCAGAAAAGGGGGCCAGGTAACCAGGCTCGGGCGTGTCGGTAACGGCGCCTGCCGAGTCGTGGATGAGCAGGGTGTACTTCTGGACGAGCAGAGGGCTGGCGATCTGCGTCTGCTGGAACTTGTTGGAGTCCCAGGTGAAGGTGGCAGTGGGCGCGAAAGTCATGTTCTGCGTCAAGGTCCATGTCTCTGTCGCAGCGGAGCACGAAATGAGCACGTCGATGGCGGTGGGGGTACCCTGGAGAGAGGTGTAGTTCCACTGCCATGTGATGGGATCCGTGTTATCGATTCGGTAGAGCGGCATCGGTGCCGTCGGTGCCGGAGAAATCATGGCAACACCACCGGCCGGGTCGAGAGCATTGAACGTCGTGTGCTTCGGCGGGCTGGTCTTGGTCTTGGTGGGCCCTTTGCCCGATCCCGTCGACGCCTTAGTAGGAGTGTTATCATCGGACGCTGTGGGCTTGGCCGTTCCGGTCGACTGAGGCGCGTCGGTACCGGTTGATTGAGGTTTGTCATCGGTAGCCGAGCTCTGAGGCGACGCAGTCTCCGACGGTTTGGCATCTTGCTGGCCTGAAGCAACGTTAGCACCCCGCAGAGGACACACGAAAACTCTGCCTGCCTTAGGCGTGAATCACTTACTGGACGACGAATCATCCTGTCGTACCACCAGCGAGTCTGCCTCGGGAAGCACTGCGGCCCATGCAGCAGCTAACGGCGACAAGGCCAGGGCAACGGTTATTATGTGCTGTGGGCTCTTCATTTTGATACTTTTCGACCGGAGAGAAGTCAAAGCGTGGGCAATTTCAGCGCTCCTTTATAGTCCGGGTTCAGGGGGCTCGAGATCGAGATGAAGCGTGGAGGAGGAGAGAGCAGAGATATAGTGCTTTTCACAGGGGCTGCTCGGTGATCTGGGAGTCTTGGGAGCAGATGCACTAATGAGAATTAAAGGCCGACTAGCAAAGAAAATCAAGACACCAAATATGCTGGAGCAAAATAAAACGTTCGGACTTTCGCCAACGAACAGGACAGGGGAGGGGGGGGAGCCGCTGGGATGGGTCTGTGTCTGGGTCTGGGAACGATAGGGATGTGAGCGAGCGATACAAGAAGGTATTAAAGCGAATGACGGTGGCCTAGCGAGAGAAACGACCGAAAAGGATGATGGTAGATGGCCGGTATGGTCAATGCATGGGACGATCTGTGGAGGAGAGAACGGTAAGAGAAGGGCAGACGAAACGATGTTCCGAGCCAGGCGAGCCAGGTGGGAAAAGGCAGCGAGACCATTGAGCCAGCTGGGTTGTATTATTGGTCTGGCGAACACGAGCACTGTGCATGCAGCTACGACGAGAAAGGTTTGGCGTGCATCGCATACTTCGCGCATCCCGTCATTTTACGATCGTAAAGCGCGCGCTATGGCGGCGCACTAGCCGCAATAGGCAAAAGACCTAGACCTTTTGGCTCCGAGGCCCGGTAGCGTACCTTACGGAAGGGGTACCTTAGTATACCTTAGTCTACTTTAGTGTACAATAGTCCACCCGTATTTATACTCTGTTTGTTCCCGTACCTTTTCGGGGCTAGGCCGGGAGGCAGGTACCGGCGGAAGTCAGGTACAAATCCACGTCGTCAGCAGCGATGGAGAAAAAGACCGCCAAAAAGATCAAAATTCAGAGACATCGTGAGAACAGCATCAAGAAGAGAAAGGAAGGGAGAGAGAGAGAGAGATAGAGACACAGAATGAGACCCGATTACGCGGCAAACAACACATATGCTCATGCACCATGAAAACGTCCGCACATATACCTGCCTTATAGTGGGCTCATCACTAAGCCTCCTCTCCCCACATCACGATGTCCGAATCGCCTCACCACTCTGTCGGGTCAACATTCCTTGACCGACGGAGCTCACTCACAAGTACGGGCCTTATTCTGGTGTAAGTACGGAATACAAGTAAACAAGCTTATAATATCCTCATGGCTGGCTGTAACGCGTACAATGCACCGTAGCGCACGTACAACCCCGGGGAATACGTAGACAACCGGACCTGGGTAACTTGCCCTTGGGTACCGTGGGACCGACTGCATACTGCCACACGATGCCTGAGTATAGAGAGCATCGCCCTGCCCTATACCACCGATTTATTCTTGCTAAAAATAAGTCCATTCACCTTGAATCAGGCTGAGGCCGTGAATGAATTAAATTTGCAGGATACCTACTGTACTCTCTCCACAAATCCGGGGTAGGTCATGGTCATAATAGGTGTATTCCGCTAAAGTAGTACTCGTAGTGAGAATCTTAACCGGCTATGAAACAGGTTGAGAGACAACACCCTTGTCGGGTTGAGAGAGAATGCTCTTGTTCTTTCTATATCTCCGTTTTCAATAACACTATTGTCTCTTCTTCTTTCTCTTTTTCAGTTACTAAAAGGACAACGTGTGTGGTCCACGGATTTATCCGGGTAGGCAACTGAGTCAACACTCCATCCTACTTCGATTGGTGCACTATCATGCTGTTTATATCTAGGTCAGTTGTGCTTTGCCACTGAGGCTTTCCAACTCAAACTAATGTGACTGTGGCAGTAACTCAGATCCGTGCTTATTAAAGAAACAGACTTGCGGGAGGTAGGATCCAAGACCTAGTTAGGTCTTACACCTGTCAAGTTTAACTATCACGGGCGTCTATTTCATGCATTATTCGGTCGGTTGCAGCCGTTCATCCGCTGATGCTTAACTTTACAACCTACTACTCAACCAGACTTGAAGACCGACCTTCAGAGGCATGGATCAAGTATGACTTCTACGATTTCTCGGTTCTTTTATGCTCTCTACGAGAAGACGACTCAGATCCCTCATACATGTTACGGGAATCACATAGATACCGCCAAACACATGCTGATACGCGTAGGTTTAAGGGGCCATTTGTGGAAGGAAGTCATTTATATGACTTAAAGGAAGGGCAAGAAGGATAGGCCACTTCGATACCAGTGGCTTTCCGGTCGGAGAGCTACTTAATGGCACTCATACCTGAGGAAAGGAATGTAACCCCTATATCTGACCTAACAGGTCCGACCCATGCTTATATTCCTAAGCCCATTTCCCGCCAAGCTGTCAATGATGACTTCAAAAGAGGAGCCATTGATGATGCTAAGGGGAGTGAAGCAATGGCAGCTTTGTTTGGCCGACGACTTGCTCAGAAGGGTTCAGCACCGTCAGGCTCACGTTTTGTCCATCGGCGTCAATTTTGGCGCGGAACCTGCATCAGGGGTAGCCATGTTAGACAGCAACCGACAGAAAACGGGCAAAACTGTGGCAACAACACACCAGTAGTAGTGCTCCTTCGGCACACCGAAGATGACGTCCTTGGACCCGTCTGAGTTCTCGCTCACGGACCGGATGAAAGTCTTCGTCGTAGTAACCGGCTTGTCTTTGCCAGCAGCGTCCCTGGTCCACTGATAGACTGCAATGATGACACGAGCCGGCTCAACGCTAGCAGAAGGGATGATGAGGGTGAACGAATCGTTGTTCGCATAGCCGTCAACATGTCCCCAGCGCCCGGCGTAAACGGCCATCTTGTTTTTGTGCTGGCAAGAGATAAGATTAAAAAGGGGGTTGGATTGTGCTGGCAAGGAGGGCTCTGTTGATTGCTCCAAGGTGGCAGGCTGGTGATAGAAAAAGATCCGGAAGAGCGAGCAGTGCGGCGAGCGAGGCTTTTATGTTGATTCTGGGCCTCGCTGCTTGACGATGTGTTAAGATCCGTGAAAACAGACATGATTAACAGCTCAACTTGCATTGCCTTGGCAACTGAAATGACGCAGCAGATATTCCGATTCAAGTGATGTGCATATGCCTGCAGTCTCCATACCGTCGTGAGAGACCTATCGGACAGATTCCCTCGATCCTATTGCATCCTGGCCTCGGATGAAGCTTGCCGTTGAGGTATTGAAGCCCTGACCAGGACTTCCTCCGGATAGCTGCATAGATGGCATGTAGGTTAGAGCTCATCTCAATTAATATACTCGATCTTGTTTGTGGCTTGAGATGGATACCACACAACTTCCGGCGGCGAATATTAGCGCTGCGTTGTGATGTAGATGGCAATATGCATCAACGTCCGCATTATAAACGGGTAATGTGGAACGGAATGGACTCAGGAGGACTCCTCAGTCTTCACTTTGAATGGCCCAAACATCGTCGTATACATATCCCGACAGGTGCATTGTCCAGAACACAAAAAATCAGTAACTAGGAGACCGAGATCTGACTATCACTGCATTCGTACGACGAATATATCCTCTGGTGGTAGTTGATCACCGACATGGAACGCACATAGACTGCCAATAGGTTTTAGGTAAGTGATGATGCGCAAGAGGGACATGAACATGGGTCGCTCGTGGCCAGGTATACTCGGTCGTTCTTGAAGACGAGAATCTGGTATGATTGGAGGTATAAGTTCAAAGAACCCGTTGCCGAAGGCTATCACATAGCAGGCAAAGTTTCCCCTTCTCGAACCTGCAAGTAAACACCAAGTGCTGCAGAGCTAGATTCCATTCTCCCCTTAAATGATCCTTTGATGCAAGCTTGTTTATCGACAACATTGGTATTGATTGGCGTGATCCATCGTGACCAATGTCGCATCGTCCAGCGTCTGCTCATTCGGACACAGAATCGTCGAGCTGAGAATTCAATGAGGTTTGAAAGCTCTAGTAAGTTCAAAGGGCATAGTGACGGACGAATGGATCGATTCCATGAGGGGCATGAAACGCCACCATGTGTACGTTGACCTATGAGTTGCCCTCTTGGCTTCAGATAATTTCGAAAAGAATTCGGATCAGTGGCAGCCGATCGAATCGTAGATACTGGTGAAAGTGCTCCTTGTAGATTTCAGCTTGCGACTTTCAAGGACGCAGAGAAGCCAGTCGGGTTTAACAGGAATCTTTGCCTGTGTATAGTCTTGGAGTTTGATGGGTTGGCAGAAAGTAGTATTGAACACACAGCCAGCCTCAGTCTCCTGGATTGGGTCGGTATTCAAGCCCGGGGTGCACGTGTCTCATTTCTCATCTGCCCTTCGGGATATGTAAGAATGATACAATATGTTCTGCAAAGTCGATCGGTCCGTGGAGCGAAGAACTGTAAAGGTCATCGCTGTTTCTACAGGAGCAAGTTAGGCGTATTGTTGGTGCTCCGCGGCCTAAACCGAAGTTGAGCAGCGATTTCTAACTTGCGAGCCTCTTGAGATGGATTGTCGCTCGGTGGCAACATCGCCCGCTTACTTTGTAATGAACCCCAGTAGTGACGCCGATTTTTGACGATGCTAGACATAAGAAGTCATGCTTTTGGCAAGGGGTTGCGTACCTAGAGCAATGCTTCTTCATACGGAATACCTACGTTGACGAGTCACGGCGCTGCCTTAGGCCACGCCACCTCCCTAAGAGTGAAGTAGGTAGGTGTGGTTACCGTTAGATCTCCCACTCTCACGCAGGTAGCGTACGAAATAGTAGCTCCTATGAGTGTTTGCAAGACAGTCAGTACCTCAAAGCTATTGCTCATCGGAACAAATGGCATCAGATTCTATCCCGTGGGGCAAACTCATCAGGCATCAATCCTAAGAGTACGGAGTAGCAAGTCGGTATCGTATGTATCGTCGGCTGCTTTGCCCAGCTTAGCAGGGGCACAACGGACCAATGATTGCACGGAATTATCCCGATGAAATGTCATATGCTCAGATAGCAAGGACCAGCGGGAATACGAGTAGAAGACCCGTGCCTTGTGTTGTTGGATGAGCTCCTGGCCTCGAGAATGAGCCTTCGCAGTGACGGGAACCTCCCGGAGCGACAACAGCGTACTCAGATTGATGTCCATCATGGCCGCAAGTTGGAACCGTAGCAACTCGTCCATATTCGAATTTCGGGAAATATCAATCGTTCTGCAGTCGCTCAAGTTGATTTCGAAGGGAACCGGCTCCATGCAATATTAAGATATTCCTCTGTAAGTAGAGTGCAAAGGCATATTGCCGGCATGATTGCCCGGATATTCTATTCCGTACTCCGCACGATGGGAATCTGCTCAAATCAATTCAAGATGAAGAATACCATCCAGCAAGACCAATATCGGTCTTTCAGAATACTGCCGGAGATAAGTGGTGTTTTAGGAATTGAGGCCATACTACTGAGAAAGAATGGCGTAATACCGCTGCTGGGACGGCACGGCGCGCGCGGGCCATGGGTACATGGCATATGAGCCAAATTCATCTCAACATCGGAAATGCACAGATGAAAATGAAAATGTTACCGACTCCACAGAAAAAGGGACGAAGCGTGAGATGTCGGCCAGAGAGAACCAGGGCTGGTGTTCTGCGATCCAGAGACAGGAATAGAAGCCATTCGCGCCATGTCAACGCGTGATCAAAGAGACGCGTGAGCCTACTCGTACTCGTAAAGGTACTTGTACAGTGAACCAAGCCACTGCCGGATATCTGGTACGATGAATGGGCGACATGAAGCAGAACAGACGTATAATGCACCTGTTAAGAAGAAACTCCGTGTCTGGCGGAATTTCTGCGTTCTTCCTGCGTGGCACCTTCGTGGTTTTAACGTAGCGATGACGATGGGGGCGGTCCCAGCGGCTCCCTTGACTGCCGGTAGCTATGCCTAGGACTGCACAAAATGATACCTGGATGGGTTAGTTCATCACCTGTATTACAGTTCGCGGATCGATACTACCTGCCTAACTCAGGTAAGAAGATACCGGCATTTTAGAAGGTCATAGGGAAATCATATTGCCCGGTAAAAGTAAGAGAGGATTGTTCTGGGCTGCCTTGGCAACACGATACTCACCAGGCGATTTACTTGTAACTACGAGTACTTTCATCCGGACGACAGCTAAACGTGTTGTAAACTTCCAGTTCTCGAGATAATCCACAGAGAAGGGTTAGGTTGTATCAGGCATCTCACTTTCTGAAGTACTCGTAAGGTACCTATGTATGTAGGTCTAGAGAGAGAAAGTGGCTCGTCACTTCCAGTAATCCGTGGGTTGAGGGGGAATTCAGTGCGCCTTCCCCTAGCTCCATTGCTGCAGGTAGGCAGTGAAGGAACGACCAACTACATATTCCTGGTAGGCACCCAAGGCACAGTTGTAATAAGCCCAACCTTAGGGCCTGCGCCCGTTAACGGTGCCAGTGACTACGGATTACATATGTATGCAGTGTGTATCACGCCTTCCCGAGTACTTTTTCATGTGCCTCACCTGCCTCGTGCGCGTAAAGCACACGAGGAAGGCGCGTAGCACGTTCGTTAGGTACCAGAGTTTCAGCTTCTGATCAGCCCAAGATGGCTGTGCAAATTAACGGATTACTTGCGAACAACTGCCTGCAAATCGTACATATCAAGTACACAATTGTACTACACTTCTACTACTTGTAGTGCAATCACTCGTCTTAGAACAGCATCTGCCTAAGCAGGTACTTAACAACCCGTTTCAAGAGAGAACAAATACAGAACACAAAACTGTACGCGGCATCTGCGAAGTGCTCGTCAAGGAAGGAACCACGTCCGCGTGCCTGCCTCCAGGCTGTACAGTAAAGGTTCCTGCCCTCCAGTTATTGCCGGTACGTACTTCGTACCCTACCTGTAGTATTTGTGGGCCCCCCTTCTGTGCTACGGCGCGATTACCTCCCCTCAGAACCCCCCTAATAACTACCTAAACCTGCCCCTCGTGATTCAACCTACATATTTCTTACTTGTTGTACTTCTCGGCGTCTGTGTTCCCCTGTTCCCCTTGTCTGATCTATCTCTCAAGGCTATCGATGGCGTATGAAAGGAAGCAGAACAGAAGCGGGTTCGACACAGATCCCCATCGATCCGCGATGGCGCCGTCGGCATCGGAGTCCGTCACCATTGACCGGGCCTACTTCGAAACCCTTGTCCGGAGGTAAGCTCACAGCATCTATGCGTCTTCCTGCCGATGACAGCTCTCGTGGTGCTGCTGCTGCTGCTCGATTGCATTGTCATGTTGCCCCCAAAACGCTGTTCTCTTCGTGCTACCACACCGCCGATCTAACCCGATGTTGCCTCCAGATCCAACTACGTGCGTTTGCCTTCCGGGGGGACGTCGACTGTCCTCTTGACTAAAGTGACTTTTCTTTCTAGAACAATGACGTCCTGGGTTCGTTGCCATTCGCCAGCAGCCATGCGCCTATGGTTACCGTCCCCAAGGCTGAATATGAGAATTTGGTCCTTCTCGCACGTCAATTTGGTAAATAGCTGCTCCGACATGACGATGGAGACTGACTGCCGGGGTATGTGGAGAGCATGCTAACACTCGGATACTAGCGAACTTGAAGAGAAGCTTGATGGGAGCTGGAGTCACAGAGGAGAACATTGCCGTAAGCATCCTTCCGTTGCCAAGCAGCCCACCTACGCCTGTTGTCTCAATCCGCCATGCCCCCGGTGACTTCCATGCAACTGCGTCTCCTTGGCTATGTTAACAACTCGTAGACACTTGTTCAAGATCCTACTGGTCTTGATCCATATCAATCTCCTGCGGTTGCTTCTCCTTACACTCACAACCAGAATGGTGGCTATGAAGCGCGTCCCACACAGACCACTGGCCCAGCCACTGCCTTCCAAGCAGCATCGCACAACACTTCTCATGGCCCGAACAAATCCGGCGCGACCACACATGGTCATACCTCGCATGGCGCAACCGGATATAACAACGGTGCAACCGCCTATGGCGCTTCAGGAAACATGTCACAATCCTGCGATGAGAGTCGACCCTATGACATCGAAGAGAGCAACGAATGGGCTGCCCAAGATCCTGTGGGAGATACCTTCACTTCCCACTCTGCCGATGGTCCAGCAGATGCGCACAACAATTTATTTCACCAGCTACAGAAGTCCCGGCCCTCGTACACTCGAAACTGCAAGCGAACGATTATGTTTTGCAACTTGCCCAACGGCGCCACTCTCTGGGATGTGACGAGTGAAGTGCGTGGGGGTCAGCTGCTGGATGTGTTTCTGCGTGCTACGGATCGCACTGCTTCCGTTTCGTTCGTACACGAGGAAGATGCTGTGCGCTTTTATGAACACACCAGGAAGAATGACATATACATCAAGAACAAACGGGTACGTTACCATAGGTTCAACATTATCTACTGGCAGGACTTCTTACGATGAATTAGGTTCTCATTAAATGGGCCGATCGCCATTATACCATGCCTGGACACATTGCCAACAAGCTAGCAGGCGGAACGACTCGCAACTTGGTCATCCGACGCTGCGGTGTGCAACACACTGCCGACTCGATTCGCGAGGACTTGGATCACATCCACAACATGACGGTAATCAAGGTCGACTTTATTGGAGGTAGTTGCTTCATCAAGACCAATTCCGTCCACAATGCGATCTATGCGAAGAATTGCATGATGAGCCGCGCGTAAGTCTCTTGAGTGGAGCTCGGCATCATTCCTGGTCTAACAATTCTCATTTAGGAAGTACAAGGGCTCCAGGATTGACTTTGATGCCGATGAGTGTGAGCAAGACTTCGAGGCCGTTCCGAAGCCGGCGGCCAAGCCACCACCCCAACGAAGCGCACCGGCGAAGGCACCTTTGGCTGGCATGCACAATCGGTTTGACATGCTCCGCGTTGATGACGAGGACAATGACATCAATAACGAGAGTGATGATAAGTTCGACACCTCGGCTGAGATTGTTAATGTCGCAGCCTAGGTCGTTCATCGCCTGTCGCAGATGCCATCAAAATCAAGTCCTTCTAGTGCGTTAACCCTTGTTAATGAGTGGGCGAAAAAGGGGGGTGGTAAGGTTTATAAGACTGAACGACTGCAAGGTTCATGACGGCCAACTGTCACATTGGGCGGGAGTCAAGGAGTTAGGTATACCCCTTTGTCAGGTTGTCGACCGACAACAGAATGAGCAACTTGATGGCTTTGATGTCATGGGTCCCGTATTATACGACATACGTGTTCTGCTGTCTGTACATGAGAATAGCTTGGCCATCGCATAGTAGCATCTACGGCAAGCCACCTGGGGTACTCATCGCGTACCGGTTTGCCGGAGCTTTCCTATCAATAGCTTACACTAATACGGAATATGTAGCACATTCTACACAAAGAATTGATCCCGGTATACCACCTGGTGTAATCTGTGTCCCATTGATCTAACAACAATATCTAGGTACTTTTTACTTCATTCACGTGGGATGCTTGATTTGACTACATACAACAAGCCGGGTATGTGTGGATGGAAAGTGCCGATACCGGTCCCGGCAGTTTAGTATTTCCCGTAGCGCGCCCCCACTTCTTTTGCTTAGCCCCGGGCCCGTGGTCGTGGATCTGAGCGAGATGGTTCCCGGACGCTAAATTTAGAATTGTGGAACTTTGTCGGGAGGTGGATTACGGGTTTCTTTTTGAGGGTCTTAGGTACTAGAGTTGGGTGTGAGGGTTTGAGAATGGGATTGTGAGATGGATGGATGAAAGAGGGAATGGGTAGGGAAGATGATAGGTACGATTCGTGGTTTATGGACATCGTGCGGACTCGGTTTGCGGTTTGGGGTTTGAGCTTCCGGAGCGGGTTTCGTTTGCGAGTAATCTACGAAATTGCTTTGCGAGCATACATATGTGCTACAAGTACCTACATACGCTTGAATTGTTTCCGACCGATTGATTGTGTTTGTAGGTAGAGATGAAGGGCGGTTTGGACTTTGTCTATGTACTTCGTACGTACGTGTGTTTGTTACCAACACATATTCACCACGTTTCCAACGTGTATGCTTGTATTACTGTTTCTCCCAATAATTTCATCTTCCGCTGCTACCGCAGTCCGGATGGAAACACTCAAGAAACCCTCAAACAGCAACAATCCTGTGTGCAGACAGGTAGGTACCGTTCATCACATGATGGAAAGGCGACTGAAACTTAGCGTGTGCACTAGCATCTGAGACGGACCCCACAAGGATGTCTCATAGTGTGCGCTAGTGCGTTTGATAGTGCGCACTAGATCCAGGTACCGAGGCGATAGATTCAGGTGCGATGGAGGAGGTCATGGTTGTTCTTTCTACCTTGCAGGGAATTATTGATTTAACTGGGGATCTGCGGAAGGTATCGTAGATTCTAGAAATTCGTCTGAATGGGGTTACCGTCTAGTGTCGAGGCAGTTGCCAGTTACTGACTCTCTAAGTTGTGCAAGTGGGTTCCCTGATTCGTTCGTCGAGGTCTCAACTTAGAGGATCGGCGAATGTGTTCTGCCAAGACTGTGGTACTAGGTGGTAGAGAATCAAAAAGTGGTGTACTCATGTTGCTAACTGGCCCGCTTCAAAAAACTGCCGAGATATCTCTGTAGGGTTGTCAGTTCATCCATATCTTGCTTCGTGACGATCTCAAGTCCAGGGGCCGGTAGTAGAGCAGTCCGCTCTCAAAAGCATTATTCTTCTGGCATGATGCGACGCTGCTCATACATGAACGAGACGACGTTGGTTTGTTCGTAATAGACAGTTCACGGCTTAGTACTGGCTCAACGTCGGCATCTCTATTCTCGCTAACGTATCGAAAGTCGAAAATGGAGTTTCCAAAGTCTTCATGACGTTTGTGATAAGATCAACAACATCTAGGTACGCGTTTAGCAAGAACCGTATTAGTCGTCGAATGTACCTTTCATCGCATTACAAAGTGCCCCTCAGATCCGAGTCTTTCTCATGAACCACAGGATGGAGCATCACTTGCGCTTTACCATTATCTTCAAGGGTGACGGTTCTCATAGTAACGTTGGGCGCATTATACCCGAGGAAGTCGATGGAAATGGCGGCATCTGAGCTCTTGAACATGGAAAGGCCATGATCAACGAGACAACAGCGAGAGTGGCACATCTGTAGTACATCAACTGCATATTCGTTTCTTCTCCAATCTTATTGTGCCTTCATCGATACTGAGAGTAGTGAATCTGCTATCGAAGATGGTCTTTGTCGAGATCGGTTTGACCGTTGAAAGGAGGACCTTCCAATTAACAATTCGCTGCTCTGGTGACATCAGCTGGTGCTTCGGCGACTCTAAAAAGGGTGTCTGCGGTATGACTTGGTTGACGTTACTTTGCTCGACCTCAGAATCCAACTTGACGGCAACAGGCGGCGGGAAATCAGCGTATGTGGATATCGGCGCCTTTATCATCGAAAAACAAGGCCGGAACGGCAGATGGAATGGGGTAATGTGCTTAGCGATGTGCTTCGCGAGGAATACGAGGCTTCATAGAGTAACCTGGCCATTCGTGTTCGTGGCATTTCGTGCATCTTCAGCAAAATGGCTGGGGAGGGGTCGCATTAGGCGATCTAAGATATGAGATAATAGTTCGTATCGCGCTTGGAGATGAGATACAAGTACTCGCCCAGTCTGATAACGACAGCAGCTGAGATTCGGTATTTGATGAATATAAGTATGGATGAGATGCGAGTTGTTCGAATACTCCCCCGACCTAACCATGGCTCACAGCTGGAGCAATCGTATGCATTCGTACCTAGAAAATACGAGCGATAGAAAGAGAACCAATGTTGCATTCCTTCCCTTCCACCGGCTGACGGCAACGATCAGTCTCGTTGTTCGGCAGCTCGTCAAAAGGCAAGCCAGCTGTTGGCGGTTGAAACGAGCCGCATGATTCCGCTCAGAAGTTGCATTCCAACTCATTGGGACCTAAAGAGAGAATTCAGGTAGGCATTATCCAGTATTTTGTAAGGTGCGATGTGCATTCTTAAGAGGTCGCGAGTTCGGAGGAGGACTCTACCTCGGCACGAGCGGTAGTTGCTACCCACAGGTACGGAATACCTACGATTGTCTTGTAGGTGCTTTTGTTTCGTACTTCTTCAAAACGTATTGCCTGCAGTTGAAAGTCACATTGCGTGTTCAACAAGTCAAGAATATGTGGCCTCTTTCATACTACGATAACAAGCACTGCAGACCTACGGATTATCTACGTAGAAAGTGTTGCTGAGTTAGACCGTCTTGTTACGAGGTGTGATGGGTAAGTTCGGTGCCCTTGCCAGGTACCTCCACTAAGGCGTTATCCACTGGCTAGACGCGTTTGGATAAACTGCATAACTGGTACCGAACTCCAGGGCAATTGCTGAATGTATCGCGAGTACCAAAAATGACAGAAAGGGCCGCTATACCGCAGTCAGTATGGCCGGTGGATCTGAGCTCAAGTGCGGTACACGGACATGGGCCACGACTTTTGCCTCATACCTCGTAGGTTGGTAGTCACATCCATAATAGAGGCAATCCGTAAATACTGTACCAGGTATGGATGTATACGTAATGGGTTAATTGAGGTCAGGTGGATGGATGGATTGGACGTTTCCACTGGGCAAGAGCGGGGTGGGAAAGATGCAGGTACCTACCGGTGCCGGTGGACAAGTACCTAGATAGCGTATTTTACTAGTAAAGGTACATCTAACGGAGCGCACAAAGGTCCACAAGAGTGGGGCTGGCAGTGCGGGCTCGAGCTACTCGTAGGTAGGATTTCAGGGTCGAAGCTGCCCTACTACGAGCAGCTCAAGGTTGGGCAACAGCAGACGCCATCGCGCGCCACAACAATGCGGGCTTGGACCAACCGGAGCGTGACGTCCACGTAGTCAAACCACCTGCACCGACCACTCCTGCCGCCTGCTGCCACTGCCACTACTACATAGTACCGCTGCCCACTGCTGCCACCTCATTCTCTCACCACTTGCACTCCTTTGCTTGTTCTCCCGCCACCACAAACTTCTCCCGACATTCATCCTCTCGACATTATCTCCGAACCGAACAAATCATTTACTCCTCCACATAGTGGTATGCTTTCCGTTATAACTGACCCAAGGATCTTACGAACATCCATAAACCAACGCCCTCTTACCGAGAGACCTCCCCCCTCCCGTCGTGCGTCGAGCTGCGTCGAGCTTTCGCACATTCGCGGCTGAGCGCAATCGGCAGCCTGGTCCCCTCCTCCTCTTCCCTCCCCCTCCCCTCCCCGCTCCGACCTCATCTTCATATCCGTACGCGCTGGCTGCTTGTCCTCGCCGTCCTGCCGTCTCTACGCTCGACTTTCCTAACTTTGGACATGCAAGCCAGTCAGCGTCATCATGGCACACGACAAGATGAAGTTACAAGACTGTATGTGCTCATTTTATCACCACCACATCGCCGCCTACGATTCGGCTCGACTCGACTCGACTCGATTGGCCGATACACCTTCTGCATCACCAGCTGAGACATATCTTTTCTGGCTCGTCAGGCGCTAACTAGAAACCTTCTGCAGGGTTGGACGACCTATGCGTCCGATTCATCATAAACCTCCCGCGAGAGGACCTCTCCTCGGTTGCACGCATCTGCTTCCAAATTGAAGAAGCACAGTGGTTTTACGAGGACTTTATCCGACCGCTCGACCCCAGTTTACCATCTATGACGCTGAGAGCATTTACATTGAAGATGTTCCAACATTGCCCTCTTCTCGCATCGTTCTCCATGGATGTACATCTCCTGGCCTTTGAAGAATTCATGACGTACAAGACAAGAGTTCCTGTTCGGGGCGCCATCATGCTGAATGAAGCTATGAATGCCGCCGTGCTTGTCAGGGGATACAAGAAAGGCTCGAGCTGGAGTTTTCCCCGAGGCAAAATCAACAAAAACGAAGACGATCTCGTATGTGCTTCGCGCGAGGTTTACGAGGAGACCGGCTTTGACCTCCGGGCATCTGGTTTGGTGGAAAAGAACCAGCCTGTCCAGCCACTGGAGATCACTATGCATGATCAACAGGTGCGGCTGTATGTCTTTCGAGGAATCCCGGAGGATACCGTGTTTGAGACCAGAACGAGAAAAGAGATTGGAGATATCAAGTGGTACAGTCTCGCCGATCTGCCAACTTATAAGAAGAAGAAAGGCGTATCGAAGAATCAGGCCTCTGCTCCAACTTCCCACGACAAGTTCTACATGGTCGCGCCCTTTATGGGACAACTAAAACAGTGGATCCTGAAACAGCAGAAGTTGGATGCGGAAAATGCCGCTCGCGCCGGACATCAGCAACCGCCGGTATTCTATGAGGACCTGGTGACGGATGATAATATGGCACCGGAGCAACTTCCACATGCTTCTTCGCGGAATTTCCCGGACAACATCGACAAAGCGACAAAAGAGTTGCACCAGTTGCTACGAATCAACCCGCCCACTCATGGGCTTCAGCTGCAGCCGCCAGTCTCAAGTCAGGAGCCTGGCCAGGCTTTATTGTCCATCTTGCAGCCTAAAACAGTCGATGCCAATTATGCGCCGGAGCATGGCCATAGTCAACCGGCCTTGCATAGAGACCGAGAATTCGCTGGTATGGCTCAGCCATCGATTCTCAGCCATCGCCTTCAGAGTGAGGGGATCTCGCCGTCCGGCTACGCGGAACCTCCCCAATACCCTGGCGGACCTAGGAGCGGCCCCGAGCCTTCCTATCACTCGCAGTATCCTGAACACAGGCCTCGGCCTCAGGTCTTCGTTACAGAGGACCTTCCTCAACCTAATCATGTCAGGAAGCCGCATGAGTTGCCCAAGCCACCGGTACAGCTACAGCATCCCCAGCCATTGCCGCCACAGGTTCAGAAGAAAATGTTGTTACATAACCTCCACGACATGGTCTCGCCACCAAGTGGTACAGGTGCAGCCAATCAACACGTTCACCCAAACGTATCTCAAGGGTTTCACGCTGCTCCCGGTCCGAATGCGCACTACTCGCAATATCGGACCCATGGTGGTGATATGCAGGCGAACCAGATACCCCCGCTGGGTCAGCAGTCGGCCAATTTGATGAGTGTATTGACGGGAAAGAACCCGTCAACGACTATACACCAATCGCCCCTGCAGCCATCTTCCAGTGTGGCGACTAGAACAGAAGGCCACTATGGCGGTGCAGCTATGCCGCCGACTACGTATCCAGGTGCAACTTTGCAAGCACCGGTCTCGTCTTCACGCGGCATCACCCGTCCCGATCTACCCACCGACCAGCATCGGGCCTCCCTATTGGGCATGTTCAAGGTTGGCCAGCCTACGATGCCTCAGGGTCAGATCGATGGTCAGAGTCCGTCGTTGTCACCTGCCATTTCCCGAACGGCCCAAGCGGATTCTCAAAGGCAGCAGGGTATGAGACATGGAGCATCTGGTAGTGATGCTTCAAGGAGCACTGTGCGGGCGAATGGCCAGTCGACACTCAATGCAGAGTTCAACAGTTCGTACGGCGCGCAAACTATCTTGCGCCGTGATTCGAATCAAGGCTCGTCACATAGCCCAGCTATGTCTACACGAAACTCGAATGAGCTCACGACTCATTTGCCCGTGCGGTCTCACCATAGCCCTGGGTCGTCCCGAGACCAGATGTCAGCTCAGAGCCAGTTGTCGCCGTACCAGAAGTACCTGCAGGCGCAGGCTCCGAGCCCCAATTCAGCGGCACCCCCTGTGCCGCTACACACGGCCCCGTCTTTTTCATATGGCGGAAGTCAGGTCCCGGGAGACCAGTTACACTTGGTGGGCGCTCCGACTGGCTCGACGCTTCCTCTGCCCGGCCTGCTGAAGCCCAAGCAGGGTGCATCAGTCGAGCAGAAAAAGGCGCTGTTATCTATATTTGGGAAGCCGCAGCTCGAAGGCGAGCATGGTAAAGGCAAAGGGATTGCGGGACCGGAGCAGGTGGCGGGGCCAGATTCGATGCCGCGGGCACGACTAGGTTCGTTCGCATCGCAGTCGACGTCTTCCAGGCGCAGTAGTGCTGCGCCTTTGTCAAGCGCAGACCGGAATTTCTTGCTCGACTTCTTATCAAACGCGTCGAGCAATGCGAAGGTCTAGGCCTGAGAGGCTGAGGACAGGGAGAGAGAGTCTGCATATGCGATATGTGAAGGGATTAAGTGAAAGCCTCGGTCGAGGTATCCAAATTTTGCGCTTGTTCACTGCTACACAGCGCTATTACTTTTCTGAAGCGAACGATACTGGGCAGTGGTATCTCTATAGTAATTTGCATTGGAGGGAAGGGGTTATAATCAGGTATCTGAGGGGTACGGTCTGGACGTTGCTGTCTTTACGATGTCTGTCTTGCCTGAGACTTTGACTTAGACATTCAGGCACCATGGTTGACACGGGGCCAAATCTCTGTCGCAGTTCGACTTTCAAGTGTATTCCATAGTTGTCAAGTTATCATTGGCTCCATACGACGACGGTATAACAGAATCACTACACATTAGGCACCTAGGTGATTGTGCTGACACCTAGCTAATGAATCTGACTCAATCACAATTCGTCGATGACTCTTAAGACTCTCATGGTGCCATTGCTTTGTTATCTACGGAATGGTTTGTGAAATGCATAATGACTTTGCTACGGTGTGGAACTTGTTCGAGTGAAGCTAGTTGGACATCTTCAAGGGTCTCCTCCCGACGAGGGTATGCCCCTGTTACCGGATGTGAGGACGTTGAGGTCGCACGCGGCGGCCCACTTATCTCAACGGTGGAAGCAGGGATGTTCAGGCGACGGCGCGGCTCGGTGCCCCACCGTCTTCGGAACGATGTCGGACACGTACCGGTACTCGCGTCCGTGTGCTTGAACACCTTCGTGAGAGGAGTGTGAATTATTTATGAACTGGTAGAAAGATTAAAGGTATATATAGTGCACCTTGTAATTTACATCTGACTATAGCATGTAGAAGCCTTAAAGATGTAAGGCGCTCATGCACCAGATTGCAAGCAGGTGTACTAGTCCAGTGCTCGGTACCAGTACCTATTCCGTACCGTACCAAAAAGAAAGTACCCCACTTGCCCGGGGCCCCTCCAGAACGCTACAAGTCATCCGTACCTACGGCGCAGCGCGAACCATTTCCCCAATTCCAACATCCAACGCCAAGCATCTACCAACATCCTCACGATCGCAATCCGAACCTCGCAATTCCAATCTCTCATTTCCAATCAACAATACAAGAACAAGAAATAAGAGAAGAAGAACGACAACATGGCGCGCCTCGTTCAAGAGCCTCTGTCGCGCCGCAAAGGCGTCGTCGACGCCGATCCGCGCGCGGCCCTCACGCGCGTGCTGGCCCGGCTGCAGACGAACATCCTGCATGCGGACGTCGAGCGCGAAAGGAGACTGCGCGCGAGCGAGACGGAAAGGCGGAAGGCTGGTATTGTGCGTTCTTTTGTCCCATCTTTTTCAATTCGAGTAACTTTAGGATGAGTAAATGGGTGGAAATTTGTATGGGTGGAAAGTGCTAACAGCAACGTGTCAGAATCTCGAATACGCCCGCACCCTCCTCGCGTCCCTCGAGTCCGATGCGCCGCCCGGCCTTAAGATTGGCGGCGGAAGACGACCGGATGTCGCTGTTGATCTGAGTCGGAAGCGCGAACTTGTGGAGCAGATTGCGGAGCGCTTGCGCGAGTTGGGCGAGCTGGGGGGTGAGAGTGAGGATAGTGAGGAGGAGGGAGAGGATTTGCTTGCGGGTGTGGTTGCGACGCCGAGTCAGAGCTCGGAGTCTGTGGGGGTTGAGACGGCGAGTTATGAGGAGGTGAAAGAGGACGTGCAGGTCCGGACAGAAGCGCACGTCGAGACTACGATCGCATCTACGCCCTCACCAACGTATTCCGCGCCCGTCGCTACAAGCACAGAACCAACGACGACATCCTCAACCCTCCGGCCCCGCGGCATCGTATCTACATCTACCACCACATCACCACCACCAGCCTCCACAGACACCGCAACAACCACCGCCACCCTCCGCTCCCAACTCCTCGGCACCGCCGCCGCCAAATCCACCACGGCGACAACAACAGCAACCGCCGAAGCAATCCTCGACCACCACCGCGCCGAACAAGACAAACTAACCGAATCGATGGTCGCAATGGCAAAAACACTCAAGGCCTCGACGCACGCATTCTCGTCCTCATTGCGCGAAGACCAGGATGTTCTCGCGGGCGCGGGGAAGGCCCTCGATCGTAGCGAACGGGGCCTCGAGACCGTCGCGGGTCGTATGGGTAGTTTGCGACGGCTTACGGAGGGGAAGGGATGGTGGGGACGGATGATGCTGTATGCGTGGATTGCGGGCCTCGCGGTGTTTGCGGTTTTGTTGGTTTTTGTGTTTCCTAAGTTGCGGTTTTGGGGGGTGTGGGGTGTAGGGATGGGGGGAGGGGGGGGAGGGGGGAAGACTAGGGGGTGAGAAGAGGAAGGGGAGGGGGAAGAGAAAAAGGGACTACGGATACGGTACCCTACAACAACTACTACTACTAATACTGTCGGTTTAGCGTGTCTCGAGTCACATGTCACGAAGTAATGAGAAGAAAAGTGTACGATTGCTGCAACGCGCGTTTATATTGCAGACGCGGAAGAAATACCATGTTCTGAGGTCGGAAATTACAGGCCGCAGCACATCTCTAGCCACGACCGCCCCTCGATGATCTATATAAACCCGACCATGCATATGGCATGATGGACCTCTGTTTCGGCAAGCCACCGATGACAGCCCAATCTGGCAATCCAGAACACGAGGTCTCGTCATTATCTCGATCTTGGACACAAAGAACCCGGCTTATGAGGCAATTTTCTAGCATTTGGAACCACCCGATCATTAGGTCCTTGTGTGCATACTTGACCCAGCCCCACGGTTCACCACCCGAGTAACTCGACCCAGAATGTCGAGCTTTTTGGTGTGTGTACGCAGCAGCCACGCTCTGCTTATGGAATGAGATACACACATATTCTCAGACTCTGTGATGATCGAAAGACGTGCAGGTGAGCTTCGTAGTGTGTCGAGTCGATCCGGTGACGTTCATTGGTGTCTGGGAGCGGACGACCATCACACTTGCGAGTAGCTAGCTCACCCAGACCGGAACGCAACACAAGTCAATTAGTATCTGCGAATACGCCAGATGACCAATGTGATACCGCTAGACAGGGTCGCAGGTGATAATCACAGAGCCCAGCGATATTGTCGTCTGCTCTCTTCGAGCCACGCCGTGAGCCGGAATTGTCAAAGCTTGACCGGGTAGCGATGCATTCATCATCGCATTTGAGATTGAAAAAGGAGTATATAAGACGGGTTGAGGAACCTGTTGTTCTCTCCCATGATCCTTTCCGCCAGTCCGTGAGACCAGAATGGGAACATAATCCGTATATGTGTATTTGGGACCAATCCCCATGTCGTCGTGATCGTCGGGACGATTTGATTTGTTTGGTTAGAGTATATAAGACGAGCCGGCGATCATCATGAAAAGGGCGCCTTCTCGGAACTATCACTGCCAGTGATGATGTGTGGCACGCAATGATCGAGGGCCTTGTCGCATATCGTCTGCATGGTATCGCCTTGTCTTATTGCCTATCCGTGTGCGGAGTGCCAGCGAGCAGATGAGATAATAGTCAATGATTGGCAAATCAGCGAACATGATGAGTCTGCCAATGAGACTATCCGAACGGCCTTAACGACTATTCAAAACCACGTTGGTATGATAGAGACGGGCTATTTTCCAGGCATTCTTGTCGTGGAACTCAACCCGATGAATATGCCGGAGGCCACGGTTGTTGAAGAGAGTGGCATAATGTCACTCATAAGCCGTTTTTCCCGTGTTGTATCTAGTTTGATAAGACATTCATCGAGAGACTTTGAATCTGTACACACAACGAGTCCTACATCCAATAATGAATCATGATTAATGAATGTAATGTTCCGAGGATCGTTGTACGAAGTGCCATGGCATCGTTAAAGCCGTTGACCATGTCAGGAACTTCGCCTGCGAGACGAGAACACTTCGGGTGACTCGTAGTAGACATCCGCACAAGGCTATATATATAAACTTCTCACAGATGCCCGGATGCCCAGACACAACGGCAGGAGAACAGTGGCGTGGGCCATGGACCCAGATGTGAAAGGGGATTCCAAGAACACAGCGATCCTGTAATGATAGTGTTTCGACATATATATATGTAGCTCCCTCAAACAGAGGGAAGTGATGATAAGGAGGTTTATCACCGAACATGAGCGGGTTGAAGATCGATCTAGGTGAAAGAGTCGAGTCTCCGGAACATTCATTCGGAATTCCCAGGCCACACGGGACAACTCTACAGCGAGCTATAACGTGCCGTGTGGTCGAGACTCGAGCCTGATGAATATGGGTGAATCGGCGGTCATGGACAATGAGCGTCCCTGACATCACCCGTTCAAACACAGAAAATGGCTCGGATTCGAGTGGAAGTTTTCCCGGTTCACACTTCTTGGTCGCCAACATGGATATCCGCGTTGTGTTCTTCACCATCCTCCAAAGAGGCTGTGTCGTTGTCGAAATCGATACCTCATGGCTTCCTGATCAATACAACCCATTTGAGATACGCATTTTCATCAGCGCCGGCTTGATCAGCTCGAAGGTACCCATTTATATCTCGATGATAGAGTCGGAGAAGGGCTGGTTCTCTTCCTCTCCACAGTCAGAGAACGCTCTGAGGAAGTCCGACACAATATAATTCATCAGTCGTCCCTTTTTGGACTTGCCTTATGGCTAGTTAGTTCATGTCATCAACTGGTTGGAAGGAAGACTTACTTGCCTCGACGCATTGGCTGATAGCAAACCGGAGGGAACGGTTTAACCCCTTCAAAATCTCCGATATATTCAGGATTTCCGCTTGCCGCGCACCTCTCTCAACTGCAAACGGATACTAATGTCAGTAGAGGCTGACCAGAAGCTGTACAGGATGATATCGGGGGTGCAAGCGGCATTTATATATGAGGGAGGAGACCAAAGAACGGGCTTTCTTCCCTGTCCTATGACTACAATGAGAAGGGGTAAGATGTGTTACTCACTGGAACCACCAAGCCAGTCAAGTCTCACGATGTCGGATTTGATTCTCAAACTGGCTTGTGCAAGCGCGTGATGCAAGGTCTGAAACTCATGTTTTGTCAATAAAACCAGTGCTACATCAAAACCCAAGTGGTGGGAGAACTTGCCGTCTCCATGCTTCATCAGTTACTTGATATTTGCTTCATCCTCAGTAACATGTGTTGATGATGTGATCGGCCCTCTTCTACAACATCGAAGCCAAGTGTCGAGAATACCGCAGCACTGGCCATTGGAGGGTCGAGTGCTATCGCGCAACCTCTCAGGAGTTCGTCGATTGTAGCAGACATGACGATTCGATATAAATCAAAATGTCGTTGCTAACTGAATTGACGATGAATAGCAGGGGAAATGTGCCTCGAACACAAGGAGTCTTCTGGTGCTGATTAGTGCTGAAAGCTATGCACTCGAGGCAGTCGGTGTACTGTACCATATCAAGATTAGTCAGTGTACCGAGATGTGAAAAGAGAGATGTGTAGTGGGATGGAGGGAGACTGAGTAAAGACGGCAGCAGGCAGGGAACGGGTTTCTCAATTCCGTGCGTTTTGAAAGCATCTTAAATGACTGGATTTGTTTACCTCCTGCCTAGGTATGCGTGATATAATAGTAGGTAAGGAGATGATATGCAGTAAAGCAGGCGGCAGTTGTTCTGGTTGTCATTATGGTTGTGAGGTAGCAGAAGATACTAGTACTTGGAAATGTAGGAGTTTCGGTTCATCATACACATTGTCCCCGACAGGAGACAGGCAGGGGTACTGTGAGTGCCCTCCCCACAAGCATACAGGAGGTTCTTATTAGTTGCACTTCATACATATAAGTCGGTAATGAGGACACTGAGAGGACCTGAGAGAACACAAATAAGAAGGATAGGGCACGAAGCACTGTGGTGTGAAGCAACTTATCATTCAGGGTATCAACTCGTTCTAAAGCAAAGGCTGTGCTTGTGTGGTCAACAAACAGGAAAGCAAAGACCATGCATGTATCATGGCAGCACTGTCACTGACAAAGCTCCCCAGTTTCTTAGAAAAAGGTACTTCTTTTCTTGAAAACCTTGCACTCACCACTCCTGCTTCCTCCTCGTCCTGGGCGAGCCTGGGGTTGAGGCTGAGGTTGCCCGAGGAACTGCGCAGGTGCCATTCCAGTAATCCACCCACCATGGCCTACTCCAAGCGGTCTTGGTTCAGTGGTCGGGGGCCTCAGTGGTAGACATGGTGCGTATTGGGGCCCTAACGGGGGACGCATCGCTTGACTACTACTACCGGTTGAACTCTGGCGGGCAGGCGGATGCGGTACCGTGGAGTAGACTTGGCCCTCCATGCCAAACCGTTTCCTCAGTGCTTCCGTCTCTTTCTGTACTTCGGCTTCACGTTTCATACGTGCCCTTTCCTCATCTTCTAGCATTCTTTGAATTAGCCTTTGTTCAGCTTTGTCTCTCCTGTCACGCTCTTCTTGTTGAGCGGCATGGAGTCGCCTGATCTCGGGATCTTGTGAGGAGCTGGGCTGGTATGTAATTGGCGAAGTTGGAACAGAAATTCCAAGACCTGAAGTCATAGTATAAGGATCGATTTCAGGGGACCCAGAGCCGTGGTATAGATTTGCAGAGCTCTTGCGCTTGCCCGGCAGCGCACCTTTCGTATTGAACGAGTCTCGACCAGGCGTTAGGTAGATTTCACGGATTACCTCTGCACTTAGAAGGAGGATAATCTCAAGGCCCTTGCGGTCTTCAACCTCAACTCGTCGCAAATTGGGCTCATAGATTGAAATGGCGCGTTCTCGGCCATGCTTGTACATAGCGACAGTAATGTCAGGTTCGTTACTCTTCTTACCGCCAGCAGAGCGACCAGTCATGTAGCAGGTCATGTCCTTGTTGAATTTGCTCTCGCGCTTCCACTTGAACACGACCTTAGGCGTCATGCCGTTTGTGATGGGATTGTTTTGCTGCCGATCAATCTGTGACGCAGATGGCACACGGAATGTCTTCTGTGGCATCTCAAACTCGAAGATCTCCTTGCCCATCCACAGACTCTTCTCCCCTTTGATAACGACCTGTTGGTCCGGATTGTACAGCTGCGCAGTGAAGCTCTCAGGTACAATGGGCACAGGTGGTGGTAGATGGCCGTTGTATGAGCGTATCTCGGCAGCAGATAGACTGGGCTGCTGGAACTCAGGCTCAATCAGCACTTCGGCATAGATGATGCCTTGAGAGTTGGCGTCCGCCAGCGCTATGGCATACTTGTTCTTGGCTTGGGGGAGTGCTGGATCTAGTTTCTGTAAGCTGTATTCCGGGATTGGTTCAGATCCGTTCTGAGTATAGCACAAGTAAGTTGAGAGAGTATCGTCATTAGTGGGCGATCTGAAGTAGAACGTGGGCAGGTTCTCGTCGAGCATCTTGAAAGAAGCCGCTCAGATCTAACGCAGTTGACGAAATACTCGTAGGCGCGTGGCACCCAGACAGACACCCCGAAGGACAGACCGAAAACAAGAAAATGACTCAAGGTCAGATTGATCGGAACGACTCGCGAAAAGGTAACCAGAATGAGTGAAGGTTACAACTGGAACAATCGTCGACAGATGTACTACCGAGATCAATGAGATGTCGGAGAACAAATATCGGTAGAGGGAGCGTGGGAGGGACTGTATGTATGTAGGAAGTTGTTCGGATGACGAAGACAAGCACGACGCCTGACACCGATCTTGACTGGATACGGAAAGCCGAAGTGGCTTAGGCGCGTCCTTAGTGCCCGTACCTGCATTGCTAGGTCGCTTTTGACTGGTGGAAAGAGCGTGCATAGGCGATGTTCATGATGGCCTAACTCGGTGTAGTTAGCGGACTCCTTAGCGTAAGAGTCGGCATCTGAGACTGCCCGGGAGTGCTCAGAGAGGCATCGATGTGCTGCGCCTCTTGAGGCTGTGCTGACTACTACCCCACACATCGTTGCAGTTCGTACGCGTCCGACATGATGTCCCTGTTCACATCCGATGATCACCTCACTTCACTTCACTTGATCTTGCGTTTCTACTGCATATCATTCTCTTTCATCTTCTGGTAATGGTCTTTTCTTTATGTATGATCCGAGAAAATCACGGAATTGTTCTTCATAGCGCATTCGAGCTCTGCAATAGTTGCACGTTCTGATCGTGCGTGTTTGTGAGAGCGGCGAGGTGTTCAGCAGACCTCCGGTTTCATATGCCTCGTCGAACGTTCTCCTCAGCTCAGTCTACCGGTACATTAATCATAATCCGTACGGATTACAGAATGTTTGCGAGGGCTTTGTCGTTAGCGGCGGCTAAAGGTCCCGGTTGTTCTACCTACCAGGTCAGCCCACAACTGATACCTATCTACGATGCTAACCAGGTAGGTCTCAATAGGCATCTTGAAACCTGACTCGCTTTTATACAGCACTTTTTACTTGAACAGGTAGTACGGAATGTGAAGGCTGTGCTGATCTGAACCTCTCATGATACAACAAAAGCTCCGAGCAATTTGGTTGCCCATACCAATGTCTTGGCTCAGGGACGAGTTGCATCTGTTCCCCTTACTCCTTGCTCCTTGCTCCTTGCTGTTGTGATGGACTACTAATGGAGGGTACCCAGCCAAAAATGAGCGTTACTCTCCAACTGACGTCTTAAGCTACCTATTCGTTTAGGAGCTCGCTCTATCTTAAAAAATCGCCCCGAGGTTTGTGGGTCTTGCGAATCCATATCTGAAGAGGTACTTGGAGTCTTGGACATTCTCTTACTCCTGACTCAAAAGATCACCAACTTCATTTCGGATGATTGGACAATTCCGTGATTCGCATTACTGACACCGTCAACAAAGATGTGTTCTCACCGCCGAGCATATTGCAGTGTCGATGAGAGCCCCTATTGACTTGAGCTCGATGAATCAACCCAGGGGCCTAGCTGAGAGACAACCATATGAATCATGGCCAGATGCCATGAAAACTTTAAGAACCGGTCCAGTCCCGCCTCGTTATTCTCCTCTCATGATGCAAGCATTGTGACGTATGGCGCGTGGCAGTTTGACTGTCAGTCATGATATCCTGTCCACAAAGTGCCGACCAACGTTGCTGTCCACCAAAACATGCTCTCCTTCCTAATAAGACTGATCAACAGGCACCCCTATCTACTTCCCATGGCACAGCATATGGCCATCAACATTCTATATCGAGGCAGACAGGTCAATACCCATGTCATTACATCACCTACTTGCTATTCCATGATACCTGTCTGAAAAGTGGGAAACACCTTGGTCTCTTGATGAGAGTGTTGTTGCCGCGCAGAGTCGCACGCCAATTCCCCAGGTTCTGGATCCAATCGCTCCGACTTTGTTATAGGCAAGTATGTTCAACGACACATTAGATGAAGGGCGAGCTACCCCTGCCGGTTCTCCTCTTCTAGGACCGGATCCAAGCGGGCGAACGTCGCAATCAGAATCCAGTTATCTGGAACACCGTTTATTACCCGAAGATTCAATATTGGGACGGACCATTGACTGGAAGAGTGCCTACATCATTGCCATCAGCCGGGTGATTGGGAGTGGAATCTTCGCTGTACCGGGTCTCGTTGTCAAGTCAGCCGGCAGTGTAGGGTTATCTTTGACTCTATGGGTGGTAGGCGCCTCGATAGTCGCTACCGATTTGGCTGTCACCCTTGAATACGGGTGTATGCTACCACGTTCAGGCGGAGAAAAAGTCTACCTTGAATTCACATACCCGCGCCCACGATTTCTGGCCTCGACGCTCGTTGCGACCCAGGCTATTTTGCTTGGATTCACCGCCGGCAATTGCATTATCTTCAGCCAGTACATCTTGTTTGCCTTTGATGCGAATCCCAGCGATGCCTGGCGCAAGACATTAGCCGTCGCCCTTCTCACCGTTATCACCGTGATACATGGTGTATGGTACCGAGCCGGCATCCGTATTCAAAACATCCTCGGATGGGTCAAAATTGGCGTGGTAGCCTTCATGGCACTACTAGCTTTATATGTTGTGATATTCCGGCCGTTGAATGATGAGTTCGACCCGCAATTGACGGCTGCGCGCAGTCATAGTAGGTGGGACGGCCTGTGGCAAGACAGTGACTGGAATTTCGGAACAATAGCTACCTCGCTATTCAAGGTCTGTTATTCGTACGCAGGGCTTACGAACCTCAACTACGTTCTGGATGAAGTCAAAGATCCCGTCCGAACGTTGAAGTCGGTTTCAATTTCTGCGCTCGTGACGGCTTGCTTCCTCTACATATTAGCAAATCTCGCCTACTTTGCAGTTGTTCCTCTCAACGAGATCAAGGAGAGTGGCCAGCTTATTGCCGCACTCTTTTTCGAGCGCGTACTCGGCCATAACGTGGGTAGGAGGTTTTTACCCCTGGCCGTGGCCCTCTCAGCAGCTGGCAACGTCATGGTAGCCACGTTTGCCCTGGTATGTTACTCCGCTCATCTCTTCTATCGTTTTACGCTGTGATAGTACTAAAACCTGAGATCACAAGGCTCGTCTCAACCAGGAGATTGCCAGGGCTGGCTTGCTTCCCTTCTCACGGCATCTCTCATCCCTGAAGCCATTCAACACGCCGCTAGGGGGCCTTATCGTTCATTACGTCCCATCTGTACTCGTGATTACCCTCCCGCCTACTAAGGAGGTGTATTCCTTCATCCTAGAAGTGGAAGGATATCCGGGACTCGTATTCGCCCTTGCAATCGCTGCCGGCTTAATATGGCTGCGGTACAAAAGACCGGATCTCAAAAGGCCATTCAAGGCGTGGACTCCTGCTGTCGTTTTCAGATTACTACTTTGTTTTGCAGGCTTGGCTGCACCATTCTTCCCGCCCTCGAACCGGAGTTCTGGTGGGTTGTGGTATGCTACATACGCTGTTGTAGGGGTGGGAGTGTAAGTCCAGGATTTCCTATTTATCCCTTTTCACGCTTCACTTCTGCCTTGAGAAGTGTTTGTTATCTTGAGCAAGCTGAAATCCGCTGACATTCATGGTCACTCGCAGTATTGGTTTTGGCATCTTGTATTGGCTCATTTGGACGGTCTTATTGCCATTGCTAGGCAACTACCGACTGGAGGAGAAACAAGACATCTTAGACGACGGCACCACTGTTACTGTCCTAGCGCGAGTCCCCAAGACTTGACGAGTCTGATTCCTAATCGCCCTCGAAAGCTTTACCTCGCAGTAAGAGTCCCCACTCTCGTCTGCAACGAACCTCTGAAATTGTCAGAACAACTTATAATATACGATATACCATCTAAAGTCCGGGTTTGTCATGTTGATATCCACGGGGTTCCAGGTATCTAGTTGAATAGCGCTGGAAGAGAAGACGAGGGCCAAAAGAACCTTGGTATGGTTGGGTATAAGAGAGGAGAATGACAGTCTGTGATATGATACATCGAGGGGGGGTCGAGACATTGGGACTCTGGCCGTGGCAGAGCTCGTCCAAGATTCTGCAGGCCCCAGGGTAGCAAGTTCTAACTACTATATGGAGTTCTCGATTGCTACCTGTTCTTGACACCTTCGTACACCGCAGGTAAAGGGACGAACGGCTTCCTTGAAACCGTTCGCACCTGGGTTCAGCTCGTTCATGCTTGCAGTAGACACTTGCCGTTAATCAGCTAAACCTACTGCGCGTTACCAACAAGGTAGGTCATCCTATCGGGTCGTCCCTATCCACACTATGAAGCACTTACCGGATTGTGGCGAATGGGCAGGATTTTCAGCCACAGCGCGGCCAGGATGTGCGATACACTTCACAAGCGGGAAAAGACACTGCAACCTTTCCCCTCCTGTGCCTCTCAACCGCCGTTACACTGCATCACAACCTCAGAACCCGCATGCGACCTCGGAATACCGGTCTTGGCCATTCTGTTACAGTATACGTACCCAACCAGCAAGTCGCTTGCCAGCTGGTATTCCGTAGATCATCCAATCAGCTTGGTCTGTATGCCATGTCCACAGCCGGGCCGGGAAAATCGCAACAATGCCAGTACAAGTTTCTTTGCTAGCCGAGCAAGACATTCCCGGCGCCGTCACGGCGATCCAGTACGTTGCCGCCGCCCCGCGTGCACTTACACCAAGCATGCCTCGTCTCTGCTCGTTTCGAGTAGAATCTCTATTAATAGATTGCGAGTCATGGCATTTATTTTTGTTTTACGTACGGAATACTCATTTTCGTCGTTCGCAGGGACGCCTTTGTTGACGACCCTTACAACAACTGGATCTTCGACAAGTCCACTGTAAGTGCTCGTCGCCTCTTCTTGTTCTCCTGTCTGTTTTTTATCACGGAATGTCTCTATGGATTACTGGCATGATCCATCAAACCATTTTCATACGACCAGATCGAAAATAGCCGATGATGAAGCTTCGCTGGTCTTCAGATTGAGGGTCGACATCGAATTTTGTACCAACTTGTGAATCGACCAAGCAAACTGCCTTCATATATCCAGCTACCTACAATACGAGCTGGGGTCAGCACATCCTGTTCATTTGGGCGGCTTCACATTGAAATGACAGCCAGTCTCATGCTTTCATATGAATTGACCAGATTATTATGTTTACCTTCTATCAAAAGGCGACGCTTGCTAACGCTGCCTTTAGTTCGACTCTCAGCGCAATGCGGTCTCGTTAGGCATACGCTGCCGGTGGGGAATGCGTAACGGAATATTCCACGTTGCCAAAGAAGAGGGTAGTGATGAAGTGCTCGGCGTCGCTTGCTGGCTCCGACCGCATCCTGCTGACCAGGCACCCACATGGTACGACTGGTTCGAGGACTGGCGTCTGTGGTTCAACCAGCTGGGTATGAACCTCTGGTACGGCCGAGGCGGCTTAAACGTCAAGGTGCGTATATCATCCGGCTCCCGAGGACTTTGTTTGAGAAAAGCATCTTCATCCATTGATTTCTGCTAAGTTTCTTTTATGATGATCTATGCTTGGCCCGTTAACCCCTTTATGCCAAATTTACTCGCATTATATTTCAGACACAAATTGTTGGTTTACAGCCATGGCATACGCTCTGGATAGCGTAGCCATTGGCCGTGAGCCTGCTGTTTCAGCGAATACGTTCATTATATCTTTCGAACCACCAAGCTCTGGTCTGATTTCTTTCTCCGTCTGATCGTTGAATTTTCTTGCCGAACACACAAGATGTGATACTAATGAGATTGTATTAAAGCGCTACTGGATCTGGAAGGCATCTCAGGAGAAAGTCCAGTCAGCTGTGTGGAAGGACTCTCGGGGATACTACTTTCTAAACGTAAGCCAGACGCGAAGTTCACGGAGCCATCACTAATCTCGACTGTTAGATTATGGTTGTGGTTCCAAAAGCGCAGAATCGTGGCATTGGCCGTTTGATGATGGAAGCAGTGACGAAGGAGGCCGATGCCAACAATATGTCCTGCTATCTCGAGTCTAGCCGCAGTGTTCCCAACATCCAGATCTACGAACGCTTCGGCTTCAGGTTCGCCAAGGAACTCGAATGCGATGACGACGGCACCGCTATCAAACTCTTCGCCATGACGCGCGAGCCCAACGCCGGCCGACCAGAAGACGAAGATAAGAAGCCGTGAAGCAGTTGTTACAGATCAACTCAAGAACCTAGCGACGACCTACTGCATTTCTCATCAGCCACTCTGTCATTGGTAATATCCTACCCGCACCATCACCATTCACCTATGTTACCGCTTCAGATTAACTATCCTTATACCGAAGACTATACCATGATTAAAGCATCGACATTAGCTTGCATCACAATAGACATATTTCTACTAGAGTACCTACTCGTTTCGCCAGAGAGTTATTCGCTTCACGATGTCGCAAATTCCATACCTGTTAGTGGAGATCTTTTGCCGTCTCGCATCCGTCGCCATGATAGTCCTAGTCAGACTCGTCACCAGGGTGATTCACAGGACACTGCAGACAGGCAATCTAAGGTAATGTTTGACTTCAAGGCTTCCAATGACTCCCATTCTAACATGGCATAGGCACGTACACGAAAGAGACTCATGCATTGTTTCTGAACCTACGACTTGACTCACATTCCAAGTGCCTGTCTCCTGACACACTATCATGCTTCTTCAACTTGAATCCACCGACTTGAATATTGACGCTGATGCCCAGGCAGCTCAATTCCTACTCCTAAGCAATCCTTTGTCTTGTTCACGGACTGTCATTGCTAGGGATTGGGGTTCATAGTAATAATTGGCTTGACCGAGCTGTTCATGGATGAATGCACAGAGATACATAGTAAGCAATCCCATTCCGTGGTCTATGTCGATGACAGTCGCTTCACCGGATCATTGCGAATACCTAAGTCTGGGATTGAGTGAACTAGTTAATCGTCGATACATAACCCACCATGCGTTAGTTGCGTGGTTCTCATTCTTAGAATTATTGTACTGTACTTAATAAATATTTCCAGAAGCTCTCAAAAAACTGCATTTTGATTTCATATATTATTCGTTTGAAAGTGATATTGATGTAGAGTAACAAGAAGACTGTTGAAGTCACTGACGAGAACTGATTCCGTGATGCGACCTGTAAAAAGCCATCAATAATTCATCCCCTAAAATACCATCGTACTAACCCGGATAGGAAATAGTCTTCCGTAAGCGAAATAGTCCGACTCCAGCCGGGCTGGCTCGGTTTTCGGACCTCCATCATCCCGTCCCATTGGGCCCTTGACAAGAACCTCAATCAACAACCTCACATACAGATCTCTTTCGCCCCTCCACACCCGTGCGTATACAGCCCCTCTTGCGTCGATTCCTTGTTATTTGTATTTATGGCGGGACTGACGAGAACGGATTAAGGAATAATTAAAGAGACAAAATGGCTGGCGGCCACCACGGTCACGGGCCTATTAAGCCCCATGTCCCCGGTATCTACAGATTCACCGCGACGGCGCTTGGTGCGAGTATGTGGTTCTTTGTGAGTGCACCGATCCTGGAGGGGGGGCAGAGAGAAGGGGAGGGGAGGGGAGGGGGAGAAACTTGGGGGGAGAATGAGGGAAGAAGGGAATGAAATGCTGACTGGGAATAGTTGATGTATCGCGCGAAGAAAGATGGTAGGTGATTCCTTTTCCGACGACGACGACGGCGAGCGAGGTGTAGGTGGGGGAGAGACGAGAAGAGATGGAATGCGGGAAGTTGGGAGATGGGGGGGAGAGGTGGAACGAAGAAAGGATGGGAAGAGGGAAAGATGAATGGGGACAATGGGAGAACGAATGCTAACGATGCGCGCAACAGGCCCCGTCCTCATGGGCTGGAAGCACCCGTGGGACCACTAGATGCGATGCGATTGCGATGACGACCTGACGAATCGATCGATTGACGGGGGTATTCTTTCCGGTACGGCGGATAGATACGGACGGGCGCATTGTACGGCAGACAGATACATGCGCAAATCAAGGAATATACCGAGTCAATGTGTGGTGCCGAGATACTAGTTCAGAAATCGCGTTGATGAATTGAGACATTTCGAGAGACGAAAGATGTTTGCGTTTACATCGTGCGGGCGTGCGTGGTGCTTTGATCGACCAACTTACTGAATAAATGAGCGACTTGTTGCCTAGGCTCCTAGGCTCCATTGTGTGGAAAAAAATCAGAACGAAAGAAGCAGCAGGGAGATTACGGATAGACGGAGAGAATACGAAAAGAAAAGGGTACATGAAGTTACGCGCATTTCGAGTGAGGACAAGGGGAGTGAAGTATTCATCTATCTCGCGGATTTGCTACGCGCAATGTGCAATTCGGTGATAGCTTCGCTCGAGGTAAATTATGACTTTGAGAGGTAGACTTCGACTTTGATCATCTGCGCTGAACTGTTCGTTACGAGCGCCTCTTACTTTCAGCCTTGTCCTAAGACGAGTACGAACTCAGCTAGAAGCTCACCTGTGGCGTAGCTTCTCGAGTAAGGCGAGGTGAAATACGGCGAGGTAAGATCGGGTAAGGTAAGCTGATGAGAACGAGATCTGACTAACATTCATAACTCGTATCCCATCACGTCAGGAAGAGGCCGGTGAGAATGAGGAAGCAATAGGTTTGAGGAGAAGTTATTGAGGAAAGCCTAGGTGGTGATGTGGAGGTGAGGTTCACAACCGGCGAGCCAGAAAGGGGGGGAATGATACCCTAATTCGACAATTTGCATCTTTCGTCTCTAATCAAATCGCTTTCACATCACCACGGCGACACAAAATCGAAGGGTCTTGCTCTATAATTATATGGGATAAAACATAAGAAGGAGAAAAAAAAAAGAAGGAAGAAAAGCGAACCATACAAAGGTTAGGTATAGGGGTAATAAGGGACTAAGCAACATCTATCCAGCCGCCCAGCCCAATTGCCCATTCTTTTTGCATGTTACCGCAAAATCCAAATCCCTCATCTATGGCGTTTTTTCTTTTTCCTCTTTTTCCCCCATCAACCCCATTTTTTTAATCCGTAGGTACAGCGTGTGTTAACGTGTACCTTCATTCTATATCATCTAGGCCCGTGATGGGACCTGAATATGCGCTCGAATCCTGTGAAACCTTCGCTTTTCCACGTCTATGAACTGATTAAATAGGAAAAAAGGGGGTGAATACCTCCGTCACATACTCCTGTGAATTCGCTTCATAGGAGAGGGGAGGTATGTAGGGAGTTCTATCGTTTACAATCGAGAGACGTCGCGGCCGTAGACCTTGGCCTTAACCCAGTCAAGGGCGACAAGGACACGGTTGCGTGCTAGAAAAGAGTTAATATCAATATCAACTTGAGATCTTATATGGAGAGTAGAGGATGACTTACTGCTGAAGCACATGCTCAGGTAGGCACTTCGCCAGAAGAGGTAGGTCAGTTTACCACCAGAGGCAAGGTTTCCGTTCCACCAGGCGATATCGGCAATAGCCTTCTCGCTACCAATGTAAGCCAAGCTACCCTGGTGAGAGTAGTTGAAGGGCTTAACGTCCTTGATGCGGTGCAGCTGCTTCTCGAGCTTCTCGATCTCATCAGTGATCTCAGCGACGTTGCCGGGCTTGAGGTTCAGGTTGGAGCTGAGCTCCTTGACCCGGTTCTCGAGAGACTCGGTCTTAGCCATGTTGTTGAACAAGCGGGCAAGGAAGTTACCCTCCTGGGCAGCAACCTGGGCAGTAGGGGCGTAACCAGCGACAGCGCAGTCTCCGACGGCCCAGATGTCACGTGCGCCCTGGACAACGAGGTACTCGTTGACAGCAAGACCGCGGCGGGAATCCTTCTGAGCGGGGATCTGAGCCATGAGATCGCGAACGACAGGGCGGATGGCATTGCCAGTAGCCCAAACCAAGAGACCGTAGGGGATAGTGATAGTAGACTTGCTGCCGTCAGGGTTGCTGACATCAGCGACGATGTTCTTCTCGGTAACCTTCTTAACCATAGTCTTCGTCTTGATCTCGATGTGCTCCTCCTTGAAGGTGCTCTCGGTGTAGTCAATCAGTTGCTTGGAGAACATGGGCAGGACAGTGGGCAGAGCCTCGATCAGAGTAACCTTGAAACGGGAAGAGATGTTAGGAATGAGCTTCTTGATATCCTCGTCGAAGAAGTCGCGGAGCTCGCCGGCAAACTCGACACCGGTGGGACCACCACCGACGACAACCATGTGAAGCAGACGGTCGATCTCGGCGGTGTCCTGGTCCTTGAAGGCGGCAGTCTCTACGCAGTCCATGATCTTGGTTCGAATAGCCTGGGCATCGGGAATCTCCTTGAGGAAGCAGCTGTGCTCGCGGACACCGGGGATACCGAAGGTGGCATTTTCAGCACCGACACCAATGACGAGCATATCGTAGGGAACCTCAGTTTCCGTGATAGTACCGCGGACATCGCTGTTATCGGAGATCTTAATGACCTTCTTCTCGTAGTCAATCTTGGTAGCCTCGGCTTCGTAGAACTGGACGGTAGCCTTGGAGTGCAGGAGGATCTGGCGGACGGGTTCCATGATCGAGCGGTGCTCGATGTTACCGGTGGTGCACGAGGGAAGCAGAGGAGTGAACAGGAAGTAGTTACGGGGAGAGATGACGACGACATTGTAGTTGGAAGTATCGAGTTTCTTGAGGAGCGAGACAGAACCCCAGCCGGTGCCTGCAAGACGAGGGAACGAGAAGCCATGTTTAGTGACGAGGATCTCGAAAGGAACACGTGAAGTGACGTGAAGTTAAGTGAACGACGGGGTTCTACTCACCCAGAATGACAAGAGTCTTCTTCGACGGATCAGGGGTAGCTTGTTCAACCGGGTTGCGATCAGTGTAGCCGTCGTAGATGACGGCGCCAATACCAGCGAGGAGAGAGAGATAGGTTGCGCGCCAGAGCCACTTGAAGGTAGTCCGGACCTTGCCGGGCTTCTTCTTGGACGGGGCAGCGCTGGCGTAGGAGCGTCTCGCGCCGAGAGCGTCGGCGATGCTGACGGGCGAGGCTCCTAGGGGGCGCTTCGCAAAAGCGTTGGTCGCAAAGCTCGCAAATGGGCGGACAGAGCTGGAGCTGGAGGCTTCGGCCAGCGACAGCCGTGTTGCTGCCGCGCCGAAGCGGGTCAGGGCCCTCGAAGGCGACGCCATTGATTCTCCCAGGGGAACGTCAATGCGTAGCTACGAGTGTTGGGCCGGGCAGCAAAGATAAGGAAGGGTTGCTTCGTAGGGAATGAGCTCAGGAAGGGAGAGCAATGACAAAGGAACGCATTCCAGCTTTCTCTTTTGGTTACTTTTACATACCCTGTATTTTTTTAGTGGAGCCCGTCTCTTTTGGCTCTGTGGAATTCGCTGAATTGCCTAATTGGCAACTGCGCTATCTAAGTGGGGCCAGCGTGGATCCCGGGCCGGTCGCGGATTCTCTGATGACTTACACATCACATCAATCCATCCCTACGATAAATAAAAAGCCCTTTTTGACAGATTAGTGTTCGCCGATCGCATACGAGACACACGTGGACAGCCATAGTAAGCTGAACGATGCCTTGTCATACCCTTCTTTTTTTTACACAACTTTTTCGTGGTGGCTTCCGTTCTGTGCGCCGACGTTCACCGTGAGTGCGTCCGGACGTCGGATTCGATAAGGGTCGCTGCGAGCTAAGAAATGCCAAGACGCTAAACAAATCATTGTACTGAAAATAGATTATGCAACATTAAGAGCTTAACTGTTATAACGAGTCCCCGATCCCTGGTTTGCTCATAGTTGGGATACGGGATATATCGATATGCACGAACCGGTTCTTAAAAGGAATCACATCTCGGCTTTCACGATCTTCAAATCCTCCTTCGTACACTATTTATTGTCGTAGTAATGGCACTTTACGAAGAGCTGGCAGTTCTGCCGGAGCTCACTGGGGTTGTGTGACGCTAGGTCTAGGGCGGCCGGCAGTCCTCCAACGGAACACACCTCTTATCTCACAGCTCCTGTCCTCCCAGCTTCCAGCGACATCCGAAGTGATCACCGACCAAGCTAAACTCGACCCCTCCGCCAGTCGAGGAGTCCCCTAGCTTTACCACCCAGACCCGCCAATCAGCTTCGTGCAGTTTGTATGCACAGTAAGAGCTGTTCACCTCATCATCAGTCTGTCCCGGCAGTGAGGGAACATCAACATGTCAAGCACGTGCTTTCATATGAGAAATCAGAGAGAATCTGTATAAATTCGTAAACATCGGTGAAAGCTCCAACCAGGATCCAAGCTTCACCATTCGAGAAGGTTTTCTTTCTTTCCTTTCTTTCTTAATTGGCGCAAGGGTCCGGCCCGAATCGGCTTTTTTTCAGCTCCTTGCATGGCCCGGAACTATTCCGTAAACTTGAAGGAACTCTTCCTTCGTCTGGCATTTAACTGGGTAAATACCTACTCACCGGGCCTCACAACTCGAACCAACCACGTCCGAATAGGTACCTACTTCTCTGTCCGAGTTAACAGATTCAGAATGCGGTAAGAAGATGAAGTCAACAACCCGAAACACGATACAACCGTCCGGCACATGAAACAACCAGCATTACTCGTGCTCCCAAAACCACACACCCCTCTGAATCAAGCCTTCAGCTTAGACAGAAACTCTGTTTTGCCCGCGCTACTTTAGTGCGCGCGGTGATCCTGCCTGGCACGGCAGACGCTGATCATTTGGAAAACCCGAGGCTCGGTTGATGGGTTTTTTGCGAGCGGCATTAACAAACCGATTCTGTAAACGGCATTCTGGGGTCCGTAGTCGATAATGTGAACGAGACCTTTATGCCAGGCGTTGCTGAGTACGTAGAGAAACAAGGGGTAGTCAACAAACCACAACATTGTCCCTTTCAAGAATTCAACACATTCACACAATCACAACATCTCAAAGCTCGATTTTCTATATCTCGTTTTCATCCCGGGGGTTCAACTAGATACCTAAGTTAGGTAACTAAAGCCATTGATTGTTCCTTGTCTTCCATCGCCACAATTACCCGGTGATAGCAATCCCCCTTTCGATGCCAGTTTGATTGATGGTGGGCGTTTCTCATTACACAACTATCCATATGCTCATGACTTCCGATGCTTTAGACTAGAATAGAACGAAAAGTTCACTTCAAGGGCGGAAATGAAAAAGAGAGCATTTCTCTTTATGGACATCTCGGATCTTTCTTTCTCCTCTTCTTCTGTTTTTCTCTTCTCAGCCCATCCGAAAGAGAAGGAAAAAAAATCGAATTCGTTCGCCCGAATCTCTTTTTGTGGCTCTTTGAATTCCGACCATGCCATTGATAGTACACACGGACGACGTCGTCATCATTGCCCCAAACTCCGTTAACACAATGCTGCTATACACAGGGTAGCGCCCCTATCAAAACACACGAACTATCTTCCTTGCGGCGCGCCCGACGCCGGCATCTCTCCATATCGTCCTCTGCCTCTCGTGGTATCGTAGGCATTGATGACACGCGTCTGGCTTTCGTCGGCCTGCGAGAAGGCGTAGCCGCGCTGTTTTCGCATTCGCTGCACCTGGCGAACCTTTCTGATCGCCTTCTGAAACTGTTCCATTCTGTTGCAAAGGGTCAGCAAACTGATCAAACGAAAATGAATGGCAATGGCGGAGACAACTTACCTAGGACGATAATCTTGAATGTTGTACTTCTGAATCTCCTGAATGTGGTGGTAGCTTCGTGGGTAGTACATGCGTCGAACGTACTTCCAGGCAACATCTCGGATGAGACAGGCAAGGGGCAGGAAAACGGTCTGAATGTAAAAGTAAGGGCTCGAGAAGAGAATCGGCACGACTCCACGCAACTCGGTCGAGACGTGTACCATGGGGGCAACATAGCCATAGATAGCTATGAAACCAAACCAGAACAACAGACTGCCAGGAATGGCAATGATGTGGTACTTGGTCCAGTTGCTCGTAACCAATGCTGCCTTACCAAGCACAGTGGCCAGGACCGAGGCGTAGAGACCCGTTCCCCAGACCCAGTGGCCTCCGATTGTACCGTCGCGGAGAACGCCGTCACCCTTCCAGATGAGTTCAGAGAAACCGTAGAGGAAAAGCGAATGGTAGAAGGCGTTTGCGATCCAGGCGGCAAACGTCTTGATCTTGAAGAATTCGTTCCGTTGTCCAGCAGAGTACAGTTGTGGGTATCGGTCAAGTAGACGAGCCGACACGTATTGGTCTAATATACCAATAGCAAGCGGGGGCAAGACCGTGAAGAAAATGTTGTAGAAAGAAAGCATCCACGATTCGTAGATAATTTCACCCGAGAAGGCATTTTGGAATGCATACTGTGACACGTTAGCTCTCTGAATCATGAACCACCCTATGCGCAACTACTTACCCAGAACTGCGTTTGATAGAGAGCAATGTTCTTGTAGAACGAGAACAGAATGGTCTTGCTAATACGGTGATAACTCCAGGCACCATGGACCAGCGTGAGCTTGCGGAGGAATCGGAACTGCGCAATAGAGATATCGGCCGATCGAGCAGCCTGGAGACCTTCAACACCGGAAATACCAACGCCAATATGGGCAGCCTGGATCATAGACACATCGTTGGCTCCATCACCGATAGCCAGGAGAATCTCGTCGGAGAATTTCTTGACAAGCTTCACCACCAAGGCCTTCTGCAGGGGAGATACACGGCAGCAGATGACGGCCTTACAAAGGACGGCCAGATCGTAGAAGATCTTCTCCATTTCGGGTTCCAGAGCGTAAGTAAGGGATTTGCCGTCGATGACTAGGGCCAGAGTATCCATCTCAACAGATCCTTCGGCATTGTTTCGGATGGCTTCTAGCTTCTTCTCGATGTTGTTACGTGTCGCGGCAGCATCCTCTTCGTTCACAATGAGAAGCATCATATCCTCGCTAAGGAGCTTCGAACTCATACCGATGTTGATGGCAGTTTCCTGTCGATCACCTGTCAAGACCCAGACCTTGATATTCGCCTCCTGTAGAGTGTGGATCGTTTCGGGTACACCGTCTTGAAGTCTGTCCTCGATAGCCGTAGCACCAAGTAAGTAGAAGTCATGCTCGATAAGCTCAGCAGCCTTGTCAAGTTCATCGGCTCGGTTGCCTCCCACAGTGGTCTGAGCTTTATCGAACACGGCATACCAGTTCTGGAATTCTTCATCGGAGATCTCGCGGACAGCTAGGCAAAGGGTACGGAGGCCTTCAGATGCATAGTCTTCGAGATGCAGAAGTGTCTGCTCGACATGCGGGTTGTCCTCACTGAGACGCTCCAGAATAACCGTATCGGCACCTTTGCAGTACAAGCGGATCTTTCCATCAGGGCAACGATAGATCGTAGACATTCGCTTCCTCGTAGAGTTGAACTCGCACACGGCCAGGAGCTCATATTCCATCTGTTTACCGTTCACCTCAATGATGACAATTCGAGGCTTACGAGCGATAAAGGTGTATCCCATGGTCACCGCGCCCTGAACAAGAGCACCCTCGTCAGGGGACGCTGCTTGGTACTTGATCTTGCCGCCGTTCTTTTCATCCCTCTCTGGGATGACGGTATGGCAAGTAGATAGGAGAGCTAAGAAGTGATGGATAGCCTGAGCCGATGGATGCGATTTGAGGTTCTCCCGGAGTTGCTTGAAATCATGGATACCCACTTCCACGCCATCCTGGACAGTAGCTCGTCGATCCTCGGGAACTTCCTCTGCATACTGAATGCCACCAATTGAGCATTGCTTGAACTCCATCATGTTGCAAGTTAGGGTTCCCGTTTTATCAGAGAAGACAAATCCGACCATGCCTAGTTCTTCAACCAAACTCGACGTACGGCAGTTAGCCGGCGTGTTCGTTGGTTCATAATAGATGTCGAGATCTTCGTTGATAAGGATACCGTGCCAATATTTGACTAACTCCAATGTTACGAACAGCGAAATGGGTACTAGAGCCGAGAACAATGCCCAGTATGTGACAAGATCCTTGAAGATAGATTGAACGACGGTAGAGGCCGTGCTCAAGCGATCTAGCTCGAGGTAAGAAACCGAATCGCCTGCAACTGAACGGTAGATGAGATCTCCGATGGTGCAGATTGAGCTAAGAATCAGAAGTAATGAAATTAGGAAAAGAACGAGCTTGTTCAACTGTCGTTCAACTTTGGTGCGCTTGATAGGTGTAGCGGTCGCGTTGCGCATCAACTTCGTCTCATGACCTGTGAAGACGACAATACCGTGAATCCAGGGGGTGTTTCGGAGAGTAGCGCCTCGGAGGAGCAGCTGCTCGGGATTCAAAGGTAGTTCCTTTTCTCCACCGCCAGCTTGCATGGTCAAAGTTGCTTCATACGTATACAGGCTGCTGTTGGGTTGCTCCGACCGGATCCTGCCGCCTAATCTACTCAACTCGGCAGGGCTGACCAAGGCGGACGTCTCCGGAAGACCTTGCTTAATCTTAAGATTCGTCTCGCCATCGAGATTGGCAGTTTCGATGTAGCATAGACCTTCGGGTTCAGAGCTGGCAAGCAGCACGATATCAGCAGGAAACGGCTCCTCCGACTCAACGCGTACAATGTCTCCCACTGAGACGTTGATCCATCTTGTCTCTTCGAAATTAGATCCTCTCAAAACTCTCGCCTTGGAGTTGTTGAGCGCACTATCTGCTGCCTTTCGCCGGTAGTCTTCGACCAACTCCTTTACCGCAGAAACGAGCAAGACCACGAGGAGAGGACCAATGGTGGTATACGGGTTAGTCGGCGACAGTTTAGGAATCTGTTGCAGCGCAGAAGTAAACAAGAAGAAAATGTTGGCGAATTTCGAGAATTGCTCGTATAAAAACTTGGGCAAGAAGGTAGCGACATTATACTTGGCAGTAGAGATGTGGTTGTCGACATACTTGTTGGCTGCGTTCGCGGGCGGGTTGTTGAGATAGATGATTCGGGGGCCCAGAGTTGAAGGGTCGGGCTTGCCGCGTCCGAATCCGAACTTGAAGCCCTTTGACTCCTTGCCTTGTTTGCCATTCGGAGGGACTGCCATGGAGTTAGGACGGCCTCGGCCAGCCTCCGTAAGGGGGAGGTCCATCTCTGAGTAGCCTTGGCCCATTCCTAGCATGCTCTTAGCTCTGCCCAGAAAACCGCCGCCAAGACGTAGAACACTGTTGCGCTTCCTAGCGCTCTCACGGCGAACGACATCGCCGCTGTTTATCGAGCCGCCTCCATGCTGATAATAGGACTGATCATCTTCAGGGAAATCGTCGTAATCGTCCGCATAACGCCGATAGTTGTTCAAATCGGTAGTCTGACTGTAGGGTCTCTCGTTGTTCGGATACTGTGGTCGGGGGTTCGAAGCAGCAGCCCCTGGCGCAAGGTTCTTAACACTTGGGTGCGTAGTCTGGCTCGAGCCACCAATAAACTCATCGTAGGAAACAGACGGGCGCGAACCGAAGTCGTTGCCGGGGGCATGTGCGTCGTAAGCACGGAGGAGCTCGTCATCGCTCACAGGAGCGCGTTGGCCTCCGTAGCTAGGCTGGTCATCGAGATCAAGGAGTAGGTCATTATTGGAGCGAGAAGGACCGCCTAGGGGGATCCTTTCCGCCATCTCGCAAAAGAAGACAGAGGCTTACGCAGGGATGGGAATCGGCGACATGGGAGATGTATGCGAAGGAGACGGTTCCACGTTTGCCCCAGGTGACAGGTTGGACGGTAAATGTGAAGAGGCGCGGCTGCTAGAAATGCGGATTGCGTCGCAAGAGGCCCAGCAACTCATGCGTATTCAATACGCCGGGATTGAAAGAAAGGAAGAGGAAGAAAGGGTAGAGGAAAAGGACGGGCGTGAGTGATACGAGACGTCTCGCCCAGTGCCGCAAGTGAAGGGTGCAATAAGTAGGAGGTACTTAGAGAAATAAGAGAAACAATGCAGTACTCCCAGCACAGGATATGATGTCCATGTACGTAGTCCGTACCTACGAAGACGAGGTCGAGAAACCAGAACGGGAATGGGGTGATCTGGGGTGTTGGTAGGTTGTAGGGATTGGAGGATGGAGTGAAAGGCAAGCGTGTAGGTTGGAAAGTAGAGGGAGACTCCGGACTGCGTACCTGAGGCCGAACAGAAGGGTACCTTCCGTGGCCAGGAAAAAAAAACAGTTTGGAGGACGATAGTAGGCGGGCTAGGCAGGTGAGTGGGCGCTGAGCGGGTGTTGATAGGCCACCGTTAGTTGTACAGACCCGCTAGAAGACCCAGCATAGCCCCTTGTTCATAGGTCAATCTAGCAACGCCAGCCTGTAGACGCGCTGGAAGGCAGAGGTATTCCGTACCTGCCGAAGTCAGGTGTTTTATCCTTCGTTCTTACCTGACGTGAACTCGAAGGTGTCAAAATGCTTGAGGCCTGGGCAGGCACGCTACCCGGATGGTATCGAGATACCAGAGATCAGGTACTTTGATGTCAATTCTTACGTACAGTCCATTTGCTTCACGGCTATCGATTGTCACAGACTTGTCGCTGATGTACTTCGCAGCTGTCAAACCGGTACCTGCCGGCAAAGTACCGGGTACCTCGCTTACGTGTTATCTACATGGTACCTGCAGTTATTGCTTCGTCGTACGCGCTTCTCTAAGCCTCAAAGGGGTGCGACGTCCATCTCCCTCAGTTATTTCTTCATCATTAGAAGCTGTTTCAGAGCCCGACGGCTAATCGAGATTGACAACACGACATGCGCTACTGGTAGGGCTGTGCACGTCCGTGGTTTTTATATGAGCCTACCTATTCTGGATTACGGATTACACGACGTACTATCTCGTACCGACATTTACCTATTTCTTCCATCTTCCCATGTTGACGGCAGTGTGAAGATACATTGTGTGTACACCGTCGTACCTGTGCCGGTCAATCACCGGTCCGTTGGCCTACAATGGACGATGGCAAACATGGCGAAAACAGTTATCAAACCGACCTTGCAAGAGAGATGTGCATCTATTTTTAGTTCTGCCGTATCCAATGGGTCTGCAGACTACCAGGGACTGACAGGCAGCAGCTTTATGTGCGCTCCTGAATCCCATACAAGAGGACGTCTTAGTCGAGACACGATCTCATGTCAGATCAGGTCGGAGACAAGAGTTGTTGGGATATGGACCTCAACATGGTAGAGACATCTCATCACCTACACCGTCATTGACTCGGCCAGTTCAACATTCACTTCACGCAATAGGCAAAAGTCAAGGCAAGTCTTTCATGCAAAGGGGTTCTTTTGACACTCTGAATCATAGCCTATCTCTGGCCCGACTTACAGAGCAGCCTTAAGATCGCTACCAAAGACTGTCTTCAAGAAGTCATTAATATGCTTGTTCACCGTAACGGGGTGCTGAACCATTGCCCAGTGTGTGCAGTCCTCGAGCAGCTCCTGCTTGAAGGTGTTGGTAAAGTGCTTCTCCTGGCCCGCCGACATCCAGGGGGGCAGGGCAGCATCCTTGTCGGCAACCAGCAGCATGGCGGGCATGGTGAACTTGAACTCCTCCTTGGCGAGCTCGATCTCGTCGTCAGCGTTCACCTCACGGGTGCGGTACCAGTTGCAGGGCGCGTGGAAGCCTCTACGAGAGTACTCCTGGACGTAGAAGTCGACCATCTCCTTGCTCATCAGGGGACTGGGGTTGATGTTGAGGATGTGCTCCTCGAGGACACCGTCTGTGACGTTAAAGACGCGGTTACCTTCCGGCGTGACGCCGCCGAAGATGCCGTTAAAGAATCCGCGGATGCGCTCCTCCGATTGTCCCATGATCTTCTCCGCCCTGCCGTCGGCCAACTGCAGCTGGTAGCGGAAGTTGGGAAGCTTCTCAACGAATTCGGCGAGCGTGCTCTTCACCGGCGACGGGGGGAAGTAAGGCACGCAGACGCAGAAGAAGGCTCGGATGAGTTCGGGGTAGTATCGCACCAGGCGCCTAGCGAGTTGTTTAGTCTTTGATTTGCACGCAATTTAAACTGACGATTACGGGTGCGGCAGTGAGAATGATCTCCGGCACCAAATGAAGCAGGGTGGAGAACGGGGATATCAAAATAGAACCGGGGGCGCGGGAGGGAAACGCACCAGGCAAGGACTGCGCCCCAATCGTGTCCACCAAGAATGATGGGCTCGGGAGTGACGGATTTGATCAGTCCAGCGATGTGAGCGGACATCTTCTTCAGAGTGTACTCCTCGAACGAGTCGGGGGCGTCGGTCTGGCCGAAGCCGAGCATGTCCGGCACGACGACTTGCATGTTCAGAGAGAGCAGGAAAGGGACCTGGTAGCGCCAGCCCATGCCGAGATCAGGCCTATAAGTATCGATGAGCTTCCCGCACAAACAGCTTCAGTGGACTAGTTTATCATGATCATCATACCAGCCGTGTAGGAGAACGACAGTAGCCGTGGGCTTGCCGGCGGGCTTCGCCAGCTTGTAGTGGTACTTGTAGCCGCATACTTCGACGGTCTTGTTCTCGACCCGCGGGTCGTTGACAGTCAGTGCGTCAACCATCTTGTGTCTTATGAATTAACTAGTCCGTGAATGCAATTAGCGATGAACTCGAAAGTTGATGGCATAAGAGGTGAGGAGAAGTGAGAGCGATTAGTGTGAGATATATTCAGGCATACACGTGCAAGACTTGCTCCGAGCCATACAGCTCATGGCGATGCATCTGCAGTGTAACCCATGGTCTCTCGTCTCGTCGATACAGAATCATACTCACAGTCAAGCTAAAACAAATCAGATGACAGGATGAATCGTAGAGAGAATGAGAATGAGGAAGAGAGGAGAAGATGGACGGGAGCTCGATGAGCTTGTATACTATTCATATGTACACTAACGAAGCCAGTATCCATCCGGCGCGGACGACTCCATTTTTTGAGTCGTAATGCCTAGGCAGGTCTGAAGAAGGACGAATTGCCTAGGCTACTCGGTAAACTTCGTCCCTGCGCCAACCTGAGCGTAGTGTCATATCTACGTATCCGTAGTGGCGGGGGGTCAGATTTCGGGAGGGAGGGAGCTTGAGCTGCCCGTCCAGTGGAATATGCCGAGGTTGTTTTCTTGGCGACGAGTTTAAGACTGTGTTTGTTTATCAAGCGATTGCACTGGGTCTTAAGCACGGCTTTAAGTACCGGTTCTGTAATCGCTTACTTGTAGGCGGTTTAGTATGGCTAGTTTCGCTGGTGGTCCGTGTAAGGCAAGTTGTCGTGGTGATAGACAGGTCGAGATAGTCAACAATCTCCTCGGAATATCTAATCCGTACGCGAGGAAGATCTAAAAAATGTTGAGCTTTGTTGATCACTTCCGTATGTCGATCATGTCTGTGTTTATCAGCACTCTGTTCCCCATTCAGAAGCGATTCCGTTCCAAAGATCTTGGCTACGAGGAATCCGGAAAGTCGTCGCTAATGACAATACGCAAAGAGAGTGCATGATATCAATTTCAGCTCCCTTCGTCACCACAATTGTCCTCGTACGGATTACCTAGTGTATGGACTGCTGCTACTGATACGGTGTTATACACTAGGCTCGGGGTCTTCGTCGTCGCTTACAGTCGTATTCTCATCATTCCCCCCGATACAACAACGCAGCCGCCCATAACCCTCATGATCCTTATTTCATGACTCTGGCTCGTCGGAGGCATGCAAAGTCTTCTCACCCAACTTCCCTGCGAAGGTGGAAATGCAATTTAATAGATTACAGTATCCTCGTCCTCCTCAATCATGACATCGTCTACTCTGTCAGATTCTTTCTCAGGGCCGACCTTATTACTAGTAGCAGGAGTAGTAGCAGCGCGTGAAGGGGGGCGATCATTAGTAGTAGTAGACTCAGGTTCAGGTTGCGATTTGTCAGTAGCAGGTGGCTCATCATCGGGCTTACCCACTGTTGTTTCGTTTTTCTCCGATTCACCAGACGGTTTCTCAGGTAATGGGGGCTTCACAGGCTCGCCTGCTGGGGCTTGCGCGCGCGGTTCTTTGCGTTCCTGCGCTTCTGTAACTTCCTTCTGGATGATCTTTTCGACCTGCTCAATCTGCTCTTTGATTGTATCTTCTTGGGATCGGCTGAGATTCCAGGGCAGATAGTACTGCGAGAATAGTCAATACCCGTTGTACTTAACCAGAAGCCGTAGAACGTACAACGTGGGGTTTGGATCTGGTCTGTAGGAAGTGCGCCTTGGCAAGCATATCGTTGTGCCTGATTTTCATCTAGAAACCATCATGAGCAATTCGTTCCTGATCCAAGCCACAGGGAAGAAGCAACGTACAGCTTTCTCGTCGATCTTGAGCTGCTCAACCTTGCGCACTTCTTCCAGCTTCGAAAGCTTCTGCATGCGCAGCCGGTCTTCATCGGCCCGCTGCTGGGAGGATTTTGCCTGCTGTCGTCGCTCAATGTCTTGACGCTTTTTGTGTTGGGAGCCGGCACTGGCTTGGCTTAGGGTGTTCATCAAACCACCTAGTAACCGTCTTCCACGCTTCTTCTCCTCCTGACGCGCCATTTCTTGCCGGTCTATACTGGCTTTACGCGCGGCTTGGGCCAAAGCCCGCTGTTTGTCATCGCTCTTCTCATCGTCGACCTTGGCTCTCTTCGGTGATTTGGGTGCTGCGCCTTCTGTGGGAATCGGCGATGAAGCCCTGCGCTTTTGCTGGGCATTGGTAGTGGTGGTGGTAGTAGAGTCTTGGCCCTGGTCTTCTACGATGGCCTCCGCTTCGGGCTTGGCTAATTCGCTGTCGGCGCCGTTGTCGGCGTGCGGGATAACAGGGCTGCGAATTCACAGTCAGCCGCGGCGCAACAAAGAGCAGGAAACAATTCCCGTGAACGGTTCACTCACTCCTCCATGGTATCAAGGAACCAAAAGGCGAGCAATCGAATGTGAACGGAAAGCTGCAAATGCTGAAGAAGTTAGAATACAAGAAAGAGCAATGGTTTGTGAGTCCCGTGGCAGATCAAGCAGAGGGCGTATTTCGTGGTTTGTCGCGAGTGGTCATTCACGCCATAATAGCAATCGGAATATGGGCAAGTGTGCGGAGAGTCTTTCTTCGGTATGAATATGTGCCTGGACACTGCCGATGCGTTTCGTTCTTACTATTGCGGATTCTGATGAAGGCACTGCAGTTGTCGGTTGGAGGGTGTAGAAGAAGGGAAGAAGGAAGTTGGCAGATGGATGGAACTCTCGCTCTCTGCCTGTCTCTCTTGTCGCAAAGCTGTATCACCGATGTACGTAATACTTCCTACGTACATACACCACTTTGCTTACAGGGACCTACAGGCTACCAAGACGCTACAACGCACGTGGGGATTTCTCTGTCAATGCACTTTAACCGATACGGAAGAGGTACCTCAGGTATGGCAAGGGACCGCACTCCATATTCCTAACGGGCAGATACAATTCTGCGACGAAGGTTACAGATTCCGAAGCGCAAATTGATTGTCCTTGATGCGCAATGCAATACTGAATAAGTACATATGATGTATGCAGGTACCGGTACTTCGCACTAACGCTGTACACTAAATTCTTTAGCGTCGCGCTTGTGCGGAGCGGCCCCACATCTGGGCGGTCCGTCATAGGCGGAGAAGTGGCAAGGCTGAGAAATACAACACCATTATCATCATCGCGTCTCCTCCAGCACCAGCCTCGCAGACTTTCCCTTCTCCCAGACTTTCCCTTCTCCCTCCTCATTCAAACCACTTTACGCGTCTACGTCTATACCGTGTCTCAACCGCGCAACTACAGAACAAGAATTACACTATAGTGGTTAAAGAGGAAAGAGGAGCATCATGTCGCGCCATCATCCGTAAGTCCTGCAACCAAGTACTGGTACAAAGGATTGTGAGTAGAAGCTAACTACCGTACTTCACAGCGATCTCGTCATGTGCCGCAAGCAATCTGGCATCGCCATCGGCCGACTTTGCGACAAATGCGACGGCAAGTGTCCCGTCTGCGACTCGTACGTGCGGCCCACGACCCTCGTGCGCATCTGCGACGAGTGCAGCTTCGGCAACTACCAGAACAAGTGCGTCGTCTGCGGCGGCGAGGGCATCTCGGACGCCTTCTACTGCTTCGAGTGTACGCGTCTCGAGAAGGACCGCGATGGGTGCCCGAAGATTATAAATCTTGGTAGTTCAAGGACGGACGTGAGTTTTCACCCCCTGGTTCTCTTTCTCCGTGTCCGGGTTGACATGTTGCTAACTTGTCGTCTCCTCGCAGTTGTTCTATCAAAAGAAAACGAATCGGACAGGGTACTAGCCCTAGTGTTGCCCGGGTCTGGGCCGTCGTGGGTGAGGTGTATGAGCAGAATGATAGAAGCTGGTGCAAAACAACAAAAAAAGAGAGAAAGAAAAAGTCGACGTTGGAGCGATCGTATGTCCATATGTAAATTCATTTTCACGTTGGCGTTTTGCGTGGAATCAAGTTTGATACCCCCAAGTTATATATATCAGGCATGTTAAATTGAGAATAAAAAGAAAAACAATGAAATACTGCCTATTACTCGCTATGAGCTCGTGCACTGAAAAGTAGAAGTAAGAAGAAGAAGAATTGACGCCGTTTTTCTCCAGGACTTCGCCCAAACTCGTAACGCCATTCAATCATTCATAGTGTACATGATTCTGCTGCTTTGCCTATCCAATGTTCATTTTCTTAGTAAAACGCAGAACCACGGTTTTTGGCGTCTTGTCTGGATAGATGTCCCGGCGCCACCTCGATAAAACTAGATGTAGCTGACCTTGATACCCATTCCTGCGGTTTGTTTGATTTTGTTCCATCCCGAGCCGACAATTCGTTGTATCCTCATCCGGAGGTCTCTGCGACTAAACACTGTTATAATACCAACGACAAAGACCATCAGTCTCATAAGCACCATGGGGTTGTTTCTGAATGACGCTCCCGTCAGTCCGAGGATTCTCTGGAAATTTGCTATGATCATAGCAGCTCGTGAAGCGATACTCGGCGATGCCACCTCTTTCTTCGCTCTAGGAGTAGACGAGGATCGTTGAGCTGGTTTAGACACGGCCGCAGCATGCGTCGACTGTTCAATGCCGTAATCGACTTCCGATGCTTCCCGCTTGGCACGTTCCTCTTCTAGTCGACGACGTTCCTTGGCCTCGTTCTCTGCTCTCAATCTCCTGGACTCTTCAATATCTTTCTTCAGAATCTCCTCTTGTCTCTGCGCCTCCTCGCGCTCTCTCTTCTGAACCGCCTGTTGCTCTTCGCGAAGGCTTTGGAGAGCCAGTAAGAACGCCTCCCTTCTCTCCTCGTCAAGTGTCGAGTTGACAGTGATGAACTCTCTAGAATACTCCCATTCATTGTTTCGCACTAAAACATGGAGAGTGTAGAGTTCAAGAATCTTGACCCTTGAAGTAAGGTCTCTTGGTGTGTCAGCAGCGTTTGACCTCCGTGAGGAGCGAGATGCGTCGGCATCATAGTTCTGCGAGTTTGAAGCAGCAAGATAATTCTCGAGTCGCTTCTGGTTCAGCGCCTGGGATCGGGCATGCGAAAGCAGGAGAGTTGCCCTACAACTAGTTAGTTTCGAAACGGGTTCAAGGCGACCATTGGGAGAGCTTCCCAGCGATCGCTCTCCCCGATGTGCAAACGGTGGTGACTAGGACGGCAGCCTGAACTCGAATAAATGGTGATAGGTTATGATGGTAACTCACAAGTTAATGACCACATCAGCGTCGACATCTCCCTCGACACCGTGATAGCCAAGCTGCACGACTTCCTCCCATACATCACCGTCTCGAACCTTCTGGCACAGTGTGCGCCACTCCTGCGTTCCAAATGCATCTTTGCCTTCTTCCGGGCCCAACTCGAGGATCGCATTCAATATCGTTAGATACAAGCTCCACACCTTGATTCGGGTGTTTCGCGAGGCCTTGATGACGGGCGCAGGTTCTGTTGAGCCATTGACATTGCTTCCTTCTGTCGGCGGTGTGACCAGGGGCAAAAGAGTCGACAAAGCCTCAGGCAAACGACGCGTCAAGAATAATTGCGAGGCTTGTCTGTATGTCTTAGATACTTGCGACGATGCACCGCGAGGGTTGGGAGAGGCGACTAGCGACGATTTCGAACTCGACTGCGCGTGGGAGTCAAGGGACCCCGAGTCCCTCGGGCTCCGAGTGGTGGGCATAGGAGCGTAAGACGACGCCATCGGAACCTCGGAACTCTTGGGGGGCTGAAAACTCGGGATCGACAGAGTAGAAAGATAGCAGAAGTGCTCTGGACTATGCTGGCATGGATGCTGCGACACGGCGCGGTATCGACTGAAGCTGATACCGCAGATTGAGATAGGAGAGGGTGTGCAGGCTTATTAGTTTATTAGGGAATAAAAATAGATATCGAACATCGAGGGAGGCCTGCAAACGCACTCAAGACCTCAAAGAGTTGTTTGCATGTGTTGTTGGCATGTGGAACTTGCAGAGCCAGCAAAGTGACCGCAAGTTGAACGAGGGAAGAGCTGGAGACAAAAGTACGGGAACAGTAAAGCACGGTAAAGTCAGTCAACAGGGCAACTACTGTACGGGTAGGTAGCACCTGCTCCGTAGGCAACGTGCCTGCAGTAGTTTGATGAATGCTCCTGTCCCCGATTGGCATTCCGGCCTGTGCCTCGGTCCAACAGTGCGCTCCACCTTTCTATTGGCCGCAAGTCCCTCCTCGTACTCGTAAGCGAATGCAGCGTACACAGTGCGGGATAAGATGAGCTGAACCAATCACCAACCTCAGAAATGGCGAGTCATGGGCGTATCCAGTAGGTGCATGAACGCGAAGTACTTGCAAGCACCTGCAGTGACCTGTCTGTACCTCTCGTCTGCCAGTCTCCTGGATGTCCAATAATTATGACATCAGCCTTCAGTATTCCCGTAACAACAGCGCGTGTTGAAGAGACGAAAGAAAAAGGGTAGAATTATGAAAAGATTAATTGTTTTCGATAGCACGTCGACTGCCCGTCAACGCGCACAATGTCCCTGCGATTCAGCGCATGGCGCGGGCCCTAAAAGCCTAGGTTAGGTCTCAATAGTTACGACCAATTCTATAGGTCGAGGATAGGAGAAACATGGGAAAAACCGAAAACCGACCCCGAGTAATTTCCAGTCACGTGACGCGACAGCGTGATTGCGCCTCTGCGCCGATTCGAGTTCGCGCGCAATCCTGACCTCCAGCTATGCCCATAGAGCGCTAGCAAGAGGCCGTCCGTAGCCTATCCCCCCAGTCCCCGGAACCTAGTTTTTCTTCGCAGGGACCTTGGTTATCAATGGAGATGCCTAGGGCCCTAGGTACGGATCGATCTTGGCTTGGTGTTTTAGGGGCTCCGTCGCTCGATTCGTCTTCTCCAGTTCTCCTTGCTGCTGGAGGCCTTCATGAACTCCTCCGGCGATGAGACAGGTAATAGTTGGCATCGCTGACAACTCAATTAGGGATACGGAATTGCAGTGAGGGCATTGCAGGTGTGTCTTGTGAGTCGGACATTTCGTGATCGTGCATGCCAACGAGCACAACATTAGCCGGACAACATTGCCCAATCCGACGTCACCTAGGTCCGAGGCAGTTGAACACCACATAAGCGAAGAATACGGTACGATTTCACGCCTCTCGCCATGCATGCATGGTACTCATGTGAAACCACGTCCTGAGGCAACCATCAATAATTGCCAAAATCGGCACAAAATCATGGTTGGACAACATCTTCAACTTGACGCAGAAGAGATTCCCGTATAAGGGACTATCATCCGGCACAACATTTGGTGTAGTCTCGCATTCACATGCATCTTTTTGACAAGATCTCCAATATGAAATGAGTTCTATTGACTATTACTCAAGAGATGAGAGACACGCCATTCATACTCAATCATAACGTTAGCGAAACCCTTCTGAGAAGAAAACCCCCCGTGTCCTATATTCAGCAGAGCACCTATGCATCTGTGGCGAGGTGTTTGATAACGGAATCTGTACTTTTTCGTCACAGAGTCGGTGTTTTCACGTTCAGATAAAGAGATCTTCGATTCGTATGCGTGGGCCAAACTCGAGGTGGAAGACCATTGATGTAAGTCCATCTTGAAAGGATCGTTGCGTCTTATTGTATGAGCCTTTTCATGTTAGACACGCCTTTGAAGCATCAGATAGAATGTGACAGAAGTCCTGCTTTACCCAGATGGCAGAACTCAATATCACGGATTTTCACGACATGTCGCGCTGTCCATTTGCATTGGGGTCAGCATCTCGTATTAATAGGGGCTTTGCGCGGAAAGCATGCCTCCACGGCCAAAGACTCAATGTACAGGAGAACTTGAGCTGACTCTGCATCAAGCAGCAGTCTCGAAAGAGGACGTTTGTGTGACAGGGGTATTCTTGAGCTCTGGTCATCCGTTCCCGAGCCCCTGAGTGTCGTCTACATAGGACGATCGTTGTACAGTGATAAGATACAATTCATAGATACACTGGTAGGTCCGTTGTAGATGCCCGGCTAATTTTGAATCCCCATGTGCGGTGGTAGCAGAATTGGGTTGGCTCTACTCGTGGCTTGATCTCGTTGGTTTTCCTACCTGTCGGCCATGGCAAGTCTGACCGCATGGTAGTAGTCGCTGTTGAACTTTGCCTTCACTTCCTCCCTTGTTAACCAGCTGAAGTCATCCAGTCCCATCTTGTTGCCAGTCAGATTGGCCTGTCCAGCCATAATCCTGACCTTGTGGAAGAATGTCTTTGAGCCACGCTTGAGCACTGACTTGTCCTCGTTATACGTGGGCTCCTTGACGATGTGTGCTACCGGTACGCGTCCAACCATCCAGGTGTTCATGTTGACTCCGACCGCTTGTTCCATGGCTCTTTGCGCAGTCTGGTAGATCAATTAGTTCCGAGTATCTGATATGCGTCATAGGAATTGATTCAGCTCACCTCGTCCAAGCGCTCATCCGTCGGGACGTCCGTGGTGGGAAATCTCCATTCGCCAGACTGGCCCTTGACGACTAGATATAACGTACGATCCAATTTGCGATCTAATCTCCGGATGTCGTTCGTCTTATCAGCTTCCGTGATCCTGTCCTGTGGGCGCTCAACGGGCACAATCTCATCCGGGGGGCGCCTTTTCACCATCTTCCGTCACACGTAACTCGGCGTCCTTCAGCAGAATGTCACGAACACGCCCCTCGTCACTGAGCGTACTGCCAACTAACAGCTCGTCGTTCCAGGCATTACGGCCCTGGGCGTAATACCGACCAAGCTCCTTGGCCGGGATCGACCCGCGTTCCTCGTACTTGATGCGCCAGTCGAGGTCGGTGGCGGTATCCTTTTTGAAGTAGAAGGTGTGTCGGAAGGGTAGCACCAATCGCTCGTTGAGACGCTTTTGGTAGAAAAAGAAGGCGTTTTCGAAGGGCGTCAGGGCACGTGTGATCAATGGCGCTCTTGTAACAATGACACCACTCCGTAATCGGTACTCGGCCTTGGGCGCTGCTGTGGCGAACGGAGGTGTGATTGAGTCGGCCGGTTTAAGAGCAGCAGCATCAGCATCCGCTACCGGCGCCGGCTCAGCAGCAGGCGCTGAGTAGGGGCGGAACTGGAGGTTTCTGCAGCTGGCGCATACATTCTTTTGCTCTGGAGATTCAGCTCAGTTAACATTTATTCCATATATATGGGTCGGAGCGTAGCATCGGAATGAAGAACACACGTTTTAACAAGGCGACAGCAAACCTGCTGCCTCTGCTTGGTGCCGACATTATCTGCGATGGGATACGCGTTCTCGTGTAAGTGGGAGAAGCGTATGGCAGCAGGCGGTTGACTGTCAACTTTTTTTGGAGCTCCCCCGGCCAAGTAGGTCACCTTCCGTCAATCATCTCTTGGCTTGGCTGAGCGGGCTCGTTGCGCACCAGCCACATTTTATTCTCCAGCCACACCTTTCTTATCCACTCGCCCTAGCCTGCACGTACATGGTACTTCACGGGGACCTTCACGCAAGTTGCAACAACCTGTGTGGCTGATCCCACGTTTGCTTATCTCCCGAGGTGAGGCCCTTATCAACGGCGCCATCCGCCAGCGACGCTACTAACGGGTGGAGACCAGTTCCTGCATCCCAGGCTCCATGTTCCTCCGCACTCCACTCCAGCAGCATCTCGACCGTCCATGTTATGTATCGGTACCTGCACCTATTCGCAGCCAAGTCGAGTCGTCGTCATCAATGGAGAATGTGAGATCTTGTCTTCCTCCTACATAACCCGTTTCAATCTCCTCAATTGCCCATCTACAACACCTCCTCTGGTTGCCTGTGGCATCGGCTGCCAATATGCCAAAACACAGCGTCGCATGTATAACCGTTAGCCGGGCATAGAAAAAGCCAGTAGTAATTCGTATTCTAGTATAATAATATTTCTCTTTTCTTTTCCTCATTTTCTCTTCTCCATCCGGATCCGTTCCTATTCCTGTTCTACCTACCTATTCTATTACTACCTACCTACTCCGATCCTTGGCGTCGTTCTGCAACGGCTTTCGGGTAGCACGTTCTCGCTTACTCGCCGACTCGCTGGCATCCCCGTCTCCAAATGCGGTTCTCACATTGCGCCGATGACCTCTGCACAGCACCGGGTTTCACCACCCACTCGTTGCTGTCGACGGCACTTTCATTGACGCCATTTTTTCTCACATTCGTCTTCGTCTTTGCCGTCGTACTGCGCAAGGTATTTCCCCAGCTATCGCGTATCCAGAACTCGCGCGACGGTGCCGATCACTTTCTTCCTTCCGACGCTCCTCTGGCGCTACAACAGGCTCATGCTGAGCATGGTGCTAAATCAATTCGCCGGCGCGTTGCCGCGGGCGCATTCGCGAGTACAGTCGGACTAGCAGCAGTCCTTGCGGAGCTTATTCTGTGTGAGATCTCCGAGATGGTCGGTCCTCACGCTCGAGCGACTGCGTTGCGTATTACTGTTCCTACGCTCCTGTTCCTCCTCATCGTCCTCATTCCCTTCTTGGAGCTGCAGTCGCTCATCTCTGGTTCTGGATGGTCCTTTCAACGAACCGCTCGAGGTCACTTACCTAGAATGGCGTGGATCCTGCAATTCGGTCTATTTGGCGTCTGGCTTTTTCTATTCTGGTCACTTGGGAACTTGGTTCCCGGCAAGGATGAAATCATGCATATCAATTCTCAGATGATAAAGGGCCGATCAGATATCTCCTCGATGAACCTGTCCCGTGCATGTCTTGAGCGCATTGGTGTCATTGGCATTTCCCTTATGGCTCTTCTGTCTGGGTTTGCCTCTGTCTCCTCACCCTGGCACACATTCGGCAGCAGAGCTTCGCGAAGGCCGGTGACAGATGCGGACATTGCACGTAAACAAGCTGGCTTAGATGCCACTAATGAGATGCTCCTTACGAAGCGACATCGCCTACAGACTCTTCAGCGTAAGGTTGCCGATGCGTCGAAGTCCGAAACATCAGGGTTGGTCGCCAAGTTCATGGGAAGTATCCGGGGAGGTGGTGATGCGGCCGAGATTCGGGGTCTACGAGTTGAGATCTCAGGTTTAGAGACCATGGAAACAAACCTGGCATCTTCCCTAGCCGCGCTGCGATCGCGGCAGGCCACTTCGGAACGTGCAGCAACCACACTGGGGAAAATCATGATGATACCGACCTATGTGTTCAGTGCATATTGTATTTACCGAATCTTGGCTACCACTCTCACAACCTTTCGTCGTCTTTACTATCCTACGGCCTCGTTCTCCTCGTCTGATCCCATCAATCGGTTCCTTGGCCTCTTAGCCAAACACTGGGATCCTAAGCTCGACCAAATTGCATGGGCAAGGCAGATATCATTCTTGCTGTCTGGCGTCATCTTAACAGCAAGCGCGAACAGTGTTCTGCAGACCTTTCACCTATTTGCGAAATGGACCCCTGGACTGTTATATCAAGCTCAGGCAAACCTGGCTCTGTTGATCGGACAAATCAGCGCCATCTACGTGATATCAGCAGCGTTGCTACTTCGGAGTAACCTCCCACAAGAAGTTAGTAGCGCTGTGGGCGACGCGCTCGAAAGCGCTCTTGAACCCAGTTTCGTGGACAGATGGTTCGAGGGCTGGTTTCTACTCGCGAGTGCTGCGACCGCTGTCGGTATCTGGATAGGGGGCAAAATCGGTGAATGGGGCGAAGATTGGGAGGATATAGGGATGGAAGAGATGGGCCAGAAACGCTCGTAAAGCCCCTGATAGTCTATTGATCCATCATAAGGCGTTCTGGGCGTTCGTATACAGTCGCCTCAGAGACCACAACCATACAACTTACTACTAATAAATATTGCCTTCATCATTGATTCAGATTGACTGGAAGCTAGTTGTCAGATTGCCATTCCCGTTGCTCCTACGGCTCTGATTACCGTACGCTCGTACACAGGATCACATGTCTTAGAGATAGAGTAGGTATAGGAAAAGCCTACCCATTATCCCTACAACCAGAATCTGCTTCAGGCGTATCTTCTTCGGAAAACATCCACTATCTAGATAAATGCTAGGTACTAACTTCATTGTGCCCCGTGAAGCAATCAGTAATTACCCCAAGACCATGTGTCCGACACTGTACTATCCTCTAGAGACGCCGAGTGTCTCCAATACCATGCCCAGTGTTGCGTATGATAGCTGAAATAGGAGACGGGAACGAATGTGTTGAGTTTTGAAACAATAAAGGTCTAGTTAGGGGTACATAGGACTTGATGAGGTGAGGATTGAAAGGGTCCTTAATGGGACCTCCTCGTTGAGCTACGTGAACCATCTTCAGACACGTCATCGCTTCTCCGAGAGATTTCACCCCGTCTCTTGGACACTGCTGTCGTCCAAGTAGATATTCCTCCGTTAAGTCTAACAACTGGTTCAATCCATCACTTATAATGGAAGGCACCTGATCAGTACCTAGGCACCTGTTTGTGCAGGAACGACTGAAGTCGGTAGTTAAGCGAGATTGTAATGTGCGCCTGCCGTCTTCTTGTCGATGGTCTTGTTCAATAGAGGCAGGTACGATCGCGCACCCGTCACACACGCATCTGGTTTTATACTCACCTTCCGACTGATCTTTGTGGTTCTTCGAATTTCTTCCCTACTATTTCTTTAAATTCTCGCTGCTTCGGCCAGAAACTGGTCGTATATATATTTATGATTACCACTCGTCTTCGCAGTCATCCAATGTACGCGCCATGATCGAGCCCTCGTTTGTCTTCTGGCCGGACCTCAGCACTGCCGATAAGTACGGGATATATTCAAATCGGGTCCGATTCTGATCAGTCATTGATTCCTGGTGCAGACAATAATGTAGCTGATCGATTGTCGTCAAGCAAAGCCACTCCTACCGCGAAGGACGCGCTGCTATTCTCCGAGCCATCAAATCTATATATAAGGAGATGTTAAGGTGTGTTGGTCTGTCGACCATCCGCATCGTCCATCGGTGCCTTGCCAATGTTGGTGAGAGTCCTACCATACTGATTCAGCCCGTTTGCATAGACACAAAGCCGGCTCTACAACCCCTGCAGAAGACAGTGATGCTGCTGTCGAACGTTGTTACTGGCCTGCACTTGCAAAGACCATGCACATTTGGCCCTATTCATCTATCCTGAGACAACATCCCGTAAGTTCAAATTATTCAGGTCTTCCAATTTCATAACTATTCCTGACACTATCTTCACAGCTCAGCCCTGGACTGGGCCCAGATGGCAGCCAGGAGAACGGACAATCCAGCACAAAATCTTGGAATATGGTCCCCAACGGATTTGCAGACATCACAATCCCGTTAGAAATCCAAGGCACAGGCACCATTATGGTTATGGTGGACGAGGAGCGTATGAACGCAGGATTGGCCGATGCGCTTTTGATGACAAGCTATCCTCACTATGAACCGACCAAGAACTTTGCTCTTGTGAAATCAATGGACCGAGACAGCTAACTATCCTTGGATGCCAAAAAAAGAATTTGCACCGAGTACGCTCGAATTGACTTCACAGTCTTGATGCATTCTGTGCGCTAGTACGGTTCGGATATCACGATTTCCTGTCGAAAAAGTCCTGTTTTCAAGAGTCGTGGTTTCAAGGTGAAGAGAACACCCCCAATTATCTATGTAGGTAATCTTGATAATGGAATATGGCTCGACCAGAACACTTTTCGTCATGAAAGCTGTACTGCAAGCAACAAATAGCCAAAGGAATCGACAGATTCTGGCAAGCCGGATGAGACCTGCTGGCTCCTGGCAATGCGGAACGTAACACAAGACGATGGAATCGCGGAGACATCTCCAGAATCTCGTAAGCCCATCAAGAGGGATCTGGCACTCAGCCATGTGAATGTAGTATACGAACTCTATTACATACCTGTTGGTCGGAGATGAATGAATGTTATACGAGGTAGGTAGTGTAAATACTACCTTGCACGTTGAAGTCTGTGAAAGGACCCTTGAGTTTGATGTTCGGCTACAGGTCCTTAATGTTGATGGATGGATTCTCCTGTTACCTATGCACATCAGATCACATATCTTCGAAAAGGATGAGGTAGGTCGGATTATGTAATTGATCGACGTCGACGTCGACGGAATGCTACTGTACGGTAGGTAGGTAATTTGGAGGGTTGCTACTAGCCGAGCCGAGCCCGTCGTCGCTCCATGTTGAGGTTCTGAGGTAAGCGACCGTGATCGGCGCGTGAGCCACACGAGAAGAGGTAAGTACATGTACTTTACATAGTACGCCACGGAGGGGCATTGTTGGGGACCCTGCGTTTTGGAAGTGGTGAGCTCTGGGTGCATCTCGTATGTACGAGTACTTTACGAGTAGAGATCCTAGCCGTATCTCTCCGGACCCGAGAAAATTACCGGACGGGAAGTATTTCGTCATTGTTGTCGGTAGTGTCCCGGTAGATGGAGCACCTAACGCGAGAAATACCCGCTCAAAACTCTTGGCCCGACAACATCGACTGCCAGATCAGGTGTACCTATTGTCATATATGTCGCTACATATCGTATGTACGCAGATTTTGGGACTTGATGGTGCCATTCTCGGTGATCATGAGTCGGGTGTCGCAGATGGGGGGTGTGGCTTATGTGCCACGAGCACGAGGAAGAGATGTGGATGGGAATACGGCCGGATGACCGGCGTCACCACTAGTCACAAGGCCCTGCTTCGGTACGAGACGAACTGATAAGATATGAGATGGTGTGTCTGAGATCTGACCATCGACGAGGGCTTGTTCTCAACATTTTGTCTCTGGTTCTGGTTCTTCAAGTTCGGGTTGTCTCTGACAATTGCAGACCTCACGTCTTGGCGTCTTATGGCTTGCTGTCCTCGTTGCATACATATGTACATATGTAGGTACGCTGCGTGCTCCCTTCGCATTACCTAACGGATTACACCACCTTCAGGCTCCCTCATGTGCTCCTTCCCTCCAGTCCTATTTCTCCTACGGATTACGTAGTTTTTGGCTTCATACGGATTACGCCTGCCATCGACAGCTGAAGCGACCAAGCAGAGGGGAAGAACGAGCACCAGCTCATGCCTAAAAAGGATTTTAAAGCTCAGTTGATTCTCAACACTGTGCCACGAATATAGCCCGCTAGGCCCAAGACGTTTAGCTGCCAATGTAACGCTGAAACAGCTGCCCCTCTAGCCTCGTACAGGCTAGCGCAGCGCTAACAGGCGGGGCAGGAGCTACCGTTGACTTTAGCGTCTGCTAGCGTAGAGGGCGGGGCGCACCCTTCTTTCCCCACCCCTCCAGCATCTGCCATCCAGCCCTGGCTCTCGCTGTATGTAACCCGGGGATTTTAAGAGATCATCATCAGAACCTGACGCTTTTTGTCCTCTGTGGGTTCACATGGACAAGTCAGCAATCCATCTCGTCCGGGCATTTTAAGACATTCGACCTCGCCCATTCGCCAGCGAACCCTCGCCGTTTGGGCCTTGGAGTTGTCGACATGGTTATGTGGCCGCACCTAGTTTGCCGCCTTATTCTAGACTGGTGATAAGCCAACAAGCAGGGTGACGACTACGAAATATTACATGGATGGACGAGCCACGTCTCGCAGTGGACGTCTCGCATGTCTCTCACGTCCTTTCTCGTCTTTCTCCTCTTATCGTACGCTTATTTACTTATTACACATACAGCGCGAGCTGTCTCGTGCGGAATACAAAAAGTCGTTGATGCCACCTCCCTGAACGTGAACTCTCTTGACCTTCTCTGCCGGTGTTCTGACTACTGGTTGCATGAGTCGTTCGGAGCACACTCCACTCCCGCCCTCCAAGGTTACTACCTCCGATGTAGGTCGAAAGCTAAGCGGTACTATTTCTCGTCTCTCGTCTCTCGTCCGGAGCGCTGGTCCAGTCTACGGAGTACTTAACGGAATACATTCAGCCAGCAGCAGCACAGCGCAGCGCAGCGCCGCTCGGCTCCAATAATAGGCACAGGCAGCCTATGTACCCCCTCTCACACTACGGAGTATTTCGGTGCACACACCAGTTCGCAGCCGCAACCGCAACCGCAACCTCCCAGGCCGGCTCAACTTGACTCGCTCCCCATCCATCTATCCCGTCCCCAGTAATAAAGAAGTACGAGTAGAAACTTTACCGAATACCTAAATTTGTTGACCGGCGCAACTTCAAACCTATCCGACGTCCTTTCAATTCCCATATTCTTACACGGATACGCACGTGTTCACCTTCTTTCTTCTTACCTACCTACTTACTGTCATACATACATTTTATATCTCACTTTTACGTCTACTTCTTCCCGTCTGTTGCCTACGCGCCGCCTCACATATGCCGGCACAGTCAGACTCTTCTTTCACCGGGATACTGTTTTAATCTGCCACTTTCCGCGGTGTCTTCTCTATATAACCCTATGCCATCCCCGAAGCAAGTTGGGAATTCCGAAGGCCTTTGTCTAAAGTGACTCTTCAGGTCAGCGTTACTAGGAAGAACAAAGGCTTCCCCGACGACACCCAGACGAGCGAACGTCTAAATTTCTCGAGACATTAACGATCTCAAAATCCCCAGCATTATTTCTTTCGAAGAAGGGAATAAAAGGGATCTTTTGCAAAATGGCACCTCTGCTGGCAGACGCCCCTATCGGGGGCTCCATTATTCCAACCTCAACTGGCGAGAACTCATCACCCGTCACACCGTCGCTCTCGCTTTCGCCCTCTCCATCGCCATCGCCGTCGCCCGAAATCGCATATAAGGATGGGCATCGCCATAGATTTCTCCGCGGCATCAAACGCATGTCTTCGTCGTCGTCCTTGCCCAAGGTCAGCCGTTCTCGTTCGGCTAGTTCGCCTTATAGAGGTCGTGCCAACTTATCATGCGTCGCTGTTGCGTCGAATGGCCCGCTGAGTCAGCCCTCAACGGGCCGCGTCACTCCCATCAGTGGCCAAGGAAGTTCTTCCGGCGCTTCAGGTCCGAAGTCCCAATTAATGGAAGATACAGAAGCTCCTTTAGCACCACGAAGGACCGCGATGTCTTCTTCCACGCCTACTTCGACTACTGTTAGTTTGCCAGCTGATGTCACGCTGACTCGTCCATTGGTTGCCAAAAAGACGACTCTCTACAACTTATGGGCTGCCCTTCCCACCGAAATCAGGGTTTTGGTTTTATCCTACTTGAAGCCCAAGGAACTTGTGCGTGCGTCGCGCGTAAGCAAGGAATTTCACCGCTACTGTTTTGATGGCCAGCTATGGACATCGATTGACACTTCCGAATTCTATGATCGGATACCAGCAGCATCGCTTTCCAAAATCATTACCACCGCCGGGCCTTTCATACAGAATTTGAACGTACGCGGCTGTCTCCAGATTGAGCACGACAGACGTGCCGAGGCACTGGTAGATGCTTGCAAGAACTTGGTTCAAGCTTCGTTAGAAGGATGCCGAAATTTCCAACGACCAGTTCTTCACAACTTGATCCGATCCAATATTAGACTGACGAGTTTAAATCTAGCAAGCATGTCCGCTGTGACCAACAGCACCTGCAAGATTATTGCACAGAATTGCCCTCAACTGGAAAGCCTCAATGTATCATGGTGCAAGTATATGGATGCGAAGGGAGTTAAGATGATGATTCTGGGCTGCCCTAAGCTGAAGGACCTGCGCGTTGGTGAAATCCGGGGCTTCGACGATATCGAAGTAGCGAAGGCAATTTTTCAAACCAACAATCTCGAACGCCTGGTATTAAGCGGTTGCGATGATCTGAGGGACGAAGTATTCAGGACCATGATCCACGGCATAAACCCTGAAGTCGATATTCTCACCGACGTACCGGTTGTCCCGGCAAGGAAGCTTCGATACTTGGATCTGAGCCGCTGCGCACGGCTGACGAACGGGACCATCGCGGTCATGAGCGGTCTCGTCCCCAATCTAGAAAGTCTGCTGCTCAACGGATGTAATAGATTGTCCGACGCCGCCTTGGTGCCCCTCGTTGCCTCTACTCGCCGGCTCACTCACCTGGAACTAGAAGACCTCTCGGCGATCACGAACGACTTCCTGTCCAAGCACCTGGCCAAAGCCCCTTGTGCCGCGACGCTGAAGCACCTTTCCGTGAGCTATTGCGAGAACCTCGGTGACAGTGGTATACTACCCATCGTCCAGAACTGTGTAAACCTCCGGAGCCTGGACATGGACAATACGGGTATCGGCAACCTTGTTCTCGCCGAAGCTACCACGATGATGCGACGTCGAGCTGCGCGTTCGACTGCTCGGCACCCCGGCCCTCGCATAGGGCTCAGGCTCGTCATATTCGATTGCCAACGTGTCTCGTGGACGGGTATTCGAGAAGTGTTATCGTGGAACGCGGGTATCCAACCCTCTCCATCGGGAGAACCGTCGTATCCCACGGAGATCATCGGCCTCAAATGCTACTACGGCTGGCAGCAGACAGTAGACGAGCACACGCACCGTGTGCTACGGGGCGATTTCGGCTCGGCGGCTAAGCTGGACCGGAAATGGGCCGATTACATGCAGGCAACGGAAGAAGCGGGCGCCATCGGGGCCGGCATGCGGCGACGGCGACGGCGGGCTAGGGAGGCGCAATTGTTACATGCGGATGAAGAAGAGGGTGGCATTGGCGGATTCAGCCGTCGTAGGGCGAGGACGCTGGCAATTGCTTGCACCATGATGTGAATACTTATGAGAATGTTGGGCTCACGCGAACATGCCCTGGAGAGGCATATCTGTGCTTTTCAAAAGCAGAATTTACGATCAATGTTCGGCGTTCTGGCATGCACTGAGATGAGGAGTTCAGGAGGTTACATGGGACCGGATGGGGTCATGATAGGGGTTATCTGACATTGCTATTATTATCTGGGCTACGAAATCATTGGCGGTCTCTCCTCGGTGTATATATGGGGGGTTTCATGTCATGTACTTTATGCTGTACTAGCTATTATGATTTGATGGTCACGGGATGGGAGGTTTAGAAACACGGTCGGAGCACGTATGATATAGAATGCATGGCTTTTTCCCACGATGGTGGGACTTGCTTGAATACTCCTTTTTTCATCGTATCGAGTCTCGTTTTCTATGGCAAATCAGAGACATTTGTCGTGTAAAGCTCCTAGGGTCGTAATAGTACCTGATACTCGTAGGTATCCTCCCTTCAAGGACCTACCTAATTACTATCTCCGATACGACTCGCTACGGATTACAACCCCACGGCAACACAAGAAGCCTTGGCAACAGTCCCATCCAATGATTCATTCATCGTCTGACGTGACAGACAGACAGAGCCTCCGGGACAATGAAGCCACCAGCCCTGTATTGACTCTTGTCTTGCCCCCCTAGGTATGCGTCTTCTTTGTACTAAGTACATATGTATGTATGCATGCCCATCGCACCCTGGGATCTACGAGACTATTGGGGGCGAACGTCATCTACGGATCCCTATCGTATGGACACTAGAGATGTAGTGTAAAGTACATGCATGCGTTTGGCCGTCCACGTGGCGTCAATCTGGCATGAGGGAGCTCGCAAGGGTTTTTTGATTTGAGTGTGGTTGTTTTAGGGAGGGAGGTAGGTATTGTGAGAGGGGAAGGAGTACCTTACACGAATGTATGTATGTATGTCTCACTGAGGAGGTAGGTAGAGGTAGGACGACAGTGAACCGGTTCGGTTCGTTGTGGTGGGCGCATCGACAACGCCTGCCTCCCTATCAAAGTGGGATTACAGCAAACAGGTGGGATAAAGAGCTGGCAAGCAAGCAGAGCCAGCGCAGAAAAATCTTCAGCACACATGATGCCCGTACGTACGGGAGGTTTAGCGGCGCATTTCGTCGATGACCATAATAGCCTGGGCGACGATCGCGTCTGGCTAGCCTGATGAGGGTAGGATCGCGACTGGGGGGATTGTTGGGGGTACGGTGGGGTGCGGGTAGGGTTGTGAGATCGTGGTCTTGCGCGACGCATTGTCTGCCCAACTGTTCAAGATGTTTAAGACTCACGGTTTGGATTTACTTACTTGATTTCTGCTCTTCCGCCGGAACTAATGATTAGACGAGGACCGGTCGCACAAGGTTACCGAATCATTAGGCAGGAATAAACAATGAACTGTCTCTCGGGTATATGTGGATAATCTCCAGCCCAACGATATCATACATATGCGACTGCGAAGTAAATGAAGAACCCAACTGCGGATCGAAGTTCCAAGTCCTTAACTCCGGGCCTCGCAGATGCGTACGGGCGGGTAAGTATGTCGCAGACTCCACTATGTTACCCGAGGTTGCGTCTCCGGAATCCCTGGGACGTCCGTGGTTTCGGGATTTTTGACGGGTGAGGACAGAAAGTTGCGAATGGGGGTCCAGGTTGAAGTCTGAGGGTGAATGTCTCGACAATCTTCTACAATATGTGCACGTGAGGGTACCCTTTGATGAACGTCGAAGTCCATGGGTGGTCTCAATGCTTCCATGTTCAAGGATTGCAGTGCAGCAACGGATTAATCAGTCATATCAGACTTAGAACTTCCTGCTCGCTGCATATCTCAAGGATACTCCCGCTCTCGATGGAGTCGTGTCTGTGGGAAGACATGGGGTTCCGCCCAAGCCCCCAAGTCACTCGGGGGGAATCTAGTCAGCTGAGTGGTGATTTACTGTGCACACACAATAAAATGGAAGAATGCTTAAGGTTGTCGGCTTCTTACTTGCAGGTCTCGTGGATGACCGTCGCCGTCGTCAGTCAATACTTCTTCACAAATCTAACAGTTCCGTCAGCAATGCGGTTTCTCTTCATTCGTGACCAGTGACTTAGCATTTCTTTGGTGTCAGTCGAGGGCTTTGCCTAGCTTTCTTGGACTGCCGGCTTCATGGCGATGCGAGTAATACTAATGAAGATGGTCTGGCCCTGAGCGGCATCATACATTATTGGCTGATGGTACCTTCAGCGACGACATCAAAGACCTGGTCTTTTTAACGTGCTCGATCAATGAAAGCACAGAGACTGCTGTTTGCGAAGTGCCGGCGGTTAAGACTGTATCCTTCGTCATTTTCACGGTCAGTGACGTAGGTACCTCGATGATAGCAGACGAATTCCGGAAGGTTGAGGAAGGAGTGAGCCGCACGTATCAAAATCCTGATGATGAAGGTGCAACTGGCTATTCTAACCTTCTTCTCCCCTTGATTTTGGGTTCGTCCCTCCCCGCCTTCTCTTCGCGTCAGGCACGAACCGCTGGTAGAATGCATGAGGGTCTCCCACGCCTTCGGGTTGTCTCATGTGTTGTTTCCTCCCTTCTTCCTACCTATCTTTTTGTCGACCAGCACCTGTCCCTGGTGCACTCTGATAAATCAGAGAAAATGGAATAGATCTCTTGACAGGTACTGAATCTAGACGCATCACACATCGTCGCCGAGGCTCAGTTCTACTAACAGCCCGACGTCTTGATCGGTACGCAAATCCACGTCCCCCTCTACCCGTTCATCACCTCAGACTATGTCTGCATATTCGCTGATTAGTACGTCAAGAGCTAGAATATTACTACAGATTTAGATCTTCATTCTTAGCCAATTCTCGTGGGTCTTACAGCATCGAAATGCCTCACAAGCGCAAGAAGAAGGGCCAGAATAAAGATGGTCAGAATAAAGATGGCCAGAATAAAGATGGCCAGAATAAAGATGGTCAGAATAAAGATGACCAGAATGAAGATGGCCAGAATGAAGATGGCCAGAATGAAGATGGCCAGAATGAAGATGGCGCCCCAGATCAACCTGGTAAGCAAGAGCGAGACCGTCCGATGCTGCACATGGATCAGAGAGAAATCGTCTAGTTGCTATTATTGCTTGTCATCAGCAACCAAACAATGACGATGATGTTGAGAGTATGATGAATTTCGGTCTAACACACGATGATAGCGGTGGCACCTTCACACAACGATCCAAAGACGATCGGGGAAAATCTGCGCGATCAATTGGCAGACATGGCAAACCGAGTCAATACAATCGAAGCAACCTGTGCCTCTCTTGAGCGCGAGTTCAAGAGGTTCAAGACAGAACACAACGAACCGAAAATGCCAGGTCAAGTTGGAGAATCCGCGGACTTGATTCAACGCGTCGAGGTGCTTGAGAAGACCCTGAAGAGAGGCAAGAAGCCGGGACTCCTCAGTTCATCGGCTAGGCCACTTGGGACTGCGAACCCGTACCCGACAGGCAGATCCAAATCCCCACAATCCATCACGAGCAGCACCCAGGCAAAGGACTCTGTCACCCCCACTATCTCGAGTCAGGAGGATTTTAAGTGGTTCCTCAAATACATGAGCTTCGGTACCATCTCGCACCTCAAAACGCTTTGTAGGTATGATGCTCGCCACGACGATAGCGAGGCTCATATCTTCTGCGACTTTATGAATTTCGCGGACCATGATATCGACTTCATCATTCAACGCGGTCCAAAGGCCATGTATATCCAAGACAGTCTGAAGCATTCGTGCTCACCCAGATATGAATCACGACTGAGTAACCTCGGGACTCATGGATTGGCGGAGCTGCGCATCGTAGAGTTGTCATACGACGCCAGCATCAACCAGAGTGTCCACAACGGTGTCAACGGCAAATCTGACTCCTCATCCGACATCGATCCACCTGCCGACTTACCTAGCGGGCTTCCCAGATACGTCTACGATATCGGCCAATTATGGATGCATTACAGATCCGGACGTTGCAAGGACAGACTCACCGTTGTTCCCACGATGTACAACGTCGTCATCGACATGGGATCGCCAGAAAAGCCCGTTTGGCTGGTGACACGACCAGAGACGGAGGCATTCCGCCCCCGTATTGCCACACCCTCAGAGGCAAATGACCATGCCCTGTTGTGGAAGATTCCTCATCAGGAAGCCATCCCTCCTGACTGTTCGCCCATGATGAAGCTGGCGTCGACAATACGCGATCTTGACCTCTCGAGAACGTTGGCCAACTATGACTCATATCATATGTTTTACAAGGCATACAGGCTCGTTAATCAGGCAAAGCTGGAGACAACGGTTCACGTGGAATTCGCCCTCCCGGACATTGATGAGATGTGGTTGACTTTTAAAATGGATGGCATAGAAGTGAAGGATTAGGCTGGGCAAATCATCGGCGGACGACAAAAGACGAGAGTAGCTCATAGAAATGAATTGGTATTATAATCCGTAATGCAGACGTTCGAATGCGTCTTGCATTATTGCCGGGGAGCAGAACGACCGATGATGTACAGCAACGGTTGAGGTTGTCGGTATTACCATCAGACAGTTGTTTAGGATTCCGTCGAATCAAAAAATAGATTTGAACTACTAGTACGTTGAATTATGGATTATAGATACTATATGTAAGAGAAAGCAGCCCCTCGTTTTTACAAGTACTCCTTAGGATTGACATCCTTTGATACGATGTGAGATGTTGGAAATGCATGAACTTGCATTCATTCGGACTCCGGCCAGAGACCTTCGTCTCAACCGTATGCATACATGATATTTACTTAAGCCTGCTTCAGTGTTGAACACATGCTTACTCGTAGATCTATAAAATACTTCGGGTTGATTCGCACTGATTCAGTACCTACGTCCGGACGCATGCCATCATCCAAGGCCCGAGAGAACAGCTTCCCCTGAAAGGACGGGATTAGTAAGCATGCATCGAAGAGAAACCCCTGATGGTGTGGGGCCATAAGCAATATGTAAATAGAAACAGCTCTGGCCAATCAGCGACTCGGAGGACACGGACTGGGAGCCGTGACGTGAATAAGTGGGGCCATCTCCGAGACTGCCTGACTAAGTCATCAACAGATATCGTGAGTCTTCCGTGAATAGATTTTATTGTCGTCGATATCTCACACTTTATTTTATTGTTTTTTTTTTTAAAGGGGAATAAGTGATTGGTTATGAGTCTGTTTATTTATTTATGTTTGAGTTACGTAGGCGAGTTGTACGAGTACGGAGACCATGAAGTGACATTCCTCGTGCTTGGCGCCTCCAACTACCTACCTACCGTGTCACCGCACACAGCAGCAGCAGACAGAAGAGAAGAGCCCGCGATGAGGCAGACATTACAAATCATGCACGTGCTCACTGGTTGTTTTTTTCTCTGGTCCTAGAGAGGGCTATATTCTTGGATTTTATGACTTTTGTTCTGCTGTTGTTGTTGTTGCCTAATCTCTGTCCTTATCGGGGGACTTGGAGACAGTACTCTACGTACGTCTTGGAGATAACTTACCGCGTTCCCTCTTTTCCTCGTTGATATTTACACCGCCAGGAAATATCTCTATGGTAGGGTACAGAGTGGACAATTTCTAGCACTCCGTTTGTGAAATATTTTGTTATTTGCATCGACCTTTCGTGTCAGAAACAGGCGGGTCGGAAATGCCACAGCATATAACTACTACCCAGGGCACGAAGCGTCGGTACTCGGGCTTCTCCTCCTCTCCCCAGACACTCCATGCAGAAGAGACCGAGATCCGCCGTCTCCCGTACCCCTCCATGGGCGGACCTCTGCAAGCACCGCAGGTCGGCGTCGCCGTCGTGACCGTGGACATGTTCCGCGAGCACCAGAATCAGGTCATGGCAAACTTCGAACGACAGGGGAACATGATTGCCCTGCTGCAGGAACGCACGGAGGCCCTGGAGGGGAGGATTAAGTCCCTGGAGGAGGCGGAGGATATGGCCATCGATGCGGTGCGTCAGATCCGCGATGATGTCCTGCCGCGCGTGGAGCGGTATCAGGAGAGTATTGATTCCTTGTCTGCGACTGCGGCGAGGCATACGGCGCTTCTGGAGAATCAGGACCATGAGATCCGTGCTCGGGACGCGTCGCGACCGAATCAGTACGCGTGGCGACCGGGCCCGCTAGGGAACGCGAATAGCGAGAAGAGCACGATGGAGGATCTGAAGGCGCAGATTGCGAAGAATGTCGCGAGTCTCGCGGAGCAGGAGAGGCGGGTGGAGGATGTGGATTCTTGTCTCCGGGGCCATGTTCGCCGGCTTACGGAGCAGGAACGATTGTTGGATGGCTTTGATGCGCGGCTTGTGTCGTTGGAGAGGTATCGCGATGATCATACGACGCATCTGTTGGCGCAGGATAGGAGGTTTGGCGAGCATCATTCTCGCCTCGAGGCGCAGGCCGGACATATTCGGAACCATGATATGTGTGTTGCGGGACATAATGAACGTCTGGGTTCGTTGGAGAAGACGGGCGAGAAAGTGGGTTTTTCTTTTACTTATATCAAGAGCTTAGAGAGTGTGCTTTGACTGACTTGCGTGCTTGATAGTTAAACGGACGCGTCGTGGCCCTGGAGCAGAGAACCGATCATGGATTAAGTCCTGCGCAGATCTCGGCCATCATGCAGAACCACCAGCAACGCCTCGAATCCTTCGAGCAGAATCTACAACGCCACGTCGAGGCGTTGGAGGCAGCGCTGGCGGCGCGGCCGGGTAGTCCCCTCATCAACCGACCACCACTCGTCACCCCCGCGCACCAGGGACGATCGGAAAGCCACGCACTGCTCGATCCGCCAAGCGAGATCGACGATCCCGCTCAGCAGCAAACAAGTGCGCAGAAATACGCGACGGAGCTCAGACGATTCGGGAGGGATATCTTGGCTATAACGGACCATCTGTATCCGCTAGAAGAACGGATGGCATCGTTTGCAAAGGATTGCGAGCGCTCACCGCGCGCCACATCACAAGACGACGGGAAAGAGATGCTGAGAAAGACGAACTTCCAACGATCCGATGAGCTTGTGAAGTTACGACATAATGAATCAAGTATGCGTCTCATGCCGTTGTTCCCTGAAATCGGGACAGGCGACAACGCCAGTTTTTACACGGTGCATAGTGGATGTGTGCTCTGGATGCACTTCAAGACCCGCGATCAGGATCGCGAAAGGGATCGCGAAAGAGGATACGAGACGCCCGCCTGGACATTGGCCTGGAAGAGGCCCGAATGGGCGAAGTACCCGCGCATCATCGAGCTCGAGCGGAACGCCGCTATGATGGCGACGGACAGGTATTTCCCGCGGTACCTGTACGAGGTGGGGAATATCTTTAACGTGATGTTGCGGGGCAAGATTGTGCAGATTCCGACGGGGTTTCATTTAGTGGTGGATGTGACGAAGCCGGAGAAGTCGCTCTGGATGGTGTATAATTTGGGGAATGGACGGAGTCCGTATAAGCCGGATTTGTCGTGGCATCCGTTTACGGATGTGGAGGAGTTTGATATCGCCATGGTGTTTGAGCGGTTTGAGGATTGGGAGGGGAAGGAGGGGGGTTTTGAGAGGGCGAATGAGGTTGTGAGGAGGACGGCGGCGTTGGTTCGGCCGTCGTTTGTTGAGCCTGTTTTTGAGGAGATGGTTGAGGCGATTCGGGCGGGTTGGGAGGTTTGATGGATGGATATGGAATTGATTCGGTGTTGATTGTTTACATTGAACTTGAGATCTACGGAATACTTACAGTAGACAATAATCCCAATCTACGAGTAGATTGTTTGATTCCGTGCCTGGATCGGCGTTGCGCCTCCTACGAATGGAGAGAGATGGGCTGGCGATCATTGATTCGGATCGTCTCACACACATGGGAAATCGTTGTTACCTACATATTCCGTACCTACATTGTCTATCCTTCCGTCCGTCCGGACTACGACTCCCGATGATACACGCGGATCCCGTCCCGGAATTACAAAGGCGTGATTCACGGCGTGTTTGCTTACACGGGTTTCCTTCATTCCTTCGTCCAGTAGTAGGTACATCCTTCGCACATCGCACTTACACCGTCCATAGCGGGAGACCGTACAACAGTAACGTGAAGGAAGACGAGGAATCCCCAACTTCTCTAATCCGACCAGCCATGGCATCCGGCCACCCCGCTCTATCGTACTCGTACGTATCATCCTGCCAACTGAGAGGTACCTACGAGTGAGTAGACAGACAGACCCTGCTCCATGGGTCGACGTTACATAATGGATTCATGCTTGGAAGACCAAGATGTTCGGCCGACTTCCTCACTCGCCTCACCTCACTTCTCACCTACTAAAGGCCGAGCAACACGGTGCCCACAGTCCGGGGTTAACCCCGTACGGGGCAAAGCAAACCGGGGCTCGCGAGCGTTGCATTCGGAAAACCTCAACCGCACTTCATGCATGTGTTGTTTGGAGTTTTTTTTTTTTTTTTTTTGCCTCGCCTTGCATGCATGCGTCCACATAGGCAGTGCAATTCCGTAAGTAACCAGGATTGTGTTTTTTTTCTCGACGCCTGATCAGGTACGGTCAAGCATCGCAAGTGTGAAGTTGGACTGAATGGGTCCCGCTAGGGTGATGGGGATGGGAAGGATTATCCGGCACGTATATCCGGGGTCGGTGAGTCTAGTCTAGCTATTTTCGCCTTAAGCGATTCTGTACAATGCATGCGTGCGTACTCGTAGAAGAAAAGAAGAAGAACGCGGTGAGGTTGATGTGATGTTGGGCGTTGTTGGAGTTAAGACGGAGGATACAAAACGTGGTCTTGTAATCCGTACTCGTAATCCGTAAGCCCTGAGTTTGGAGTACCGTATCACTCACTCCGTAAGGGGCGACGGCACTCTAACCTTATCGTATGCCTTCCATCTCCGATTTCTCTCCTTTGAAAAAGTCGTGCGCTCAGACCCCAGACTGCGTGGAACCGCACTAGTGGACGCTATTAGCTAAAACAGGGAGTGCCCTTTGCCGTACTTGCCCAGACAGGTTTAGCGACTTTGTGGGGAAATATGTCATTTACCCGTCTAAGGAAGGTTTCACCCCGCAAAAGTGGTGCCATGGCGGAAAGGCGTTAGTCTGAGGAAAAGGAAAGGAAAGGAAAAGGAAAAAGGAAAAAGAAAAGAGTGATGTGCTACGAGTAGAGATTTGGTGCCTGGGTCTAGATAGATACTGGAGAGGATGCTTTCGATCTCGTGAGATGGGCGGAGTCAGATAGTCGAACTCTATAGGGACGATATCTGAGATGCGAATGACTCGTCTCCGTCGATAGTCGAGCCTCGTGTCTGGTGAAACCTCACGTCCAGCGATTCCTGGGTCTTGGGGTAAAACGACGACTGAGTAAGTTACAGTCGACGATTTCTGCGGGGAAGCCTGTGTATTCGCATGTAAAACTACTGCAACTTCTACTCGTAGCCTACGGAGTAAACCTCGGTGAATAAGAGGCTTGTCGGTTGTTAGTGCGGAATCAGGCATCAAAAGGCAGGGGAAGCTAAGTCAAGTGACTGCACGGACGAGTAGGTACGAGTACATGCTTCGACGTTAGCCGGCCGGGGACCGGGGTTGACTTCGATTCAAGGGATTCGTGCCGTGTTGGTGCAGCCGTCAGTCACAAATCACAAACACAAAAAGCTGACAGCCGGGAGTCAGCATGTACTCGTATGCATGCAACGGGTTCGAAAACCAACAGATGCCCGTGAGACCTGCATGTATCAATTCGTGAGTTTGGGGAAATATCGAGGGACAATGATTGGACACAATGGGGAGCCGTGAGACAAAAAGCTCGATGAATGCGGAGAAAATGGATGGAAGTCTTAGGTAGGTAGGATGGAGGTACGGATGGAGCACGGTACCTACGAGTAGCCCAACAGTGCGCCAACAGCATCGCGGTACTCGTACGTCTGCAAAGTCCGATCCTTTCAGGTCTCCGCCACATGGCCTCGATGGACCCTGCCTGGCCCTAGCAGCAGACTTAGTCGCGATACCTAAGTCGTCTAGCGTAGGTACTCCGGGGCTGCTGAGGAACTACCGGTGTGACGAAGTATACATGGGGGCATATGCACGTACCTGGTAGGTACCTAGATTTAGTAACCCGGGGGGAGGATTGCATTGAGGATTCCATTGTGTCGAACCTTCTCCTTCTCTTCCTCACGGGCCGACTGCTGGAAGGAGTGACGACAACCAGGGCCTGATCGAGAAAGCTCGACGCTCGATGCTCGTGCTTGCCAATACTCTGACCAATCAATCGTAAGCAGGCGCAATTGGCGACCCGCAAACGACGATAATTGAGGGCAGGTACGAGGAACCCGGCCTAGTACGAAGTACGAGTAAACGACGTTCCTTCGCAAGAAGTCGCTACCGGTTTCCTGGCAACCTTGGGAGCCTCGGCTCCCTGCAGCGAAAGAAGACTATCACTTCTATAAAAGAGCCACCGGCGGAACGCCTCTTTCCCCTTCTCTCTTTCTTCCCTTGAATCCTGCCTCCTCGTCCACCGTAGGAAAACATCAATTACGTAGTCGGTCTCCTGGTTTTCGTCAGGATCACCATGCGTTTTTCTACACTCTTGCTGGCGGCTGCCAGCGGCGCCTCTGCTGTCTCGGTATGTTCATTCCCTACTTCGTACACTCTGATGTCCAAATCCACGAAAGAACGGGACGGAATGCATCCATCCTGACCCTTCTGGCCCTCGCCCACGTGAAAATAGCATCACGCGACGCAGCTTCATGCAGGGTCGACGGGTCGCATGCCTGTACCATCAATTGAGACCCGACGTCCCGGGAAACTCAAATCGTGGTACTCGGTAAAAGCTAGCAAATCTTGTCGTCAAGCGGCGGCCCATTGCGGACTTCATTCAATGTTTGAATCATCGCTAACTCAACATCGCTGGTAGGTCCGAGGCACTCCTGCGCCCCAGCCCGCTCACTCTGACCCGCACTACCCATCGCCATGGATGAACCCCAAGGCCATTGGCTGGGAGGAAGCCTATGTCAAAGCCAAGGACTTCGTCTCTCAATTGACTCTCGCTGAGAAGGTCAACCTCACCACCGGTATCGGGTAAGTCACCAAGTCCGAATCGCAATGGAGAAGCGCCTGAACCGTCACTGACACTTCATGAAATAGTTGGGAGAGCGGACAATGCGTTGGTGAGGTCGGTAGCATCCCGCGCATGGGTCTTCGCGGTCTCTGCATGCAAGATTCGCCCATCGGCATTCGATTCGCCGACTACTCCTCTGCTTTCAGCTCCGGTCAGACCGTTGCTGCCTCCTTCGACCGATCTTTGATGTACCGCCGTGGTCAAGCCATGGGTGAGGAGCACAAGGGAAAGGGTGTCAACGTCATGTTGGGCCCCGTCGCCGGTCCTCTCGGCCGTGCCCCCGAGGGCGGTCGCAACTGGGAAGGTTTCTCTCCTGACCCCTACCTTACTGGTGTAGCCATGGGTGAGACCATCAAGGGTATCCAAGACGCTGGTGTCATTGCTTGCGCCAAGCACTTCATTCTTAACGAGCAGGGTAAGTCCCCATGAATGGTACCAAAATCGGCATGGTGATCTCAGCAGCTAACACAATTTTTAGAGCACTTCCGACAGGTCGGCGAATCGACTGGACGTGGTTACAACATCACCGAGGCCATCTCTTCCAACATCGACGACAAGACTATGCACGAGTTGTACCTCTGGCCCTTCGCCGATGCTGTTCGTGCCGGTGTTGGTTCCGTCATGTGCTCTTACAACCAGGTCAACAACAGTTACGCCTGCCAGAACTCCAAGACCTTGAACGGTCTTCTCAAGGGCGAACTCGGCTTCCAGGGTTTCGTCATGAGCGATTGGCAGGCCCAGCACTCCGGTGCCTCCAGCGCCGTCGCTGGTCTGGACATGGCTATGCCTGGTGACACTGAATTCAACACTGGTCTTTCCTACTGGGGCGCTAACCTCACCGTTGCCGTCCTCAACGGCACTGTTCCCGATTTCCGTATTGATGACATGGCTATGAGAATCATGGCCGCCTTCTTCAAGGTCGGCCAGACCGTCGAAGGACAGATTCCCATCAACATGGACTCTTGGACTCTTGATACCCACAGCTACCTTCACGCCGGTGTCCAGGACGGATTCCAGCAAGTCAACTGGCACGTCGATGTCCAAGCTGACCACGGCAAACTTATTAGGGAGGTCGCAGCTAAGTCGACTGTCTTGTTGAAGAACAACGGCGCTCTTCCCCTGAACAAGCCCAAGTTCCTTGCCGTCGTCGGCAGCGATGCTGGTCAGAACCCCTTGGGCCCCAACGGTTGTGCTGACCGTGGCTGTGACTCGGGTACTCTGGCTATGGCTTGGGGTTCCGGCTCTGCCAACTTCCCCTACCTGATTACTCCTATTGAGGCTCTTAACCAGCAGGCCGTTGAGGACCACACCCGCATTGAGGCCGTTCTCGACAACTATGCCACCAGCTCCATCGAAGCACTCGTGAAGCAGGACGGCGCCACTGCTTTGGTCTTTGTCAACGCCGACTCCGGTGAAGGCTTCATTTCTGTTGACGGCAACGAGGGTGACCGCAAGAACCTCACTCTCTGGGGTGATGGTGACCAGCTTATCAAGAATGTCTCCTCGCTTTGCAACAACACCATCGTTGTCATTCACTCTGTTGGTCCCACCGTCATCACCGACTGGTACGACTCTCCCAACGTCACCGCCATCGTCTGGGCCGGTCTGCCCGGCCAGGAGAGCGGCGGCGCCATTGTCGATGTTCTCTACGGAAAGGTCAACCCGGCCGCCCGTACCCCCTTTACTTGGGCTGCCAAGCGCGAGGACTACGGAGCTGATATCCTCTACAAGCCCAACAACGGAAACGGCGCCCCTCAGCAGGACTTCTCCGAGGGTATTTTCATTGACTACCGTGCCATCGACAAGGCCAACATCAAGCCCATCTTCGAGTTCGGTTTCGGCTTGTCGTACACCAACTTCGAGTACGCCAACCTCAAGGTTGAGAAGACCCTTGCCGGTGAATACAAGCCTACCGTTGGCAAGACTGCCAAGGCCCCCACATTTGGCACGATCTCCAAGAACGTTGCCGACTATGCGTTCCCCAGTGCCATCCGCTACATCCGCGAGTTCATCTACCCCTTCCTCAACAACACTGCATCGCTCCAGGCCTCGTCTGCCGACCCCGACTACGGCAAGACCGCCGAGGGCTTCTTGCCCGCCGGTGCTCTCGACTCGGATGAGCAGGATCTTCAGCCTGCCGCTCCCGGCCTTGCCGATCAGCCCGGTGGTAACAGCATGCTGTGGGACGAGCTCTACATCGTCTCCGCCGAGATCACCAACATTGGCGACATTGCCGGTGATGAGGTTCCTCAGCTCTACGTCTGCCTTGGTGGACCGGATGACGCGCCCGTTGTCCTCCGTGGCTTCGAGCGTGTCCGCATCGAGCCCGGTCAGACCGTCACCTTCCGTGCTCCTCTCACCCGCCGTGACTTGAGCAACTGGGACACTGTCTCACAGAACTGGGTCATCTCGAAGTACCCCAAGACCGTCCATGTCGGACCCAGCAGCCGGAACTTGCCACTCAAGTCTCAGCTGCCTTAGAAATGCAGTTATGAGTATAAGTTTGCGTGCAATAGTTCTGCGGTAAATACGATGAACGAGGGTTGAAAAGGGACCCTCTTATGAGTACGGGATTATGAAAATGGGAATGAATGGGTAGGGGCATGCGAGGATGGGTTTCTCTCGCGCTGGCCTAGTTATAATTCATAATGCCAACAGGTCTTTCATGACTTTTTTTTCAAGATTAAACACAACGTCTTCATTGCGTGCCATGATTACCTATGCTGTAGATTCGTGAGATGTCAAGTTGTGGCATTCTGTCTTCTGTGAACTCGTAATCCGTACAAAGTCAATACACCAGCCACTTTCTACTGTAGCACCACCAGCCACCACCAGCCATACGGAAACGCGCTACGTATTCCGTAGGTATTCCGTACCTCAGGTGGTTACGGAATAGAGCTTTAAGCTGCAGTTCACCTTGGCGACGTCGTACTCGTTAATACTCCGTATTCCGTATTCCGTCCTGTTACGTTATCCGGCTTTCACCTTCCACCACATCGTGGCTGCGGACTGCGGCACGCGTCTGCTCCTTGCCTACTACTTGCCCGGAAGTTCCCCTCTCGACAATTTTCGACCTCCAGAACCCCTCCCGCTGCCAAACTCTCTTTCATTCATTTCATGCCCGGCGATCCCTTATTATGGTGTCATTGCAATGGTTCCACGCCCATCTTCCCTCCACGTACCCACACGATCACACCTTTTCCCGTATAGTTAAGCTGTTCTCTCTGCTCGCATAGTTCACATCGCCTTCATCCCGCCACCATCGCAGCTCCATCGCTAGAGATTATCTACGAGTCGCCAGCCATCATGGAGCAGAGGAGCCAGAGCCAGATCCAGTCCATCGACCAGCCGGGCGTGAGAGCCACCGGCGAGCTCCTCGCGACGTTGCGCAACGAGGTCGCCTCTCTCCTTGGCAGGTCGTCGGCCGGATTTCCTGGCGCGCAGCCCGTGAGCTTTTCACGGAAGCACCTGGAGGAATTGAAGCGTGAGGAGTAAGCATTCTATCATCATGTTCATCATCAACGTCGTTGTCACTATCACTGCCATCCCCCGTCCCGCACAGCTGACAGCCCCGCCACCAAACTAGCTACTATGTCTGCGAAAAGTCCGATGGCATGCGCTACCTCCTCTACATGACCGAAGATGAAGAGGGCAAGGAGGTCCATTATTTCATCGATCGTAAGAACGACTATTGGTTCATCGACCGCGGCAGTCTGCACTTTCCCCTCCCAACCGACCGCATGAAGTTTCACACGGCCACGATTCTAGATGGCGAGCTTGTTATGGACACCCTGAGAGACGGGCGACACGAACCCAGATACCTCGTATTCGACTGCCTTGTGCTTAACTCCCAAGTCCTCATGAGCCGGGAGCTTAGCAAACGTTTGGGCTATTTCCAGGAGCAGGTGCTCAAGCCTTACCAGCGTCTTCTAAACGAATTCCCGAGCGAATGCGACTACCAACCTTTCTTCGTCGACCAAAAGGACATGCAACTCGCCTACGGCATTGAAATGATGTTCAAGGATGTCATCAAGAACCTAAAGCATGGCAACGACGGCCTCATTTTCACCTGTCTAAAGAGCGAGTACAAGCCCGGCACCGACCCTCATATTGTGAAGTGGAAGGATACCGAGGAGAACACGATTGATTTCGTTTGGAAGCTCATCTTCCCTACCATCGAGCCCGACGAAGAGGACCGTGCTCAAGGGATCACAAGTCCATTCACCGATTACGAGAGCGTCCCCACCGTACACCTGTACGTCCATCACGGCGGCGGCTGGCCGAATGGCTATCAGTACTTCGCCGATTTACACCTCGAGGAGAGCGAGTGGACGACTCTGAAGTCGCTCGGCGATCCCCTAGACGAGCGCGTCGTCGAGGCTTACATGGACTCTCGCAGGCGGTGGCGCTTCTACCGATTCCGTGACGATAAGGATGAGGGTAACCACATCACCGTCGTAAACAGCGTGATCGAGAGCATTCGCGACGCCATATCGAAGGACGACCTGCTCATAGCCGCCAGAGGCATACGGGATAATTGGAAAGCCCGAGAACTCCAACGAAGGACTCATTGAGACGATTTACCGCGCCCAAGCCCACCAAATCATACCTACTACTGAGTAACGTTGAATAAACAAAAAGAAATTAATATTAACTGCCGTTACCCATGTAAGATGAGGTGCATAAGCAGCGTGACGAGAGCGAAAGGGGGGCGTTTAAAATGATAAAGCAAAAAGATTAGACAACATTTCGTCGCAAGACCGGCTAGCTTAGCCTGAGGTCTTTGCGATCGATTACTGACCGAGAGGATTATACCCCAGCCCCCATACACACACCACAGGTAAAGTGATGGGTCAGTTACATGGAGTTTTAGGAAACGAATGGGTATACGTGCCTATAAGAGGCAACGAGAGCGGAGTGGATCTCTTCTCTCGGTTGGGTGCCCTGTTTGAAGATAGATGCGTCGTGAGGCAGATACATGTTAGCAACTGTCTACTGACTTAGTTAGGGAGTCATTTGGAGATCCGGTTTATCGATGGGTTCATGCCTTTGCAGATAATGATCCTGATTGCTGAGTTCCTTGGTTTGAGTGAAATATGCTCCTTATGAGTGATTGGGATGATATTTTCACCTACTACTGGGCAATTCATGGCATGAGAGATACACCCTTGAGTTTACTAGATCACATGCAGATGCTCCGTCATGGTGGGCGTTCAGAACCGAGGATACGTGTATCATGAGTGGAGGAAGGGTTGAACCAAAGGTCGTCATAGCAATACCACAGCAGGTCAGGCAAAGAACAGTTTAACGTCTGTATCATTACCATCTACCTATGAAAACTACAAGGCAGATATTTCCCTTAGGTAGACAGGATATACAAACAAACACAACCTTACGCGGTCAAAGAAACAATCAATCCATATTGCATGATGATACGTACGTACGTTAAAAACTGAAAGATAACAAGAACCCGTCCACTACTTAAAAAGAAAACCCGTTGACAACACAACAAACGCAGTTATTAGTTGCGAGGGAAAAAACGACGACGACAAGATGGTAACTAAAGGGGTTAAAGAGAGAGAAAGGTTCCAACGCGCCGATCATGTCAGTAGTACCTTGACCAAATCAACTCTTCCATTTCTTCTCCCGCCACATTTACTCTCCCACATCACATGTGTTTTCTTCTTCTGGTGCAAATCGGCCCCGGCAGCATCGCCAACAGACAAGACCCGGGGCAGGAGGAAATAAATGTGCTGCGAAAAAGTCCATTCGCCAGTAGAATACATGCATGTGAGAAAAAAACAACCTTCTTGATATCTTTCTCGGCCAGGTGGCGTTCGAATAACACATGTCCCCCCACGCGATGACGAGGGGAAAATCAGACAGAAATAGCTCCCTTCAAGTCTTCCCACCGTTCTCTTTCCATATAAACCATGCTTAATCCGAATCCTCATTAGCTTCATTCTCTTCGGCAGCTGCCCGCCTGGATCTGGTTGCTCGAGTGCTTGCAGCCCTCGCTTTAGGGGCTGGCTTCGACTTAGCTGCACCAGCCGCGGCCGACTTGCTCTTGTCCTTCGCTGCTGGCCTCGAGGGTAGACTCTTCGCCACCGAGCCAGCAGCAGCGGAACGACCTTTTCGACCAGTGGGCTTGGGTGGCGGCGGGAGCTTTTCCTCCAGCTCCTCTTCTAAATCTTCGTCCAATCCTTCGTCTAGATCACTAAGCTCGGAATCATCCTGGTCGTTGTCCACCGATTTTGGCTTGTTTTTCTCCTTTATCTCGTCACCATTTCCACTCATGGCGTCGGCTTCGTCTCCATTGTCTGCCTCCATTGCCTCTTCATTCATATTACCCGCTTCGTCTTCAGAGAGTTCAGAGAGGCTCGAGGAGTCTGCCTCCTCTTCGGCATCATCCTCCTCATCCGCCGAGATAGGTTCACCGTTTTCGTCAAAATATTGCCATTTGGCTACTCCCTCCAGCATATCGTCATCGTCCGCAGAGTCATCTCGTTCCACATAGGAAGAGTTATTTCTCATACGGCCGCTGCGTCTCCGATCAGCAGACTCGGGTGGAGGCGAAGTCGAAACAGCCCGTTTCGCTTTCTTGGGCCGCGCAGAGCCTTTTGGTTTACCAGCAGCCCGGTTTGAAGAGCTTTTCGAGGCCGTAGATGGTTTAGGCTTAGAGGGAGTTTTTGGTACGGAGGCCTTTGCCTTCTTCTGAGCGGGTTGGCCTTCCCCTCGCTCATCTGTGCTCTTGCGTTTCTGTATGATAACTGTGTCAGCAAAAATGGCAGTGGGGGGATTGTCGTGTTTTCACGAACCTTCTTCTTATCCAGTGATCTCAGTAAATCGTCCAACTGTGAGTCCACCTCTTCGGGGAGATACTGTTTCTCGGCAATCTCCTGTGCCGCTTGATGGCTTGGAAGGGCCGTGAATAAGCCAACCGGAAGTCCTACTTTACCAGAGAAAGCCTGGAAGCTCCAGTTCTTCCGTTCTTGCCACTTCCGTAACAAGCTCTGGGCCAAGTCGCAAAGAATATACAATCTCTCACTTTGAGAAGAATCAATGCCATCTAGTGTCTGCTTCACACGTTCGGCGTACTTGAAGATCATTCCAAAGTTAGCTTCCGTGGCCACGTTACTCACATAAAAGAGGAGATATCGTGCATGGTCCACCAGCTCGTCCGCTTCGGCACTGAAATCTGGATGATGAGCCAGGAGTGAAATGAGTCTGGCCAACGTTGACTCCATGACACTCTGCTTGGTCTCACGGAAGAAGCGAGCACGGGATCTAATCCAGGTTTCCACATGGCTCTTGAACTCGGCATGCGGCTCAAATGCAGTGAGGAAAACGATGGTGTAGAATCGCACGCGAAGCTTATTCTGCACGAGATACTTCTGCAGTTTTCCCACAAAGAGGCGACGGACATGTGCACAGCTGTCCTGTGTCAAAAGCGCCAGCTGATTGAAGTCCGTCGGGGAAAGAAGCTCCTCAAAGTGCTTGGAGGTACACAACTTCAAGAGAAGCTGACCGGCGAGCAGTCGTAGGCGTGCCTTATGGTGCTGCGGTGTGTCCTGGGTCTTGCAAAGCTCTCCTTGCGACTTCAACAACGTCCGAAGGAGTTTGAATACGGGTGGCGCGAGCTCCTTTGTTTCGTCTGGGTCGGTGAGACCTCGAAGACGGTTAACAACAAGCCTGAGAGCCCATAATTTCACCTGGCACTCTTCATCCATATCTGCTTCGGAAATCCAATCCGGGTCGGAGTCTTTCGCGTCTGTGCGAACTTGGAAGAGTATGTTTTTCAGCGCCATATCAATGATTTCATCATTGGCATCAGCTGTAATCTTTGACGCCAGAAGCTCCAACTGGCCGATGGCGATGAGCTTGTTAAGGAAGTAAGGGGTGCCATAAACCCAGTCCTTCATCGCTTTTTGCAAGAGATCAGTGGCCGACACCACACTCTTCTGATCATTTCGGGCCAACAGCACATTGACAGCATACTTGGCAGACTTTGCCGGTTGCCCGAACAATGCGAAATTGATTAACGCCTGCATGAATTTTCGATCGGCGGGCAGCTCGGTTGGATATTTTCTCGCGTACGAAGCACATGCCTTGAGAGTCTCGACCATGGCTACGCTGCCCGTCTTGTTAGGTTCCGGTGCAGAATCCACCAAGTCTTTACAGATCTGTCCAAAATAGGTTTTGAAGAGACCTGGGTTGTGTTGCGATATTTCCGTTGTTATCTCCTGAGCGGCAGGCCCAAGACCATCCTTGTCGCTCTTCGAGCAGTCCATGAAGGTAGAGAGATGGCTCTTGTTGCATAGGATATACGCAGAACGGTAAAGAAGTGGTAAAAGTGTGTCAAGAATCTGCGACTTCTGCGCCCCTTGAATTCTCTTAATGATTTCTTTGATCGCGCCGCGCGTTGTCTTGAAATCGCTCTCAGGGGACACGGTGAATCGGATCAGCTGATAAGTTCGACGATCGTGCCAATCGGCGAAGGTATGCAAATCTGCATCGACTTTGACAGGATCAGGGAGGAATTGACCAAGGTATAGAGCTATTTTCTTGAGATTTTGCTTGATCACCTCCACATTCCCTGTTGGATTTCCTCCATTGTACGCGTCGCACTGGACGACCACATTCTCCATAACCATGCAAAATTGTGGTTGCCGGGCCAGGAGAGCATTGAAAGCTTTCCGTGCATTGTTGTCCATGTCCTTTACCAACAACAGTACACGCTCGGCGCGGATCCTGTCTTGGTCATAACTCGACTCTGTTGTCGACAGCGATTGAGACTGGCTGTTGGATGATTTGGGTCCCTTAGATTTCGATGGAGGCGGGAAGGAGAGAGGCACAAGGTGCTCGAAGATAACCCGATCCAGAAGAACGTTGAGCTCGAGATCGTTGGCATAGAACGTGTTGAAGATTCGGGAAGGAATGCCGGACAGAGCCGCTACAACGGCTTCTTGACCAGCCGCAATCTCGCCGCTGGCAACACCCCACAGTTTTCCCAAAAGCGCCATGGCCTCCACACGTACAGAAGATCTCTTGTCACGACACCGATCTGCGAGCGTAAACAATACTGAACCCTCTTTAGTGACACCGCCGGCTGCCGCTAATTTCATGACAATGTCACGAAAGCTGAAAACCTCTATCGCGGTAACGGCAGCCAGACGCACTTTCTCGTCGTTGTCAGTGAGCTTATCCCGCAAGCCAGAAATAAAAACGGATTCATCCTCTCGGCTAAGCCCAATGCCACCGGCTGATGTTGATACGATGTAACCCACGGCAGCTGTCCAAGCGGCACGGATCAGGGGTGATTTATCATTCCTTCGACCGATGAAATTCTGGAACGCTTGCGGGTGTGTTTGCGCGAAGGAGAGCGGTGATATTGGGGTAGTTAATATGCTTGTGTTAGGACTCTCCGGCACCTCATCGCTAAGCTTTAGAGGAGGATAGGCCGCTGGGTCTAAGACAGGGGATGGCGGAGGGCCAGCGGCTCCGATTCCTGATATCATGTCGCCTAATGTTTCCGTGGCAAGTAAACGTAGAGACACGTTGTCGGCGGATAATTCGGCATCGACCTGGGGGATTACATTAGAAAGAACTGTTGGGGCTGCTCGCCAGAGCTCACGCAGAAGTTGATGGGCTTTTCGTAGCTCCTTGAAGTCGGCTTCTGAAGGTCCAGAAGGCGCCCCTTCATCATCTGACTGCTCGTCATCTTTGTGGCCATTGGCATGTCCGCCTTTTCCAGACACATCCATAATCACGTCGCTGAAGTACTGCCCCACGTAGCGCGCCATCCGGTCAGGGCACGAATTGCAAACAGTCTTCGCCATGACATAGGCCTCCGGCTCTTCCTTGGGCAACAACGTCGTTTGGGTTCGGCTAGAGTCCGACTTCTCCTTGTGACCTCCACGGGGCACGGCGCGCAGGAATTGAGCCATTATAACATCCAACACAGAAGGTGGCAAAGAAGCACTTTCGTCAACCAAAGTTACCATAACTTCTGTCATGTGAAATTCAACATCCTTTGCTACCTGTTCACCCGAGGCGTTCGTGAAGGATCCTGAAATGCCGTCGAAGAACGTGGAGAAGAGCTCAAGCAAGAGCTCCTCTGAATTGTTCACATCATTTATCAAGAGGATACTCTTGACATCGGCAAGTGAGGCGAGGACGTATTTGTGTTGGGCGTTATATGCATGCGATGGATTCCAGAGTGCCGGAAGTATGACCTTCACGAAGAAAGTGAAGATTTCCTGGTGTGAGAAATAAACGTCAGAGGCGGTTCAAGACTGTGCAATAAAGATGCGCGGGACCTACCTTGAGCTGCTTGGGAGTGAACGGCGCCTCGGGCGCGCACAGCTTGAGTACGTCCACTAAGCACGACGCAGTATATGCCTTCACGCCCGACTCCTTGTGCGCCAACAGGTTGTGGGATGCAAGGTCCTTGGCCACGCTATGGAGCGACTCCTTATGGACAGTTTCCTGGTCCATGTCCGCCAATTCCTGGGAGAGTCTCTCCAGACGACGCAAGAGCTCGCCGGTCGCGATAGGTTTTCCGGCACGCCATGACAAGGCCTCGTTGAACTGAAGCGCCACCAACTCGTCCTCCATCTCCTGGTCCTCCTCCTCCACAGGCTGTTCCCGATGTCGCGCCATGGCGAGCCTCACCTATTAAAAGCCGGCTCTCTGGTTTTGTAGGGTTGCGGATGCGATAAAGATGGCGAGTAGTGAATGCGTTGCTTCAATGCTTGGTACAAGCCGAGGCGGGGCTCGAGGGGATCCAGTATGTTGGTGCCGATAACCCGATTGATTGAAGAATGCAGTGCAGGCTAAGGGTGCTAAGACAGACACGATGATGTGGTAAGGCTGAGGATGTGGTTAGCGGTTTGGATTTTAGGTCGTGGGAATGCGCGGGCGTTGATGGTGTGGTAAGTCGGGAAGGGGCGTGGGATAGTGAGGACGTGACGACCATTACGATGTTGTCTACGGTTTACGGCTCTTGTCTTTTTTAGGCGAGTGCTACGCGACTGGAAAGTTGTCGCAGACACAAGTCCCGTCAAATCAGATGCGCGCTTGGGTCTGTGTAGCTACCCCAAAGCTGGTACCTTGGTGCGCCTAGCAGCTACCCTACAGTACCTCCTGGGTGTCTTGTTGGTCCCTTATTAGGCGGATTAATCAAGATCTCTGGCTAATCAGATGTATCTAATTACAGTAGCGCGTACCGAAGCAGTACCCATCTAAGTGTATACTTGGAGCTTGGGCCAGCACGGATCGAGCGCCTGATTGGCTCAATTTGCCTACCCACGCATTAGCGCATGCACAACGTCGACGCTAGTAGGGACAAGGCTAGCGCGTGTCAGGCTAGCCCGCAGCCCAACCGGAAGCCCATCTTGGAAGATCAACTTCACCTCTTCAGAAGCCGCCGCAGAATGGCATCAGGTGTTGGTGTAGGTCACTCTATCGGCGCATCCTACGCAGATAGACATGCAAATACGCGATTATAGCAATAAATTCATACATTCTATGCATCTGGGTACCTTTCTGGAATAGTTCTGTCACAGATATCTGGATAATGATCGGTTGCTGGTATCTACAAGTAACAGGGCCGGCAATGAAGTCAGACCGTGGTTGTTAATGCGTCCTCCCATGATAAGTTTCCCGTGCCACATGTTTGCCGATTAGATCTTAGAGAAGAGCTAATGACACTATCCAATTGCCCGTAGTTAGCGCGAATTAATAGTAAAGGGTTCGAAGGGCGGGCAGGTCGACGACGTGTCAGTAGATGCGGGCGGTTGACAAGAGCCTACAAGAGCCTCAATCTGCCACATGTCGAATGCAGTACTCCAATATATCGTGTTTATTGCTTTACTAAACAACTACTATCTAGGCTTCGCGTTTATGATGAGAAATTGCAACTTTTGGGCACTATTCCGTGGAAGTGACTGCGGGTACGGATGCTATCTCGATGACTTCGTAGGTTGGAAAGAGATATGGGCATGTTGGCATGTGATTGTTCAACTATTTCGAGAATAATACCATGCTGGAACTAGGGACATCATGGAATGTCCGTGCAGCGATCTGGTGCCAACCGGTCCTTAGTGTGTCGGCTGTACGACCTGTGGCAGTTGCGGTTGGAATCGATCGCCAGCTCCTCTGCCGTCCCATCTCCTATCCATCCAGTCCTGATCGGCACAATCTGATCATTGAAGTCGAGTAAAATCTTCAAGCAGCTGCTTCTAATACATTAACGAGAACGGTTTGCACTACCAGAGACCTGCTCCTTCCATTTACAACACCGCACAATACCCACAGACCACTTTCATCGCTCGATCAGGTGATGATAGGTCCTCCTACTTACAATCACCCACCCTCCATAGGTTTCCCTCTCTCTTCCTCGCCACTACAACATTCCCTACCTATATGTTTTCTCACCATCCGATTTTCTACGTTTACTTCTAATCTTCTATTCATCCACCTCTCTCGTTACGAAGCAATCCTGAGCCACCACCGACAACTCCCCGGGATCTGCGCCACCAACGACAAGACCTTGCACCATCAGAGTAAGTTGATTGCTGTCATCTTCCGTCAATTCATCATCTGCCATACTCGCGATCTTGTCGGCGCCTGCAAGTTTCGATTTGCGCTTGTCGAATCCCACCTTCGTACACTGCGGCCGTCAATTCGCGCCGTGACGCGTTCGCATCTTGGACTGACCTTCAATTCAGCAAGCCATCTGCTACTCCTTGTAGAACACCTCGCGAGGTAAGCACTTCATTGTCGTCTCTTCAGTCACTCCTCTGCGCCGCATTAATCAATCCCCAACTTCGTCGTACTATCTCCGAACCCATCCCTTGACACCTCCACTATTTTCCTGCCAGCGACTCTGTTGTTGGCGCATGCGCCTGTTTCCCAGATCATCCCTCGTCCTTAGGCATTTTTTCACGTCGGCTGACTGGAAAGTTACACGGAAACAGATCCTAGGCATCTTCGACCGCCATGCGCAACATGTTCTTCACCAAGAAGCACCAGGCCTCTGAGCAGGCAGCTGTTCAGCAGCAGTCTTCCTCTGGCCATCGCCGTAAGCATAATCCTCATCGGATTACCATTCTGAAAGCCATCTCTAACTATGAGACTACTCATGTACAGGCAAGAAGTGGATGATTACGGGCGCACTCCTTGCCGTTGGACTCGGCAGCATCGTTCTCTTTGGCGTGTTCATCAAGGACGCCATCAACAATTATGGTAAGTTACAGCATCGTAATAGGTCGATTCAATGCTAACGTTTATCTTCTTCTCTAGAGTCTACTGCCACTAAGCAGGACACTTCGAACCTCGTCAGTCGCAACCTTGGTGTGAAAGGAGGCCACCCCGGCCGCTACGGATTTCTCGCACCATTCCCCAATGGCACTGACACCTCTGGCACCCTCACTGTTACCGTCACCGAGTCCAAAGCCGTCAACGCCACGGTTGATCCTTGCCTTTCTTCCGCCAACTTGTCTGTTACCTTGACCCCCGCTGCCACTGTTACCGCTGGTCAGCATGCTCCATCCGTCATGGGTAACAACAGCTACCCCGTTGTCACTATTTCTACGGATGTCCTTCCAGTCTCTGTGGTCAAGTGAGTGCCACCCATACGATTCAACTCATTAGTAGTTTACAGTGTTACTAATGTGACAATAGCACCGACGTCTCCTCTTCTCTTGAGACCCCGGCATTCGAGACCAGCACCGTGCCGGACTCTGAGTTGACTGTCTCTGGCGGCTACGGTGATGCTACGCAGGAGTTGACTTCGACGTTGACTGCTACGTCCTCTCTGGTCGCACCCACGAGCATAGCCGATTCCGAGACGAGCATCGAGACTGTCACGGTCATCCCTCTTTTCACGACCACCGAGTTTACCACCATGACGATTTCGTCGTCTACGGAGACTCCAGTCCCTGATGGTGTTATGACTGACATGTGCACAATGGCTGGTACTGAGACAGTCACCGTTTACGTATACCAGTCCTCTACCGAGACTCAGACCGCCACGATTGGTACTCCAGTTTCTATCGTCAGCGTCATGACCCCAGAGCCCGTCACCGTCACCGTCACGGAGACGGAGACAGCACCTGGCCCCATTAGTACCATTACGTCCGCTCTCGAGGCCTCTACCTCTTCTGAGCCTGTCACCGTTACGATCATGCATACCGTGATCCCTGAACCTGAGCCTGCCAATGTGACGACCACGAAGTTGAGCAGCCCCGTCATGACCACTGGTAGTACTCCTGTCCACTCCTTGGCCTCATCTGTCACGGTTATCACGACCACAGTGGTCACGACCATGGCAATTGGACCTAGCTACACCACAGTCTACACGTATGGCACTCTGTATACTCTCACCTTGCCTATGGAGCCCATCTCCCTGCCCGCAACTCACACTCCGTTCCCCGTCAGTGAGAGTATGGTTTGGAGCACCTATTCCGGTCCTGTCACCTCCGAGTCGACCGCGACTCCTAGCTTCGGCACAAACACTTCAACTCCTGCCATTCAAAGCTCTGACAGCTCCGCCATCGCCCAGCCGACCGACGTGCGACCTCCTTTCAGTTCCGAGGGTAATTCGCTGAACACTTGGGACTGGGGCGCGGACGGAAGCGCCTCCGTCACCTGTGTTGCGATGTTGGTGGCAGTTGCCATTGCCATTGCACAGAATGTCGCCTTTTAAGTCAGGGGCATCTAGATGGTTTAGGAGTCCAGGACTTTGTGAGTTTTGTGTGAGGAAGGGATTTCTTTGCTTTTTTTACGGAACAGGTACGGGATGGACGATCAGGTCTGGAGTAAGATGCGTACTGGAACTGCTTCAACAGGTAATAATAGCTACCACGGGTAATAGGTAGCTCAAGGAGTTGTAAAAGTATGGATGTCACTACTAGCTAGCTAGCTAACACCAGTGACTGGAATGAAGCAGAATCACTGTAACATTGAAATCGTGTCATATGAACAAGTGAGACCGCCGAGACAGGATGTTGTCACCGTCGCGATTTTACATAGTAAAAGCCGTGTTTTGAAACGTCTGCATCGCATTTTGCGGGGATCGACCCGGATGACCTCACCTGGGCATCGGTTTGGGACCCACATAGTGCTCCACACAGAAGTCCCTGATTGGCTCAACAAGCAGCTATGATGGGGTAGGGATAGACCCTGGGCAGGTGCGATCTCAATTGCTGGGCGAATCAGATCGTCGAGGCTGGCTCAGCCCCACCCGTGGATTCCCACCTGTTATGCTGGTGCGGGACTCGTGGCCACAGCTGACAGCCATGCCCCACGGAAGGTGGCACGCGTACATGACTTCGTGCCTTGCTTTTTGGGCTTAGGCGCATCTGTCATCATTTTTCAATTTCGATCTTGAGACACTGACTGACTTGATCCGAGCACCTAACGCGAGACCTACCTATTCCACATACTTACCGTCTCTTTCCCCCTCTTTTTTCCAGTCCGTCCTTTTCGTTCTTCATTCATTTACTCTGGTTGAACGCGGCTTTGTGCGAGCAAGCCCGAGGTTGTTTTCTCTCTCCCCCCAATAAACTGCTGCAATCGCAGCTGCGGCCCCGCGACGCGCATTTTCACGATCGAAAGACTCGAGTGTTCAGAACTCGCCAACCTAAGGCGTTCAGGATCGCCCGCAGTCGCCTCGAGTTCCTTGTGATGGGACGATAAAGATGTCGTTCATATCGAATTGGTCCTATTACCTGACCGTGGGTTCTACCGGTGTTCTCATGGTTCTGCACACGATCTACATGGTCGCCGCTGTCGTGCCCTTTGGTACGACAGTGGCCTTCGTCGCTCGTGTTCTCGCTTCATATGTCTCGCTCTTAACATGCGCCATTTACGGCGCCATAGCCTCGCTCATCTTGCGAATCATCGGATATGAGCAGATGGCTCAATGGACCGCCGGCCGTGCCTTTAAATATACCATGGCCCTGACTACGGGCGTCTCATTCGAGGTGGAAGACCCAAACAAGTACCTAGAAACGACTCGCCCGGCCGTTTTCATCGGCAACCACCAGACCGAGCTCGATGTCCTTATGCTTGGATGCATATTCCCCAAGTACTGCAGCGTAACGGCGAAGAAGAACTTAAAAAATGTGCCGTTCCTCGGCCAGTTCATGTCCCTGAGCGGTACTGTTTTCATCGACAGATCGAACTCTCAGAATGCGAGAGAGGCAATGGCTAGTGCGGCCGAGGAGATCAAGAGGCGGAAGCAGAGCGTCTACATGTTCCCTGAAGGCACTCGAAGCTACGCCAAGGAGCCTGGTCTATTGCCATTCAAGAAGGGAGCTTTCCACCTTGCTGTGCAGGCCGGTGTGCCTATAGTTCCCGTGGTGGCAGCCAACTATTCTCACATTCTGTATATCAAGAGCCTAATCTTCAACGGGGGCAAGATTCCAGTCAAAGGTAGGATATGTGCGCCTTACTGGGCAGGAAGACAATGACTGACACAAGCATAGTTATGGAGCCCATCCCAACTACCGGACTAACGACCGAAGATGTCGACGAGCTGACCCGTTCTACTCGGGAGCTTATGCTGCAGGAGATTGTTGCGCTCACAAAGAGAGCCCGCAACGAAACCATCGCCGTGCCCGTAGGCCCAAGTAACGGCGTAGCCAAGTCCAGTGGTATAGATCTATCTCAATCATGATATGATTGATCCTACCTGAGTATCATCTAGAAAGGCACTTCCTGTGTCTTAAACCATTTCCATCATGTGGTCGACCTCGTCCCGGGCCACTGGTCCCAATTTCTGGACGTCACAAGGCCACGCTTTATTCAAAGCCCGTGTATACCCCGATAGATCAGGATGTTGCGATGCATTGCGACTCAGCCAAAAATCGAATTCCAAATACTCCGATCGGCGATTATCGATAGATACGCGTGCATGCGGCGTTACGAAACAGAGCGAAGCCTCGATTGGGCGAGTATGTGGTATTATTGCCTTTACATAGACGCGGGTGCTAGCTTTCAGCAGCAGTCAGAAGATCATCATGGCTTGGGGAGAGTGTCTTTGCGCCTCTCCAGATTATTCAACCGCAGAGCTAGAGCTTACCTCACATTACGATGCATGAACCAAAGATATTGAAGTAAACAAACAAACAACAAACAATAAATTCTCATGCGACCTCGAGAAGCAGGGCTTTGATAAGACGAGGCCTCCAAATATCACCATCTCGTCACCAACACACATTCAATAGAGCACTCAAATCATGCTTCCGTTATGCTCAAAAGCCTCAGCTGGGTGGAGGCCACACTCCACTCCAAAGTTAACTCCATGCACCTCATCCACTAGTTTGCTTCGTGCTTCTTTCTTCATGCGACATTGGTGGCTTGGGTAGCTGGCAACGTCATGGGAGAGCAACAAGCATCAAACCGTGAACTCGTACGGTTTGCCTAGGTGCTGCGCAACTGTTATGTAGGTATGTTGGTTCTCGTTCAGCTAAGATACCTGAGATCATGAACTACGGAATAACCTACAACCTATCTACAACATAAGATTACTGAGCAAGGGGCCTTGATCGTGATGAGAAAGATGGCGTGTGTACGGAATACCTACAGGAAGTTGAGAAATCCGAATCACGACATACATGATGATACGGGTCATCCGGACCCTACGAGCCGTCTCTCCCCCTCGACTGTGCTGCGCCATGGATAGCAACATAGCGACTCCGCATTGATCTAACCACCAACGGAATATCATGCTCCGAGTCCGGCGAGTTGTTTCCAGAACGGCGCTGCTCCCAAACAGCTTCTTGCTTGTTGGAACTGACGCTAGACGTTCACCCCTCACAGTGGCGATTGGACAGGTGTAACTTCTGAATCCTGCACAATAGTGCTATGGATAAGACGAAGTTGGCAAGTGGGCTAGCTTTTCAGCTGAGTCGTGCAAGCCCAGGCCAGGCCCGCAGACAGCCGAAAAGCGGCAACCTTTCCGTATCTACGGAATTCCTCAGTTCACCAGCACATTAACCTCAATAGTCAGTATCTCGTGCTTACAATGAGGTGTACTTTGCCTGGATAGGCAGTATACATCTCCCAGCTTGTACAGCGCCGGCTCGGTCTAGTTTACATAGCCTTACCTAGTGTAGGTGCCGTTGGGATCTAAGCATCGCGAACCATGGGATGACGTGCAGCTAGGGTCCGCTTCCGTCGATCTCGCCGATGATCGTGGGCTTCAGAGGCAGCCTGAGTGGTTTCCTCGCTTCGAAGCTACCCCTGTTCGCATTGATCGAGATCCGGCCCGAGCTGCTAGGGGAAGATGGCGAGGAGGGAAGGGGGGTTAGCTGTCCTCAAGCTGAGGAGCTTGCTCTATATCTAGAGCTGTCCCTCCTCTGTCTGGGAGCAGCTCACGATCACTTTCCTCCAGCAATACAGAACAGCCTAATCCTACCCAGATTTCACATTCTCTCCGAGAAAACCACAAACATCATCATGTCTTACTACGACAACAACGACGACTCCGTAAGTTGACCCCTCTTCCTGCGGCAGTTGTGTGAAACTGTCTCACTGACAACGCGCAGAGCTACGGCTCTGGCCGACGGGACAACGAGTCGTCTGGCTTCGGTGGCCGAGACAATGACAACTCGGAGAGAGACAGCTACGGCTCCTCCAACCGCCGCGGCGGTGATGATGATGACTCCTACGGATCCAGAAAGAGCGAGAACTCTTATGGTTCATCTCGCAACGACGACGATGACTCTTACGGATCTAAGAAGAGCGACTCTTATGGATCATCCCGTGATGACAATGACTCCTACGGCTCTTCTCGCAAGGACGATGACGACTCTTACGGATCCAGAAAGAGTGAGAACTCTTACGGTTCATCTCGCAACGATGATGACTCCTATGGATCCAAGAAGAGCGACTCGTACGGATCATCGAACGACGATGACTCCTACGGCTCCAAGAAGCACGATTCTTACGGATCGTCTCGCGATGATGACGACTCCTACGGTACCAAGAAGAACGACTCGTATGGATCTCGCAACGACGACGACAACTCGTACGGATCCAAGAAGAGCGACTCTTACGGCTCCAGCAACGACAACGACTCCTACGGTTCAAGAAACAAGGATTCCTACGGCTCCAGCAACAGCGACTCGTATGGATCCAGCAACAACGACTCATACGGTTCTAGCAACAACGACTCGTATGGTTCCAGCAACAAGAGCTCCTACGGCTCCAGCGACAACGACTCCTACGGCTCGCGCAACAAGGACTCCTACGGTTCTAGCGACAACGACTCGTATGGATCAAGAAACAAGGACTCTTACGGCTCCAACAACGACAACGACTCCTACGGCTCTTCCCGCAGAGACGACAACGAGTCCAGCTTTGGCCGCCGCGGCAATGACGATTCCTACGGATCCCGTGACAACGACTCCTACGGCTCCAACCGCGACTACTAAGGCTCATTTGAGTCTGGCTGCCGCGGCTGGCGCCATGGGCCGCAGTCTCGCGGCAATGTCGGCTATCCCGCTTAATATGAGTTAAGCAAGCGGGACAATGTCTCATGCATGGCTTGACTCGAGCGGGGAGCATAACAGGCTACGATTATGTATATAATAACAACAATAACAATAACGAATACAAGTAATGATCGCCAAAAAGAAAAGGATCGTTAGACGTTGATTGGTGTGATGACGATTATCTATCTATTCCCAAAATAGTATCAAGTTTCAATGCACGGAGCTTTGTAGTAATCCGTATTGAGGAGGCGAAGGGGTCGGATCTGGGTTAGGTGTCCCTCAAGGTGGATGATCCCGATCCATCCATACAAATACCTACCTTCCTACTATGTACTCGTAGGAGGAGTAGATAGTAACTAGAGCGAGGTTACATGATGTCATGTTCAAGTGATGAGCCATATATATCATGAGTGGTTGCGGAATAATGTCTTCCGAGTCGACTACTCTAGCATCTCCGGTCTAGATGGTGATGCGTGGGGGTTCTTGTCTGCATCGCTACTACGTAGTATTCACCCGCATGTCGAGACTCGAGAGATGATCGAAGTAAGGGATGCAACGTATACCCATAGGGCAACACGTCAGGTGAAGAGCACGTCTAAGACAAGACGGGAGACTGAGATTCAATATCAGCCCTCTACGATGCACATCGATCCAGATTCCAGCCCATTCTGCCTAGATATCCTGAAGTTAAAACTCAACAGCAACAAAACGGATTAAAATAGGACATCACCAAGCTCAACAACCAAAAACCAATCTTCGATTTCCGGCGCTATCCTCGCCTCGCGAATTGGTGTAGTAAGAGAGGGAATGTGCGCCGATGATTGGACGTGAACCCATTCGATCTTCCAGGCTCTTTCCCGGCACAGTAAGCCGGAAATCCTTTTTTTCATACGATGTGACAACATACCGAACGCAGGCTTGCGATTCGCGAGAATGCGCGCGATCTGTGCCGAAATAGGTATTGCTATCTTCTAGAATCTGCTGCTACTGGTGTAGGTAGTATGGGGGTTCCCACCGATCGGCACCTGTCGTTACTTCGTACATACGGCATATGTACAGAATGTTCAGCTGCTGCGGGCTGCAGTACATACATGACTATCTCCGGTGCCGCGGCGCCTGCAAAATAGGAACGGCTCGTGTGTGGCCCGCCCTACGGTAGACGTGTGGGTGTGAAGTGAAAGCGTTCCGGCCGCGGAATGCGACTTTACTCCTACCCGTCGCTTCAAGAAGGTGCCGAGGTTTGCCGGCACGGATTACCTACTATGGGGCAGTCACCGTGCGCACTGCACGTTATGGAGACGGACCTGAGATATTTCGTACAGGTGTCTGCTGACTGAGTTTGCATTCGTACGGCCCTTGGACTCGAATACGGATTGTTGGGACCGAGTTAGGCAGGTATATCTGTGAGTCTGCGACTGCCGTGGGCACTCCGTATCCCGTAGGATCTTGCCCAGCGAAGGCAGGTACGTCTTCACGGCGTCGCATCACATGTAAGGGCCTGGTATGTAATCCGTAAAGCGATGAACCTAACGCAGGTACCTGCCTCCGTATACCGCCGAAGCTCGTACCGTCCATACATCATGCTTATGAGCTTCGGTGGGGCCCCTGCCTCGGTGGTGCGGACGAGAGAGGGTGGTCCGACGGACGGACCAATCGGCGCGCGGCGAATCGTTGGAAATCACCTGATCTGATTGGATCATCGCATCATCGGTGGGGCCCTGCTCACTCCCACGAACGGGAATATGCAAGTACGTAAGCAATCGAGGATGACCAAATCCCGACGGACCCATGCCGCATGTATAAGAACGGAATAAGTTAACAGTGAAAAACGGGCTGGGCGGATTACCGTTGCGAGCCTTGAGAGAGTCATTTTACTGAGTAATCGCGGCTGCCCACTTTCTCGCGAGTCCTCTTCTTCCAGTCTTCTTCTCGTCCTTCCGCTCTTCTTGGCCGACCTCGGTTAGAACGAACGATCCTGCGCTTGCTGTCCTTTCCGGATTTAAATAGTCGAGATCCCGTCCCTCCCTCGTCCCATTCCGGACATCCCCCTCCTCCCCTCCAACCATCCCATCCATCCAATCTTCTTGTGTGTCATCGACCCTGAGAATTGTCGAGTCGCACAGCCTTGACGACGCTGCACGAATCCAGTCACGTCCAGCTCCACTTACGCACGAGTGCTTCACGGAATATTCCAGTCCAGTCACAGTCACCATGGACGCCGTTCTGCGCCAATCAAAGGCCGTGTGCCCTTTCTTGAAAAAGACGACACCGGCCACTCTCCGTGCCCTCTCGACCTCCACTCGTCCCCAGGCTTCCCCCTGTGGTGGCACCATCTCGAAGCTCCAGCTCCTCGGCCAGCGATGCCCTGTTATGGGCAAGGCGCTCGCCATCCAGTCCTCGCGCTGCCCTGTCTCTGGTGCTCGTTCTGTCTCTGGTCAGGCTTCCAAGGCTAAGATCCACACGAGCCATGCCCAGGAAGCTCGCCCCATCGAGGCTTCGAGATACTCGCCTGGTATGTTGTTTTTTTCTTCTTTGCCATTGAGATGAGAACGCCCTGGCCTGACTGTATGTGTAGCGCAATACCCTCCCACCATGCCGGTGAACCGGGCGGCCACTGCGACCGCTCCCGCGACCGCCACGGCGACCAATGCGACTTCTGCGACTCCTGCAACCACCGCCAGTCCGGCTGGTCAGACTGCCAAGTTTGACTATGCCAGCTTCTATGAGGCGGAGCTTGCGAAGAAGCACAAGGACAAGTCGTACCGCTACTTCAACAACATCAACCGCCTCGCCAAGGAATTTCCTCGCGCTCACCCCGCTAACAAGGAGGAGCGCGTCACGGTCTGGTGCTCTAACGACTACCTCGGCATGGGTGGTAACCGCCACGTTCTCGAGGAGATGCACAAGACCCTGGACGAGTACGGATCCGGTGCCGGAGGTACTCGCAACATCTCCGGCCACAACAGACACGCCATTGAGCTAGAAGCTACGATTGCGAAGCTTCATTCTAAGGAGGCGGCGCTTGTTTTCAGCTCCTGCTACGTCGCAAACGATGCGACCCTGGCAACTCTGGGCAGCAAGTTGCCTGACTGCGTCTACTTGTCCGACAGCCTGAACCATGCCTCGATGATCCAGGGTATCCGCCACTCGGGCACGAAGAAGCTTGTTTTCAAGCACAACGACCTCGAGGACCTCGAAGCTAAACTTGCTTCGCTACCCCTGCATGTGCCCAAGATCATTGCTTTCGAGTCGGTCTACAGCATGTGCGGTTCCATCGCACCCATTGAGAAGATTTGCGACCTTGCTGACAAGTACGGCGCGCTGACCTTCTTGGATGAGGTCCATGCCGTCGGTATGTACGGCCCGCACGGTGCGGGTGTTGCCGAGCATCTTGACTTTGAAGCCCACAAGCAGGGCAGACCCCAGGGCACTGTCATGGACCGTATCGACATTATCACTGCTACTCTTGGAAAGGCTTACGGTTGCGTTGGTGGCTACATTGCCGGTAGCGCCAAGTTCGTCGACACCATTCGATCTCTTGCGCCTGGATTCATCTTCACGACCTCATTGCCCCCGGCTACCATGGCCGGTGCCCGAGCTGCCATTGAGTACCAATCTGAATACGGAGGAGACCGTCGTCTCCAGCAACTCCACACCCGCGCGGTCAAGGAGGCCTTGGAAGCAAGAGATATCCCCGTCATCCCTAACCCATCGCACATTGTTCCCATTCTGGTCGGAAATGCCGAGCTCGCCAAGCAAGCCTCCGACATGCTCCTGAACGATTACCAGATCTACGTGCAGTCTATCAACTACCCCACCGTCCCCGTCGGTCAGGAACGTCTCCGTGTCACCCCGACCCCCGGCCACTCGAAGGAGCTCCGCGACCAGCTTATCAACGCCATCGACGAGATCTGGACCAAGCTCAACATCAAGCGCACTTCTGCCTGGGTCGCCGAGGGTGGCTTCATCGGTGTTGGCGAGCCGAATGCTGAGCCCGTCCAGCCCCTCTGGACCGATGCGCAGCTCGAGATCGACAACCAGGTTGTGGCTGATATCAAGGCCTCGAAGCCCGGTAACGGCTTCATGGAGACCTTGCTTGAGCGTGAGGCGGGCCGTTCGGTCGGTGTAGCTGCCTAATTGCACCCATACATCTATCTATTCCTACATACTAAGGAATTACACAGCAGTTCCAGGGGGGCTCAACCGACCGAACGACGTTCATTCGAGCGTAGAGAGGAACTAATAAGTACCAACATGGTACGATACTTACCATTCTGATACACCCATTTTATCTACATACATACATAGAGACTCCACCGTCTTTTGAAAGGCACAGATGTTGTGTTGCCTATTAAATACAAACACTGCATGTATATGCATTTGGGCGGGCAGTGCCATCTCGTTGGCTAGATGGGTCGTTATGCCTTTGCCGTCAAACACTTTACTGTCTTCTATTTCGTATGTGATTTGTTTTCTACGTGACTCTTCTCCTGTCCCTGGGTATTGTTCTCCTCGTAACCCGTAGACTGGCAGTCTTTCCTGCCTAGGTAAGCATGCTATCAAAACACAAACGCCGAAACCATAACGCCGTAAACTTATCACCGAGACCAGCCCAGTATGTAAATCCCGCGGCTTCACACCTTAGTCTAAACTTACCTATCGTAACGAACACGGCCCTGCAAACTTTGGACCGTCGTTCATGACAGCGCATTGACGACATTTCGGATGACTGCCCTGTCTACGTACGGACCTTGAATTTCTGGAGAGGCTAGGGGTTTGGAACCTACTCGAGTCTGGAGCCGATGGAATAATCCGTATATACGGCAGTGTGCGACGGAAGGTCGTTCAAGGTGCGGATTACAGGTAAGGGATGGATGGATGAGGTTCCCACGTGGGGACGGGATGGCGGCGGGTTCCGGTCGTGCAGGCAGGGGCGGGATTTGAACGGGGGTTTGGGCTGAGGACCTATTTTTGGGTGTTTGTTATTCATCTGGTTATTGTTTTCTTTTACTCGTACTTCTGTTTTTCTTATAAGGGTGTTGGCTTTCTCTCTTCCGTTGATCCTTTGATATGCTTGAGATGAGAAAGACGAGATAGGATGGCGGAAACAAGCGACTCTTTCCGAGTGAATGTTATTTGTTCGGGACGTACGCAGGTTCACGGAGGAGATACGCTATCACCAGCTCTCTTTTGTGGAAAAGAAGATCACGGAGAAATAGCGTATCATGACCGATAGAGCTACCTATATAGACTTGCTCGGGGATTTCTGGCAACTCGATTCAAGTCCGGATCGTGCAGGCGCATGGTGGGATATGTGCTATAAGAGTCGCTTCATCTGCGGGGTCGTTGCGCGTGGTTGTCGGCGTTGGGTATCGAGCTTTCTAGGGGTCTAGGTAGTCCATGTAAGTGTTAGATCTCGTACAATATACCCGCATAGCGTCACGAGCATCTCTCATTCAGACTTTCGACTCGTGGAAGTGAAAATGGATTTCTACGAACGACGCAGACGCGCTCGCGAATGCGGACGTGGAATAGCCTGGGACAACCGTGGTGTGAGAGGTTTCGATGAGCTGCTCGTCCCGTCTTCGGGCATGTTGACTAGGTAGGTCGGTATCCAAGAGATAATAACCGCATCCCTTGCTTACATGTTAACCATGGTATCCTAGGCGACCACATCCTCCTCGGTCTACGATACCTAAATGTCAGATCTAGATCCTTACTCGATCCTCCGCCACCAATTCATTATCGGGTCAACAGTCACAAGACGCGACACATACGTCTAGATTCATTACTAAAACGATCGCGCTGAAGAATATTCCGTGATTATATTCAGCCCCGTGTACTCGTACTAATAGGGGGTAGGTACGTATCCAGAGAATGTCCTGCATGACAGCCCCATGCACATCAGATTGCATGGCGTCTGCTGACGGATGATTCCGCATGTAATAAACGGCGCAAAACCGTTGTGGTATTGGCCCTCCCTGTTGCTGACCTTGGCATTGCTTGCAGTGGTCCCATCATCGAATGGTTCCTGCACGGGACTTGGGATCAGCAGTGACATGTGACTTCGTATCAATGCGTGTGTTCGTGTTCGCTGAACAGTACATCCATCGGGAGAATTATACAGCGGCTGACGGTAAGGAGTTGAACCGGAGACATTGCGAGGTATTGCAGACTGCCACTTTGGTAAACACTCACTCTCGTTTCGTTTATTCATCCTCTTTCCGTGCAAGCTGGCTGCTGTATTGACCGAAAGATCAAGACCTCCGCATAGTCTCGTGCCAATAAAACGGCATCAACGCCATCTGTGGGAGAATCTCGTCTGTCTGATCAACGCCAATTGTCCGAAGAGATACGTTCGTCATCCCCATTGACACGAACTCATTTCTTCGAAAGCAGGTCATCCTCCTGCTTCATTTTGAGTCACGCACATCTTACCGGTGACTTGCTGTATTGATTCGTGCAACACGTTTTGAATTCACGATAACTGTGAGATTCAGCCCCAAGACGCGTCGGGGGGATTCAAGATTATATGGGCTTTCGCAAGCCTCGATCATTGATGAGCTGAACCGAACAAAGATCCGGGCTTCTACTCAATAACATGGCCCGTGTCACCCAAAACATTGTGACTTGACGGCGTTGATGTCCAGTCGGGGAATATGTCCGTCCTTGCTTGGCTCCTCTGAGAGCCTCAAGACTCGCTCAATCGGATTGCCAGCTCGGCGAAGGAAAACGGACTCCGCAAGGGGCAGTCAAACGTTACACTGCAAAATCTGTCGTATGCAGATGTGATACGGAAAATTTTCAATTGGAACGTTTAACCAGGAGGAGTTTTGTTGTGTCTGTGAGTAGGCAACTGTTGGTTCAACGTAGCCACGAGTACGAAAAAGAACCAAGACGGTGTTCTCCGTGGAGGAAGGGAGGATTCTTCTCAGCTGGAAAGACTCGGCATAAAAAACAGCGTGAACACCGCCTATTGGCAACTGACTTTTAGTGGTTATTATAGCGCCTTCACATGTCAGGGCACCTAGCCTGCGCCCTGTAGGATCATGCTAGGTACTGTCGATACAAGTGACGAGAAATATGAAAAGTAAATAATCAAAAAATTAAATAAAAAAACAGAGACGATATGTCCATCATTTTATATTGAAAACCGGCTTTTGATACCGTCAAATGACTACTGCCGTGCCGAATCTGCACAGTAATCCGAATGCACACCCGCATCGGCGCGAGTCCCGATGCGCCCGAACCCGACGACAGCCGGCAGCGCGCCGCAGGACTTCCGCGCCCATGCGAGTCCCCGCTTTTTCGGGTTTTGTCTGTGCTGCGCTCGCTGGACTCACAGTTGGGGTGTGCCAGTCGCACAGGTCATCCGATGAAAAGCGAGCCGTTTCTTCGTTGACCCTGCAGTCCCCTGCGCGATTACGTCAGTCTCCCGCTCCATTGGCCAATCATGCGACGCTATTCACCGTCAAAGAGCCCCACTTCGTCACTGCGCCGGAGACGGACTTCGCTAGAGATTCCGTCTGCAAACCTATCTCTCTCTCTCTCTGTCTCTCTCTCTCTATCTTTGTATCTCGCTCACATCGCAGTCGCTCACGCCCAAGACGTGCGTTCTGCATGAGCGTCATGTCTCCCTACACTAGCCCCTGGCTTAGGCACGCATAGTCCCAGGCGATCTTGCATCGGGAATGGCTGAAGATATGTAGCAATATCTTGGCTGCTGCTAAAGTAGTCTGTGAGCACACCCTCATATCTGTCTATCTCTTCCTCGCTCTACACAGAAGAAATCCCGATGTAAAAATTATTATTATATTGCCCTGATCATCCGATGGTCAGTCTACATATATCTATATCATATATAGCCAATCCACGTGAGACGAGCGCCAGTTCGACTGTTCAACCGTTCACATCACACATTGTATTCCATCGCGATCGACTAGACCCTCGAGATCGAGATCCTTCAAGACTTGCTCCCTAGATTTGTCCCTCACAATCACGCGACACACTCCATTCTCAAGAAACGTAAACTCATACCGTCTTGCTGTTCATACTGTTGTCCCTTGGTGTTAATAACTGAAGCGCACTTGCGCCTGCGATCACTCGCGGCCTCTCATCATGTCTCTAAGGCCAACCGAAACATGGACCGACGACGATCTCGGTGTATCACCACGTAGCACGCCGCCTCCCCACGAACGTGCCCCTCTTCTCGGGCCCCCCGAATCGAACGGAGATGGGTTCTCTCAGCTTAGAAGACGAAGGTAAACAAAGAGAATAAACCAAACAATAGAAACACTTCTACACACTCGGTCTCAAACCACCAAGTCGCCAGCGACGTATAGGAGTCCAGTCTAACAGAAGCGCTTCCTTCAGATCCTCAGTAACAGACGCCATCGCCGGCCTCACAGACATCGGAGGCGCCAACAGTATCCGCTCCTTCAGCCGTAGTTTCCAGCGTGCCGCCGGCTTCCCTGAGATTATCCCGCAACGCCCATCCTTTGTCTACGACCCCTCTCAACGACCCCTCCACGAGGGCGGTCCCAGCGATGCCGAGTCCGCAATCGACGACACCGACCGCGAAGATGCCGGCCCCTACAGCCCCAGGTTACCCCCCGCCGATGACCGATTGCTCGAACGGAAACGCTCAGGCGCTAGTTTGCAGAGAGCCGCATCGCCGGCTGGGTCGGCGCACAGTAACTCCTTGCGCCAGTTTCCTTCGCTCTTTGAGCCGCCGCGCTTTGGGAGTTATGGATCTGCGCGGACCTACGGCAGTATTGGGGATATCGAGTCGGAAGCTTGCCATGATACGATGGTTGATGCGCCCGAGTATTGGCGCCGACAGCGTGAGTCGGTGGCGACTCTAGCAGCAGAAGCGGACGGACCTGCGATACTCGTAAGGGAAGTTGAGCAGGATGGCAAGATTGTTCTGGCTGTCTCTGGCCAGTCAACTCTACCTCAAACAATCGTGAACTCAACCAAGTAAGGGAAACCCCTTTTCGCCTAAGGACCCTCAAAATTGACAAACTACAGTGTTCTCATCGGCATCGGTCTCCTGAGCTTACCCATGGGCCTCAAATACGCCGGCTGGATAGTCGGCCTCATTGTCCTCGCCCTCTGCGGCGGCGTAACAAGCTGGACCGCCATTCTCCTATCCAAATGCATGGATCTCGACCCCGCCATCATCACCTTTTCCGATATCGCCTTCGTCTCCTTCGGCCGGAAAGCCCGCATTGCCACCGCCTGTCTCTTCACCCTCGAGCTCATGGCCGCCTGCGTCGCGCTCATCGTGCTTTTCGCTGACAGTTTGACGCTGTTGTTCCCCGGAACCTTGACGCTGACGCAGTTCAAGATTCTCTGCACGCTGGTCTTGATTCCATTGCAGTTTGCGCCGCTCGCGTTGCTTAGTGTCACGAGTTTCGTCGGCATTTTCTGTTGTCTTGGCAGTAAGTCCGCTCCCAATAAGTATAAGTGGCATCAGTACTGATCGCATATAGTCGGCATCATTGTCGTCCTCGATGGTCTCTACAAGAACACAAGCCCCGGCTCTCTTATCGTGCCAGCCGCAACCCACCTCTTCCCCTCGAACTGGCTGACTCTGCCTCTGTCGTTCGGTCTACTCATGTCGCCATGGGGCGGTCACAGCGTGTTTCCCAATGTACATTTGCCCCTTTTCCCCTTTCCTAATCCCAACTAACACATGATCATAGATCTACCGCGATATGCGCCACCCGCAGAAATACAAGAAGGTAGTTACCCTTCCTCCCCCTATTCTCAACCAAATAGCTAACAACTCCCAGGCCGTCCGCTTCACCTTCTCCTTCACCGTATGCCATATCTCCCTCTCCCTTCCCTTTTCTTTCTCCCTCTTCTTGAACTAACCGGGGTCCAAAGATGCTCGTCGACGCCACCGTCGCCATAGTCGGCTTCCTCATGTTCGGCGACACAGTCCGCGAAGAAATAACCGCCAACATCCTCGAATCCACCGGCTACCCCCACATCCTCAACGTCCTCATCATAATATTCATCGCCGTAATCCCACTGACCAAAGTGCCCCTAACCGCGCAACCCATCGTGACGACGATCGAGGTGTTATTCGGTCTACGCACGGGCGAGAACGGAGGCGGTATGACGAGGGCCGTGATCCGCGTGGGCACATTAGTGGTCTTCCTCGTGATTTCGATCTTGATCCCCGCGTTTGATTCCATCATGGCGTTCATGGGGAGCGCGCTTTGTTTTACGATTTGTGTCACGTGGGTTTTTCCCTTCTCCTATTTCATCTCATCCCTTTCCATCCCTTTCCATCCCGTCTTAATACACTCACCGTCCAATCTCACCCCAAGAAAAAAAAAACTCACAAGCAAAACGAATAGTCTCCCCGTAGCCTTCTACCTCCGCCTCTTCTACCGCGAGATCTCCCTCAGCGAGCGTCTGCTCTGCTGGAGCGTCATGCTCTGTTCCATTTCGATCGCCATAATCGGCACGGTCTGGGCGTTCTTACCGAAGTATTTGATCGGGGCTGATTCATAGATTCATCATCCCATATCAAAATGAAATATGTTAGCGAGTTAGGAAAGTGAATAGATGTTTAGAAAAAAAATATAAAAAAGAAGTTACTGGAATCACGTGGTGTTTCTGTGCCCTAAGTGTTACCGTGCTTCAAAACGTGAACAGCAAACACACAGATAAATAATGAAAGCTTGTGAATCTTTCGCATTCTACCTATTATTTACCTATCTATCGAGGTATCTATAAGTAAAACGATGAGCAAGACCGTCAGAACGAATCATCAGATGAATCACGTCCAACGGCACTGTGGTATCAGGGGTTGACAACATCTAGTAACTGCGACCGAACATGGTCCAGGACTTAGCAAGTGATGAACACTCAGGGTTCAAGCACTTCGTCTCGGGGGTAAGACCCTCAGGCTACACACACATATCAGTACCCAATTCATCTGACAATCGGATGCATTCAGTAAGACATACCTGTTCGAAAGGAATACACAAACTCTTCATGCCCATGGTAGGCTGCTTCTCGTTCTGCGCACCCTCCTTGGGCTCCTCGCTCTTCGTGATCTCCTTGATTCTCTCCTCGCAGTCAGGGGCCTCGCAGAAGGGAATGAGAACGACGTTTTTGCTGTCGAGGGCAGGGACGACCTTGGCCCAGTCGGTCAGGACCAGTCTGTGCGACTTGAAGGCAGCGTCGGCCTTGTCGTACAGAGACTTCTGGATAGTCTCGAGAAGCTCGGGAATGCCGGTGGCCAGCTCGGCGATGGCGACGGTGCCCTTCTCGCCGGTGTCACGGCGGGCATATGAGACGACGTTGTTGGCGGCGTCCTTGGGACCGAATTCGATACGTAGAGGAACACCCCTATTAAGTTAGTAAGTAATGTGTTAGTCTGTGAAGTCTGAATTTATCCAGATTGCCGATTGTAGACTGTAGATCGATGGTTTTCAACTTACTGTAAAAGGGGTTAGTTAGCAAATACACGGACGAAGAGATAGGGGGATTTCATGCTCACCTTGAGTTCCCATTCGGCGAACTTGAATCCAGGGGTGCTATATGGTGTCAGTTGTCTCCTTTTATATGCTGTAGTAAGTTGACTTACTGTCCCTCACGGGCGTCGACGTCAGCACGGACGCCAGCCTTCTTAAGGGTGTCAAGAAGCTCGTCGACCTTCTTGGCATGGGCAGCCTTGTCCTCGGCGGTCATCTTGTTGGTGATACCGACGGGGATGATGATGGCCTGGAGTCTGGAGACTCTGGGGGGCATAACGAGACCCTTGTCATCGCTGTGCAACATGCACATGACACCGATCACACGGGTTGACAGACCCCTTTTGGCTGTCAGTATATGCCGAGCAAACACGAAAGTACAATACAGTCACATACCAGGAGTTCTGCCAGACGAAGATCTTCTCACCCTTCTTGTCAGGGTCCTCAACAGTGACGTCGAACTAGAAAATGTTAGAATGATATCTTGGAGAGCCGAAAAAGCTACTTACCATCTTACTGAAGTTCTGACCAAGGCAGCTGCAGGTAATCAGAAACAACGTCCGATTCAATACCAACACAGATCACTCACTGAGAAGTGGCACCCTGGATACCACGTCCATTGGCAGGGATGTAACCCTCGCTGCGAAGAGTTAGTACTTGTTTGCCACAGTTCATGGTTTTCCCAGATTACTTACACAGTTGTTGTCCAGGCACCACCAGCAAACTTCTCGTTCTCAGTCTTCCTGTAAAGGGGTTAGTGACATTCCTTCCTTGACGATAGATAGGGGACTACGTACTTTCCACGGACAATAGGAACAGCGAGAAGTTGCTTTCCATAAAATCAGTACTCTGTACCCCTGAACGACTTCATGATATGTCGCATACCTCGTAGACGCCAGCGTAGAGCTCGAGGATCTCGAGGACCTCCTTAGCGGAGGACTCCTCAGTAAGGTGAGCAGTGTGACCCTCCTGCCACAAGAACTCGCGAGCTCTGAGGAAAGGGGTAGTCTGCTTGGCTTCCCATCGTACGACGTTGTTCCACTGGTTGAGACGGCTTTGTGATAAAGTCAGTAACGTGCCCTATCATATAATTGGATCGTGAAGACGCGGTGCATCCACACGGGAGCGCGCTTAACAGTCGCGACATTGAGATCCAATAGGGGGACACTTACAAAGGAAGGTCACGGTGCGATCGAATCCACTTAGCGTAGTAAGGGTACATCACAGCCTCTTCATACAGAAATGGATCAGCTTGTTACCGAGTTCGTCTAGGCGACACACTATGATGACCTACCGGATGTTGGACGGACGGCAACCGGCACCTTTCATGAGTCAGCGCTGCGCTCCAACAGGGAGCCTCGGAGCATCCCTACATACCTCTAGGTCCTTGTCTCCGCTGAGGAAAACCTAGCGTTAGCGACTCCGACTCACGTCCGATAGAAGGGACCGGACTTCGTGCCCGATAGAAAAACTTACGCCTTAGTAACCCAGGCAAGCTCGGGAGCGAAGCCCTATTTGACCAGGTTAGTCGGCGATTTTCTTCCTCAATTCATAACATTGGTTTGGTTGTTGCTACCTACCTCAACGTGGTCCCTGAACAGTTGTCAGTTTTCCCTATTTACGACAGGATTATCATGGTCTTTGAAAACAATCGGGAATCATCGATTCGGCAGGGCCGAGCCGCGGCGGTAGGGAGGCGGGGGTCTCGTACTTCTCCTACAGCGCATATTAGCAGGCCGTCGCTACGGCAACCATCGGTGCGTACTGCTCCTATTCTCTCGCCCCTATATCTCTTCTCTCCGCCATCGACTTACTTTCTCAAGGGACTTGGACGACAGGAACATGGGGAAACTGGTCTCCTCGACGCCCATGGCCTCAATGCGCTCCTGGAACCACTTGCGGATGATGTTCCAGGTGTACATGGCGGTGGCTGCACATCGTCGGCTCGGTCAGTACGGACTCGGCTGCGGTCAGGTTCATGTTCGGAAATTATTTCTCACGTCGAAGAATGTAGAAGCCGGAGATCTAGACGAGAAAACGCCGTTGTCAGCCCGAGATGCACGCGCCCGAGAGCGTCGCAAAGTCGCGTCATCCGTACCTCATTGTAGTACTCGACCATCTCTCCCTTGACGACGAGCTCCTGGTACCACTGCGAGAAGTTGGTCTCCTTGGAGGCCGTCATGCCGATGAGCTCCTTGTCGTCCTTCTTGCCGCCCACGACGGGGATCTGCTTCTCCTTCTTCTCAGCCTTGCCAGCCATCTTGGCGGCCTTCTTCTGGGCGCTCTTGGAGGGTTGTGCGGCGTCCGCCATCGTGAATCTCAAAAAAATTGGCGATACGGGGAGTTTCTCGGTTCTCGGTTTTCGTTTCGCACGGCGATTCTCGAGGAAGGCTACTTCTGTGGACGGAGAAAGGCGAGAAAGTCTTCCGTTAGGCTTGCTCAGGCACGTAGTATTTCCGTCCGATAGGGCCCCTTCATTAGTTGCACTTGCAGGATTCGATCTGAAGAACGGCCTTTTCGGTTTTCGCAAGGCAAAACTGCCCCGCACTCGGCGCTGGCGAATTGGGGCTAAAGCGCAGCCAAACTGCCCCGCGGACGGTGATTGGACGATTAGAAGCCGGATCAAGATAGGGCTAGTGCCGACTTTTGATACGCGCAAGGATGCCCAAAGCTTGGCGCGAAACGCGAAACGGACAGGCGGCGACCGGTAACGTGTGGGGTTTCTCTTACGAAGAGGTACATTTGGGTTAAGTATCGACACTAATACAGTATGTCATACTGTATCTGCACATTATCCACGGAGTACATGTTTGTATCTCCTGACAATCCTGACAACTTGAATCCGGTACTAATTATGTACGCTGCACGGAATGCCATCTGTTTCCACAGAATACTACCTCACAAATAATGATGCCCGTCGCTCATTATCATTTCTGAGCACATTTGGAACCAGTTTGATGCCTACGAGTACTAGCCCGTCCTCGACCAATCCGCGCTGAGTGTAACGTCGACTTTTAGGCAGGCGACTAAAATGAGATGTACTAGTACCTTAATTAATGCATAAAATTAGTTTGGTCGATAATTTATGTAAGGTATTCCAGCCTCAAACGCTCCAGCCACAAACGGCGAACAGCGGCAGTGGCGGCAAAGTACTCCGTACACTCACCCCCGTGATTCACACACTTTGACTCACAGCCGATTGTCTCCGGTGCCTGTGACTACAACTCATCCATCGCCGGTATCGTTCCCGCCAGGCAGTCAACGTCAGCCGTGCGACCCTCGAGACTCGAGACTTGTGAACACATCTCATGCGCCCCCTTGCACAAGAAACCGTCGTCAGGGCTCTACTATTGACTTACCTGTGACTCAAAGACTAGTGTCCCAGAAAAGAAAGCGGCTAACGAAATCGAACGTATCGAAGAACAACCAAACACAACCCCTTGCAAGTTGCCACTTCTTTCGCGTTGTCGAAAAAACTGTGTACAATATTCGCGTCGAACAAGAATACGGACTTAAGGGGGGGGTTCTTCATATAATTCACTCACCTCTTGTCTCACATATTTCACCATCGAGAGAAGAATCCCCCGTGACTAATTTCGTGTTTCGGACCTCCCCGGCCGAGCCGCCGTGCGAGCAATACATCCTTAGCAAAAAACAAACAGCGGAAGTTCTTCGATATCATTCTACCGACCTTCTTATTCCGTCCAAATAACCGCTCATAAAGGGCTCTCATAAACAACTTGCCTAATCCGTAACCCAGGCTAGTGTAGTTCTGTTTCCTATCTATCTATCGCGAGACGAGCCTAGGCTTAAAATGAAACCATCAACAACAACCACCATGATGGAGATATTTTAGAGCCTCTACACTACGATAGCGCCAGCCAAATCCGGATTCCCGATGCCGGATATTTTATTTAAGATTATATTAATAGAAAAAACAAGAGCATGAAGGACGAAGTAGTGTAGGCATGTAAATACCTTCTCGATTCGGCTCTTCTGGAACGGGTGTCTACCTACTCGTACATATCTGTCCTACCTACCGGGATTAGTGAACTCGTACCGTGCAGTGTTGGTTGGCTGGTATTATCGGTTGTGTAAGGGGCAGGGAAGGAGGCGGCGGCCGCGGCGCGGCGGTAGTGTATGTAGGGAGGGCGATCCTACACGCCATCCATCGGTGACAAGCCGTATCAGAATCCAACAACAACAAAAAAAAAGCGCGCGCCACCACCACCACAGCTCACATCCATCCATCCATCCACCACCTATCATATGCACAAGTAGCCCTACGCCCAATTTCGCACATTACGCGTACGCGTACATATGATACATGTTCCTACACCATTAGCACAGACAACTTCCAAAACTGACAACAACAACTTCAGTATCGTACATATCATGCCACGCTCTGCCGTCTGCAAGCACTTAAGACACGATAGTCTAGCGCAAAGGCCCGCGCGCAGCTTCCCGGACCACCTACCTACTTCGTGTACCTATAATCCGTACCTAACAAACATACATTACCCATCTAGACCCAGGCCTCAGGGATCTTTCCGAGCCCGTGTGGTCGGGCCCTATACGGACCCCCCCTTCTCCTCGAAACGTTAATATTTTCGTAATCGGTTTGAAGAGAAAAAAAAGGTCTTTTGTATTCCATAGGTACTCACTCGTATTACTAGTTGTACGAGTAGTAACTGAGCGTCTTAAAGATGTTCGCCAACCAGCCCGCGGAATCATTGCCGAAATTTCATATGATTGGCTTCTAATTTGACCTATCAGAATAAATAGGGATGGGGGTTTTTATTCGCCGTTTACTAATCCACTTCGATGTTAGCATAGAATCACGACTTGTACGAGTAGATGAGGGTCTCAATAAGGAGGCGTATAGAACTTCGTCCTGTACGAGTACGATACTCGTACACGTCGGGGGGAAGAATCGGTTGGTGATAGGTTGCGGAACTCTAGAACAAGCCCCCGCCGTGCTGTGCTGTATCCAAAGTAGTAGCATTCTCCGAGGCTGGGGAACAACTTCAAAAGGAGACAAACTCTACAAACGGGAATCAAGTCGAGTCAACGATTCGGTCACGGAAACATACCTAAGGTAGGAATGTAGTGCAACGTAAAAATGAGTGGGTAACTTCTGGTATTCCTTGACGGGTAGGGTGAGTTCTAATACCTAGAGAGCGAGTTAAACTAGATCCATCCACCGAGTCCTGACGTCGAGAGTGTTTGCTGCCGTTGCCAAATTTCAAATCCAACAAAGAAGCGGAGAGTCCCATACACGCCGATAGTAGTCTCTGCCTATCATTAACAGCCCAATGTCCCTCCAAGGGAGTTTAAATAATAACCGCTTCCACAAGAGTAGAGAGAACAAAACCCAAAGATAGAGGCAGAACACTCAAGACGAAAGGCCCGTTGCGTGTGGAGGACAAGCTCAACCACAAGAGGCTACACTGGAGAACCCTTAATGGGCTTCTTGCCAATGGCCAACCCACTCAGTCTCGCCGAAATCGTGGCGTTTCTCACGCCAGTTCCAATCTCGGCCTTTATTCCAGGGACAACCACGGGATACTAATTGGTCTCGAGTCCCTTTGTGACCCAGCTGGCTCGCGTTGTCCCAAATTCCCATTCCAAACCCAAAATTATGAACGTTGTAGCCGTAGTGTCGTCGCGACTTGGGACTCAGGTCTGCCGACTTAGACTGCGGAGCTGGCGCGACTGCCCGTCGTCGTTCTCCCAATGCAGTCCACTTATCCATGGCACTGCGCTTTGATGGTGGTGAGTAGCGACGGGCTTGCTCCGACTGCTTGATAGCGATTGGCTCGTGAAAGAAGAATCCATCAGCAACCATGTCGCCATCAATATCATTGGAGATAGCGTTAGCGGCAGAGATCTCATGCTTCTCGTGAGACGCCGACAGATGGTCAGAACCCATATCCTGCTGCGGGATGACCGCATCCGCCTTACTATCATGGCTCCATGTTCGACTGTTCATCTCCTTGAGGCTCGCAAGCTGTCGTGCACGCTCCTCCTCTTCCTCTTCAATGTCTTCCTCCCACATGTCGCTCCAGCTCTTCGACACGGCATCACTCTTGCGCCCGAATACCATCGACATGGCGCCTAGCACCGGCTTTGGCCTGGACACGTTGATGGGTAGGGAACCTGCCACATGACCTCCTGAAACACGAGTGCGACCGGGCACATTCATGGGACGAGAGATGCCAAGAGAGTTGACAGACGCCGCTAGGTTGGAAGTGAACACAGACGAGATGGATGGTGTGACGACGGAGCTTGCACACCAATCGGTAGTGCCTTCTGACTTCGGGAACAGGTCCTCAGTGTAACTCTCGTCATCGAGAATGACACTAAGCTGTCGAGTGGGCTTCGCCGGGGTGGCATGGAGAGCTTTGGCCCAGGAGAAAGCATCCTGTTCAATCTGTGGACTCTGGATGGAAGGAGTCCGAAGAGGTTCTCGGTTAGCAGTGGCTACAGCGACGCGGTCACTAGCACAGAATTCATCAAGGGCCTCATCAAGAGTGGTGAAGCTAATGACTCGAAGCAACGCATCCCGGGCCCCCTCGAGAGACCGCTTGCGAGGATCCAAGTTCATGCATTCGACGATCACCTCGTACGTGTCCTGGGACATGGATGGGAAAACATCGAATAGTGACTGCTTGTCACGAGAGAAGTCCAGGAAAAGGGGATCGGCTTCGGTGGGGGTAGTGAAGGGGTTTCGTGAGAACAAAATGTTGAGGAGGCAGATTCCGATAGCCCAGATATCGGCCTGGGCAGGCGAGTATCCGGCACCAGCCGAATCGTACTGCTCAGGAGACATGTATCGGTCACTGCCTACCGTGGTCTCGTAACTCCACTTCGCCGTCGTCGCCAAACCGAAGTCGCCGAGCTTCATGGCACCTGACTCGGAAAGGAAGATGTTCTCTGGCTTGATGTCCCGGTGGTAAATACCTTTTGAGTGCATGAACGAAACAGCATCAACAAGCTCCAGCATGAACTGACGGACATGCTCAGTTTCCAGGGGCCCGTAGCCCGTTCGGATAGCTTCGTATAGATCTCCGCGCGAGCAGTATTCGAGGACCAGGTAAAAGTGAGCATCAGTCTCAAAAGAGTGAACCAAGTTGACAATGTTCGGGTGGTTGGCCAGGCGCCGGTGGGAGAGAAGCTCTTCGGATTTTTCGTCCAGGGCGAACTCCAGCCCGGCCTCGCTGGCAGCGGATCGCTTGGTCATGCATTTGATGGCGACCAGCTCATTGGTCTGTAGGTCCTTGGCCAGGAAGACCATGCCAAAGGAACCATGGTTGAGTGGGGATATGGTCTGAAACCTCCCATCGAGCAAAACGCCATCGTGAAAATCGTTCCGAAGGCATTCCATGGCGCTGTCTCAATGGGAGACCTGTGACTGAGTGAAGCAAGTAGCGAAATTTTTGTCGAAATCACCGGTGATCGCACGAATGTACAGCCCCCGTTTATCCCGATCGTCTATTTTTTTGGGCTTGGAATCGGACTTTGATAGAAAGCAAGATGATTACTTTTCAAGTCTTTGTGTACAAGTTTTTCGAGTTGAAGAATTGTAGAAGCGGATCAGCAACGAAGGGCATGAGCCGAAGGACAAGGAAAGGATAAAGGTGTGTCGCCAGTGACTAAATAGATGCAATATACAGTTTGGTAAAATAGGAAAAAGAAAACATAACACTCCAGGTCGTTAATGGTTCAGATGCTCATCGAGGGTATTCGGTATGCGGATGAATGGAAAAGGGGAAATAATCATCAATGATTATCGATCGACGGCCTTGCGGTCCTGTGAAGAATGAAGAAAGGAAAGTCGTTATGAGGACATGAGTATGTAGGCGAAGACAAAGAGAGTCGAAGACAGTGGTAGGACAGAAGGTGACTTGGCTCAGGAGTTCGTTGCCAAGGGAGTTGCTCGGTTGTGATAGGAGGCAGGCTGGTTGTTGTTGATCCGAGGGTGCCAGTCAACACAGTTGCAAAGCACTTGAATGATGAGCCGGGTGGCGAAGATCCTGCTATATCAACGCACCGAACTGAACTGGATCAAATAGTCATCCGATCAGAGGAGGATCATAGAAGATCAAGAACGGACTGTCCTGTTCCTTTATATGTGACCCAATGAAGCCCGGACCGGCTGTTGGGAGATTGAGGTATGAGATGACTTAGGTCGTGTGCGGGCGGAGCGTAGTAGCAGTAGTAGAAGTAGTCGACTACGGTCTGAGTGATTCGACGGGCCGAAGATAGGATTATGAGTCCTCGGGTCCTTGTTCAACACGAAATTGCGGCAGTTGCTGTCTGGCGTAGCAAGGTGGACCGGGCTTATAAGCGGACCCGGGTTGTGACGTGTTGAGCAGACTACGGTATCCGATCGGAGTGGATGTCGCCTGGGATTGGAGTGGCGGCGGCAAGCAACAGCAATGCTAGGAATACACGGCCTGGGTATTGGGTGCTTTATTAGGAGCTGTTTTCGACACAAGGGCAACTGCAGTCGATGGTTGCTTGGGCTGATATCGTGTGATGCAGGAACAGAGCTGCTGACAGGGACCTCCACGCTGGCTCACAAAGGAAGGAGAGGGTCGATGCTGTGGTGTAGACGTTGATTAGGGACAAGTGGATAGTGGATAGGCAGGTAGTATGTGAGTCAGGCTTGAGTCTCTTGGTTTCCGGAACAGGCGATTGTCGAACCAAAGCACGGCTGCGTTGTTGTTATGTGGGCGGAGGGAGAGGGGAAGGGGGAGCAGTGAGTGACGATGCAAAGGATGAAGGTAGACAATGAATGGTAAAAAGAGGAAGCAGGTTGGCTGGCCAAGGATTCGATAAACAGAAGAAGTAGGAAAAGGATGGATGGGGATGGAGAGACGGGATAGGTGGATGGAGAGATGTGGATGAATGAATGAACGAGCGTCTGAATGAAGGACGGTACGTACAAGAGTCGAGGCCAGGGAGACGGACGAATGAGCGAATGGGCGAATGAACGAACCACCCACCACTAACCAGCGAAGGTGCTCGAACGAACTAGTGTAGCTACCGCCCAGGGAACAGCCCACATACCTTGGGACTACTTCGAACACTACATGACATACTGTAGGAGGGAGAGTGGCGAATGAAGGAGGGTTGATCATCGACTGGATTGGGCGGCGAGTGAGGATGATGCAGGGAAGACTGGAGCCGGGCCAGAAGAGGCATAGCACAAAAGAGGTGCTGAATAAGGAGGAGACATAGACGGGCTAACAGACAAGGAGCAGGAGCCCAGAACAGGTGACATGCGATTGATGCTGAGTCTTGGAGGGAATGAGAAGTCACTGGCAAGGATCCGCCGTGGACCGTGATGGTAGGGAGCGAGGTACTCAACCGGGTGCTTCAGCACGGGGAAGGTGCCATGTACGGGGTACCTCAGTCATTGCATAACTTGCCGTAGATTAATGAAATGGGATGCACAGAGGACATCATTCTGGGTCCTCTCTGGGCCCGTCTGGGAGGAGCCATGGAGCCATGGCTGGCGCTACGTGATGACCCACGATGTACCTGCCTACACTAGGCGGGTACACACTCGGAGACCTGTACCTACATGGCAAGTACGGATACGACACGAGCTAACACGGGAGGAGATACCCACGGATTGCACTACTCCGTGCCTATCTGCTAAGTACCGGTAGTGTAATCCGTACGGCGAGGGGAGGTACTAGACCCGTCACTCCAGGCTGGATCCGGCTAGAGACAACCACAAAACTGTCTTTGTTCGGAGAGGGTCAGAGAGGGCGAACAACGGCAGCAGCGGCACACACACACACACAACTCACACAACTCACTGTGGCATGACAACAACTCGAAGCCACGACGGAGGAGGAGGGCCATGTCCATGATGCCACGCCAGCAGGATACCGGACGGAATATACTTGTACCAGCCCCAGCTCGGCGCAGCGTACAAAGTACTTGCATACATTAGCATTACCTCCTCCGGCCATCAGGACGACTGGAAGACTCGGAAGCTAACGAGATGGAGTGGAACTCGCCTGCGAGTGTTGATGCGTCAACAAGTATGTACCACAGTAAACCAGGCTGTGCATGGCACACACGCGGACAAGCTTTGCAGGAGAGGAGCCCTCCACCAGCTAAGGTAGTGTAATACCGTACACCATGGCGCCGTCATACACTGTGACTCAGGTCTACCTGCCGTACCTACGGATTACCGTCGCCCATCCGAAGCAGCGACCTGGTGGTACGGGTGTGCCTACCTGCCACTGCACTACCGGTGATGTACACGGCACTACTGGACGAACGATGCGAAGTATCGCACAGTCGCTGGGCGATCATGCACCGTATACGCGCAGCGATACCTTCCTACCAGCCGTCTCCTGGCAGGGGGCTAGTTCAACAAACTGGACCTCATCAGTCTTCAAGATCACCAGTGAACCAGACCACACCGCTTGATACCTGTGGCCCGAGTAGCTCTTCACGCAACGCACAGCGTATCGGAACCGCGTCGGAATGTATCGGGAATGTACTCGTACCTTAGCCACGGCCCGTATGACCCCTTGCTGACTGGGGCCGTCGCAGTTATCCGATCCTCTTGCAGTTATCCGATCCTTCTCCTCAGGTCTCCTGCCCGCATTTGTGCCTCAGTCCGTCCATAGCACTGCTGGACCTGGACTACGGGTTTCCTATCCTGCCCTAACGTAGGTACGATAGGGAACTCACCTCCGTACTTCAGACGCTACGATAGCGTACAGGCAACGCTAAACCGCACACTATCAATACTACAGTAGTGTTGATAGTGAAGCAGACTACCCTCACTAGGTACGCTATTATAAGTAATGTTAGCAGGTCAGCAGTCCTCATATCCATTATTAGTGTACCTAGTGTACACGTGTAGGCAGCGAAATGACATCTAGGCAGGTACACTAGGTGCCTACATGACATAGGAAGCCGTGCAAGTACCCTCATAGTGCTGCTTCGTACGTAATATGAGATGTAAGCAGGTACTAATGAGTTGAGGAGTTGAGACGAGACTTGAACACGTTGCCGCAACCCCATGTTCTGTTATGTTAACTTGGAGCAGTATCCCGTAAGGTATCCCGTAAGGTATCCCGTAAGGTGTTCCGTAAGGTAGGGTGCTTCAAGGTGCTTGTATCGTAATCCCTCAAAAGTCGTCGAAACCGACTGACCAATCCGAGAATCCAAGTCGCCTGTCCCTTCCAGCGCCTTCGGTTTCAATTTGAGCCTTCTGGTCATTGGCTCGACATGCCGCCAGAGCCCCTACATTATGTAACGGTATGCAGCTCCTTTCTAGCTGCAGATGGGCTTCTTGGTACTAATCGGTAGGTACTGCCTGTTTCGTACTTTAACAGTTTGATGAGTCTTGTCTTGACGTCTGTTGTTAACCTGTCTTGACCGCTCTCACAGTGGTTAACTTGTTTGTTGGAAGTCCCCAACGGAATATCTGCTTCGTAAACTACGAGTACGATACGCACTATGTGTTCGTAAACAAAGTCATAAGATGTGGTGAGGAATCGTCTAGATTGTTCTCATTTCAGGTATATGAAAGGACGACGTCTCATTCATCCCGTATCCCGTACACATTAAAAGACGCAGAGAGAGCAACGTATCCAATATAATACTATGCACCTTAAGCACATTGTTCCGTACGAATGGCAGGGGCTTTGTTACATATCACTCGACTCACTCAAAGGCCAACACTCCCTACGGATTAGACCTCGAATAGGTAGAATGGCGTGATCATGAATGAGTGAGTCTTAAAGAGGTCGCTGGCCAAGCAGTCACTGAAGCACAATGTGCTCCCGGCCAAGGGTCCCCCATTAAAACGCACGGCTAAGCCTAAAGACACCTAGCGCAGTAAGGCTAGTCCGCATGGAGGTAGCGTAGGTACGCTCCGCTGGTGCCACTGGTGCACCCATTATATGGAGCGTGTTGGACCTGTCCGATGTGCGGAATGCCGAACCGAGGAGGCGTTCATCCATCTTGAACTTCTTGTCATAATATTGAGGCTCCAACAAGCTTCAGCCCTTTTCGATCTGACATCAACTCACATTACCGGTTAAATCAATCTGAGCTCCAATCTGGGATTTGCAGGAACAGAAACACCAGATAGACGCTATAATACACATGTGCTGTGCCTACCGTAGGTGCTGCTGTGTCGCCTGACCTCAACGACGGTTGCGAACAGTCGCGCTAGTCTCAGCCCAGATATGTACGGGTTAGACGTGCAAGTCGGATTGAATGTACCTACACTAGTGTCATCCGTACGTGTAACTCGCTGTAAGTGGGAGGTAGCAACTGGTGATGTCTGTCTCATAAGACATACCTTCGCATCGTGGTCGGCGGCACCGAGTGAGTATGGAGTAAGTTGGTATAAGCCGTACGGATTACGGATCCATCACTTGCACTTACGAGTACACACGGAAGAGTCTGGACAGGTGTCATGATCACTTGTTCGCTGTCATCTCGTTGCAACTCCTCTCTCACTGTCGCCGTTTCAATGAGAGACAATATCGCTGAAATTGCGAATCCCGACTAAGCCGAATTGCCAATATCTCTCGTGAATTGCCGTTATTCTACGATGTGGAGCTCGCCGGAGAAGGGATGTAATGAAGTAATCCGGAGCATGTCGTATCGTAGAATGATGCAATCGCGGCAATCATTGCTCCTGTTTGGGCAGAGCACACATTCCACCCACGACATGTAGCTGTCTGACAATTTGCTCGGCTACCCAATCCTCCCGCCTACATTTCAGTCGTGCAACGTGTCAACGGTTCTGTTGTTGTGAGCAGGACAGCTGGCCCGGCACTTGGCTATATTGTCAGCGCTTTGAGACAACTGGATTGACAACAGTAATGAATGAGATCACCATCACCCCCGTGCAGTCGTGAGTCGACACCTCCCTAATACTCTCAGGGACAGACATACAGAGACAGACAGGACTGACACAGACAGAGCTGTAAGTGCATGGAATACCTACGTAGGGCACAGAAGATTGTTGTTGTCTCTCATCGGACGTGATTGGTTTCACCACTTGGCTCTCCGCTCTGTGAGGTGTCGCCGTCACCGCGATCGTCGAAGTATTTGACGCAAGACATAATCTCGACAACCTGCTCCTGCTCGCGTCGTGGGCGCACATTGTTTGACATGTTTGGGACAATCCCTCCGGCAACAGCTGAACAGCGATGCAGCTCCGTGGCATCCCCGGTGACACTGGGGTAAAGTAGATTGACAACGATTGAGGAGACTGCCGCGATGATCGCTGATCGGGAAGAGTATAGCGCCACACATGAATGAGTTAGCGGCAAGTACGGTATATCAAATACATTTTGCCCTGGTGAGCAGCGAGCATCCCATGTACGGTATACGATACATACCTACCTACTCGTACATCCCTCCTGTTGCTTTATCAACTGCTTGTCACTGACTCAGGGTCGGATTAATCTGGGCATCATGCGCCCAGGGTGCTCGACTGCTACCACATACGTACTTGTAGTAGGTCAGGAGTACTCGTAATCCGCAAAAACAGCATGCCGTACGGAATAACAAGTTGCTGCTACGCGATCATGCAGCGTTGATGCACCCAGCCGCTAAAATGGCGATGTGCGACGGACCAGTGTACGCTCTTCATCGTTCCTGTTACCACGACGGCAACAACATGAAAAACAAACGAAGCGTGGAACCCGGGTGACCCAGGCCGGCCGAAGCTCTTAGGACGACCATGTGGTGCGATAGAAACGGCAACGGTGATAGGCTGCCATTCTCGCGATTCGCTTGTAATCGAAGAGGGCTACATAATGTGATGGTCGGGTACACAGCAGCAAACGTATCAACGCCTCTTGGTAAAAGCGAGAGATGCCATTGGCCGTGCTGGGCCGGATTTGGGTTGCTTCCTGTGTGTAAGTCTAGATGGCGGTAGCAGGAGCAGCAGCAGCAGCAGCAGCAGCAGTGGTGTAGTGAAGCCTCGATGTGTATGTACGCACGATGTAAATGTACATCATGCATGAATAGCGTACTCGTAGGCAGGATCCCCGGAGACTCGCTCTCGCCCTCACGATCGATTGAGGTACGAGATTCTGGGCATCTTACTCCTTGGCTGCGTGTTCAACGGAGTAGCAGTACTAGTAGCTGGCATGTACTCCAGATGGGAAGGTCATGTGTGCATCGCAAGGACATCGCTCGGTATCTCGATGATGATCCCATCTCCTAGCGCCATCCGCATTCCGCATTCCGCACCTGGAATCACGGATTAGCGTACCGTACCTAGTGCACCATGCCACCATGCCACCATCTACACTACTCGTAATACTCCGTCCTTTCTAGAGAATCCATGGTGGGGTGAATTAAACTTGCCTCTCTCCCAACCCCACAAGTCTTGGCTACACGAAATGCAGAAAATGCAGTAGATTGCGCAGTACGCAGGACGTGAAGGTCGGGAGACGGGAGACAGCCTATAGGTGAGTCGCACGGAGGTGCTACGGACGGTTGCTCGATTCAGCCACAATATGATAGCTGAAGTATCACAACTGTTGGGACAGAAATCCAAGGAACGGTAGAGAGGCGAGCACGTACATGACTGCGTATCGTACTGCGTACAGCGTACATACACCATGTACGGTCCGGAATAGATTTGTAAGTATGTATTACCTTGTCCTTGGCTATATTCGTACATATCGAATCGACTTCGACGTTCGTATCGGTAATGAGGACCGGTTTATAATCAGCAACGGTATTCCGTCGGTATTCCGTGCCAGGCGATCTCCTTAGGTAGATGTACGATATCCGTAGAACTCGAACGCGATATGGACGCCGGTAGCTTGCAAGTCTAGATGCTTCATCGCAGCAACTGGTGCCTGAGAGAATTGATTACATGCTCAATTGATAAGCCTGACTTTATACCATTAGGTAAGGCGATGTGGACATGCCGGGTAGGTACCTGATTAGTGCATCGGCGCGACGAGCTGTACCTGAGGACTAGGTACTGTGCCCCACGCCGAAGGTATCCCCGTAGGTCAGCCGTACGAGTATGTACATACATGTGCGAGAGCTTTCCGTACGGATTGGTAGGTACGTGAGGAGGCAGGCGTTGACCACATTGTCCGACATGCACTTCGCACAAAGTCGGTACGCTATCCCGTACCTACCTAACAAATACCATGCATAGCGCGCCCATTTCACACCTACCGGTACGCTACTTCCCTATCCCCAGCTAGCACGGTCACGTCACGCCACACTAACCCAGAGCCTAACCCAGAGTCTAACCCGCTGCTGCTGGAACCATTCCGTATGTAATCCGTACCTTCCTCCTAACGATGTAACCGCTGTACCTACGCTAGTGCGCCCATTTTGTACGACCGACGATTGTCTCGTTTCCCCAGACCCGCTAGGGCCATCTTCGCATCTCTCCCACCAACTGCTCACCCACGGTTTCCAGTTTTGATCTCCCTTCTGACTTCATGGCTTGCCCTTAGCATCACCACTTGCCATTTTGCGACATCCCAGGCTCCTCCGTCCCCCGCCTAACTCGGCTAGTCGCTCCAGCGTGCATGCAGTCTACTGTATGCACCCGATCCTACTGTCAGGTCGTGAAAATATTCGCGGAGTCCGCACGTCCTGATTGTCCATGAGGCTTTTACATACAGATCTTACTCCATTTGCTCTGGGTATATGCATTGAGTGCATTGATCGCGTGGCCTAACTCTGGAGTCGCCGGCCGTTTTGCATGTTGACCGCCTCGCCGACTATCGCTCGTCGTCTCTTCCTCCTCTCTCCCGTCTCACCACGCTATATTGTCAGGCGCGCTCAACACTACGGCACGTTCGCTCGGAGCCTATTTACCGCTACCATGGCCGCGTCTACGAGTTCAGATGTCAAGGTCGTCTTGCTAGACATTGGTAAGACATCATCCCCCCTTCCTAGATAAGACAGCTGTCTTATCATCTGGGCCGTATATCTTATCACGAGGACCACATGCATTAGCCCGGCGAGGTTGGCTAATGGGATAACGCATAGAGGGCACTGTTTGCCCAATCTCCTTTGTCAAAGATGTGTTGGTAAGGCTCGGTCTTTTCGCGTCGACTGTCTAGAGAAGGGGCTGTTATGCCTATTTTGTTTCATATCAGGAGGCCTACCAAGTCCTCTCTCCGGTTATTGTGCCGGAGCTGACTCTTCCCGGATGAGAGGCGGCGAACGATACCGGATCTGGTGTTGTGATCTCCTCACCATCAAGCTCGGCCTTGGTCTATGGTATTGGCTAGTTCTCCCTTCTGAGGAATGATCAGGCCGTTCTAGTTGTGGCTGTGATACCTTTCCGGCTTTGGCCTGTTTTGGCATCCCGAGAGTCCCCATTACGTGGTATAATCCGCTTGGTTTCATAAACTAATGTGCTGTAATAGTTCCCCTATGCTCGAAGAGCTCTTCCCAAGACTGTTGAGGCCCAGTGGGATAGCCCACAATTCGCAGTCTATAAGAATGCATTCCCCCCTGAACACGGGTCGTCTAAGCAGGCGCTGATCGCCCATGTTGAGGATCTTATGGATAAGGATGTCAAGATCTCGTATCTGAAGTCTCTTCAGGGGTACCTGTGGGAAGAAGGATACGCCACGGGCGACCTAAAAGCTCACCTCTTTCCCGACGTGCCGGATAAGCTCGCGACGTGGCACCGGAATGGCTTGAAAATCATGATCTACTCGTCTGGGTCTGTTCCGGCCCAGAAGTTGCTATTCAAGCACACGGATGCTCAGCCGTCCGACTTGACGCCCCTTATCTCGGACTGGTTTGATACCGTCAACGCTGGGCTAAAAACTGAAACTAAAAGCTACCAGACCATCGCAGAAGCTCACCCTGAGTTCCCTGTAGGCCAATGGCTTTTCCTCAGTGATAACCCGAAGGAAGTCGACGCGGCCATTTCTGCGGGAATGCAGAGTCAAATTGTAAAGCGTCCCGGCAACGCAGAACTACCTGAGGATGTCTTGGGACGGCTTCCGGTCTTGGAAACGTTCTCCGGTCTTTCAGATACGTTCACTGCTTAGGGTCATTGAACTGAGCATGAAACGACAATGCGACCGTTTGTTAGAATCATTTTCTGAGGTTGGGAATAAGTCTGTTCCCCAATGTCGGACGCTTTCAACATGCAGGCATGTTCTCAAAGATGTACGTGGGCAACACCATCCGAAAGCCAAAGAATTTTGTCGCCTTCGCTTAGTGTTATCTGCTTGCATTCACACTGAGACGAGACGCATCGAGCATAAACGCCCCTGGTATCAGGGGTGTTTGCGCAAGCGCCCGGCCTACCTGTGGCCAATCGAAAAAGAAACAAAAGATAGGATAGAAAAGGCTAGAAAGAAAAGAAAATCAAAATAGAGCTATGCTGCTTAAAAAAGAAGCAGCAGCTTTCATGATACAAAAGAAGAGACTCCTAAGTAGTAAGCAGTGATCTTGATGTCAAGCAAGGACATACCCAGTTGTGTGGCCTGGATTTCTTATGTCATACCCATCCTTCCGCATACCTGGGAATCATATTGTTTACGCAAACCTCTCTCGTCCCCTAGTCATAGCCTACGGGATAAATGTAGTAGTAGGTATTCTAGAACTCCTTTCTAAAGCCACTCAAGTAAACCCGAGATATCCGACCATATGAAGATGAAAGATCCCAGACGCCAGCCCTTCCCATAACATCGGAAGCCCGTTGCGGTACACAAACGCAAGACGGACAGGCCATCAAGGTCCCCGCTCTGTTTCTGTCTTATTGTAGGTAAGACCTTGATGGAGGATGTCCGGGATCTTGGAAGAGAGTCTAACGTTCCCCCTTGATCAATCCCACGTGTGACTTAATTACGTACGGGTTGATGATCTGACTGGTGACCGTAATGGACGGTGTTGTACGGGATTTATTGTGAGCGACGATTACCTATATGCCGAGGCCATTCCGGAGAATTGAGTCGACCTAGTTTATGTAGTTACACGTGGGAAGGGGCTAGTTTCCCTCTTCTCTCCCAGGGACCACGAGACTACCTACTTACGACCTAAAGAGCATACATACTAGTATGACCTCTTATCTATTATGGGATTGTATCAGGTTCACTAGTCGTTAATATCGCCGAGGTTCCAACTTCACGCGCAAAAGCGGCCCCGAAAACCATCGACGTCAGTTGCTCCGTTCCCCCATGCCGGGAGATAGATCCGTAGCAGGATTTTCGACGACCTTACGTACGTACGTACGTGCGTACATATTTAGGGGGATGACCTGTTTCTGATGGGAAGGGGGCATGTAATCCCGTCTCTTCGATTGGAGGGACGATTCAGAAATAGGTAGGCGAGTACGGATTATGCTTGTCAGCTAGCTACTGCGGGTGTTCTAGTCAGTTCACGGAGGAAGTCATATGGTTGGAACCGGGAACGTTCCCCTGGGGCTGATAGGAATAGTAAGCAGACCGGTTTTGCCACCTGTGATCGATTTCGAGTTTGGTAGGTACGGTAGATAGACATGGAGTCATTCCTCTCGGTACTACGCTATCATCTTGACTCTTTGTCGATGCTTATCAGAAAGATATCGAAGAGATAGCTATGTATGTATGTAGATAGATGTCGTAGTCGTGGGGTTAGTTATGCGCCGCAGATCAGGTTAGCCTAGAATTTCGCCACTGCCGCTAAAGGGTGGTGATGAGTAGGTTGGGTTAAGGTAGCGAACGATCGATCGATGGAACGAGTCGATATGAGGTGAGCAGCTGCGGGGAGAAATGAGGGGGACGGACGGAAAACCCAACGTCAAGCGAGGATGAGGAGTCGTTTTTTTTCGGCCTAGATAGGTAGATTTTTCTCGAATAAGTTTAACTTGTTCAAAAGTTCTATCATGCGATGATAGCGCGTATTCCTGTCGACTCCCGGTGTTGTCCCATCCCACCATCTCATGACACAATGGCGCAACGTCTGTCTCGCCTATTCCGTGCTCCTCAGACCCGTCCGCGCCGTCGGGAGTTGCATTTCGACAAATCCCCATATTGAAAGTCGACCAATTCGTAATGGACACAATGCCACTAATCGTTGCATATGGGACATGCATTACCTAGCAGCTGTTCGTCTATGCATCTTCGCTACGCTTGATAAGCTAGAATCCAAGCGACGGCGCTGAAAAGTGCTGTGCCAAGCGACGTAGAGCAAGCTATCGGGTCTACACTATTAATTGGAGGGGGCCGGACTTTGCGCTGTATCGCTCCCCTCCTTTCAAAGTCGTGTGTGTGCTTGAACCTGACCGTAGGGTCGACCGGATCGCACTCTAGGGGAATAACAACCAATCCCTATTCGCTCGCCGGCAGCTAATATGATGGAGTGTTATATATGCTGTGCATTCCTAGTTTCGGGACCCGTAGGATGGATAAGTAGGGAACTGGAGGTCCCAGACCGTGGGTTGCTCTCGATCCTGACTCTTGAGATGCCCGACGCGGGTTCTCCAAATTGTCGAATTGAACGATTCGAGGCATGCTGACGACATTTTCGAGGTCGTCTGACTTGGCTCGGAGCCATCCCGTTGGTCTGCCCATTTCTCCCTCTGCAAGCCCCCTTTATATTTGCAAGTTTGCGGGGTAAGCGGTCGGGATAAATGTTGGGAAACGGTAGCGATCTTCTCAACGAGGGGAGATTGCATATCTAGGCTCTGTGGCGGTTGGCAAAATCCGGGCAATGGCTGCAAGTGGAATCCGCATCGAGGCGAATTGATGCTCGCGACATGGACCGAGAACCAGTCATTGAACATTGGACGGATGCCACCGGTACCCAATTGCTATTCAATGGCAATTAGTCATGAAAACTACACTGAATCTTATCGAAGAGTGACACCTACCGACCCATTCGTACCCGGCAAGTGTCGTCCAAGTTGGTACGGGTGAGGGGGTAGGGTGGTAAGTGGTAGTCCGAAGTATTAAACACGTGTCCCAGCTGTAACTTGCTCAAGCCTTCGAACCATGGAGGACGATCGAGAAGTTGTTCCTCGTCGAACCAGAGCGCAGCTCAACCTTCCGGAAGGGGGGTATGTTGACAGGAACGGTCGATGTCCTCCGCCAGAGGTAGTAGACTAGTTTCTGTGTGATCTTGCTATGAGTCTTCGTATATCCCAGGGCCGTCATTATCCTCTCTAACAGCGGCTCGTCCATATACCTTGAGTTCGTGACACAAGGAGCAGGTAAAACGAGAAATAGGCATGGGAGCACGTTATTGGTTTTTGCCGTGTTGGATTTCTTCAAGAAGTCCAACGTTCTGAGAAGCATTGCGCCACGACCCTGCGCATCAGGGACGAAGTTCAAGACCAAAGACAGACTGATAATATCGAACGTCTGCGTGTCGTCGGATGGAAGCGGCCTCTTCATGAAGTCTTGCTGTAGGATGCCATCCCCTTGACTATTCAGGTCGATCCTTTGCATCTCAAAGAACCCGCTCCTAGAGCACTCATTGTTGGTGCTGAGAGCCCCGACTTCGAGCATACGCACCGAATGGTCCGCGACAATACCGGCGGCTGAGAACTCTGGGTTGAGCCATTCCATCAAAACTCGCGAACTGTCGCCGCCGCGGTCACTGCGCTGCCCTTGCAAACTCGCTTGCTGATACTTTCGGATGCCGCCCAAAGCAGCAATCTCAGCGCCAGCTGCTACCTCAGCAGCCTTGTCACCTCGGGCAACAGCTTGAGCCTTTTTCTTTTCTAGCTGATGAATTGTGTTGATGAGTCCTCTCGTAGCCTTACGTGATATCGACTTGGGCTTTTGCGCTGTGGGCGGTCGCCCCTTAGCCAATGCTTTGGTTGTTTTCTTCTTGACGGCCATATTTTCACAGGCAGAATTTGGCGCGTCAACCACAGATATGAGTCGCAAGAGAACCCGTATCTAAGGAGTAAGCACTTCGACCATACACCTTGATATGAGAAGCACCGATAGTTTCACCTCCTCACCTACCTGGTAATCGTAGAAACTGAACAGTCTTGAGTGCTGTCTGCTGTCTCTGAAGTGAAGAAGACCCACCAGTCGCGAACCCGACGCTTCACGAATCACAGCGAACCCCTCGTGGGCCGTCTTATGTAGATGCGGCCCGTCACGATTCTGGCGGCCCGAAAGAGACTTGTGTACGGGGCCACGCTAGTACAAACCAGACCTAGTGACCCTTATCGGAAGCCTTATCGAACGCACGGACCACCATGACCACTCGCATATCCCAAATGTTCCTCCACAATTCTCTTCGCAACGACGAAATTTGAGCTTGGTCTTTTCTCCTCTAGACGACCATCCACGACCAACGACGACAACCTCACTAACAACCCACCAGTCAACACTATCAACAAAATGGGTCCCAAAGTCGCTGCGAAAGGTACTACCTGAATCTCCCGTCCTCGACGACATCGTCCAATCGCCGATATGTCTTAAAGGCTGCGATCCGAATGGGTCCAGCCTGTCCGTCGCATCAGCAGTAGACAATGTTGCGTAGTTCTGTTTATCAGGGCGTATGCTGATGCTTCTCAACAACAGGCGGAAAGCCCAAGGGCTTGAAGCAAGCCAAGGCTGCTGCCAAGGCCGCTGTAGGTTTTTCACAATCCGTTTCGTCGTCGATATTGTCTTTGACGGTCTGCTAACGTCCCTCCAGCTCAAGGGAGACACTGCTAAGAAGACCCGCAAGGTCCGCACCAGCACCACGTAAGAATCAAACCCTCAAGACTTGACGACTGTTCCAATGCTAACGATGTGACTCTAGCTTCCACCGCCCCAAGTAGGTCGATCTGCCGGACACCCTAAGCGGGTGTAGACTCCTCGAACACGACGACTAATTAACCGATCCATAGGACTCTGTCTCTCTCCCGTGCTCCTAAGTGGTATGTAAATCCTTCTCCTGTCTGGAACCCATTGAACATCAAGCTAACAACTTTGCAGTAAGTTGATACTCTGAACCGAAATCTCGCGTCGCGCTCTATACGATTGGAAACGGCCGAGTCCCATCACCGACATCGCATGCTGACCACCTGTAGACCACCGCAAGTCTATCCCCCACGAGCCCCGGTTGGACGAGCACCAGATCATTGTCCACCCCCTCAACACTGAGTCCGCCATGAAGAAGCTCGAGGAGCACAACACCCTTGTCGTACGTACCATATCCTAAAGACGTCGTCGCTGTGGCTAGCCCATAGCCGGTCGGTCTTCCCAGCAATCGCACGGAAACTAATAGTTGTGCAGTTCATTGTCGACGTCAAGGCCAACAAGGCCCAGATCAAGCAGGCTCTTAAGAAGCTTTACGAGATCGACGTTGTCAAGATCAACACCCTCATCCGCCCTGACGGCAAGGTACGATTTGACCCCAGAACCTCTTCCCCTTTATAGGGGTGCAACAAGAAGATGGCAAATACTAACGTGTGATTCCTCGATATAGAAGAAGGCTTACTGCAAGCTCACCCCTGACGTCGACGCCCTCGACATCGCCGCCACCAAGCTCGCCCTCGTTTAAACCTAATTACCGGATAGCATAGGTTGATGGTGAAATAGGGTGCGATGCTTCGCGTGTCGAATCAAAATGAAAAAATGCATTGATAACGGCGTTGCCTCGGATCAGGAATTATTGCTTTCAAAATGGACAAAATGTGATTCCCCAGTGCCCACGATTTATGAACGCGGCACGACAGCGTTTCCTTTTATATCCCTATCTTATTCGTACACCGTGACGTCCCGGATCCTCTTGAAGAACCCCCGTAGTTGTAAATCCACAATATTCATGCGCAGGCGACAGCGACAGTATTACTATAATTCCGGTCCAAATCACGTAAGGGCTCTATACCCACGTTATCATGCCCAATTCTTGCACCATCATTTGCGAACTGTAGTGTAGGTTTATATTATATTATATTTCAAAGACGCAAGTTCTCAGTTCTGGCGCATATCCTGCAGATGCTTCATGGTCAAAGTGCTGATGTCGAAGAAGCGCTCGGCGCAGCTGGCCACGCAGCTCTCCTCGTTCTTGTCCAGCTTGCTGTTCTTGATCGAGCTCGTGATGCACTTCTTGAAGCAGACGTCTGTCAGGGAGTGGACGGCTATAAATTCCATTCTGTTAGCGCAATTCTTTCTCCCTTAGGTACCTAATTCCCAGCACTTCTTTCTATTTTCAGGACCGGAGTGGGTGCGCAGTGATTTCGCGTAGTGCATTGTTCGCGTAGGGAGGTTTTGGGTCCGCCGAGTATGGTGGGAGGGACAAGAGGAGGAAGAAGGAGGGAAACGTACTGTTCTGTATCCGAACCTTCTGGTTCTCGTTGTGCAGAAACTGGCGGATTTCGGCCTTGTCCTTCTCGTTCAGCTTGTCGAGGTCGGAGGTGTCGATGGAGATTTGGTCCATTTTGTCTGATTTCGGCGGAGACTCGGATTAAAGCGGGGGTTTGTCTGGGAAACGGGAATGGAATCGAGGTCTGCAGTGGAATTGGGTAGGTTATGATGATGCGGTGTTGTTGGCGCAAGGCAAGGCACGGCAAGGCATGGGATGGATGAGTAAAATTCAAGTGGCTTGCTTATCTTATCGCCGATATTACGTAGTGCTGCGACTTCGAAGTCTGCGGGTTGAAGACATTCACACTCATAATTACAGATGAAGATAATACACGAGACGAGGATATGAAAAGATATATCAAATATATTCCATTTAGAAGGCTTGAAGAAATGTATGTACTCTGGGTTATGTTCATCTAGATTTACACGCTATACATATTTGTACGGGTTCATGATTCCGTTCTGTTGTACACAAGTCAGCAACTCATCTCTCATCGCGCAAGTACGTAGACGGGGAGAACTTACAGGATCATACAACTTCTTAATCTGCTTCATCAGGCCAATCATGGTCTCATCCCTGCTGAAGCCGAGATACTTCTTCTTGGCCAAGCCGAGACCGTGCTCGGCACTGATGCTGCCGTTCACCTTGCCAATCCATTCATATACGAACGGCTCTAATACCTCTTCAACACGCTTGTCGTATCTCCGAACAGCGACGTTGAGGTGCAGGTTGCAGTCACCCATGTGACCGTATCCGACAACATCGATGACGGGGAAGTCGTCCGTCTCGCCCTTCAGGCCGGCGGCTTCGATTCTCTCCCTCGTGTCATCAACGAGTTTGTACAGATCCTTCAGGGGGATGGAGACGTCGTATTTGTATGTACCTCCGTAGTGGCCAACGCACTCAGAGATACCCTCACGTAGACTCCAGAGAGACTTAATCTGCGTCTCGTCCTGTGCGACAACACCATCGGCGATGATCTCCTTCGCCATAACGTCCTCGAGGAACTTCTCCAGCTTCTCGGCGTCATGCTCCGTGTTGGATCCACTGGTCTCAATGAGACAGTAAAAGGGGTACTCGCCGTCCAAGGGCCGCTTGTTCTGGCGCACTCTGTGTACGATATCCTGACTGTAGGAGTCCATCAGCTCGAAGGCAGAGAGAATCTCGGAGAGCTGAGCCTTGGCTTCTCTGAAAGCCTGCTGGATCTTCTCGAAAGAGTCGGCACCAAGGAATGCGACGTTAACGGCCTTGGGTCTCTGGGGGCATTGGATAGAGACCGCGGTGATCATACCAATGGTACCCTCACCACCGACGAACAACTGCTTAAGATCATAGCCGGTGTTGTTCTTGCGCAGAGTGCAAAGGTCGTTGATGATCGTACCGTCTGGCAAGACAGCCTCAAGACCGAGGACGTTGCCGTGCAAGCTTCCGTATCGGAGAAGACGGAGACCACCGGCGTTGGTAGCGACGTTACCACCGATGTGGCACGAGCCCTTCGCGCCGAGATCCAGGGGGAACAGGTATCCCTTCTCAGCGAGAAATTGGTCCGCTACTTCCAGGACGACACCAGCATCGGCGACCAAAACACCGCTAACTTCGTCGAACGAGCGGATCTGGTTCATCCGGCTTGTGCTGATGACGATCTCATCAAAGACGGGTACGGAACCTCCGACGAGACCGGTGTTTCCACCCTGAGGCACAACAGCGAGCATGTTGTCATTGCAGTACTTCAAGATCTTGCTGACCTCCTCGGTAGAGCCGGGCTTGAGCACAAGCTTGCAGTGGCCCCGGTACTTCCGCATCCAATCGCCGTTGAAAGGCTCCATATCATCGACCGAGACCTCGGCATTCACGCCGTCGATGATAGCAGAGTCCTTCCCCAGGAGATCGCGGAAGAATGCGACATGTTCCTTGGTGATCTCGGCGAAGCGCGGGTCACGCTTGATCTCGGGGTAGCTGTCGGTGGTGAACTTGGCCCGGGCGACAGCCGAGTTCCGGAAGCGTCTCGTCGGTGTGCTCGAGAGGCATCGGAGAGCTGAAGGGCTGGGCTTGACGGCGCAAGTCGACCTCAATAGCGCAGGCGTTGACACGCACCGCGCGATGGGCACTAATCTAGACCGGCATGCCATGTTGAGAGCTGCTGGACGGGCGCCCCTGCTTGACGCTTTCAGGCTTCAGCAGGAGGACAATTGCGCGCAAACCTTATAAATACCAATTCGACGGGCCAAATTTAGTACCGGTGAACGGAACAAAAAGTGGCGATCTCGGCCGCCGGCGTGCTGAACCAAAAGACCTCAGCGGAAAAAGATGGGGCGGCACCACGAGTTTATGGAGCGGTGCGAGTACCTTAAATACAGTGCGCAGTCCTAGATGCACCCTAGCGCCGTGAGATGAATGGAAGCCATCGCCATCTTTGTCTAGAGCATGTACCTAGCGTATGTCGCTGTCGACCGCTAGAATGTGCGACGCAGGCGCTCGACAGGTGCTGTAGTGTACACTCCACCAACCTGCATCGTTGCAACTGCCACGCTAATCGCCGTCTGCCGGCATAGCACAGTACCCTAGTACTGTGTAGGTAGCCGGTGTCGCAGTGCCGATTCTGTGGATGAGGTCGAACGCATCGACTTACATCTGATTACTAGTAAACAATCTCACATATACAGTAAGGAGGATGGCGACGTAGGGACGCATGATAAAGGGATTTTCAATGCTAGGCTATGCCAGCTATTTGTTCAGCTCAGATCAGTTGATTCCATAAATACGGAGGCTGTGTAAGTGCGTAGGTCCTACCGCCGTGGCGAGATTCGTCGAAGAAGATCCTGAATGCGGATATCTGTTTCGCTGGAAATGTGCGCATACAACGAGGAATAGGCGTGACTTTATATATCTTGAACCGGTGATCAGGTCGTATTCGAACAGGCAATGATATTCAATAGAATAGGCATCAGACACGAAGATCTCTCCATCTTCGTAGTGCTTCCGTACAGTAATCGGCAACAAAGCGGCGAGAGCTTTGGCGAGGCAGTCAGATGGGCTCACCTAGAAGCCCATTGTGGGGCATGGCACGAGTAATACAGGGCATCGCGGTCACATCAGCTACATTTGTTGCCACGGGACCATCCAGGTATGTAAAGATCGCCATGGAGTCCGTATCAATCGAGGAAGTTGAGGCAGAAAAGAAGCTGTTGGTAGGGAGAAATTTCCATGGGTAACCTTACGGAGGGCGGAGTACGGATTACGGAACACGGATCCGTACGAGAGGGCGTGACGTATTGGCCCGGCTGCTCGACCAGTCGTATTGCTCGACCACCCCGCCTATGCTTGAGGGACTCGGATCTATTTACGCCCCCGAGTCCCCTGGACGGATTACATAGGCGGGGTGATCGAGCAATGTGACTGGCCCAGACGCAGCGTGACTGTGTTATCGATAAGATAAGACGCAATGTCGGCTCTCTACGGGCTGCCCTCCAGCGTCCTCCCACTCGAAGAAAGCCACGGTTAGCTAATAGCGGGGGACCCAAAAAGGGGCGTATCGCCCAGCCCACCAATGATAAGGCCCAGATCGCATTTCGGTACAGCTTGGCTGGAGCATCGCCCATAATTGTTGTTGGCGCCTGATTCACATGTACTTCAGCTAGACTGTCGCCAGGCGTTCTTTGTCTTCCCAGCACAGAGTGCCTGTTATGGTCTCGCAAGTGCACCCGTACCAACAACAACCTCCATTCGCATTCCCACGTCGCCGTCGCCGTCGTCGTCGAATTCGCTAATCCGTATATCCTCTTCATCCTCCCCCGCGCTTCCTAGCCATACTTGTTGTTGAAGCTGGTTCTCCATTCCATCTGATCGGATCGGATCTGATCTAATCTGGCCAACGTCACTGCGAACCTGCAGCGCCTCGATTGATCTTTGTCCAGAGTTGCGTGTTGAAGGTGCCCGAGCATTACCACCAACTCGACTTCAACTTCTACTGAGAAAGTCGACTTCTCACCAGAGCAAGAGCTCTACAATCCCCAGAGCTGGTCTCTCGCGTCGTCTATCGCCTTTGCCGACGCTGCCCCCGAGCATTTGGGGTCTATTCAGACCAAGATGGATGACAGATGGGTCGAGGTCCAACAGAAGACCTTCACAAAATGGTCAGTGACTAACTGGCGATACTACCTGTCGTCCCCATCTCTCCAAGATCATGGATCTCTCTTTGATCGTGACGTATGTCGGCGCTGAGGGCTTACACTGCTGCGATCTAGGCTAAACACCAAGATTGAACCGAGAGGAGTGCAAGTCAGAGATCTAGTTATTGACTTGAGTGACGGCGTAAGTCCCCCGCATCGCACAGCTCGCCGAGCTGCCTTGTGGTCGTCCATGCTGACCGGGGACGCCTCTGAAGATTCTCCTCATCCACCTACTTGAGTGTCTGTCATGCGAATCGCTAGGAAGATATGCCGCCAGACCAAAGCTCCGAGTGCAGAAGTTCGAAAATGCCAACATAGCTCTCAATTTCGTCAAGTCGCGAGGCATCACGATGATCAACATCGGCGCCGAGGATATCGTCGACGGCAACCGGAAAATTATCCTCGGTTTGATATGGACCCTTATCCTTCGGTTCACCATCAGCGATATAAATACGGAGGGTATGACAGCAAAAGAAGGTCTTCTTTTGTGGTGTCAGCGGAAAACGGCTTGCTACGACGAAGTGGAAGTTCGCGACTTCAGTTCCAGCTGGAACGACGGCTTAGCATTCTGCGCATTATTAGATATTCATCGCCCAGACCTCATTGACTACGACGCACTCGACAAGAGTGATCACCGCGGCAACATGCAACTGGCTTTCGATCTCGCCCACAAGGAGATCGGTATCCCTGCTTTGCTTGATGTTGAGGACGTGTGCGATGTGGCCAGACCCGACGAGAAGAGCTTGATGACCTATATTGCATACTGGTTCCACGCCTTCTCGCAGATGGAAAAAGTCGAAAATGCCGGTCGTCGTGTCGAGAAGTTCGTGAACAATATGCAGGGAGCATGGGAAATGCAGAGCGCCTATGAGAGAAGAATGGCCGCGCTGCTGAAGCAAATCCGAGAGCAGATTGAACGATGGCAAGGAGCCAAATTTGAGGGCACGTATAAGGATGCCAAGCAACAAGCCAGTCAGTTTGCTTCTCACAAGAGGGGCAAGAAGAGGGATTGGGTCGCAGAGAAGAGTGATTTGGCGACCCTTCTTGGTAATATCAAGACCAAGTTGGGCACATATCGTCTTCGGGCCTACGAGCCTCCGCCAGAGCTCTCGTTGGAGACTATGGAAAACGAATGGGCGCGACTGACCAAAGCAGAGATGATTCATGGTCAACTGATCAATGAGACCATTCGAGAGTGAGTGATGCCCGCATCTTTGAGTTGTCAACTAACTGACAATCGCTCCAGTATCAAGAACGCTCTTCGTAAATCGTTTGCAGACAAAGCCAATGATTTCGCGTTGGCTCTGAATACAATGCAACTGGCTATTTCAGGTCTCGAAGGAGAAGTAGAAGACCAGCTACTTCACGTGCGGAAGCTCAGTAGCAATCTTCCACCTCTCGATGCCTATCTTGCGAAAATTGCTGCTGTCGATGCAAAGTGTCAGGAGGCAAATATCGAGGAGAACGACTTCACGACCTATACGTACGACGAACTGTCTTACGAGCTCGGCCTTGTTAAGACTTCTGTACAGAAGAAATTGTCATTCTTGGAGAATCAAATGGTTGCCCGAAGCATGACCAACTTGACTCCAATTCAGTTGGAGGAGTTCGAATCCGTATTCCGACATTTCGATCGGGACGACACCAACACACTCTCCGAGCTTGAGTTCTCGGCCGCGCTCGCATCCCTGGGTCTCGTATTCAGCGAAGACGAAATGCACGACTACTTCCTCGAAACGTCTCGTGGCCTTGGCCGCGTTTCCTTCGAGCAGTTTATCCGCTTCATGGTTGATGTGACCGAGGATCAGAACACAGCTGAACAAGTGTTTCAGTCATTCCGCGAGGTCGCTGATGGAAAGCCATATGTCACCGAGATGGACCTCCGGCATTCTCTCGTTCCCGACGAGATTATTGAGCAGCTATGCAGTATTATACCTCCTCATCAGGGTCCAGACATGGCCGAGGATCGCGGTCACCCTCAGTTCGATTACATCAGCTTCATGGAGAAACTGATTTCGCCTATCGCCGGAGGAGACCCTATAGACATGGCAAACGGTAGAGGCAGCCCGCCGAGGCAGTCAAACTCCAGACAGTCTAACGGCTCTCGTTAAACCCATATCTTCGTGCTCCCGAGCTTGCCAACCCCCCTTGCTCGACATAATCCCTCCCAATACGGCTCACAACCAATATTACTACTCTCATCTCACCACATTCACTTGCGCTCCACAATACCCACCATACAGAAATCATGCGCATAATTTAATTCGAGGCCGTTAGCAAGCGACGGAAAATTATCTGTATTTCGCGTATTTCTCGTTCCCGTTTGCGCTTCTGTTCCCTTGTTCTTCACGGAACTGGCTGGGCTAGTCCACCAAAATTGCCATTCCCTTATATCGTCTGCCATCGACTCGTGTCTCACTAGCATTCCGACGCGCGGTATGGCAATCATCGGCAGCATGAGGAGTGGGAAGGATGGCCCCCCTCTTTTGCCCCTTGCTCCCCATCGCAATTCCACTCCTTTCCCGGGTCGTACCAGGGGTTTTTCACGAAAGTAGCATTGATCCGGGTGTTCTTTTACAACTGTCAAAGGGGAACATTTAGGCGGGAAATGGAACCGGGAGGGGAAATGGAATGGTGGGCTACTAACCGGTACTTCATTTCCTCTTTGACGCAACTTTTCGTCTTTGTGTGCTTTCATTCTCGCTTGACTACGTTCCCTTTTCTTTCTCGACGTACCTCCCTCTTTTTCTACTATATGCCCAGACAGGACTGCCCGCGTAGTTAGTCGGACTGAGTTCGGTTGTGTTTCGCGGTTGCTCTGCAGTATGGGTGAAGGAGAAAGGGGGAAGAGTACAGGGGGAAAAGGGAAGAAATTGTTTACCTAGGTAGTTTGACATGATGGTTCTTCAAACATAGGTCTGTCCGTCTACTTTAGCAGAATTTACACACGATTTCACTTACGATTCGATCTTGACTTTTCCCATCTGTGATCCGTATGAATCGAGGCCTAGTGGAATGTTTTCACTAGGTACTTGCGTCGCCGGGTAGATTCGACCTTGGGCGTATCAATTCAGGGGTTACATTCTTCCTCCAGATCACTGATCACTTAAGGATTTCATACAGTAATCCGTATGGTAGTCATAGCAACAGGAATGAGGATTTCACCGCTGCCGTAATCATACGGACATGTCCTCGACTTGGCTATATAAGACATCTTAAAGGATTGGAAGGTGGTCAGACAGAGTAGCCAGTCTGACATGATGGATCTACTGACCAAGTCCTAATCTCCATCCCCTTAACAAAATAGGGGTGAAGACTCGCGCGCGCGTAATCTGGTGCAACTCGTAAGACTCTATTCCGTTCAAACCGTGTGCGTTCGAATGCAGCAAAAATGCGCAGCTCTAGGGATATGCCGTACAGCCACGGAATCGATTCAGACAAAACAGATTGTGATGCATATAAACGCTTCTGCTGAATCCCCTTGCCGCCGTTGGAGTTTCAGATTATGTACAGATATATATAAAAGTGTATGTAGATATGTAACAAGCCCATCAGATCAAAACACCATACCATGCAAATGCGCGCCCGCCGTTTCACCGTTTTGTTGTTGTTTCCCCAAAATATTTAATACAATACAGTCAAGCACTCACTCACACGGAGGAACCTACAACTGGCTCCAAGATTGATGACAAAAGAGTGATTGGTTGGGGATTTACCCCTTTCGCGGTCCGATCTCCCGGTGGGTAAATGAATGGACGATTTTCGTTTTGTTGGTTACTCTTTGAATGCGTTCATATCTTTGAGCGCGCCGGCTAGTCTGCGGTAATCCCGTAAGAGATCTAACACCTCGCCAAGTTTGAGGTCAGCAGGGCTTTGCAACTCCATGAACCGCTTGTTTGGCGGGTCAATCTTAGGCACCTCTTTTGGTGGTAAGGAGACGGCAATGTCAGGGAAAGCCTATTTGCAGAACGTCAGTCGGTGTTCATGTATTTTGTTTTGAAATAAAGGGATAGACATACTGTAGCCAGATCTCCACCATCCACGACTTTCGAGGTATCTTTAGGGGTTGGAGGCTGAGGCGTCCGTCCGAAACCTCGCATCATACCAATACTCGAGAGTCTACTTATGGGGTTCAGCGAATTGCCAAGGTTGCGCATGGATTCAACCAGAGCCGGATTGGAGCTTGGCGCGGGCGATGTTGGACCAAACGTAGCCGATCTCTCCTTGGTTTCTTCGGCCTTCTTGGAACTGCCAGCACTCCGGCCACTGCGAATGCTGTCCGCGCTGCGTTCCCGCAGTGTTCCTTTGCCTCCAACAAAAGGGAAGACTCTACCCTCTCGGGTGCTTGAAGACCGCTCGGCCTCCTCGTTAATTTGTGCCAAGCCGTCTTCATCTTCCGGGAATGGTGTACCGACTAGCTTGCGAGCATCATCCAGTGTGCGTGGTACGAGGATCTCGCGCCCATCAGCTGTGCTATCACGCAGCTTCCCAAGTAAAAACCTGTAGCTCTCATTCAGACTGTTACCTATAGTTTTGATGCCTTGGTCCGCAGTGTTGAAGAATGTATCGCTTGCCGTTCCGATTGCCTGAGCAGGAGTCTGGATGAGATCACTAAGTCTACGACGCTGGACTGCGGCTCGGAGGTTGGAAGCAGATTGCGATAGTCTTGCACTTGGCGTATTTTCTGGTGCAGCCGACGGGTTCGAGGTTTGTGAAGAGAGACCTGCTGTGAAAGCGGGCGGGAAAGTCTCCTGTTTGGATGCCCCTGATTTGCTTGGTGTTGTTGATGCCTCATCGGCTCTCAGACTGGCCAAATCCACTGTCTGTAAGAACGTTATCGCAGCTTCAAGGTTTGTTAAACAATAGGCTGCCTCTCCCTCGATCTTTTCTTCCCAACGGAATCTCTGAATGAAGTTTGAATCACTGATAACGCTGAGATTCTCAGGTGGCATCGTTATGAGCGTGTAAATCAACATGGGCATGATCTCGTCAGCCGAGGATGATGGGTGAAAGTATGAGAGCGTGTCCACAATGCTCTTGTGAGCAGCTTTGAGGCAATTGAGCTTCCCGAGGGGGTATCTCTTCTGGTTCATGAGGCAGAGGTCCTTGCGCGCTTGTTCCAAGTGGTCTCTGATCTCCTCGTTCTTCTTCGCTAACGCTTCCGGCTTCTCTTCTAAGGACTCTCCCAAATCAACACCAAGGTCTGACGGTCCAATACCAACAACGGCCAGCGCAGCTGTCTTGGACCTTAGTTTGTCGTCTTGCGCTTCGTCTTGAGTGCTTCTGTGGCGGTAAATCTGGTTGTAAATGCCTTCGCAGAGTCGTCTCTCTACTGCTTCCTCCAACAAGAGCTTCTTCTGTTCAAGATCTCTCCTTGCTCGTTTCTTGTCGGAAAGTTCTTCGGGTGTCAGCATTTGCTGTTCCGACTCTTGCGCTTGTGCGTTCCTGGACTTGTCCCTACTTCCAATAGAGGCAGCTTTGGCTCGTAATATGCTCGCAGCAGAGGCTCGCGCAGAGCTGGCGATACTCAGAGAGTTCTCACGAGATTTCCGGGTTGCAAGAGAGCTAATGTGAGTTTGTACATGCTGCGCTGCCGTATGGTAGAAGTCTTGGAACAATCGCGCGAGGTTGTCGATGTTAGGCGGAGATGGATGGACTTTGGCGGATAGAGAGTCGATGAAACTAGATAGAAAGACAAATAGTTAGCCATTATTACTTGCCGTAACTTCAACCATTCAACCAGTTGCTAACTTACCTGTCCGTCATGCTCACCAACTCGATTGGGATGATGCCGATATCGACCGACGCCCGGGGAACCTCCACATCTTCCTCCCTCCCCGTGGATTCGGATTCGAAAGCATCAGGTTCCTGCTGCAAACTAACTTGAGCCGTGACACCTTCCGACCCTGATCCATTCGAGGAACCCTTTGACTTCTGTGGTGTGCTAAGAGAACTGGCCGTGGTATCCGAGGAAGAGAGCTGCGGAAACGACGTGGTGGAGTGCAGCGATCCGGGTCTGGGCTCAGAGCCCTTCTGTCTTGATGGGGACGCCATGAAACGACTTGATGCTGAGAAAAGGTAACGAACGGTTGGTTGAGTGCTTGAATTCACAAGTGAGAGCAGTACAGTTGGCGACACGGTACTTTGTTTTTATTTGGATCAAGATCAGTAACGTCGATTCTTGGTGTTGCGTCAAATACAGGCCTCTGGTTACACGACCGTACCATTCCAGGTACCTAGTGCACCGACTACCTGCATAGCTCTCATATAGAGGTAACTTTGCTGCGCAGTACTTATGTAGATAAGCACATATAGTGTCTTTTGTCCGACTTTACTGTACGATTTGCATACTGTAGGCAGTTATCTTGACTGTACCGTACTGTGTGCGAGGGCTGGAATGCTGCCGTCGAGATCCTCGTAATGGTCGACGTGCTAATTAATCGCGTTTCCAGGTTGCATAGCCCCGAGCAACGAGATACCAACTGTTTACCCAAATTTAACTACCCTGCCGATATTGATCGACAATTTAACTTGATTGTGCATGACTACTGCCACTATCACGTCTTTGTCGAGAATAGTCCGTACGGAACAGCTTCGTTCCTGAACTCCGTAAAGCACGGAGATACCTACCATCGACCGTTACATTCGAGGTGTCCATATTCCGTTCTTACGGATTACGCTAGGTAATCGTCCGTTACCAGTGCAATGCATGGGTTACACGGCGCAAGTTACAACTGCAGGATCGTTGAGACATGTAAAGTACCTAACACGTATCCCTGCGTGCATTATCTCTGCCTACATACATGAGGTCGCAGATACAAATGGATCCATATCTCATCCGTACCGGTCCCGCCAGAGTCATGATATTTCGCAAGTATGTATACCGATCCTGCGACTGGTAGTATTCCGTATTCCATCCAGAATAGAATCAAGAGATCCCTGTGACATCATCTGAGGCACCGGTAGCATCGCGAAGGATTTCAGGGAGGCACGATGTAGGTACCTTGCTAGATCCGAGGTTGACTCAAGATGGGACGCCGGACGAGCTTTCGGGTTGGATATCGGGAGCACCTTCGAGGCACGGCTCTAGACCGCATGTGGACTAGCGGATGTACCTACACTAGGCAGACAGTACCGCCTGCATGTGTCCCTTTCTGGTGGGTCACGCGCTAGCCCCGTAGCGCTCCAGAGCGCCGTGGGGATAAGCTCCACTAAGCCACGGATCCACTGGGCCCGTCATCCGCCCAACTCATCGTCATCCATCAGACGGGCATCTCTTAAGTAACTCTTAACAACCTGCCACCAACGCATTCGCCTCCTACCTCTTGCCTTCTTCTTACTCTTCAATCCTTCTTTCCCCGAGGCAGTCATCCAACATGATGAGTCTTCATCAGCATCTACTCTACTGTGTATGATCTTATACCACTGAAATAAATATCCATATTCCTTCGTCTGAATTTACTGAATACACCGGCCGCTCGTTCGTGCCACCCTTCCCCCAGCAACGTTGTGGCCACATCGTCTTCATTGTTACGTCTGACAGTCAATATGATATTAAACCGGAGACGGTCAACATCGACAACGTGTAACTCGGCCGGCCGAGTAACCGCCAATGCCCTTTTATCTTTCCTGGCACTGTCTACTCCTCGGACGGCTGCCTCTCTATCCGCCTCCGATCTAATATTCCCGGATAATCCGATATTAACGCCTTCAATTCCAGAACCTCCTGCTCCAGCTGAGCATACTTTTGTATATCATCCCTTGACTCGATATTAAATAGACTTATGCTGATAGTTTATGTAGACGCTTCGTCACGTCCTGCATCACGGCACCTACCGTCACCCGGGCCTCCATCGAAGACGAGATGTTAAACATCCGAAAGCGGAAGTATGGCTCAAGGCGGAGGACCAATATCCGGCCGAACAGATCACCTCTCTCAGAGCAAAGAGTCGTGCTCAGAGGATAGAACGACTAGTTGATAGACGGCCCCATGTCGTAGATCCCTTAGTTGCCGCTGCCCGCGAGCGTGGATACGTGTTCGCAAGCTCACCAGCTGCCTGGACCATTGACGATGTTCCAGCTCCAGATGTCACCGACAAGGAGACGGTTCTGACAATGGCTATGATAGTGGCAAACGCCTATGTCGAAATACCAGGTGATCCAGAATGGGAGGAAGTTGGCAAACCATTCAATCGATCAGCCGATTTTGGCTGGGAGACCGATGGACTGCGTGGCCATATATGGGGAGATGAAACAAACTCCACCATTGTTATCGGGTTGAAGGGAACCTCGCCCGCCGTGTTTGACGGAGACGGCACGACAACGAATGACAAGATAAACGACAACTTGTTCTTTAGTTGTTGCTGTGCTCAACAGGGGCAATGGACATACCGTCAGGTTTGCGACTGCGCCACGGGAACTTTCACCTGCAACAACACCTGTGTGCGGAAGGCCTTACGCGATGAGAACCGCTACTACCAAGCTGCTAGAGAGCTCTACACCAACGTTACTGAGCTCTACCCGAATTCCAACGTCTGGGTTGCTGGCCATTCTCTGGGAGGTGCCGTCAGCTCTATGATTGGGCTCACATACGGTATACCCGTCGTTACGTTTGAGGCTGTGCCGGAAGCCTTAGCAGCCTCTCGCCTCGGATTACCGATTCCGCCCAACAGCAACCCTGATTTCCCCCAGACTCGCCAATACACGGGGGCTTTTCACTTCGGTCACACTGCAGATCCCGTTTACATCGGCACCTGCAATGGTGCCACCGCCACGTGTACATATGGTGGCTACGCCTTGGAAACGGCTTGCCATGCCGGAATGGAGTGTACATATGACACCGTAGCAGATTACGGCTGGCGCGTGGGCATCAGTACACACAAGATTCGATCAGTTATTCACGATGTGATCAAGAAGTATGATACCGTGCCGAAATGCCAATTCACTCCGGAATGCCGAGATTGCGTATCTTGGAAGATGTACGAGAGTAACAGCACGGACGGCACTACGACTACAACGACGAGTATCTCAACGACTTCCAAAACCCGAACTCGAACAGCCACTTGTCAGACTCCTGGTTGGTGGGGTTGTAACGACAAGACCACCACGATGGATGTCACGACAACGACTGCGACGACTTCCACTTCAACCTGCAAAACGCCCGGTTGGTTTGGATGTAAGGATAAGATCACACCCCCATCGACTGATCATGCCCCTACTGTTACCACGACACTCCCTGTGGTAACTTCCACGTCAACTTGTGAGACACCGGGGTGGCTAGGATGCAACGACAAAACAACCGTTACGGACAAGACTTCGACCACTCAGGTCATCCCCACGGCTACCACGACTTGTGTTACTCCCGGCTGGTTTGGCTGTAAAGACAAGTCCGAGCCGACTACCACTACGACTCAATCTCATCCGATCACACAACCGCCCTCTGTACCTCGACCTACTTCCACACCAGCTGCTAAGCCGACAGAGCCGACGAAGCCGCATTGTGCAGTAAGGTATTGGTGGGGATCTTGCAAGAAGTGGGTAGGTGTTGAAGAGGCTAATGAGGAATGGGATCCTGAGGAGATATAGGAACGGTCATGATTGTTGGGAATACGGTGTTTTTGGATTTTCTTGTACTCTTATGGACATAGCTACCATACATAGCAAGGCTGATGAATTCATTATAATTGAGAAATATCTCTTACAATGCCTCTGTCACCGTTGTGATATCTGCGAGCTCATCACCAACACTCGCACGCTTATATGTCCAACAAGGTGTACATTCCATTCATCTTTGGAGAATATTTTTTTATTTAATTTTCAAGACGTCAAACGACATCCTTCTCTCCAGGTAAATAGCCAACATATCAGGCTCTACCTAATCCGTACTTTTTCTCGTCTTACAACCAGACGTTAACGTACCAAAAAATTCCATACCGATACCGTTCTGCGGTAATCGACTTTTCTTTCTTTTTTTCCCTCAATGTTGAAAAAATGTGGAAAAATAAAACTGAGCGGGTAACTTCTAAACCTGATTTCCACCTTTATATAAATACAGACAAACCCGAGAATACCAATGATGATTTGATGATGATGATGCAAGAAAAGGGCAAATAAATAAGATAACGGTTTGTGATATGTCACTTTTTTTTCTTTTGGTCTACCGATGGCGTATCATGAAAATCAAGGCTACGCTGCGCTGCGCTGGCTTGTCTTGTTTTTTGACTGACAGGTCATATGCATGCATGACTGGTAAGGACGAAAGGGAAAAACACCTGTGCAAATTCCGTGGGTTTACCACGACTCTAGACCGTTGAGAACGCAACCCTCGTTGCCCTGGGGACGCTCGATAAGCTTGCCGATGGTGAACACGTTCTCGCCCATCTCGCGTAGTATCTGGGCGGTCTTCTCCACGTCGGCGGGCGCGACGACGGCGACCATGCCCACACCGGAGTTGAAGGTGCGCGCCATCTCGGTGGCCTCGACGTTTCCGGCCTTCTTGAGCCACTTGAAGACGGGGGGTAGTTCCCAGGCCCGGACGTCGATGTCGGCGGCCAGGTGCGAGGGGAGCATGCGGGGCACGTTCTCCGTCAGACCACCACCTGTGATGTGCGCGAGACCCTTGAGGTAAGGGAGCGCCTTCAGCACGGACTTGACGTAAATCCGGGTGGGTGTGAGCAGAGCCTCGCCCAAGGTCACGTTGCCCGAAGAAATCCAGGGTGCAGGTGCGGAGTAAGAAATGTTCTCACGGGCGACGATGCGGCGCACGAGGGAGAAGCCGTTGGAGTGGACACCCGAGGATGCCATACCGAGGAGCACATCACCAGACTTCATGTCATCGAGACGTGGGAGTCGGTTGCTAGGGATCATGGCACCAATGGCGGCACCAGCCGCATCGTAGTCGTCTTCGCTGTACATGCCAGGCATCTCGGCGGTTTCACCGCCCACGAGCGCGCAGTTAGCCTCACGGCAGCCGGCGGCGACACTCTCGACGAATTCAGCCGCCATCTCTTTGTTCAGCTTGCTGCAGCCGAAGTAGTCGAGGAACATAAGCGGCTGAGCACCCTGTACGACCAGGTCGTTGACGTTCATGGCCACGAGGTCAATTCCTACCGTGCTGTGGTTGGATGTCGCCTGCGCGATCATGAGCTTTGTGCCTACACCATCGATGGCGCCAACCATAATGGGAGAGTCGCTGGAGAAGCCCGCCTTGGCAAGGTCGACCTCACCACCGAAACCACCGATCTCGGCATCCGCGCCGGGGCGTCTCGTAGAACGGACCGCTGTCCGGATGCGTTCGACTAGCTCATTTCCGGCGTCAATACTGACTCCTGCTTGGGCGTATGTCAGGGCCTCCTTAGTCTCTGTTGTCTGCTTGAATGCCCTGTGTGCGATGTCTTTGCGGAAGAACATGTTCTGGAACTGGATGTGCTTGACACCCTCGTATGCCTTGTTTACTGCAGCCCGTAAGCTTTCGCTAGCCGTAGCGCTTGCTGCTATGACCCGACCGCCTGCGGTGTGAAGCTTGCCCTCGACTAGTTTAGTTCCGGCGTGGAAGATGTTGACACCTGAAGGAGGCGTTTGAACAGTGATCTCATGGCCTTTGGCGTAGGCTTCGGGATAACCACCAGCAGCGATAACGACGGTAGTGCTGAACTCGTTCTTGATGTTTATGGATACGCTGTCGAGGTAACCGTTTGAACAGGCAAGCATGATCTTGGCCAAATCCGTCTCGTCGGACAAAAGAGGCAAGACTGTCTGTGTCTCGGGGTCACCAAAGCGTACATTGTACTCGAGCACTTTGGGTCCCGAGGGGGTGATCATAAGGCCTGTGAACAGGACACCCTTGAAAGGCATCTGGTCTTTGCGCATGCCGTCGATGGTAGGCTGGATGATCTCACGGTCGATCTGGGCAATTAGCTGCGGTGTGGCGATGTTGGTTGGCGCATAGCAACCCATGCCACCGGTGTTGAGACCGGTGTCACCCTCGCCGACTCTCTTGTGATCCTGAGCCGGAGGAAGGGATTTGATAGAGTATCCGTCGCTGAAAGTCAGGATGCTCAGCTCATCACCAGTCAAGAACTCCTCAATGACGACTTCGTCTCCAGCCGAGCCGAACTCCTTGTTCTGCATGATATCCTTGAGAGCCTGGTGCGCTTCTGCCTTAGTCGTGGGGATTATAACTCCCTTGCCGGCTGCGAGTCCGCTAGCCTTGATAACAACGTTGTGCTGGACGCTGTCAAGGTACTGGCGAGCCTTTTCGTAGTCGGAAAAGTTCTCATAAGCGGCAGTGGGAATGTTGTACTTCTTCATGAAGTCCTTGGAGAAGGTCTTGCTGCCCTCCATGCGGGCGGCAGCCTGCGACGGGCCGAAGCACATGATACCGGCATCTTGGAAGAAATCCACGGCGCCGGCAACCAGAGGCGCCTCGGGGCCGGGCACAACAAAGTTAATGTTGTTCTTTCTGGCCAGGTCAAGCAGCGCAGGGAAGTCCTCAGCAGACACGGACGTGTTGTTGCTAGTTTTGGCGCAGGTTGCCGTGCCGCCGTTGCCCGGCACCGCGATGATGGACTCGACCAGGGGAGACTGGCTCAGCTTCCAGGCAATGGCATGCTCTCTGCCTCCATTGCCAATGAGAAGGACGCGGAGAGAGTTGGATTTGGCAGCCATAGCTGGTATGCGACTGGAGAAACAAGACAAGACAAACTGCTGGCTTGGGGGGTGGGATCAGTCGCCTTGAAGGCAACAGTTGAAGATGGTCTCTCACGAACGCTCGCTGTCGCGGCTCTGGGAAAACCTGGTCTGCTCGTATCCTGTGGGATGGATGCGTTGTAGAGTTAGGTTGCTAGCAGTAAGCAGATGGCGGGCTCTTGAGTCTTGAGTCTTCACAAGCTAGGTAGCACCCATAAACTGGTCCAGCTATATAGTGTGGGTAGGCTGACGATTTCGGACCGTGTTCGCGACCGTCCTCAAAATTTTCGAGTCAGCTCTAAGACCAATTGCCCCTCCATCTCGCCCCTGGCTGAGTTACCCCTCCCCTAAAACTACCACCTACTGCTACCTAAGGTACCACCTACCCCTCCCCCGCATGAGTGATTTATCGATAACTCGATAAGCCAATAATACTTTCACGGTGAGGTTCCTTGGCACCGTTGGAATAAGGTGCGCCTTACGTAAGTTATTTCCAACCTACCTGGTTAACCTTAGCGGTGCCAAGCCTGGTGATCATGTGCATGTAGCCGGTACATACATATGTACCTAAGCGGACCTCGCAGGGGATCCCTGTCACCATTCCGGTCCATCTTGGCCAGACTTGAGCCTCAAGATAATTACATAAGCTTTCTCACTTCACACACACTCCTGGTTCACGACTTTTCCAAACACCTTGGACTCCAAGACACCCCATAGCATTGTTATATAGTTCTAAAGACCAAATTCTTCTGTTAGAAGTCAGCGAGAGATAACCGAACGCGACGAGAAAGCGATTCAAAGCGGGTAGCACAGTTTCCATCATGCTCTTCATCGGCTTAACCGGGTCTATCGCGACTGGCAAGTCGACGGTATCATCCATCCTGCGCTCGCCTCCGTACTCCCTGCCGATCATCGATGCCGATGTTCTTGCGCGGAAAGTTGTAGAGCCCGGTACTAGCGGTTATGATGCTATTGTGAAGCACTTTGGTCCCACCACTCCAGACCTGTTGGTCCCCGTCTCCGAGTCCATGCCGGAGAACGGAGTGGACGGCAAAGGCAGGCCACTGAACAGGCCAGCCTTGGGCAGGCGCGTGTTCGGAGACAGCGAGGAGCGAAAGAGAGACCGGAATGTGCTGAATGGGATTGTGCATCCCGAAGTGCGCAAAGAAACGTACAAGGCCATCCTTCGTTGTTATGTGAGGGGATATTGGGCGGTGGTGCTCGATGTCCCGCTGCTGTTTGAGAGTGGCTGGGACAAACTATCCGGAGTGGTCATGGTTGTCGCCGTCAAGGACCCCGCGGTGCAGATGAAGAGGTTGATGGACCGTGATCCCCATCTGAGCGCTGAAGACGCGAACAACCGCGTGCTGAGCCAGACAGACGTGAGGCTCAAAGCAAAAAGGTGTGAGGCGAGAGGCAAAGGCAAAGGCGTGGTTATCTGGAATGATGGGTCTAGAGAGGAGCTACAGACCAACATCGATAACTGTCTGCGGGAGATCAGAGCAAGCAGTCCGCCGTGGTGGAACTGGCTGTGCCTCCTATGTCCTCCAGTGGGCATCCTGGCTGGGGCTTGGGCATACAGGCAGAATGTGAAGATGAACAGGCAATGGCGCGAGCTGGAGTTGAGGGAGAAGGCCAGGTTGTGAAAGTACGCAGGACTTGCTCTAACGGCGACATAATATGGTGGGGCAGGTACCGGAACCTTCCATGGTGACTCAACCACCCACCTGGACAATGCTTTAGGTACTGCCTATCAATTCCACAATCCCATTGACTTGCCCACCAATTCTTCTCCCCCATTCTTCTGTCCGTCCCAGTTCACACCAATTTCCACCACCTTTTACCCTCTGACCTGAGGTTCCTCTGCACCCTCTCCCTCTCCATTCTCATCCTGCCTTGAATTCATCATCAAGGAACCGAATACCTATCGGTTGACGACCCAATCAGATCAGCACCGAGTATTCAGAACAAGTAAGGCAATAGCTGCGCGCGATATTTCCTTTGCGTCCAGTGCTGATATACCTAGTCGGCGACCTTCTAGTCTCGCGAATTGCCTATCGGGTGATTTCCTACGGTTGGCGAGGCCGCGCAGTCAAGCGGTAGTGGTCAACACAACTGCTCATCGACCATCGTCACCGTCACCGTTTTCGTCGGGCCAGCGCGTCTTGTTGTGGCCCATCGCGACTTTCTAGATCGTATCACCACTCCTAGTCCGTATTCTCCCTATGCCATTTATCACCTCTTCCCCGGTTCACCACACATAATTCCTTCAACAACAGTCCTACACACCACCGGGAGCACTCCTAGCCTTAAGGCACACCCAAATCCTGTCCAGTGTGGTTTTTCACAGCCGACAAGATGGCACCCAAGAAGTCACGCAGGCCATCCGACTCTGTTATGCAGTGGTTGAATTACCAGAGCCCACCTCGTTCTCGACACCAGAACACCGTATCCAATGGACTGCGCCCCGTTGTCTCCTTGGAGGTACTCACAGATTATGAATCAGGCACTGAGCATTACAACATTTCCGTGCCCCAGCAGAAATCAGAAAGCTCTGGTAACGCTGGTCCGCGAGTTGCTTGCGAGTGTGCAAGTAAATCTCGCAAGTCCTCCATGAAGAATCAAAACAGCCATGCGTCCGAAGCCTGTGGTCATGTTTGCATCAAGGCGTCAGAGGGGTCCGATGATGTCTGCCCTTGCGTCACTTGCACATCCAGACGGAGGGCTCTTATAAAGGCGCGCAGCGCAATGCAAAATCCATGGATGCCGAGTAGCAGTGTTGCTGCCGTAGAGGGAAAGCACCAGTCAGACAAGACCAAGAAAATGGTTTCATTCGCTGATACGACCGTCAAAGGCGGCATGGGCGGAAATGGCAGCCACGGGGCCACAACAGTAGAGTCCGTCGTGAAACAAGACAATAAGAAGAAGATGTTCGTTGCCGTATCTTCCGACGATGAATCCGAAAGCGGCCCCAGCATTAAGACCACATTTCAAGCGCCCAACAACTCCGTGTCCGTCTCGGTAGCCATGTCCTCTGGAGAAGAGGGTTCTAGTGATGACGAACCCGAACTTACTGCAGTCAAGTCCCGCAGCAAGAATGGCAAGAAGGTGAGTGATGACCCTACTTCTCCCGGGCTATCCGCTGGTGGACGTGAGGACAGCATAGCTTCTACTCATGAGACAGGGCAGAAGGGGAAAACTAAAGACGCTGACCTGAAGGCACCACAGAAAATGAGCACGAAGCAAGCCAAGAGGGCCAAGTCGTCACAAACTAAGATCGGCCGCAACCGAAAGAAGGGTAAACAAGTGTTCATTGTCTATACTGACGACGAGTCCGATTCTGAAGAATCAGAAGATTCTGAGTCCTGCGACTCCAGCGCTGAAACCTCCTCTTTGGAACCCTTAGAGACGGTGCCAAAAGCTAAGGCACGATCTATCAAGAAAACTCTCAGGCAGAAGGCTCAGCACGAGCACAAGAAGTCTGGCAAGAAAGGTCACCAGCATAGATCAGGACGAAAGCACAAAGAACCTGTCTCTGAGAGCGAGAGCGAGAGCGAGAGCGAAACCGATTCCGAATATGAATCTGATTCCGAAGTCGAGGTTCGCAAAAGCCGTCGCAAAGCCAAGAAACGGGCACAGAACTCATTTCGCTCCAGACCGGCTCAATACCCACCTGCGCAGGACGCGAACATTCCATTTCCTCCCCAGTCTGTCATCGTGCACGTTGATCGTGCTATGGATTCTCCCAATGTTCCTCTGCCCAACGCTTTCTACGATAGCGCCACTGGAATTACACAGGTCTATCGCAATCTAGTCCATGGTCCATCTTATGGACCATCTTATGGTCCAACCTATGGAAGCACGCAACCTAGGCTTTACAACATCAGCCCCTACGGCAATCAGGCTCCACCACCTGGTTCACAGCCTGGCCCTTCGCAACCCCAGGGAGGCCCTTTCTACAACTGGACGCCCGTCGACGGCCGGTCTGCTCCGGTGCCTAGACAGGCCCAACGACCCCCGGGTGATCTGGACGAGAACGATCCGTATTTCAGAGGCTATGGCACCGTAGGGGCAGCGGCTGAAAATAATGATCAACCGCGCCACGTTGTGGAATGGGAATCGAATGTGATGCCACGTTCATTTGCTCGGGTCGCCACTCCGGCTGAAGGACCTGAGAAGGACTCCAATGGACCCCATAGAACGGGCCAGTCTAGGAGTGCTCGTGGTAGCCCCAGATCTGCAGACGGACGTGACAAGTCAACTGCCTTTGATGCGGACCCCAAGGAGGTCATTGGAAAAGCCATTGACAAAACGGTGGAGGCTACTTTGAGAGTTATGCGAGATACGATGCAAAAGGACGATACCAATGTGCGAGCTAGAGAGGAGCGTTGGGCCAGTCCTCGAAACAGCGCAGAAAAGAGCGCAGGCCCTGCACACCCAGGAAGTGGCTGGGGTAGCCCTCAGAGCAATGCCAACGCTCCAGTTAGTGGTGGCAAAGCCAACTCCGACGCAGCTGACAAGGAAGCCGGTAAATCGAAGCCTCACGTTCACGATGACCTCGATGGATGGACCAAGTTGGACAAGGTAGCATACACGGGACAAGACGACGATGATCACCGTCAGAATACCCCTTCCAAGAGGTTCGGTCGCGATCCATTCCGATCCAAGAATGTCAAGAACAGCACTTCCGGTTGGGATGACTGGGATCAACCCCGACCTCTTAACGACAAAAACAACGGCACTTGGAATGAAAACCAGGCCAAGTCCAGCAGTTCCAGCAGTTTCAGACCCACTAACCCAAGTCGCGAGGCGATCCCAGGCACCTGGACGAGCCCAGCTCCGCAAAAGTTCAGCGGCGGTAATGTGTTTGGATCCGGACCGCACTCAGTGAGTAGCCCTCGTGGCGAAAAGAATGACGCCGGATTGAGCGATGATCAATGGGGCGACGCTGGTATGGCGCAGAGCTCTGGAGGTTTCTGGAACAGCACGGCGGGCAAGCAGGATGAGGCTAAGGGAAAGGAAGATTCTGTTGACTGGTAAGTGAAGGTAACCGAGAGGAGGAACTCAAAGGCTTTCGGGACCCCGTTTACTTTTATTGCTCATATACCATGCATGCTGTCCTTCGAGCTTGAAGAATCGAGACCTCGAGGGATTGTCCATGTTAGCTAATAGGCCGTTGCTCCGAGCCAACCCAGGCAGAGAGAGGTTTGTCGAAGTCGGTTATTTCTTATGTCTGTCTCGGACCCTGTGTCCGATCTCATTTTGGTCATTGATATTAACATTCACCTCGTAGTTCTTGTAAGAGCTTGATCAAAGCTAGCGCAATAGTACCCTGCGCAGGCGGCCGCGCGCCTCCAGACGGCAAGCCGGACATCGCGGCTGCTTTGTCCAAAGAATTGAAGAAACTCGGTCCCAGTCGGCTTCGGCCGCTTTCGCTGTCATCCGATAGCGACACCAGCGCTAAAGAAGCACCCAGCTCCGAAGCCAGCAAACATCGAAGCGACCCAAAGGTCGAAGGGTCCAAAGACGGCGATGGAACTTCGTCGAAAAGCACATGAAAGACCTGTCGCCGAGAACGCATCAAGCATGCATCGATATGCATTGACACTGCCAAGATATCGAAGCTCCACGTTTGGACAAATTCAGGTACGCACGCACGCACAATTCACGCACAAAATATCGAAGGCTGACTGACTCATCGAAGGTGCTCTTGAAGAATGCGACGGTGGATGGAGTCTGGTGCTTTGGTTTCACGTAACATAGGCCGGTCAAGTCATTACCTATGTCATTCGTGTTTTTTTTCCCAATGGTTATCACCTGTCAAAATTTCATCCGTTGTTCTTCGTGATTCGTGACTGTCTGTGCGTGTTTCGTCCTTTTTCTGCCTGCCTACTAAATACCCCCATTCCTATCTGCACCTTTCGCAGAGAGCGAGGCGGAGGTAAGTCGACGGAGACGACACTGTCCCTATCAGGAAGTCCGCACCTAGAAATGAGATTCTCTCCTTCACTACCTGCCCAAAGCCCACGACCTAGTCCCTATTCACCCAAGACTCTCACCTGGCCTTCGATCCCTAGAAGTCCAAGTACTGTCAGTCGTCACCTTTTCTACTTGTCAATTACCCGTTTGTAGTCTCGCGGCAGTCAAAAGATAAGGTAGTGAAATAAGGAGACGACAAGCCAACAATTCGACAGCCCAGGCATGTTCAGTAAGAAGCGTAGCCAGACAGACGTAGGGATGGGGATATTCCTACCTACCCAGTTTGAAGATTCTAACACCTGATCCGCCTCCATACCACAGCAACACTCCACCATATCAAAGAAAATTAACCCATGATGTGGACTTTGACCACCACGTAAGGCTTTGAATACATACCTACTGCGAGGTGATCGTAATTCTCAGCAGAAACAGGTTTTTTCAATGGGCCATACAAATCTCCTTGGCTGGCTGTACGAAAGCGAGCGATTCCGTACTCCCCCCTTACCAGCAAGTCTGTCACCAGTAAGGTACGGATTCATCGTCCAAGACCATTCCCAACAGACCGGACCGGTTGATAAAGTGTTTCTTGAAACCGGGCTATCATTGATCGAATTATCGCCTTCGCACAGCAAGGCATCGGGATACCTATGGTAAGAATTGATACCAATGTACGTTAGGTAGGTCCCGAGATCCTTGAAGATCGTAGGCTTAAACGCTCGGAGTTAATCCGTATATCAGGGGGCTTGGCAGGGGAAATGTACGGATTACGCACTCTTAGGTCACCTTTGATCATGATTTCGACAACAGTAGAACTCCCTTGATCGACCCAGACGACAAGGCCCTGAGCGGCTTACAGCATTAGGTATCTTCTACATCACGTGTGCATACGGAACGAATATATAGAGGGGAGACGTTGTATTTGGAACTTAAACCTGTCAACCGAAACAACTTAGAGAGTGGTCTGAATTGAGCCGTCCGGCAATCAACCAGAAAGAAGCAGACTCAGAAACGACAAAAAACAATTAATGACTTTTGTTAAAACTGCCATTCCTTCGAAACCACCCTTGTCAATTATACGGGATTAACCGCAACGGCAAACTACGTTACGAACAAGAAAAGAGACGCAGTAAAGAATGAAGGTAAAGGATGAATCCGCCAATTCATGACGAATTTTGGATCATGAAAGGTCAGTCCTTCTTACTCGTCCTCCTCCTCAGAGTCGTCCTCCTCGGCTTCCTCGAGCCACTTGAGGAAGGGCTCAGCGGCACGGCGGATCTTCTTGGACGTCGGGAGGTCGACGTACTTCTTGCTTGCCTTGGAACCCCACTTGGTAACGACCTCCTCGCTGACAAGGTCCTTGTCATAAAGCTGGTGGAGAATCTTGACGATCTTGTCGCTAGTCATGAGCTCCGGGTGGTCCTTGCCAAGGTTGGCCAAAAGGCGCTCGACACCGCCGAGAAGGGCCTTCTCGTGGCGTTCGGATGTTACAATCTGAATTATACAAGTTAGTCTACCGGTCATAAACCATACGAGTCGTGTCTAGGACTTGCCTTCTTGAGCATTCCAGCGCGCTTGGGGATCTGCGTAATAATGTTCTCATCGAAGAGAGTCTGGACGAGGACCAAGACAGTCCTGTGCTTGCCCTCAATGCCCAGCTCCTTGGCCTTGATATAAACCTGAATGTCATCGACCTTGTTGATGCTACCAGTCTTCGTAGCCTCTTCCTGAATCCAGTCACCCAGCACATCGTAGACGGTGTTGCCACCGCCTTCTCCATCTTCATCCTCATCGTCGCCACCGCCGCCAAGAGCGAGCTTCTGGCGGAACTGGTCGGGGAGCTGGTTCTGACGAGCCTTGACAGCCTTCTCAGACATGTCGACGGCCCAATCTTCGTCATCGACTTCGACAGGGGCGTCGATGACTTGGGCATCGGCAGTGATCTTACGGGTGAACTCATCGTCACTGCCGGCGCCGTTTTCCTCATTCTCCTCGTTCTCGTTGGAGCCATTCTCGGAGCCTTCTCCACCGCTGCCATTGCCGTTGGAGGTGCCATTGCCATTCTGTTGGGCCTGTTGCTTAGCCTTGCGAGCAGCCTTGCGCTCGGCCTTGTCTTTCTTACCGCCCTTCTTGGGCTGGTTCTTCAAGATAAAGCCACTAAGTTTGTGACGAAGATCGACGTCGGTACGCTGACCACAAGCCTTGCAGTCAAGGACAATGTGGCCATCCTTGATGACGACGTCGGTCTCGGGGTTCTTGCACTTCTTGCAGAGTACAAACTTGTTGATGAAACCGTCGAGGTAGTCCTGGAGCTTAGGAGCATCGTGGCTACCGTTGATGATCCAGCGGTCATCGGCGGGATCGATGTTGGTCTGAGCACCAAGTTCGAATCCGAAGTACTTGATGACGTAAGATCCGGGACGGGCAAGGGAGGCAGCAACGCTGCTCAGATTGACGACGACGGTCTTGATGCCGTTACCTTTGCCTTCGATCTTGGTCTGGATGCGTTCCATCTTGTAGCGATAGAACGCATCGGTAACATCGCGACGGACATTGATCAACGACATTTTGGCGGTATTGGTTAGATAAAAGTGGCTATGGCTGTCGGGGGGTTTGGCAGATTGGGGGCGGTTGTAGATAGAGAACGAATGGGTCTTTCGAGATTCAACACGAGAGAGGATTATACATTCATTCGTCAAAGATGGCGATTGAGGTTAAGAGGATGAAGCGAACCAGAGGGTTAGTTATGTAAGGAGTTCCAGATGCTGGACATAGGGGTGACTGGAGAACAGTTGCAGGCGTAGGAAGACATGAACTCGGACGATGCTATCGCAAATCGACTCAGCCGACTGAACTGGTGTCTGGATTACAGGTTTTCCGCGGTATGAGAAGCGATTGCCGCGCGTGAGGGGCAAGGTGTCTAGACACAGCGGGTTGGTCGTACTGATACATAAACAACAAGTGTATCGTGAACCCTTCTATGTGGGGTGTATGCCAATCTAATGGGCCAGGGGGGCGTCGAGAGAGCTGGTAGAGGTCGTCACCACGCGTGGGGAGGCTGGTTCTGATGGCGGGCGCGACGCAGACGATGGCGATAGATGGCTATGGGTCTGTGTGTATCTATAGAGATAGAATCCTAGGACAACACGAACACGACTGTTGTTTGCCGAACGACCTCAGCAGTCGTCACTAGTAAGCGTGCGAACGACACGTAGAGGCGTGAAAAGGTGAAAAGTGTGCGAAAACACAGGAACAGCGGACTCGCAGGGGATGCTGTGTGTACGGAAGATCAAGAGTGGGTTTGTTTTTGGGATTTGGTTTAATAAGAAGATTGTGTGTGATTGTGGATGGAAGGGGAAGAAGAGGTTTGGAAAGGCCTGAAAGATTTTGCAGGAACGGAAAGCGGAGCACGTAAAGAATTATGGAAGATTTGTGGGGCGGTTGGACCGGGTGGGGCCCCTGGCCTAATGAATAAGGCGCAGCCGACAAATAGGAATGCGCGGCCCACTTGCTGCAGGTTGCTCTTCACTGGATCCTGCGGCATAAACTAGCCACGCCCCATTAAAATGTGAAAAAATTCACCCCCCAAAAAACGCCTGCTCACCGGTCTAAAACCGACCCTTAGGGCTCAAGATTCGACTGACCTCAGGATTTGAGCCTTAGCGGCTTCGGAGGAGTCTAATAACCAGGCACTTTCTGTCCGTCCAAAGTCAATTTCCTCATATTATTCTCGTATGTACATACGTGGCTTGACCTGCTCGATCGTTCATGTCCGTGATGATAAGATATGTATACCCTAGCAGTTATAACGAATCTTCCTATCATTCTCGGAAAATTTGGGAATGGAATGGCATGCCGCCGTTACTACAATGTCTGAATCATGGCACGCTCTCTGGATACATAAGCCGGTACCTGCGTTCGTACAGTGAATCGCATGGAAACGCTTGTACCTGCCTATATTTACCGAGCAGCCACGGATTACGTAGTAAGCAGCAGAGCGTTGCACCCAGAGTGGTCCACTGGCAGGCAGGTGTGCGTCAGCGTGGGTTCACTTGCCTACAGGGCCTTGCTACAACGAGCCTACGGTACGGTACTCGACGCAGTGGACGAGAATGGCCATTCCGTATTCCGTACGGTAGGTGCGGATTAATCCGTACCTACCAGCGGACACACGTGGACCCACAGGCAGTGGTGCTAGCAGTACTGCCGAGGTATGATGAATATGGGCCCTTTCCTTACTTGAAACAGCCGACGTTGTGAAGATATTGAGTGCGGAATACGGTACCTACAGGCTGCCGGTAATCCGTGGGCAGGCACGTTGGATTACGGAATACGGAACGGCAGGTACATCTCGCTGCAAATCCTCCGTATTGAGGGAAGGTACATTTGACCCAAAGTTCAAAACAAGGTGGGAGAAAAGCCTTAGCGCCGTTTAGGTGAAGAGTGGATCCTGCACAGAAATCCTTAGGGTTGTTTTTTTGCTTCTGGCACCCGACCAGGGTAGGATGCACGGAATTCACTGAACCAAACTTAGCCACATGTGGCGTCCGTCGCTCAAAATAAGTCACCGCTCCACGGACGCGGGTCCATGGAAATTTATCATTGGGCGTGACGTACCTAGGTATTTGTACGTATCGGTATGTACGGCGGCTTCCTGGTTGGTTCTTGCGATTTGATTCTCACTGTCTTTGGATTCAATCCAGCATGGATGTTCATACAGTCGTGAACATGAATAGCTTCATTAAGTGAAGCCTTATCCTACTACCATTAGCCTATTAAGACAAGAGTTTGCGCATATTCTTTGCTGTAGGTTTCAACGGCCATTGTTTGGTTCTTGTTGGCAATAATCTCCGGATTCCCAAACTTTTCTATTCAAACCTCTGGATCGGCAAATAATTGAGTCGTATGGAAACATCAACAAACAAGAACGGTAGCCTAATGGCTTTTACACAAATGGGGTATGTATCTCCTAGCGGCACATAATCCGTATGTAGCACGTATCACGGAATACTGTGATACGGTATGGTTGAGGAAGTACATATTCCGTGATTATTACTCGTAGAAGGGGGAGTTGGTCAGGTCACTTCTCCTGAGAGGAAGGACATATCACCAACCTAGTACACTTATGGATCACCTTTGGTGTTGCCTCCCCATGAAGCAGATCGGCGGTGTTTATACACTTATCACAGATTCCTACACATCAGCTGATTGGAAACCGGGACGATCACGAGAAAACCAGCATATATTCTGACACAGCCTGTGGGTTTCAACCCGTCCCTAGGATTCATTGTGACTCATCCGGGTTAGCCTCCGGAGTGCCGCCGCATATCGGATCCTGAGTTCGAACATCCGGTAGGTATCAAACAGGGGCCGCGACGATACATGAAAAAGAAAGAGGAAACCCCATGAGGCTATGCTGAGAATATACAGTAACGTTCGGAGGGCTCAGAAACGTCCCAGTAGAAGAAAGCGTCTCTACTGCTAGCTATAGACTAGCTAATGATGTACCTTGCTTGAATAGCAAATTGGGCCAAAGCTGTTGGAGAGGGAAAACTCGTCCAGGCAGTGCCCGCCTTTAACGCCGGAACCCTCCCCCCCTCTCTCTCTCTTTCTCTCTCGAAATCATTTCCACTCAATCCTTACCCGGGCCGAGCCACACCAGGTTTTCTTCGCTCAAAAACCTGTGCACAAGAAATCAAACACAATGGACAAATGATTCCACTAGGTAGAGGAACATTGCCAGGAGATCGATATGGTGCATAACCCCTTCAATCTCCAAGTACAGCTCGTGTACATGGCAGCAACCCGCCCAAAGCCATGATTATAGCCACCCTATACTATGAACTGATTGTACAATTGTTCGAATGCAAAGTAGTGATGCCGAAAAGCAGTCGGACTGATTCTACCATGGTCCGAAACATGGGTTGATGCCGCCGGTGTCGTTCCCCTGTGAGGCAAGCTAGCTAAGGCTCGTTCTTAGAAGCAGGGAGCTCGAGCCCGGCATTTTGGGCTAGGTTCTTCCATAGGGTGAGCTCGCGATAGGCGCGTTCGCATTCCGTCTTGAGCTTGTCGTTCGACGCACTAAGTTCCTGGATGGCCTGCTCTGTGAGTAGCTTTTCGAGGGTCCATTTCTCGATGTTTTGGGCTTCATTCTGCCGAAGCTGGGTGATGTAGGCCACCGCACGTTGGAGAATAGAACCCTTATTCTTCTCACAGCCAGGTACTATCTTAGCGAGCTCGTTAATTCCTTCATTGATTGTCTCCCGACGACGGCGTTCGACTGTATAAAGCGTTAGCGCAGACTTATTCCCAGATAATGCAAGAAAAACAATACCTTCTTTGTGATTGTCCTTTCTTTGCTTATGCCACTCCTCGGAGCCTACCGCAAGCTTTGGCTGATTTGCAGACCGCGGAGGATACGCCGTCTGAACCGGTCCGGCACCATTCTGCTGGGCTTGTTGCGATAAATCATTGCCTGACGACTCCGAAAGACCATGAGACTGCAGGATGTCGTGATGGCTGTAGGGCGACTCTTGATGGGCTTCGTTTTCCGCACCGGTTGTAGCCATAAAGGTAGCATCCGTCGTCTGAGAGACATGCAAGGACGGATACATAGTGCCGAGTGCTGCAGCAGCCGTGCTCGATGCATTGGCAGGATCGGCTGCCTCGTGGCGCTCAGCCGCAGCCTGCTGTAAGGCAACGAAATCGGCACTAGTGGCAGCCTGGGCAGCTGCTTGGGCGGCCTCCACGGCGCTCTCGACATATGCAGCGGATGCGGTATCCGAGGTGGTCGACATGACTGCTCTGGCAACAGAGCGCTTCGAGCGTCTCGAGTCTGGTGAAGAATCAGGGCCAGTTCTCTTCCGTTTCTGGCTGGGACTTGTTGGACTAGGACTGCCATAGTCATTGTGATGATCTGAAACGGCTGCATCTGCCATAGCGGCAAGATGTTCTCGGTTGAGATGTGTGAGGGGCTCCATGAGGGATTCCCCTTGGGAGTACCCGTTGGTATCCATTGCGACTACGAGGGAGACGAGACAAAAGTCGTAATAACCTAGATAACGCGACGCGATGCCCTAGAGCGGGTCTCAAAGAAAACTGTGGCCCGACAGGCAGTGATGATAAAAATAGTCTTGTCGCCTAGAACACCTGCGGGGATTAGTTTCACAGGCACGACTTTCGCATCGTCTACCATGAGAAGAAGAGAGAGAGAGAGACAAGGCAACGAATCTCAGGGTTAACGGGCGGAAGAGCAACTACTGGGCCTTGCGGAAGGGTTTGCTGCATTCAACACCACGCGAGTCACGAGATAGAGGAAGAAAGATAGAGAGACAGAAAGAGTCAAAGTTGTATGAGCGACACGGAGGCCCAAGAGCGACCTGTGCTTCGAATACACATTCCTACATAGCCGCGGCTCGTCGCTCCCCGTCTCCGACAGAGCAGCAGCCGACACCACTTGGAGTGCAATGCAGGATTGAAACCGTCACGAGGGGGGCAATACATGGTGTTGCGCGCAACGATGGCTGAGATCGTCGTCGCGGGGATGAAATCCATCCATATGCGAGATTTCCGACGAGAATGTCAGGGTAGAAATGATGGGTGGATGAGAGGGGGATGGGCTCAAAAGCGCAGGCCGAAGACGAACAGCTTCAGTGCGATTGAGATGGAGGATGGATTGAAGGTAGAAAGATTGCGGCGACGGGATGTACGGATGGAGAGAGAGTGGAATGCAGGCAATGTGCGCAGGCAAGGGAGCGAGCAGAGGGCAGATCCGAAGAAGGGGAGGACGCAGAACATACTTGAAATCATGTGCCAGATCTCGTGGCCGCACGCGCGCAATGCTTGGGTTCGCCCGCTGGCCAGGTCAGATGACTTCACGTGCTCGCGGACTCTCTAGTCTCGAATTGCGCGCGGCGGGTTTATGGAGACCCTTCCGGGATGGACAGAGTAAGTACTTTGTTGCGTCGGGAAGGGATAAAAAGCGAAAAACTCGAAATCCACGATTGCGACTTCCGACGAAACGCGGCGCGACAGGATTAGTCGAGTGGGCAAGAGCGAGGGCGTCTTTTGCGTTATAAAGAGGGCTTTGCTTTGCGGACGGGCAAGAGAATGCCAGAGGTTCTGAGGAGTTGAAGAACAGTAGAAGGGTGGCATGCCTCAGACTCATATGACCGGTGGCGCACGGTCCAGCGCCCAACATTATCTGACGGGACGACCTTCGAGTGCTAGGTACTGCTAGCAATTGCATGTGTGTAGGGAAGGCAGCAGGTACCTACAGGCTACCGTTAGGTAGGTACCTACCAGTGGTAGGTAATCCGTAGTGGCACGGGCCACTCTTTTTTTAGCGGCAATCCGCTAGGTGGGCTTGGAAGCTACGGCCCACGGGGATAGGTTACCTACGAGGAGGGCACATCCACTGGAGCAGTACCTGCCTGCCCACGTACATGTACTCGCCAGTCGCTTCCACATGAAACAGATCGTGCAGTATTTGACACAGTATCAGGTATCGACATCATTCTATGTAATTCTGCTTCAGTCACAATTCCATCCTTCTTTCCTCACTCCGAATACCATACAAATATAGGTCAAAAATGGGGACAATTCGCTCAATGCGATCCGTAGGAGGTACGCAATTCGCAGGTACTGCTTTTACTTTACGAAGTACCATTCCGTACGCTACCTGAAATCTGGCGAATCAGCTGACCCCAAAGTATTGCCATGGAAAGTGGGGTGGGCATTCTTTCCCCACCACCTCACGAAACCACTGCCCAGCGCTTTCCGTGCCTACCTCTTTCACCAAGAGTGTGTGCTTCGTCCCGACCTTCCTGTCTGCGCCCCGGGTTTCCTTCGAGGAAGTTGCAGGTATGCGAATAGTACCTACCCGGTATGTCGATGCGCATTTTCACAGCTGGGCCGTTTCGATCAGCTGGATGGATATTTGCAACTATTGAAACACACCCTAGTCTCGAGGTTCAACCTATGAAAGGACCCCCGAGATGTCTATCTCCTTCTGTAAACCAAACTGCGCATGGGACATAAAACACGAGTGAAGAGGGAAGACTCATCTATTGATGGCAAAAGCAGCCGGGCTCGATCACCTTGACCCCCGGCTCGAGAGGAAGAAAAAGCAAAAGGCGCTGATGAAAGAAAAAAGACTTACAGACGGTCCGCCATACATTTTGTATCCCGTACGGCACGATGTTTTTGAAACCTGCAGCTGTGTGCGCCTCTCGAGATTGCAAGTGACTCTGTCGATGTAACCCCTTCCAGAGACTGATGGTGTGTTACTGATGCTGATAAGCGGGCGCCTGTGTCCCCTCTCTCTCATTCTCTCACTCTCTCACGTTCGCTCTCACTCTCGCTCACACTCTCACGTTCTCACCAGGGACGACGTGCAAGTCCCGTGATGCGTACTCTCGTGACCGCATTTGGCTGTGTGTGACTGCATATTGTACCTTGCTAGGCATACTGTATGTCGCCCCATCGCCAGGAGGTCGCATATCATGCTGCCTAGATGTAACGGGGATCCAGGACGGGCCATCCTTAGCACACCGGGGACGCAGGTGCATGGCTCGCATAGCACGGTGATAAGGATTACGAGGATTTCGGACAGGGCGCTGTCAAGATGGAAAACATTGTTCCTAGATAAGGTGTGCATATTGAAGCTGTTATAGGCAGACAAGACAGAGCCGTTCTACTACCTACGTAACTACGAGTACTAGGTAACGCCATGGAAACGAGCTGGTCGAGTCTCACGACCCGTTTACCGTTCAGACCACCTACCTTATGAACTGCCGACATCATGTAAAGTAGGGATTCCGTGCTCCAAGCCCTATGATCTTGGAGGTTGTACGCGTATAAGTATTGGTAGACTCTCCCGTATAACCGGCCAGCTTCTGCCAGCCACATGGTGACAGCTTCCGTTCGTCCACACACCTCGCTGACATGTACGATCGCAACGGGTTACCAACTGATAAATTAACGCATTTCGTGAATCTGAAAGAAAACTCACAACATGACGAGACACCTGCTGTGATATTCTGATATATACATAATAGTCGATTCATTGAATAGCTGCAGTTATGATGAATCTGAATATACGAGTAGAAGTTCATACGATGAGGCAGCCGTTTATACCTTCCTCCTCCGACGCGGAGATAGGCGGACAGTGTCCAGATCACTCTAGGGGACACTGGGCACAGTGTCCCTAGTGCATGCATCGGAGTCCCTCAGTTGGTTCAATAATGCCTGTCGCGCCTAACTAGATCGGGCCTCAGTGGGGCCACCACCTGCAAACCCAACCGGTGACGACTGCGGGTGGGCGCACTGCACTTGGTTAGCAGGTGTAGCTACGTAATGGTTGTCCGGATTACGCCCCGGTTAGGCATTGGTAGGCCGGTACTTCTCGTGTGTGCAGTCCATCCGTGGAGGTAACTCACACTCATCATTTATTCCGTATTCCATGTCGCTTCAGCACCCGAGTCATCTTACCCCTTAGACCACATCTTTCTGCCTTTTCATACTAACCGACCAAAGCATTATGATCATGGGAGACCACGAGGGCTCCAAGTTAGATCACGAGAACCACCTCCTTCTCGTATGTCGCCTCAATTGCCCCTCCATGGGTACTGTTTCTGCTCTACTGTACTGCTGCTCTGCCAAGCGCGGATGTAATGGAGACCTTGGCATCTCAGTTCCATCTCGGTTTTGCTCATTCACAGCGTGTGCTGGCTCATAAGTGATATCACTGACCTCCGTGGGTGTTCGTTTCCAGGACCAACCCCTTCTCCAACTCCCCGTCGAGCTTCTCCGCAAGAACTTCCGGTCCGCGCGTTACGAGGTTGAGAAGGATGGCAGCTTCGTGAAAGAGACCCTGAAGAAAACTGCCACCGAGAGTGTCAGCGGAAAGGCTTCGGACCAAGATGTGCTCAAGACCTTGGACTCCATGATTGCCCGCATGCGGGGTCTGAAGCGAAAGCTGACGACCTATGCGGAAGAAGAGGACCGACTGCACCGACAGGAAGAGGCACGGGTTAAGCACCTTGTTGAGCTATACAGCGTCAACAGCGTCGAAGATGTCAAGTACGAGGGTTGGAGCCGGACTCGTCTCGATCGCCTCCTCACTGATTATCTGCTCCGCCAAGGCTACGTTGAGAGTGCGCGAGCGTTTGCCCAGGAACGTGGCATCGAGCTCCTCGTCGATGTTGATGCCTTTGAGCAGATGAATAAGATCCGGAAGTCCTTACTCAATGGGAGTTTGCAGGAAGCGCTTGCGTGGTGCACCGCCGGAGACACGAAGAAGGAGTTGCGGAAAATGGATGTACGTTCTTCTTTAATCCCGGGCTGTCTAACCTCACAGCCGACGTATTATGCGGCTCGTCATGCTAACATTGGTGCTACAACAGAGCAGTCTTGAGTTCATGCTCCGCTACCAGCAATACGTAGAGATTGTCAGAAATCGCTCACAGACCAAGCCAGACGAGGCTCTGGTCTATGCGCGCAAGCATCTCTTCCCATACAAGGACACGTATCCGACAGAAGTGCTACATGCTTGCGGTCTCTTGAGTATGACTCCAGAGAACGCCAATCAGGTTGGCGCTTATAAGGAACTGTATTCGCCTGAGCGCTGGAAAATGCTGGCAGATCTCTTCACGGCGACGCACCACAGTCTACTCATCATCCCGCCGATCCCACTCCTCCACACCGCGTTGTCATCAGGTCTGTCGGCTCTGAAGACGCCGGCCTGCCATTCATCCCACCCCAATTCCGCTGCGGCCCCTTCCCACCATACGAGTTTATCCCTTGCCACCAGCGTATGTCCAATCTGCAGCACTGAGCTCAATGAATTGGCACGTAATGCACCTCATGCGCTTCATAGCAAGAGTCATGTCGAGCCAGATTTATTACTGCTTCCCAATGGCCGCGCATATGGCAGGGCTAGACTTGAGGAATACGCTGAAAAGGCGGGCTTATTTGACGGCCAGATTAAGGACTTACGGACGGGCGAGATCTTTGAGATGAACCAGCTGAGGAAGGTATTCATCACGTAACGGGCTGGGCGCTACGATTCCAAAAGTCCCGTTGACAGGCTACCTAGCTCTATGGAAGCTTGCAGCGCTGACAGGGAACGTCATCAACGTTTTATCTGTAATTATCAGGGTTTGCACGAGGCGTTCAAGGTGCTACAGGACGGGTGAGGTACTAGGACTCAGTACCCTCCCTAGGTGTGGTGTTTTCTTTTCTATGGAGGGGCGTTTAACGGGCCTATGTATGGGCATCGCGGAGTTAGAGCAGCGTTTCTGACAGCTCGGGAGGGCGTCTATCATTACATAGGACGATGCATATTAGTTATCTATCATAATACCTAGCTATCGTAGAATCAACTGATATATCATAATTCTATCTTGTGCAGTGGAAATAGTGAAGCGATATCTTCGTATAGTTGCAGTCGTAACGTAGGGCTGTAATCGGTAGTACTCCGACCCTAACTTACACATCCAGCAACGCTGTACTCGAACAGTGTCTCCGGCCTGCAGGTCGGCATTAAGTCATAAGTCCGGACTGACCCACTTCCGTTCGGCATCCGTGTGACCCGGCCCGGTCACAAATACCTAGCGGACGGCCATGTCTTAGGGACCTACCCGGGACTACCGGGTAGGTTAGTCCAACCTGGCGTCAGAGGTCCAACTTTACTTGAAGCATTGACGTCCACCGCGCTCATGAATGTAATCTGTCTCGATATCGGATTAACGACCCCTGTTGTGATTCGAGGGCAATTGCGGGCATTGAAATTGGTCTGTCATGTCCGCGATGCCAGGCGGTTTGGCTCTGTTGAGGTCCTGCACGCTACAGGACGAGAGGGCTCTTAAATCCCACATCTTGAACCGACTTGTGGACGCGTACCTTCATGCTTGTGGCTCACGCCGTTACCAGTTTTGATTGCGGTGCATGTACGGATTACTGAAGCGTCTACGGGGATCGAGTACGACAACGGGGAGAGAAAGAAATCTACACAATCGCTTGTCTGAAGAGGGATGATTAAGGCTCTTATTAGTATACAAACCTCTGACGAGCAATCATCCCCTATCCTGCCCGGCGGCGCATAAAACCGTCTCCAGCGAACATATCAGGAGAACCTCCCCTCACAAACTACATTCACAATCACGCATCGTATCACCAAGTCAACTCACAAACAAATCACGCATTCATAGAACCCCTTACGGTAGAATTCATCTCGCATTGACTCATCGTACCCATCGCAGTCGTGTATGTACCCGAGGTATTGTAATCGTCTCCCGTAGGTGCGTATACATACGACTGCCGTTTGTATACGAACTCTCTCTCTCTCTCTCTCTATTCAGCCTCATACAATCATCAGAGACAGAAGAGAAAGAAGAAAAAAAAAAGGAGACAACGTTACACCGCACCGAACAAGGATGAGAGAGAAAGAAAAAAGACAATCATCAACTGCGCACTAGAAAAGGGGGGGTTTTTGTACCACCACCCCCTCTGACGTTTCGTTTGCCTAAAACTACAACTGTACACTTCGGAAAGGGGGAGGGAGGGAGGGAGGAACGGTGTTTTCAACGAGGAAGAAGAAGAAGGAAGTGAGAAGAGGGTTCGAGTATACTTCTCCCCCCTTTGTACTGCCTCTTCCGAATACCGCCTGTTGAAAACATGAATGAAAGCAGAGTGAGGGAGGGAGATCGGAAAGTGATGGTTGATGGTGAATGATGAGCGAAAATCCCATCCGCCCGTCCGTATTATACCAGACCATTTACTCCGTTATCTAGCCTGAATACGCCGGATGCCACCTCGCCGTTACCCCATGAATGACTCGCAGAACAGAACAATGAACTAATTCCTCCACACGGTTGAAGAAGGCAAGTTATATTAACCAGGGACCTCACCCCTCAACCATTGCATAGAGAGGCCAAAGCGGCCGCAACGTTTGAGCAAAAGAAACGTCTTTCTACACGGTGGATGGGTTTTCGGGGGTTTGTTTGCCACCTTGTTTCTGCGTCTGAGGTTCTTTCGTCTGTGATCCATCCGCCGGTGATTTCTCCGTCTGTTTCTCAGGCTTGGGCCGAAGAATTGGAATCGGACGCCGACGCACGGGAATAACAAAAACACCCCGGTTCAGAGGATTAGGCATATGTGGTTGACCACCATACACGACAGCCGGATTAGCAGCACAGTGTCGGATTCTCCGTTCCTCTTGTGTGAGAGGGCCATCCTTGGTACCGGAGGAAGGAGGCTGTACTGGGAGGCCTTGGAAATGGATCTCACCGTGACAAGGATTTGGCACAGAGAATTGAAAATTGAACGCCGTTTCGGGGTTTGCAGGAAGGTGTCCCATTCCCAAGGGCGGAGGAATGAAAGTCGTAGGGGGTGGATGCACGTGAGTTCCCGGAGGAGGCTGAATGGGAGCTCTAGGGTTTAGATTACTGGTGTTATGGGAACGAGAAGTGGGGGGGAAGCGTTGTGTTTGTTTGCGAGTGTCCCGGCGCGGTGCCCGAGGGGCGCCGACGGGAGGGGTGGGCGTGATAGGCGCGGTAGGCGCAGTAGGCTCAGTAACAGCATCCGAGGTACCAGCAGTAGTGACTTGAGACAGCGAAGATTTTTCAAGAGGACGCGAATTCGCGCCGGCATTCCCTCTGCCCCCCTGATTCTATCGGGGATTCGCAGGAAAGTTGAACTGTCCAAATACACCACCTCCTCCGCCTGGCGTCATCGGACCCATATTTACACCATTCGTACTTTGCGCCTGCGCGGCAGGAGTACTGGCGAGTCCGACACTGGCGGTACTCGGGGTGCTCGGGCCGTTGGTAGTGCCGCCACCATTCGTGAGCGGAGCGCCTGTGGCGAGAGACGGCGTGGCCTCGGCAAGCGTGGACTGCTGCGGCATCTCCATGCCGCTGAAGCCCAGGCCCCAGATCTTGCCAATATGATCGTCAGATATTTCTCCATTATAGATCTTCTCTCTCATATGAAAGAAGACCTTGCCTGTGAGAAGACTATCCGATCCGGCCTGGTGCGCGGCTCCAAGACGGCGAATCTTGAGCGCCTCTGCGATGCTCTCTAAGCCTGACTTCTGCTCAAACTTCTGGAGAATTTCCTGAACCGACGCATCCGGCGGGGAGACCATGCCGGAGTTGTGGAGCTTAACAGCATACTTCATGAGATGCTTAACATCGTATGTCCGGGGAAACCACTTTTTCATGACTTTGTCAAACTCGCTATCATCGTTGGCGAGTTTGGTGTCAGACAGCAATTTTGTTAAGTAACCGAAGTCGTAACCCCCGTGAAATGAGAGCCAGCTGATATTGTCAAAGCACACAAAGCCGGAGACAACGAAGAGCGATGCAAACTTGTTCGGATCGATACCGTCTCGCTCAAGAAGGTTAAAGTCAATGCCGGCCTGCTGTAAGGACTCAATCGATGCTTGATTATACATCTCGTCTTTGAGCGAGAACTTGAAGTTAAATTGCCACGCGAGGGGCATCTGTGACTGGCCCTGCCGTCGCGCAGCAGGTCCCAGCTCGTTCGGCGAGTTGTGTGTGCGTTCGGCCGGCGTCTCGCCCTTCTCGTTGAATAGACTAATACCGATCTGGATGACCTTGAGCATGTCGACGTTGACACGGAGGCATTGGTAATGGTAATCGCTCTTCCCGCGAAAATTGCCCATGGGTCGGCCTACTATTCCGGGGAACTCAGTGTCCTTGTTTGTTACGGGTCAGCGAGTCCAGATGCAAGAGCTTCTATAGATTGAATCCTACCATAGCGATATAGGGGTAGTCCTCGGCCAACTCCATCAGGACCTCCATCTCCTCCTCGAAGTTATGTTTCCATACTTCACGTATCCGGCCCTTGCTTCCACTGGCATTTCGGGCATTACGTTCGTTCGATTGGTTGTGGGCCGCCGTATGTGAGTGTTGCTGTGCCTGCTGTTGCTGTTGGGCTTGTTGTTGCTGCTGTTGCTGCTGCTGCTGTAGGGCAGCGGCATGCTGGAAACCAGTCCGGGCAGCCTGGCTGGCGAAACCGGTCTGCTCAGCAACTTGATAGCTAGGAGTGGTACTCACGCCCGGGGCAAGAATGCCACCAGTCCCGAATGGACTCAATTGTTGTGTCAGGTAGGGGGGATTAGAGAGGGTGTTCTGTTGATGTGTGGCGTGTGTGGTCGCAGCATGCTGTGGAAAGGGATGCTGGTAAGGGCCCATGGCGGGCGGACCGCCAGTGAAGCGCGTAGGAGGCGCCATTGTACTGCGAGTAGGTGTAGAGAGTATGGCCACCTATGGGGTACCTGTTCCCTCAGAATCTCGTATGGGGAAGAGTATAGAGTCGGTAGACATAGGGAGGACAGCGGGACAGGTGTGGGCTCGTGAGCCTATTCGCTGAGCGTGGAGCGTGGAGGCCGGGCTTGGCGTGGGTTGCGCTGATGCGCCCGACGTCGTTCACTGTACTGGACGTTCACAGGGATGGGTTAGATGGGTTAGAGGGAGGATCTCGGACGGTAGTGGGATTGTCAGAGGATGACGTCGAGAGACGGCGGTGCAGACGTGCAAAGGTGCAGGCGTGCAGAAACGCAGACGTGCGGACGTGTGAAAGAGTAGAAGTAGAAATAGAGGAGGGCGGACAGGAGGTCACTGAAGGTCAGGGCGTGGTAAAGTATGAATCTCGCGGCTGTACTCTGACCGAATGGATGATGAGTGGTGCTAAGTCCAATCGCGATTGACAACGACAGACTTGCATGAGAGGACGTCCTAAGTTAGGTAGACCTAAGGTAGACCCGCGGAGGGAGGTACCTCGTAGCTTGAGCCTGGTGGAACCTGACTGGCTTGCCGCCTCTGCCTTACCTAATCGCAGTGGGTCGTTCACCGTGCTGTGTCGGACTAAAGTATTTCCTGAAACACTGTGACGCCGAACCTTCTGTATGGACGCTATGCCGGGGAAGGTGTAGGCCGCTCGTCGGGCGAGGTACGGCAGGTACCTAGCACTTGTACGAAATACTGTGACCTCAGTGCAGGTGGTGAGGTCCGACGACAGTGGACCGACACCGACCAATCAGGATCCGATTGAGAAACCGCACTCGAACCGCATCACCGTTGACGAGCTGCAACACTGCCGACCAGGTATCTCTACAGTTGCGACAGCCTATCCCATTGCGAAAGTCTGTGTCTGTCTTGCTCGGAACCCGTCCTTCGATCCATTGGACACCCTTCATTGACCCGCAAATCGACGACATCATGTATCCCACACGGTACGGCTTCACAACCCAGCACCGAAGCATCACCACCATCGTCGCCGGCACAAGTCACTAATACCTATATTCAACAGGATACTCCGAGCCCAGTACCCCCAGAAGCCCAACATCACCGGCTTCGACCCCCGGAAATTCGCCGAGGCTGCCGGCCAGCCCCGTTACGATCCATGGGAGAGAGCGTCAGTTTACACCTGATCCCCCCCTCCCAAATGCCCGAGACTTCCCGTTCACGACTACATTGGAATGAACATCTCTTTGAACTGACAAGATCTGCAACCGGCCAGTAACGCCTGGCGCTACACGGGCCTCTTCTCGCGCTGGAACCGATTCAAGGGCGCCTTCCCCGGCCTCGGTATCGCGACCGTTGCCTTCACCATATATTGCGGCTACGAGCACTTCTTCCTCAAGGACGACCACCACCACGGCGAGGAGCACCACTGAAGTCTGAACGATGGGGGTGGTCCATTGAATGAAAAAAGACGGGGGGTGGACGGATGATGGGAAATGATAGAAGACATGACTATCTTCGATGTTCTCTCTCTCTCGTGAAATCCAACTCGGAAGCCTAAGACCAGACGAGCGAAGCCAACACACACTGTGAATCAGCCCGATAAAAGAGGTTATGACCATAATACCTAAGAGAGCCATGAATGAAAAAGACACAACTTGTATATACGTGTACGGAATGTTCATATCTCGGCGTCAGAAGTGCCGTGTCCATGTTAAGCGTCAGGAACACCCATACTGATATCGGTGCTGCTCTATCCCGTGATATCTGAAGACTATTCTATTTCGTTTGTAGAAGGACTCCCGAAGAAGCCTATCAGGGTATTCTATGGTACATGGGTGATGTTTCTGCAAATGCAGGCTCTCCTACGGGTGCCAGCAGTTTCTCAAGACATGAGATAGAGCATGCATGATCTTGTCTCGGGACACGACACCCTGTGATAAAGATCAATCATGCAGACAAGAAGCAAGATAAAGAGTAAAAACGTATGGAGAGACCCAGATTGATTCACAGCAACATAGAGCAGAGAACCAGAGAGCAATAAATGGGGAGACAAGGTATATATTTCGGACTGTGTGTTTCTATCTCTCCACAACAGCAGCCCTTTGCGTTGTTTTTTTTCATCTCGTATGTTGTTTGTGTGTGTGTGTTTGTTTTTCTATCACGTAGGGGTAATAAAAGTAAGAACAAATACCAATAAACCAATCTTGCTTGTGACCATGATTTTCATATGGTCCAATCCAATTTGTTTCGTATGCCCTCGCAATTAACCAGCCTACACGCCTGATTCCCCTTTCCCTCCCCTCCTCGCCCTCCCCCCAAAAAAACGAAAGACTTTCGAAAATGACGACGCGCGCGCAACTCCGTGACGTGATTTGATTGATGATAAAAATGGTATGCTTTCCCTCTTTCTCTCTCCCTCCCCCCTTTCAAAAGTAGTTTCTCAACTTAGGCGAAAATAAATCACATCTTGATCCCGTTAACAACATCCAACGCCGCCTCGACCGCCAGCTCGAGCTCCGCCACGCGCTGCTTAAGCGCAATATTCTCGTCGCGGAGGACGCTGATGGTATCCCAGGCGGCGTTGACGTCGCGACCTCTGCAACTTCTGCATCCGGCGTCGAGATTCCCGCTCTCGTCCTTGGAAGCAGAGATGCCCTTGACCAGGCGCTGGAATGCCGTCAACGGCTGTACTGGCCTGGGCTTGTGCACCGGCATGGGGCGCATGGGCAGAACGGTCGGCACGTCCGAGGCCTCGACTTCCGTAGGGGCCGTCAGAGCGGTCGGGCTGCGGCTGCGCGAGAATATGCTTTCGCTCTCGGCACTGTCGCACTCTGTATCGACACTACTGTTGACAGTGCTGTTGCTGACTCGCCAACGCTTCCGCTTCTCTAATTCGTCGACACCTAGGTCTTCGCTGCAGACGACAGAAGCCTCATCGGGCGCACGGAACATCTTGTCGCGGCTGATGCGTTCTTCGATGCGTGCGTGTCTTTCAGCCTGTAACTCGGCCATGAGCTGAGCCATGGCCTCCTGTTGTTGGGCAGCCGTGGCAGCCATCTTTTCGAGTTGACTCTTGAAACTGAGGGTTCGCAACTCCATTTCCTCCACCTCTTCTTTCTGTGCCTCATGCTCAGCTCGCATCTCTCGTATACTTTGAGCCTGCTGGCGGTAGGCTTCCTGCATCCTGTGCAGCAGCCCCGAGGCGTTCATCTGAAGGTTCTTGTAGGCGGCGGGCGAAAGGTCGTCGCCCGTCACCGGCGAGGGCAACGGCGCGAGGGCCGCCTCGATGTCGAAGTCACACAGATCATCGTCTAATATGGTGGGCAGCTGGGTTGGGCTCGCCATTCGGGAGGACGAGAAGGCGTTCGTGAAAAAGCCGAAACGGGACTGTGTTGTGCTCTTCGGAGTGTTGTCCGGCTGTGATCTGGAGTGCTGCGATGAAGGTGAGATGCCTCTCTCAGAAGATGACGTGCGTGAGAGATTGGATTGAGCCGTGAGACGCGTGGTGGGAGTCCTGCTCCGTCCGTCGCCGGTTAAACCCATTATTTGTGAGTGTCTGCTGCCGGGTTCTCGCCAGAGAATGGGGGTGCCAGTAGTAGATTTGGGAACAGCTCGTGTCGGAGAAAAGTCCGGAGCCGACTGGAGAGCCTGTCGATGGTGGCGGAGATGGATTGAAGAATGGGGAATGTTTTTCTCAACCTCAATCGAGCCCGAATCAGCGGTCAAGTTCAAACGTGGTTCTTCTGGGACATGCAACGGTCTTAGGGCTTTTGCTAGACCCCCGGAAACAGGTGGCGTTACTTCGGCTGCCGACTCTGAGGGAAGAGCGGCAAGGACTCTTGGCATAGTTGTTGAGTTGATAAAGGGTATAAGATGCTTCTTCTGGTAAAGATTCTGGGGACTAGCGGCGGGTTCAGGGGGTTTTCGTCGAGACTAGCAGGTAGTGTGCAAATGACTGCCAATGAGACGGCACAGTGCATGGAGCGCTGGGTGTGAGCCCACGAGAGTCGGGTGTGCGTATTGAGTACGTCGTGGGTACGTCGAGGGTGTATGGCAATGGGAGGAATTCCTGGCGAGCCAGGAGCTAGTCCGAAAGGTGAGCAGCGACGAGAAATCCCTGTCTCCGGGTCTATACTACCTTGTTGCAGCGTAGCGCATGAAGTAGCGAGCGTGAAGGAGTGAAGAAAGGCGTGTGGTTAGGCCGGAGTTTCTCATGAAAGTGTTGAGTGCGTGAGTTGTTTTCTCCGGTTCAGAATTTCTCTTCGTCTCGCCGTGAATAATGAGTGGCAGAAGTTGATAAGGGCGGGCTGTGAAAAGCGGAAGGTTGGCCAAGAGACAATCATCGAGAAACAATGGCTATCTCCGGCAGATTTGGCTGTTGCCTGTGCGACGACGGCATGAACGTGATACGTGTGTGATACGGCGGATTTTAAGAATTCCGTAAGGAACGGTACCACCGACTGGCACGGCAGAATCACACAGCCCAGACACGCCGTCACTGACAGAGAGACACCGCACTCACTGGGCAGCGACTGTGACTGTGACTGGAGAGACAGTTCACTCACTCACCCAAGACACTTCGTTGGTAATCCGTCTGTAATCCGTCTGTACGATACTTCGTCCTGGTAGCACTTCACTACCGTCGGAATTCCTACCTATTCCGGATTCCGTTCAAGCACCTCGTCCACCGGCCTGTGCCACTAACCGAAGACCGACCTTCTGAGAACGGCCCTAGTAAACGTGGACATGCAACTAACTACAGGTACCTACATGCCGATCAGATTCCTCTGGTTCCATGGGACCACGCCCAGGGCTAGCTCAGAGCCGTCGCGGACGCAGCGCTGGTTCTGTCTGGTGTTAGGCAGGACCTTTTTAGTGCGAAGCACCCAACTGTGACGCTGCTGGCGTGCTGCTGGCTCGCAGCTGGTTTGGTTTGCTGCAGTCGGGTCTGCAGTCTGCAGATGGGGGGTGCCTCTTGGCGCTCAACCTTTCCCAGTTGAGCTGCACGGCGATGACTCGTGCCATTCGAGTAAAGACGGTCAGGACTCCGCGTGCCTAGTGTGCGCGCAGTGCTTACGGAAATCTCTTGGAAGTTGGAGGTTGGTTGGCAGACAGTAGCATTCCGCCCGGGTGTCTAGTACGGATTGCCTATAGCTGGGAGGCAGGTCGTATATTTCCCGTGGAATCACAGGCTACGATGACAGCAAGATGCTCCATATCTCCAGCTGTACGTGACCTAACAGCATTGGAAGAGCGAGGGCGCGTGAGAAAGAACAGGAACTCCTGACTGACTTGACTTGACTTGACTTGGAGACGCCGGAAACCAGCCAGTCAGCCCAGCCAGCCGCATTCCTCGTAGTGGGTATAAATCCGTATAAGAGGGTCCAAGTTGCAAGCCAGACACGGACTCTATTCACCCTTCTATTTAAATGTGGTGGAATGAATTGTCTCTGCTCACGACGTCCGTGTCTGTGTGAGAGTCTGAGCGAATAATGGACGAGAGAAGGGAAAAAAGAGGGCCATTGGCAAAAGATATGAGAGATTAATCGTGATAATGACGATAAGAGAAAGCCGGGAACTTTGCTGAATTTTTTCTTCTTTTTTTTCTTTCTTTTTCACCGTGAGTCCGATTCGTCTGCAGGGCAAATTCGACATAATGATAACTCCGTGAGATTCAATAAGTTGTACAAAACTCGACATAAACTGTAACCCAATGTGAATCCGTACATAATCCGTCGACGTTCCATGCACATAATCCGACGTAGGTACACAAAACCGAAGGGGACGGATCACACCTCGCCTAGGGCTGAAGAGGCTTAGCGCTCGATCCATCACTACGCCCACGGAGTCCCGTCCGTCTAGCAATACATATCCGCTCTCGGGCACGCCCAGCCTGCGAGTTGTCTGACGACAATCGCACAATCCGGTTTAGCCAGCCCAGCCCAGCCCAGTGAACTGGATAACGCGACGCGTAGGCCTGCGAGAGAGAAAAAAAAGTCTAGCTTCGTTTCCAATCGATTGGGTGCCCGTGTGTGCCGTATATAGCCACCCAGGGCTCCCCCCTCCTGTACCGGACGAATGCCGATGCAGTCTTACCGGAAGCAGGTAATAATCGCAGGTCAGGACGTTCCCCCGGCAACACCCCCCGGTCCGATGCGGTCTGTCTTGTCTTGATCCGGGCATGAACTGCTGCGGCCGTCTCCGGTGTCCTCAGCATTCAGCACACCTCTTTCTCACCTACATTACGGCGTCATGTAGGTACCGTAAGTGAGCGTGCATACCAACCTCCAACAAGTAAATAATCAGCACGACCTGAGAGAGAACCTCATGCATCTACCGTACGCTATCTGCGAGAAGGGCTTCCTTCAGCGCCCTAGAACCTTCCATCTTCCATAGAAAGGGGGCCAGACTCCGCTGGTAAAGGTCATGAGGAGAGAGACACGGCTAGGCTATTGGACGGGCTCGATAAGTCTCCCAGCTAACTGGCTATCTAGTCGTAGTCGGATGTGTATACGGGCTACGTACAGAGTAATCATCCGGTATACAAATTCCGTAGGTAAGCTGGAGTAGTTTATGGATTACACTAATCGGTTGGAGACAGGGAGGTTTGTGTGTGTATAAAAGTAATCCATCCGGAGGTGTAGGTGTACGAGTATTCGTACGATAGTAGGCAGTGAAGAGAACACTCACTGACATCAGAGACGATGATCCATAGATAGATAGAACCGATCGAAATCGACCCATATGAACTACGTAGGTCGATCAAATGACACACACCGATTACCTACATTAAAAAAACGTGTAGAGCAGCAGTTCACTCCTCATATCGTACATACATATCCTCTTTCTATTTTTGCAATGCAATGCAAAGCAAGAAATTGCGTAAGGACCAAAGCGACTTGTTGATCATTGATTCTTCACAGTTTCACAAAAATCGGGGACCCTACCAAGCGATGCCATCGCGCGAACCCGAAACCCTCTCACCGCCTCCCGATTTTCTCGCTCATGCGCGCGCACGCGCCGGTCGGGATTCAGAAGGGGGGGGGGAAAGAGGACTTATCGGCCCGGGTTGTGTATATACCCACGGGGCTGCCGTGAGCGTATCCAAGGAGGGTCCTCCATACAGTAAAAGTTAAACTGGGGAGGCGTGAAGATAAATGCAGATGGCTGATTGTGTCTTTTGTTGTCAACGTGGCCATCATCGTAAGTTTGCAGCTTGGAACCAGCGCCGGTGGATATCAGGGTGCCAAGAACCCGGCGCCGTCGTCACGGAGGGGTATCGATAACAGTTGGTAAGACGCTAAAGCGGAGTTCTTCTTCTTCTTCTTGTCGAGCAGGTTCATCGGCAGTGTACGAGTAATCCGTGTAAGAACTGAGGAACTGAGAAACTTGTTCCGTTGATGGGAATGCTTACACATATTTATACCTCTGAAAAAACCTCATACGGAGCAGTCAAGGGCAAGAGGAGCTTAACTAGGTAGGCAGGCATTCAATTGGCGTGAGAGAAGCTTGATATGTATTTGCATGTGAAACGCTACCAGCATGTGAAGCCAGGGTAGCGACAGGACAGGACAACTAATTGAGTACATATCAGTACATACTAGGTAGGTAAGGGCATTTGGTTTCTTTTTCTCCTCTTAAAAGATGTCTCAAAGACTCTTCACTCTTGGGCCATGATGCCGACGGGAAGTTGTCGGACACTTTTTTTTGTTTCAGTTCAAATAAACAATGCCCATCTCGTTGTGTAAAGGAATCTCTTTTTTCTCTTCTCTGAAATCAGACCGCACACGGCCCGATGGTAGTTATCATTCCCGCCTTAACTCCTATAATGACCATGCCAAAAGTTCCTGTGGCGTGTACTCTCTCTCTCTCTCTCAGCTTCATTGGTCAAGCCAGATGGATAGCAAATAGAGAGAGCCCGCCATGGTAGCCACTGAAATACTTCGCTTTCCCTTCCACCCACAACTTAGTAGAAACTCTCCACCATGGTATCCTTGAGGTTGGTATTGATGTTGCCCGGAGCCGCGCCCTCGCCGAGGCGGAAAACACTTTCGATAACACTGAGCTCAGTAGCCGTGGTGTCAAGACCCGTAACAGCAAGCCAGTCGTTGACGACCATGCCGGCGCCCACAACGTTGCTTCCACGGTTTACACTACCAGCAACCAGGGGTACCTGCAGCAACGAGGACAACTCGTCCTGGTCCTGTATGCTCGTCTTGGGGTGGACAAGACCACCGCGGTTACTTAAAGACATGTAACTGCCAACAAGCACGTTGTCGGCAACGGTCTGACGGAAAACTTCGACACCGAGCACATCGGCGATAATCTCCTCTGTCTCGCGCTCCAAGTCGGGGTGTACCAGGGCAATGTGGTCGTTCGCAACAATAACGTTACCTAACGCCGAAAGTCGCTCCTCGATTCGCTGAATCCGGATCTCATCTGGTAAAGAATTGCGCAAGTGCTGTAGCTCTTGGTCTGTGGTGGATGTGGGAACGAGAAGACCTTTCCGGTTACTGTGAAGCGCCCAAAGCAGGGCGTTGTTAGTTGATGATTCCTCTCTTACTTAAATCGTGACCCATCTATCTTTGCGCCGCCATAGTACCAAAACGTCTGACATAGCGCATTCTAGAGCCAAGTTTCCAGTACGTCTCGGACTTGGTATATCCAGAATGAAGCTGAGATCAAGATTTGAAGGGTAGGTAGTCATTGCTTGCTTACCCAGCTGTTAACCGTCCGATGATGCGTGTTCCAGCGATGGTTGTGCGGCAGATGGGGATGACGTCTTGAAGTTCGGCCTCGAAGACACTGTTTTGCAGGGCAAACAAAAAAATATTAGCCCAGTTCCATCGCAAGTACATGCGCCCGCGCTGTCTAACAGCAGTGCGCCTGTTCTGCTTCACGAGAGGGCACATACCTGTAGAAGTTCTCGCTTGCGCCGATCGCAACAAGGGCGTAGGAATTGGTGAGGGTCGAGAAGACACCAACTCTAGAAAGAACAGACGACAGCGTCGCACGGTCAGCCAGCCATCGCAATTCAACAGCATCACGAGAGTATCCCCTTCTCTTTTTCCTCCATCTCTTCCCATTACGATGGCTCTTTTTGGCGGGGTTACCACTCACTCGTTTGAGTTTTCGAACTGCGCACGAACCGCCATGATGCTGCTGCTGCTCTCGTGGATACAATCGGCTGACGTCGGTAAAATGGTGAATGTAGCTTGTGGGCGAACTGGCAGCAATGATGCTAACGTCGATGGAGCTTGTTTGCGTGGTGATTACTGGAATGTCGTCGTCGGCAGAGAAGAAGGTCGGCAGTTTTCTTGATTTTCCGCAAGGGTACATAGGTCAAAGGAATTGCTCAGCACCGGCACTAACTAATCCGTAGTGGCTTAGGCTGCGCTATCGTGGGGCGCTGATTGCTGAATTGGGGAGCTTTTGGAGGGGAATGTGGGCTCCGGCCTTATGTATTCCGAGCGCATGCGCAGAAGTATCAGCTACATCCGGCCCTTGCGCCGCCTTATCGCCCCTTATCAACTCGTCCGCTCCTCAGCTCTAGCCCTCGCGGCTCCACTCTCTGCGCTCAGCCTTCCCGTTCGAGCCGCTACGTCGATCCTGACTCATCATGATTCATCTCTCATCAACTGCGACAGCGCACTGCGTCGTAAGTCATCCATCCATTTAGACAGTCATTCTGGTATGTATTACCCATTCAACATTCACATACATACTCACTCACAGTCTCGTCATCCGAAATCAGAATATGTGTGAGCTGGGATCGGTCTGATTCATATTCTCGAGCCCACTTCATTTATTCTTTGTGTATTCGTCATTGCGGAATGGTAGGTATGATATATACATGTATGATAATAGTGAGTGTATTCCCGGATTGCACTAATTCATAGGCACCCTCGCATACGGGACTATCGACTTCGTTTCGGCTTTTTTACATTAGGTGCTCACGACCCCCAGACGGGATGTGAACGTGCTGGTCGCAACGATGTTACCTATGAACTCATAATTTAGCCTTACACGATAGCAACATCTGGCAATAACAGTCCATTGCTGCTTAACTATAAGGCCCTAGGCCTGATATGCCAAAGCCTCACCATTCATTCACTCACTAACTCACTGTAGCTGGACTGAAGGAAAGAATCTCGGTCCCGCATATCCCTTGGCAATCACCGCCTGTATGTCGATGTTGTCGTCGGCTTTACGCCGTGGATTCCACATCTTCAACAAGATGAATCTGCCCGAGACAGGGGGGTCAAAGCGAATCGTACAACTTCTCTTGTTGCGCTCAATATGGAACCGAGCATTAGGGGTCAGGAGTTCACCAGCTCCGACAGGGACCGTTCCTGTCCCCATTCCCTCAGATGGCGCAGATGGCGCCATGTTAGGCTGTTCGCGCCATCCTCTTGGCCTGTACTCGGTCCCGCTCATCGAAAACTCGTCTGCCGCCGAGTCGTCATCACTCGTGTCACTCTCAAACGGGAGCATCCCGATTCGATTCGGTGTCCCTCCATGCGGCCTCATATTTCGGTCATCAGCTTCATCGTCACTACACTCGGTTGAGACATGGTAAGGCGACGGAGAAACATCGAACGCGGAGGGGATCTGAGCGACGCCAGCGTTATTATCCTCATCATCCAATCCAATGTTGTACAACCGCCTCGCTCGCACCTGCGGGCTGGTCATACTACCATATTCATGGTACCGAAGTGATATATGTGCTAGCGGCTGCTCCCGTGCCACTGACCGAGACGGCGATGAGTACTGTATCTGGTATTGCGCCGTTCTATTCAGGAGGTGATCAGAGGACATCGAGATAAATACCATTCCTGCGCGGACCCTGGACATAGAACCATCAGTACTATAGGTAGAGGAACGGCCGAGAGTGACTGACGGTGAGGTAAAGTTGGATCTGGGCGCCTTGATCACTAGCTCTTTCAGAGTGAATACAGTGGCGCCCTGGTGCCTGAGCACAATATTACATCTCGGTCCTTCGGTGCAGTATACACTGTCATCGTTCTTCAGGATGTTTTCGGCGGCATATCTGGCAGTGTCGTCTGAGAAGATGCCTCCGTCACAGCTGACCAGTTCCATCTTCAGGTTACCCGGCCGGACCTGTCCGTACTTGCCATACTGAAACCCTTGAAAATTGGAAGACAGCCTGTCTGAGTCCAGTTTGCGTCGTTTTACCTGCCGGTTCTCTTCCGGCGCTTCATGTTGCTGAGGATTAAGCGCGGGGAGTACGTCAGGGAGCGGAGTGCCGCTCGGTGTGAGATCTAGGCGTGTTCGTAGCGGAGAAAGTCCACCATCGCCGAGACGCTGGAAATATCTGTCGTTCATATTAGAAGAGGATCGAATGTTACTGTTTATGTCTATTCCATTATGTGGTCTGTCGTCCGGCGTGCGTTGCGCTCGTGCCAACTCATCTTCCCAGTGCTCCCATGTGTCAAGTGCCGCTTCGATTGATTCGGCGAAAGGTGAATCGGCCACTGGTCGTGCATTTCTACTATTGAATGGCCGGGATCGAGTCGATGGAGCAGAGGGCATATGGACAGACGTGGAGGCGGGCCGTCGGTTGTTTATAGAACGCAAGGGAGGCAGAATTGGCGCGGATGTGGGTAGAGTTCCTCTAGGCGAAGAGTTTGAGGATCGTGAATCTCTTGGCAACAGACGCTGTGCGTCAAAATCGTCTTCGGAGGACATGACGTTGTGGGAGGCCCAGCGGTCGAGGTGGTTCCGAGCTAGGTCTCGACGATAAGACGAGTATGATCGCGCTATAGCACGGTACAACTCTCCGGAGGGGCTGATCTCGGAGGGCGGTGCGTCGCTGTCAAGAATAGAGCGAATGATCCTATCGGCGGTGCGATAGATGGATGGGAGCGACGAAGGACTCTCGGGGCGATTGCGGGACTGGCACGCTGATCAATACGAGACAACTCCGATACAGCCAAAGTCGTGCTTTCGCCTAGATATCTCACCATGAGGGGACAAAGAGCAATGGCCCTGGTTGACAACGCCGAAGAGATGGTAGTGCAATGGAGTAGCGAAGTAGCCTATCATTGACTACCTAGCAGCGGGTCTGGGAGGCAAGTGAAAGAAGAAGAGAGAAATGGTGATCTCGACGGGCGACGGGAGGACGGGCGGATGGGGGGAATTCGTGATGCGTTCAAAGGGAGTGATAAGAGATGCTGCAGATGTTAACAGCGTCTTAGAGAAAGATGAGGGATGCAGAAGGGTTTGCAGTTAGCGGTGTAGGCGCAGCACTGGATGGAGTGATGTTGAATGGGTGAGATAGAATGAGGCGTTGCGTTTTGGCGAAAGGATGCGGACTGAGCCAACCAGTAGAGACAGCAAGTTGGTGGAATTGTCATAAGGTTACTTCTGAGATCGCATAATGCCTACAAATGTATTCCGTAGGTAGAGCATGGGAAGACCTACTCGTAGGCTAACAGCAGGCGGTAGAAGCGTGTGATGGTGGGGGGGGGATTCGGCTGTACATCGGTGCAAGGTAACTCCCTCGTACCTGCCAGGCATGACGTTTTCAGGGCACCTTGCCTATGTACCTGGTCACGTAGCATCCCGTGGCAGGTACCTACCGAGAAGTAATCGGGACCGGCTAGTACCTACCTCCAGCAGCCAGTACTTCGTACCTAATGTACCTAAGGTAATCCGTACATCGCGCCTGCCTATCGTTTGATTGAAAGTTTACGAGTGCGAAATAGGTAGGCGTGCTTTCCCACTTCGACAGCCGAAAGTCTAAGCGCTTCAATGCCCTCTTTGAAACCTGAGAACCAAGAACATGGAGGCAATCATGTACATGTCTTGCTACCTAATCGGCTAAAACCTCTCAACCAATCTCGCTGTTGAACAGACTTTTTTCACGCAACTGTTCTCATACCTACATAGTACGTTCGTACGGTAGTCAGTACATACCTAGGTACCACTTGTCTAGCTAGATAATACACTAGGGAATTGCTGTACCTCTACCTACCGACACCCGACGCTGTATTTCGTACGGAACTGTCACGTATGTACATCATTCTAGCGTAAGGTGCGAATAAGGCACCTTCCACTTGCACGCAGTATCGTACTTCGTAGGTATTCCGTTAGGAAGGCACTTTGCACATCTGCACTAGGTATCTACTTAGACTGGTACAGATACCCACGGAGTCGTGCGTACGAGTAGTGGTGGGTACCTAGGTTAGGTACCTACGTAGGTAGGTAGGCACCCGAGGTGCACCTTAGGTAGGAGGTACGGAATTTGTCTGGTAAGGGCGACCTCACATTCTCTGCACATAAGATTATACAAGGTGGTGCAGGTGATAAATAGCGCCTTCGAAAAACATCCTATTGGACGGCTAAAAGTTTGATTCTTATATTCAGACTAATACTAGGGTAGGCACGGATGTACTCCGGCTGTACTTTCAATATCCGAGTACCTGCCCGTAAGCCTCAGGTACCTACCTCTACCAAAACCCGGCAGTTCGCGCGAGAAGCTGCTGCTAACACCGATTCATTAATCCGTAGCATGCTCAACTCAACTTGAACTCACGCTTCTGTTTTATCCTTCATCACACCTCGTTTCTCCCATTCCTGCATCGCAAACGCTATTTAGCCTCAGTTTCAGCCAGGTGACTAACTATTCGTAATCCTCGAGCTGACTTCCCCCCAAAAAATCAAGTCCCCGGCGTTCTGCTGCCACTCAAGAAGGCATTCTTTTCTACCGGCTTCGCCAGAGGCTGTGCGTGACAGCGATCGAGTAACGCGCTGGTCTGCTTCGCGATCTTCAAACGGACATCTTGCCTTTCTTCCCGGAAACTGGGGAGTCTGACTCGGCAGACAACCTCATTTGACATCGAATCCAACTGCGGAGGTTTTTGCGGGGCCTTGATATTCTGCTTCTCCCTGCCTCAACAGCAAGCCTCGCTCTCATTCACTACTGGTCTCGACTGCTGTCGGCCTGTACGGGATAAATATACGATGGAGTCCCAAGATCCTGCAGCTCCTACTACTCGTGAGGATCAAGGCCTGCAAATGCCGAACCAACTCACTGCATCGGACCTAGCTGCTCATGACGGAAGCACTTCTGCCAATCTCGCGGGATCTTCTCGGCATACGAAGAAGAAGAAGAAGAAGGCGCCTGAAAAGCCGGAAAACATACTGAAGCTTCCGCCGCCGGAGGCCCAAATGAGTCCAGGTACGGCGATGGTTCCAAGCTTTCTTATGAACATTATTCTTAACTTACCTGTTAGATGAAATTGCCCTCTATGATCGACAGATTCGACTTTGGGGCATGACCGCACAGGGGCGGATTCAAACTGCCAATGTGCTGCTGATTACCATGAAAGGTCTGGCCAATGAGGTGGCAAAAAACCTGGTCCTTGCTGGCATTGGATCTCTAACCATTCTTGATCACGAGAATGTCACAGAGGCCGATCTGGGATCCCAGTTCTTACTCTCGGACGAGAATATAGGGCAAAACCGTGGTGAAGCTGCCGTGGGTCACTTGAAGAAGCTGAATCCCCGTGTTAAGATCATACTGGACTTGGGCCGTGCCGACACGAAGGGGCAATCCTACTACGCTGGTTTTGATATCGTGATCGCCACCGATCAGATTCCTCAAACACTAGGATTCATAAATACGGCCACTCGTCTCCACAACCGTCGATTCTACGCGGCTGGTGTGCATGGTCTCTTCGGTTACATCTTTTGTGATTTGATCGAACACGAATATACCTTGACGCGTGATAAGGGCAACATTGACACCAGCGTGGGCCCCGAGGAACGTTACCGCAGCGTCTGCAGTGTGTTCGTGCACGAAGAAGGCGACAAGGAGATAGAGGTTGTCACCAAGAAAGACTTGTACTCAACATGGGATCTTGTCTCTGAGGTTAGTCTCCTCTCTAATGCGTATACGAAGTCGAAGCGCCGCCTCAGGGCGGTCACGCCTGCTCTCTCTTGCCTGCGCGCGCTATGGACATTTCAGACCCGTTTCCGCAGAGTGCCTGGAAACGACAAGAAGGACATCGAATTTTTCACCAAATCAGCCACGAGCCACCACAGTACCCTCTCACTACCTGCTGAGACCCTCCGCTCCGAGTTTCTGCGCAGTTTCATGCAGAATATCAACAGCGAGATTGCGCCCGTTAATGCCATCCTGGGAGGCCAGCTGGCCCAGGATGTCATCAATGTTCTAACAGGAAGCCAACAGCCAATCCAGAACATGGTGGTATTCGACGGGGACAAGATGGAGTCGAACGTGTATGCCCTGCATCCTGAGGACAGACTCGGCCTCGGTCAGCTCGTTACCGCTCGCCCACCCCCCACGGCACCGCCTTATTACTATTCATCACGATGATAATGATGAACACATCGACTCAGTCATTGTCCTTGTGAGAAGCGAGGTAGAGGAAAAGACTATTTCTCATTGGAAGAAGTAATATGGCGAGGTTACTCTGCCACCGACATCATATAAAGAAAACAAACATGAATGCACAAGAGTATGAATTGTCACATATCCATTGTTGTTAGGTGTCTTTTCCATCGCTGTTTCGTACAGTTGATATAAAGGGAGGAGCCATCTCTGGATGTGGGGAGCAATCCCCTATGCTCACTATCATCATTCCCCTTTAGCTTCTTCTCGAAGACAAAGATGACCGTGCGGCTTACGCGCATACATTTGCCTTGCCTTTAATACTACTCCCTTGCAACACAGAAACACTTTAGGGATTAGAATCAGAACGTCTGTTTTTTTTCCTTTTGGCTGTCGCTTTACTGTTTTATTCTTTGCAGAATGAACTGTGGGTTTTATGTACGTTTGCAATGAGAGAGAGAGAGAAGAAAAGTTCGCCCACTTGTTATGAGTTGAAATGGGAGGGTAATCAGAAGAAGATGGAGAAGAAGAAGAACTACCAGATTGTACGCTACAGGAGATAGCGGGTAGGTATATTGCTAATGCGCGGAAACAGAATTAATGAAGATCGGCCTGAGTTTTGTGAATCTTTTTTCCCGATGCCGGGATGGTTTCGGATCGCCGGAGGGGACGGGTCAGAGGCCACGTGATTCCAAAACACAAATGTGAACTCTATCTATAAGCCTAACTACTACTCGTAAATCCATCGAAACCGATTTCTGGTGAGTCGGTAGGAGTCGGAGTCGGGGGCCGTGATGGTTTTGCGGTGCGACGACTTAGCTGGAGAGAAGTCCGATTGTGAAACTCTTTCTCGTGACGCAACTCATTCTGGCGGTAATGTTACACGGCAAGTCATGAAGTCGATACTATATGAAAACCACGATATGAGATGTTAACGGGATCTCGTGACTCTAACCCATGACACGACAAATCTACTGAATGGAGACACCAGTTTATAGAGAGGTTACACGTCAAGTCATGGAGTTGGTTTTGATACTCCAGGGTGAATTGGGGGGATAGGTTGCGGAGTGCTTGGAAGGTCGATGCCATCTCGTGACTTAACGTATTGTGATACATGATGTTGAAGCGTTGGCGAGGGTTACGTCAAGTCATGGGTTTCAACTCGGAACCGTTAGTAATGAGGTTTTCCATTCATGAGCGAGGTTCACACCAAGCCATGAAGTTCGACTTCTAATTCAAGAGCTTCGAGATACCATCAAGGGGAAACATGAGGAAAACAACACGCGCAGTTTAGTCCTTTCACAGTCTACGAAGTCGATAGGTAGAATACGCATAGTTAAATCCGGCATCTTCTTGTATGGATTCATCATTCGGTATACGTTCACAAAGCGCACATATCACCGCGTCCATAACCAACCCAATATAATACTCAGAAGCCGGTATAGGTATCCATCTTCTCAAATACCTCTCTGCCATCTCTCTCATATACAGCCGGCCGACCATCCAACCGAGCTTGGGGCCAACCCAGCCAGACCGAAACCATACAGCCCGTTCAGACCACAACCAGCGATCCAACCCTCGAGACGGAAACCCCATCGTCTCCACTCCTGATCCATTTCTCGATTCTCTTAAGGTTCTTCTCTTATATGGTAATTTACAGATGGAAGCAGGTACATTTCAACCCCATCCCATGCCGAGGATGCACAACACAGAATATCCCCGAAATAAAAACACTAGCCGGCATGAACGCCGTCTTTTTCCAAACGCCATCTCTATGCTCGTAAATGCAGTCCTCCCCATGCAACTTCTCCAGCGCAATAGGAGAGAAAGGGTCCGTGGTGTGATATATAGGGAAAATGCAGGATAAATGGGCGGAACTTCTGCCGCCGATAGGCTCCTCGACGTGGAGAGAGTCAGAATCAAACCCTTCGCAATGAAGAGATTTCGCCATGCTTTGGCCATGATGGTGCAGTGATATATAGACCGATATAGCGGATTACTTCCGCCGCGGGATTCCTCCCAAACACTCAAAAAACGAAGAACACCTCAGCAAATTGTTTACTTTATAGAATAAAGGCCGGCCCGCGGCCTGTGAAAGTGTGTAGGGGGGTATCAACAACTACATATATGCCACGCCGCCTCTCTTCACACGCCGTCGCCAAATTTCAACAATTTACTGGCCACTCAAACCGTGTGATAGCCATCCTAGGGCCTAGTGTCGGTTGAGTGCCACTTGCCAATATATGGATTGATGCTGGATTGAAAAACATAAGTTAGTATACCATGGTTGTTTTTAAAAACCCCAAGGACTCCTCCCCAGAAGTATTTACCTGGTGGCCTCCTTTTCCTCAGCATCCTCCTTTCGCAGGCTCCGCCGTCCCTTTGGAGCGTTGTTGACACTCCAGCCCCGGATGGTGGTAGGGCCCGTGCGGGGTGGCGGCTCGTTGGCAGGGTAGTCTTTGATAGACTCCCTGTGATCGTAGTGCGCGAGGCGAAGCTCTGCGCCGCCGTTGCCCTGCCAAGGTCGGTTGTGGGGGATGGGGGGCCGCTGCAATCTTGCGGTACTTGTTATTGACGGGACCGACACTTCCCGTCGAGAAGGAGCTTCTATGGCGGCCGCCATGAGGGCCCGTTGGGGACCGGAGACCCATGGATGAGCCGGGGGGGGATGCTGGCGATCCATGGGTCATGTGCATGGGCATGGCGCCAACCTGAGCATGATTGAGGGCAATGGGCGAGGTGGGGGGGTATGAGGGCCGGTGGTGCGGCTGCTGAGCAGCCGCCATGCCTCCACCAGGCGCTGGGAAATGCATTGGCGGCATGGTGCCTTGCTCGGGGATGGCGTACGGCTGGTGATAGGGCCGTGTGTGGGGGGGAGGGAAATAGGCTCCCGAGTTAGGCTGGATCATGCCAGCGGATGACACAAATTCAGCAGTTTGCTGAACGAGAGCGGGTGGAGGTGCGTGGGTTGATTCCATGCCGTTTTCTAGTCGGGAAGGGCGGAGAGGAGGAAGGCCCGTGAACGGATTCCGGCCAAGGGGAATCTGATGTTGCGGCTCTGCTCCTGGGGGTGGGGCAGGCGCGATGTGTGTAAGGGCCGGGGTTGGGTTCAGGGCCGTTTGGAGGAATGCATTAGGCGGCTGTGGCACCTGGTTCGGCTGGCTGCCAAGTAGACGTGGATCAATCATCGCATCGCCTAGTGAAGGTAGTTCCGCCTCCAGTCGGTGACCCAGATGGTGGGTGGAGCGATGATCGGGGATGTACTCGGGACCATACTCATACTGGGCGTTGGCGTGGTGCGCCAGCTGAGAGTCGTGGCGATACTCCTCTTGCGGCTCAAGACGTGGGTGGTCTACGTTGAGACCGAATGGGGCCTCACGCTGTTGTGAGAGCGACTCCGCCACGTCGGCGAGAGTCGAGAGGCGATATGTGTCAACCTCTACAGGCATGGCAGGCGGCGGCGTCGGATCCATGTTGGTGAACACATCCCGAACGGCGTCATACGGCCGAGATGACCGTGTATTGGTTGGGAGGTGATGCTGGTCGGCATCAACCCGTACTGCGGCACTTAGAAGCCGGCCGACGTTCTCGCGAGCGAGGCCCTCTTCGAGTGCCTTTTGGATGTCATCGCCCTTCTCCGTGGCCTCACTCTCGTCTTCATCTTGGTGTGCGGTCTCACGCTGCCGTTCGCGTTCCCGCATCTCATCTGTCTTGATGTCTTCCGGTGAGACGCCTTCCTCAGTGCAAAACTGATTCATGTGGAAGGCCAGCTTGCTCTTGGCCTGGTCTCCACGTACCTCGGCATCCATCTTGCCGTTTCGGACCGAACGCGATGCCTGCAATGTGGCACCATTGGGGGTGGTGACCACAATCGGGTTCGATCCAGACACGAACGGCTTTGGTGCCTCGGACCGGTTACGGGATCCGGGTATAAACAAGCCGTATTTTGGGTGGATTTTATGTTTCTCCACCAAGGCGGGATCGAGGGCGTCTTCCTCATAGGTCAGACAGTCATGGGAGATGACAATCCGGTCTAGATGGAAGTTGGCAGGGTTCGGGTCGGCGTTCTTGTAGAACAATTCGCCCGTGGGCTTGCGGGTAGAGGCCCGGATGCCAATTTCGCCTTCAGTGAAGGTGAACGTGGGTGGGACGATCAGACGGTTGTTAGCCTTCTGTCCTCTCCGATTAACCACACGAACCCCCCACTGATCGGGCTCAGATGCACCATCTGGGATGGCCGGGGCTTGCTTCTTCTTTCGAGATGCACCCGACTTGGGACCCGACTCTGGGGTCGGTGAGGCTGCGTTGGACTCGGGCTCCAGATCGGGCTCCGCCTCAGCAGACAGCAAACTCTTAGTATGGAGGGGCTGAGGGGTCGGGGATTCATCACCATCTAGCTTGGTCGAACCGGAATGAGCAGCCAACTTTTTAGACGGTGGCTGGCCGTCTATCTGGTCGTCGCCTCGGCGTTTGAGGCCATGTTTGCCCTTATTGATGGTGCCTTTAGCTACCGCCGTCTTCTTGGTTCCATCCAAGAGACTCGGGAATGGCACTTCCACGCCGTTACGATACACGGTGCGGAGGCCTTGCTCGCCAACAACGTCGTTGGGCTTCTCGCTGTAGGTGTAGGTGGGATCGGGTTTCTGCCGAAGTTGGTTAGCAAGGAGGGTCGAGGCATGCATGCATATGGGTATAGGGACTCAAATGCTGGGCATTAAGAATGGGTGGATGTTGTGAACAACACTGGGAGAGACCTTACATTTATATCGCCGCCAGCATTGTGTAGATCTCCTACAATTGCAGCGCGCCGAAGAGATGCATCGTAGAAGTCTTCGGTGGCGTGGTTGAAGCTCTCCTGTATCGACGTGTAAGCAAGCAGTGTGCAGATTGTGCAGCCTTCTTTCAGGTGACACGTCCGATCAAGTGACAGAAGACTGGGCCGATGAAACTTACGTGGAACTTCTTCTCAGACACGGTTGTCTGATGCTCGTACTCTTTAAGAGCAATCTCCTTTCTCAGCTCGAGCTCGCGGTCAGCATCACCGATGACCTGCTCCAGGCGGTCATCGAGCTGACGTTGAAGCAGAGCGAACTCAGGAGCCTCTTCATGATAAGTCGGATTCGCGATGGTCTTTCGAAGCGTCTCTGCTGCGAGCAGGTCGAGGGCAGGTTTAATAGCACTGGCTACCTCTGAATACAGCTCGCGAAGATGCTTCTGGCGGTCGTGAGCCGCCTGGACACGTGGATCGGCGAACACCATCTGCCGGCCACGTCCCTTCGCGTTGCCGCCGATGCCGCCTCGCTTGGCCTTCGGTTTAGTAATACGGCTGCCGGTTGCAGCTTTTCTAGGTTTGATGCCTCTGCCTTTGGCAGGGCTAGAAGCTGGGGAACCAGCGTTTGTAGTATCCATGGTGGATGGTCATGCAAGAAGTACAGTGTACGGGCGTAGACTTGTGTTGGCTTCTTTGCGTGGATTGTACAATCCGTACAAGTACTGCGTGGAATTAGTTTGCTGCTGAGTGGTGTTGGGGTTGCGTGATACGTGTAAGAAAGCGAGGTGGGAAGAGAGAGAGAGAGACCAGGATAGGTACATACCTTAAGTAAATGGTGGCGTGAGTGTGGATATGCGTGCGCGCAGATGAGGGTAAAGAATAGGTAGAGAGATGGGGAGAGATAGAAGTAAGTGTGAGAGAGTGATGATGGGTGGATAGCAGGAGGGAGATGCAGACACAAATGTGCCGTATGACTCCGTATGACGGAGAGATCTGGAGTGAGAAAGTCGTCTGCGTGACGAGTGAAGAAGAGATGGGAGAGAGCCGCAGTGGATGCGGCGACAGGAAGAAGTAGTAGTAGTAGTAGCAGTAGTAGTAGGTATAATGACGTGTGAATTAATGGTGGAAGTGGTGGAGAGTGGTAGGTAGCGGGAGGAGGAGGAGGAGAAGAAGAAGTGGGTGCTTGTTGCTGGATGCTTGCTTTGCTGGAGCTTGCTTGCTGCTGGTAGTGTACTGTGCAGGTATTTTTGGTACCTGGGCAAAAGGTGGAAAAAAGGTGTAGAGGTAGAAGTTGGGAGGTTGAGAGGGTGCGAGGTTGAGAGGCAGAAAAGGTGGAGGATGCAAGCCGTGAGGTTGTTGTGGTCCTGGCTTGGGAGTGAACAGCAGCAGCCCGGATGTCAAGCGGGTCAATTACGGCTTCCTCGTCTTTTACCTGCAGCGGGATGCTGGTCTCTGAAGAGCAGGAAGTTGGACTCGAGAAAAGGGACGTGCACAAGGCGAAGAAGAATACTGGGTTGGCAGGTTCTGCGGCCGTGGAGTCAGAAGAGGTGCAATATGCTTGCTGGCATCGAGTCGCCTGTATTCCGTAATTATGGCCCGTCGTCAGTCAATAGGCTGCTTCTATGAGATTTTCTCGGGCCAAGCCTTTTACAGCGGCCAAGCGGACGTCGGTAGCAGTAAATCGCCCTGTTAGGGCGCTGGTAGCGGCTGCACTGGCTCTACGGCAACAGCCTGTCGAGCCCCAGCCAGGACTTCCTGATTCGGTAAGCCTATCCACTCTAGTGCCTTAGCGCAGGGCCCTCGCGCTTTTGATTGGCTCGGGAAAACCTATAATCCGCTAAACCTTTCCGGCACACGCCGTGATCTCCACGCCCGGCACCCCAAAGCGCCTGTGCTCGCTATAAAGGCAGGACGTACCTCCCTAAGGTACATATGGACCTAGAGTACCTACGTAATGATAGGAGGCTTCTCTGCACGCCGGGTTTGCAGTTCAATCTTGCCTAGGCCGCGCAATCCGCAAACGCTTTATTCGACGAAAGAGGAAGTGGTAAACAAACATGCGGCCAAGAAGGCAAATAGCATTAAAATAAAGTAGGTATCTGTCTTTTTTACGTATGTGTGCGCTTCGAGTACTACATTGTAGTATGATGCTTGCTTCGAAATGGCACGTGTACATTACATCGCTGTAGGTACCCTAGGTAAGTACATACATACCTGGGTAGGCGTGCCTTCCAGGTAGGTATCCCATGCCGTACTGCGCGTAAGAGGACGCGATACATTGGGTACTTGGAAGGTACATGCGGCGTCGTGCTTCCCACATGGCAGGTACGGTAGCTTGTAGGGTCGGTAATGAGCTGCAAGATGACCGCAAGGGGCACGGTCCACGCCTACATCAAACAGGCAGGTCCCGGCCTCATAGATCGTTCCTTCCTCTTGATCTACGGGATGGTCGGTTCAGATGCACCTGCCTTGATCTAGTCCCTTAATTACCTGCTACGAGTATTTTACCTACCGGTCATGGACTCGGTAGGTGCCTAGATAAAAGACGAGATAATTCCCAAGAATATTACCTAGTCGGGTATAAGTGAGAAGCTTCACACGAGAAAGTGCACTTCTTGTATTCCGTAGAATTCTCCTATATTCCTCCTATGATTTCGTCGACTCATTGGATAGGCACATTGTCAATGGCCTATTCACCTAACCTAACTGACTAAGGTTAGGAGATGCCTGTAGCGGTAGATGTAGGTATTAAGTCGGGCGAATTGGTGAAGACGTGCCCATCCTTGAGGGCAACCTGTAATTCTGAACCTTGATGTTGCTCCAGGCTGTAGGCACGACGATGCACCAGCGATAGCTTGAGTTAACGACGCTGTGCCTATTCCGTGAGAGCGGATCATCGACTTCCTGGAGAATGCGCAGAAATAGGCAGTCACCTGCAGCCAAACCGAAGAGTTGGACAATCATCGGCACACGAATCCTGTGGGTTTCCGTGCTCGAGGCTGAGGAATGCTACGCTGTTGTTCCTCGTTTCTATTTCCGGCCTCGATGGTCAACCGATCTCTAGGTACGACTTGTAATTCTTTAATAAGCTTACCAACATCTTGCATTTATCTTATGTAGATGATCAATGAACCTGTTAGCTCCCCTGTGTTTTCCATATTCGATTCTCCTTTTCATGATAGGTAGTCTGATCTATTGCCACGTGCCAGCCCAATTAGGTCTTCCAGAGTCACCTGTTAGCTGGCTGATTGTTCACGTTCATGCTGGATCTCGTGGCATCAATGCATGTGCAACTTCTCAAAATCCGTACCTGCCTTCTGTCTTGTACTCCGTACCTACATCCTTTAACCCGTACCGAACGTGAACTCAGCGTTGTCGTTCACCGAGGTAAGTACCGTGCCGTACACTAATAACGCTTCGGCAGGAGATAATTAGGGAGTCCGGCGTTTGCCAGCGCTATTCCGTACCCCCTGGGGGAATTGGCTAAGGCGCAAGAATTTCTGGCGCCAACCAGATGAGGGATAGTGCAGAATCGTTAATTATTGAGCTCTATTCAGCCAATCAGATGCACGGAATATTCAATTCTTACTGGCGTAGGTACGGATTACCTGCCTCTGATTAACCAAGGTACCTGCCGAGTACCACCGGGTACATGTAGCACTCGATCTTGTAACCGTGCGCATCGACGTACCTACCGATGTACCATATGGAGTGCGAATTACACAGTCTACTCTTACCGTTTCTGTGCTAAATGAATCTTTAGGTGATCCGTATTCTCGACTCTCGTAGTCTAGTGATTTGGGCATCGAAAAAAGTAAATCAAGTCGAGTTTGCGCAAGTACGGAGTTTGCGACAGACTGCATGTACAAGCACCCAACGGACACAGGAGACGTGCGATGGTACCTGCCTTACCTGATCGTGACAACGGCTTCAGCAGATTTACATGCACAGTGGATCTGTCCCGTTTGCGAGCCTTCCCGTATTGGGCCTAGCTACCGTCGGTTTAGCCAAGTCCCACTGCCTCCCCTGGGCTGTTCCACTGTTCCACGTCCGAGTACGTACCAAGACGTCAGATGTGGCTACCCGTACCCGCCCCACCGCGCGACCTCACCCATCAAGGTGGAGCCGTGGTCTTTCCCGTTTTTCCCTTTCGAGAAATCTGATCTAGATCCCCCAGGACCCCATCCATCTCATCATCCAACCGTCACTCACGTCACACGCGTCTGCCGCATCCAACGTGATTCGGACCGCCGCCCGTCCTAGGCGACACACTATCTTCCCCATCAACGCCTCGGCACCCTAAACCCCGGAATCTCGAAGCGCTCTTCGCCTGGCGCAAAATCTCGGGGAGGGGCACACACACACTCACACAAAAATAAACCACTAGCCGAACCGAATCGTAAACCGGTGAAAAAAAAAACCGCCCTTTCTTTCTTCTCCATTTCCCCCCGGCCGCGCCTCCGTGTTCTCCTCCGTACCTCCGTTTCCCCGCGTTTCTCCGCCTTCCGCCTTCCGCCTTCCCCGCGCACGCCCACGCGCATACGCAATCCTCACGCACACACGAATTATATCCCATAACCATGAGCAAGAAACGGAAATTGACGCAAGGCGCACGCCCCGGCAACAAGCCCGCCAAGCGGCCCAACACCGGCGGCAACGCCAAGCGACCTGCAGCCGCCGGCGCGAAGCCGCAGCAGAAGCACAACAGCAACAACAACAACAAAGCCGGTAGCAGCGGTCGTGGCCCGGCACTGCCGAAACACCAGCAACACGTCGCGCCGACGATCCCGTTCTCGCCTGAAGACAAGATCCTGCTCGTCGGCGATGGCGATCTGAGCTTTGCCGCGTCGCTGGTCGAGCACCACTTCTGCGCCGACGTGACGGCGACCGTTTTGGAGAAGAATCGCGAGGAGCTGCTGGAGAAGTATCCGCATGCGGCGGAGAACATTGAGAAGATTGAGGCGGAGGAGGATTGTCGCGTGCTTTTCGGCATCGACGCGATGAAGATGGCGCCGTTTACGAATAAGAAGCCGGAGCGCGCGAAGGGGGCGGCGGCTGCGAATACCGGGGATTCCGAGCACGGTGTCATGGATCGCATCTTCTTCAACTTCCCGCATGTCGGCGGGAAGAGCACGGATGTGAATCGGCAGGTCCGGTTTAACCAGGAATTACTGGTAGCGTTCTTCAAGCGCGCGATGCCGAGTCTGACGGTTACTGGCTCTATTATCGTGACGCTGTTCGAGGGCGAGCCGTATACGCTGTGGAATATTCGCGATCTCGCGAGATATTGTGATCTCAAGGTCGAGCGGAGTTTCGCGTTCCAGGCGAGCGCGTATCCGGGGTATCACCATGCGCGCACGCTGGGTGTGGTTCGGGCAAAGAGCGGTGAGATTGGTGGTGGTTGGAAGGGCGAAGACAGGGCTGCAAGGAGCTATATCTTCGTGAAGAAGGATTCTGAGCCTGCGCCGGCTCAGCCGCCGAGGGGTAAGAAGAGGTCGAGGAAGGATGATGATTCTTCCTCGGATGAGGATTGAGCGCTGTTTCTATGGCGATTGGGTCGCATGATGTTCATGTGTGTGTTCAAGGAGCGAAGCTCTAAGCTATCTCTACTAATGTTCGCGAGGATGAGGCGTCATCTCCATGAGATTGGAAAAGTTTTGGATTTCATTATACGCTCATAGGAGGAACATGTCGAATCTTTTCTGCTATTTACACTACTTGCTCAGTCGAGCTTATGAAGAAGCGTGTCAGGTTCAGGAGAATGAGGTTACTTCAAAGAATGTCATTTAGATCAAACGGGAAAAGCTCGCGAAAGTTGGTTGTCTATCGAAGAGCAAGGATCCAGATTGGAAGAAATAAAACGATTAATACTACGATTTTCAACCGACCTTTCGCCTTAACATGCTCATTACTGGATGATCTGCCTTCTATATCTGTTCACCCTGCATGGCACCATTCCGGGGAGTTATCATCAGATTACGCAGAGTTGGAAGACGACACGCGTCGCTGTTCGTAAGGGGAATCCAATAAGTCCGTTTGCAGCGATTCCTCTCCTGCATCCTGCACAGCAAGTTAGAGGACTATCCTATATTCGGTCACGGCGGATAGATGCAGATATGGTCAGTTTCCTCGACCGGGTACGGCCATGGCATGTGGCACAATGCTATTGTTTGTCTTACCGAGTCTATGAGCAGTCAACTCGCGATAGCCATGCGTTTGTAGATATAGTCACAGCTGCTACTGTCCTATCGCTTTCTTTTGATAGGATGCGATGAGATCTGATGAGTCGCAGAAGTCGAGAGGCATCTCTGATATGATTTGACACGATGTAACTCGGATAGTCAATGTTTATACTCATGCTTTTCTTATGATTAGCTCGTACTGAATACGATACGAATGTCTTAAGCGATACGAATCCCGTCCTCTCTTTACACTCACTTACACTTATGCTTCTAACTCTGTTTGCGTTGCCTCGACAACGCTGCAGAGAAGATAAACATGACGATGTTTTTATATATGACGATGTTGTCCAAACTCTACTATCCATCGATTTCGTTGCTGGTGTTTACAAAGTCACGCAAGTCACTAGATCCAAACAAACTTATCAGAAGACTAATACAAGCGGTCAACCATCACACCTTATACCATATCAACACACGAGTTCGTGCAGGGGTCAATCTAGCATGCGATCACGGAGCACGATCTGACTTCCACGAATCAGACATCGGACACACGATCACAGCCGCGCATATCGTGAGACATACGGCTCCCATTCATTGCACTCTGATCGGGCGTAAATCGAAGACAGGCATGCATGGTCCTTCCGGCACATACCGAACCATTCAGAACAAAAGAGAGATGCGCATACACGTGGACTTAGAGATCACTGATACTTGGTTGATATTCTCGGCTCTGATCATATCGCATACTGTTGATAGCAAGAGCTCAGATCGACCTTCATAGACGAAAGACTTCATATGACTGTAGATACAACATCTAACATAACAAGAGTTTCCTTCTGTTGAATGTGTGGTGATGCGTCCTCACCCTCACTTATACGCACTTATACGGTGGTTACACTTGTCCATGGTAACATCTGTAGGCATACGGATTATTCCCTCGGCCGTCTCAAATACATACATATGTACGTACATGATTCCTTGCAGAATCCCCGCGCCATTCCCACATTCGAAAAAGAAAAAGAAAAGAAAACAAATCCCACGTGACAGCGTCCCCTCGCATCAAGCGCCCACCTCCAAATGTCCACGCGGCAAAAGAAGAAACGTTACCCAATGGATTTAATACTACTACCCAGTCTTTGCTGTATTACCCAGTCGTTACAATCATGCACGGAAGACCAATCCAGTCGGGGACAAGGGGGGATGCCCCGTCCGCCTGCCGGAGATTTTATCTATCTATCTATCTATCTCGTCCAAGACTTTTCACCTATTGGCTCGCAGAGATTCTCTCATATTAATTCCGTTTGTTTCTCATTTATTAAAACGTATCGTATTTAAATGGGGTATAAAAATAGTCCACGCATGCGAGAGAAAACCAGGGTCATTCCCACCCGCCACCAAAGCTGATACTTGTACGGATGTGTGTGTGTTTTTCCTGCGTCTTCTCTCTCTTCTTTGCATATTACATGCCCATGCCATGCTTCATGCCTGGATGACCTACATGACCGCCTTTTACTTACCTACATTACGAGTACATACAGGGCATGCTCGGAGCGAAAGACACTCACACACACACCACCATCACGACCGGCAGGCTCTTTTTAACCCCGATTCGTTTGGTTAATGGAATGGGTAAGACACGCAAGAAAAGCCCCGTGGTCAGGGTACGATAGGTAGCACACCTTCAGCTGGGACTTGGCACCACACCCCCGGTGTAGGTAGTAGTTACACCCTGCAGTGTAATATTGCGACAGCTTCGGGTAGACGAGCTGCGAAGAGAGGCAACCGGGTTGTTTATTTACTCTGTAAGAGGTTGTACCCTGTCTGACCACGCTGCTCTGGGGTTTCGGGGGCCTGTCATGTCCGGAGTGGATGGGCAACCTGGTTCGGGCATCTCGTTTATTCCTTTCTCGTGTACCTACCTGTCGTCTACTCACTCAGAAACAGATAAGTATCATGGTATCGACGTTGCGGTGTATAAAGTGGATTTAACTAGCCTCGAATCAACAAGACGATGGAAGTCGAAGACCGAACAGGACTCAAACCAGCATAATTATCCCATGCCCCAATGAAATTCAGGAGAAGATCCGCATTGCAAGTCCAACCAACCAACACCCCTTCTCTCCAATCATCTCCTCGCACCCAAAACCTCGTAACGAATCCCAAGATACGGTAACCTGTCCATCCTCCGAGCATCGCCGACTCGCGATAAAACCTGATAGGCCGGCCGGGAAATAAACAAGAAGCAATGCAAGGCGACTGTACACACAACCACAACCACAACCCTGGCAAAACCCACGCGGATTTGCACCACCTAAAGACCCAGTGCGACCCTCGTACAAGGCGAATGCAACCCTCCCCAGCATCGCACGAAGTACACTACTTATAGCTGGGTATTTATCTACTCGTAGTGTAGGTCGGTATGTCTGTCTGTATGGATGGATGCATGTTTCTCACAGGTCCCCATCGCTTATCCTCGTGGGACTTGGTGTAGTGTAAGGTGTCATAGTAGCCATCCGTACAGACATTCCCAACTACCTACCTAACCATCATCATCACTTCACCAGACAACAATTGACGTACGTAGCATCAGGGGAATTTACCCGTCCCGCATCCCGTCACCACATCCATTCTCCCTACCTCCAACCCTTCCACCTATAGTAAAAAACCCAACCCTGTCCCCGTAAGGCGCGCAGGGATACAACTACCTACCTAAAATAAAATAAAAAAAAATCCTTCAAGAATCGGGGGTTACAATTGGTACCCCAAGAAAAAGAAGACACAGAACGTATCGTAAATCGACCCCATTTGGTGCCACATACACCCCAGCTCCCAGCTCCAGCCCCCCCCGGGCCCGGGGGCTGCGGTTCACCCCTACTCGGGGCGTTTTTTTATCTGCTTTCATTGGAGTATTTCGTACCTACCTACTTCGTATGTAAATACCTACCAGTATATCGTACATACGGAATAAGGAAAGGAGGGGCGCGAGGATATCCGATCCTGCGGCTCGGTCTGCCTGCCTGCCCACACACCACAACTCACACAATAAACAAGAGACAAGACAAGAGAAGACAAGAAACCATAAGCGAAAGAAATAAGCAATACTCCCCAGCGTTTGTTTCTGTATACGCGTAAATGCCCACGTTCTCTGGCGTCGGGCCTCGTGGAACCGTGGCTTGGGTCGACTCAGTCAGTCGTGTGTGTGGTTCCCGGTTCACTACGAGTACCTATTGACGAATTCAATTATTCGTGGGACTTCCGCAGTTCCTTCTCATGTGGATCGAATAATTACCATGTTTCTCGCTAAAGGAAATAGATAGATGGGAAACAATGGCGTGTGGTCCGGGGGTATTCCTCGAGGAATCAACAAAGTCCGAGAATACAACCGTAACCCGTCGACGTTACCAGTCAATGTAACTTACCGTAACGTTGCCGCTTCCGTCTCCGTCCCGTTAACGAAAAGAATCATCAAAAGAAAGATGTAGGTAGTGTGGTATGGATTGGTGTGAAAGTGGCTGTGCTTACGCACCGCAACGCCATGCCATGCCATGCCATGCCATGCCCTATCCTCCCTCGGGGACATCCATCATCCCCCTCCCCATCCTGGATGCCATGCGTCAAAGTCTCACGGAGAGTGATGGCCCCCATTACTCCATGTCCGGAATCTCACGGCGAATAGGTCTTTCAGAAGGTGCCCGAATCAATGTAGTTGGGGGTAGACAGATCAGACGAGAGGACAAGGTAGGTAGGTAAAAGTCCCTTTTCGTAGAACCGAATCAACAACACACGCTTCACATCTCCAGTCCTCGATTCATGAGAAGAAACAAGAGTAAGAATCACCTGCGTAGGACCCGACAATGGCTGGCTTGGCTCGATTTGATGAAATGTCTGCTTTCTGGAGGTAGAGTCCGTTTCCCCCTTCTCTTCTTCTAAACTAACTCCTGCGACTTGGTCTCAACGACTTGGTTTTCCATCTTTCTTTTTCTTCTCGAATCCCGCTACGTACTTCCTTTCGTACAATCGCCAACATATCATGGCAAAAAAGGACCTCACCAATTTGATTAGGTAGCGGCTCGAGACCTTTTCACGCCATAGCCATCATATATGCACGCAGCATAGTGAAATAAAATCAACGCCTGTCTCTCTCCAAATCAGTTTGGGGGTTGGGTGTGGTGTTCTTCTTCTTCTTCTTCGTCCTTTTAGTATACAAAATGGAACATGAGAGGCGAACGCCCTGGGAAGTGCAAGCTGATATGCCGCCAAACTGTACATAAAATAAGAAAATTAGAGCTTGTAAATGCCGCAACAGAAATAAAGGGCCTTCTATCTTTCGCTACTTGTCCATACCATATGCCCGACGCCTTTTTCTTGGGATAGGAGAAGATTCCATCAAGTCGCATCGTACAGTCGTTTTGACATCCAGATACCAGCAAAAAAAATTAGAATAATTTCTCGTATTGTTTTTTTTTTCTGCACGCAAAACGATCAGAACGTCGCCCGGTAGGTGGGATAAGATAGGTATTGAAGACGCCGGCTGGGGTGCGATGTGACGTGAACACCACGTAGAAGTTGTAGGGAGAGAAAAGGACTTCGGAATAGGGTAAAAACGTGTGAAATCTCGAATGAATAGGTATAAAGGGCAACCAGGCAAGCGCTCTACAGCTCGCGTCTCGTCTCGTCTCTTTCTCTTCTCTTCTTCCTTTCTTCTCAAAAGTCTCTGCCATGGTAACCACAGAAATGCCAACCGCCGGCGCCAAGAAAAAAAACGAAGAAAAATTTTTAGCGTCTTCTGCCTTATGTTCGACTAACTACGGGGGAAGCTGGGGCGTTCCTCGATGCTTGATCAGGCATGCTCCTACTCCTGTCTCGATCAGGGAAAATGGGATCTGGGCCTCTATACGGTTCGTAGACTTGTGACGGTCTCGGTGACGGCTGAATCGGAATAGGAGCTCGTGGCCGTGGAAGTATATGGGAATGCGTTTGCTGCTGCTGCTGTTGTTGCTGCTGTTGCTGTTGTTGCTGCTGGTCATGGTGCTGTTGCTGATGTTGCTGGTGTTGTTGCTGCATCAACGGGGCAAGGGGCGGCGACCGTGAGTCCACGGGTGCCAAGCTACGGTCACAGGGAGACATGTTTGTCCTCTCGATCTGTTCTAGAGGCTCCGGTAGAGCCCGCGGCGTCCCAGTGGTCGACGCGGGAGAAACCATGGGGAAAGAACTACTGGCTTGCCGGGGACTGTCGACTGCGGTCGGCCTGGGTCGTTTTCTCGATGTCTGGTCGGCATTAGCGCTTGCGATTTCGTATCCAGAGGAGGGCGCATATTCGCGCTGGCCTTGGGCCTTGGCTAGAACTGGAGGGGCCGGCGTAATTGGCGTGTATTCGGTAGACCGCGCGTAGGCGGCACGGGCTTGGGCCTCCTTGTCGGCCTTGGGCGGCCGTCCACGCCGTTTTCCCGTCGTGGGCAGGGCCGGCGTGCTAGCAACGGGGGCCACGGCTGCATACGTCTTAGCAAGCGGCGGCCGCGGTTGCAAAGCTCGTACTGGAGCAAGAGAGGGCTCGATAGGCGCCGACATAGCCTGTCTCTTCGCTGGGTGATCGATCACGTCGCCGACGGAATTGCGCTTGCTCACTAAACTAGGCGGCGGGAACTTGGTCTGAAACATGTTGTCGACTGCTCCAAAGCATTGGCTCATATTGCGGCCTATTCTCATTAGGATGTGGCACGGGAGGAGTTTTCTTAAGATCAGTACAAACCACCAGGAAGCTGCATCAACATCCAATTCGGCTGAACTTTGTGAGCCTTTATGAAGTCAACAAGTGTAGGCACGTCTATCGCGCTGACTTTGATGATTTCCCCCAGGACGAACCTCTACGGCCCCCACAATGGTCAGTCGGTCGAGCATGAAAACAACGGTTCGGGCACGGGCATATCCATACCTTTTCGTCATCAGAGAAGGTGGTATCCATGGCGAGATTCTGGGTAGGAGACACCCGTACACAATGAGGAAGGGCGGCAAGCAATTCTTTGGCAACACAATTCCAGGCAAGTCATTTGTAACATTTGCAGAATGTAATCAACTGCCAATCATAAGGAGGCAGCTCTATTGCCAGGCAAAGAGGCGGCTGAGCGGGAGAAAGCTAAACAATCCAGGTCGTAGGTTGACCCCTGGTCTTCTATCGCGGAGGCGCAGGACCCCCCATGCGAGAGCGAGAGAGAGCAGGTGAGAGCGAGAAGCAAGGCAAAGGAGGCCCGTAAACAATAGGCAACCAAGGCAGGGTCGACCCAACTCCTCCACCAGGCGAGGCTCAGGAACGGGAATGGGAAAGCGAGAGAGGGAGAAAGAGAGAGAGAGAGAGAGGGAGAGGAGGAGAGGGGAAGGAGGGAAAGTCGCCGTTAGAGTCGTAGGGTCGAAAGACGCGCGCAAAGATGGATAGGTAGTGTGCACGAGTAGAAGGAGGTCAAGCCAGGCGCGTCTCCAGCAAGATCCTCGAGAGCCGGGAAGAAAAAACGAATGGTAGTTAGTTAGTCTCGACTCTACCTGAGAAGTACCCGGGGCTGACTGAGTAGCACAAAACAACAACCTGGTAAAGAACGGCTTCGCTACCTATATCCAGTAATAAGTAGGTCAGTAAGTAGATAGTGTCGGTAGACTACCTGGGTAGTATAGATAGATAGCCAAAAGGATTGACCGGGTAGGAGGAGGGAAATAGTAGCAGGTAGCAGGTAGCAGGTGGTAAGGAAGCAGGTCCAGTAGGTACGGATTCGCTAGCTACCAGCAGACGGATTGCCTGTATGCAGTAAGTCGGCAGGCGGTGGTAGGTCAGTTATGCGTGTAGGAAGGAGGTAGGCAGGTAGGCAGTGTAGGTGAGTCGACAGGTGAGTTCAGATAAGACCCAAGGTACGGAGCACGTCGCCAGCCCCAGGTACGTCGAGGTACCCTTTTCGACGGCCGAGTCCCTGCTGGGCCCCGTGCTGCCCACGTTCGCGGGCGAGAAATCAGACCACTGTGCCTATACGGGCAATGAACCCAGAGCGTCTAGGCGTGAACGGGATAGTAGTATCCTCATCGGGCAAGGACTCATGTGTCGCAGTGTAGGTGTACATCCGCTATACATGCAAGGTCGTATAGATACGTACCAGATGCGCAGGGTTACGCGGCGCCGACACTAGGCAGGTATGAGGATAGGCAGGTACGGTTAGGCAGGTAAGGTGTAGTTACGGTACCTTGTGCAGCAACAAGGTATGCACCAAAACAATAAACAAACTAACCCGGCCGAGACGAGGACCCTTTTTTGACTCGGTCAGAATATGTACGAAGTATAAGGCGTGAAGGAGCCGGGCACGGGTGGGTGTAGTTGCTGGGTTTGTACGGAGAATATCTCAGGGCAAAGAGGGCTAAATAGTACCGTAGACAATAACACCAAGCAGATAGTAGTGTTGTGAAAAGTAGGCACGGTATCCGTATCTAATCCGTACTTGTAGGTATGTAGGCAGGTTACCAGGCCGGTACGGATTAGAAACGGGGGGACTGGGACTGGACCTGGACCTGGACCTGGGGGGAACGGGGGGAAACGGCTGTTGCTCGCTGTTGGCCTTGCAATTGTTCCGTAGTTAGGTAGTACGGTAGATAGTGTATCCCGTAAGTACTTGATCGATAATCCGTAGATGAGAGGGCAAACGGTACGAAGAAGGCAAAGAATGGTAAGGGTATATGCAGTTAGCGTGGGTAACTGTACCAAAAATAGGAAAACTGAAAACGACTGATGAGCGTGTCAGGGGGGGGTGACCGAGAGATCAGGGCGTTGTGACCAGTGACCACCCTATCGTAGGTACCATCTAGCTGGCAGTTTAGTTTAGTTTAGTTCTAGTTCGCCCGAGAACTGGAGCTTCAAAGCTAACAAGTGCCTACCTTAGGGGGTTATTAGATAGATCCTCTTGGGACCAGCCCAACCTCCCGGTACTTGTGGTCCAAGTATACTCCGTACACTTATTAACCACCACCACACACAACACGCCCACGACGCCCACGCACTCACAGACAGACAGACACACGCCTTGCTCTCACACTATGATACACAGACAGACAGACACACACATACCTCTTCCTTTCTCTCCCTCTCCCTCTCTCTCTTTCTCTTCCTCTACACACACACACACAGACACAGACACACATACACGCACTCACACGCACACATGCACACACATATGCATACATATACACGTGAGCGACCAAACGAACACGCACACACGTACACGCACACACAACTCCTTGTCAATAGGCAAAAGAGGTAAAGACGATGCCAACCAGCAAGAAGTAGAAGAAAGGCGACAGGCCGCGACAACAACAGACCCAGCTCGTAACATCCGGGGAGAGGAAGAAACGGAGGGATAATATAGTCCCCAGTTGCAGAGCAGGCCGCCGCACGACAAGGCCAAGTCTCCAGGGGCGAATGAAGGGGATCGGTGTAAGTGGCAACAAAGGCAAGAAAGGGGCTTGCTGACTGATTGGTCTGACAGGTCACGAAAGCAACTCGAGGGACATTTCTTGTCGGGCCATCAACCCAAACTCCCCGCGTGGTAGATTAGGAAAAAAGTAGGTAAGTAGAAAATAATAAGGAGAAGGATAGAAGAGGTAAGGACGTGTCGCTTTATGTATTCCTTCTCTCCATTCGACTTCAACTCCACTCCCAGATTTTAAAGGACAGACAGAAGATGGCACAGCCGTGGCGAATTGCAACGAGCGAAGTACCTAACAAGACAGACCAGATAGACACCTCTATAGGCTCTTGATGTAGGTATAGCGAGCAACGGGCTTAGAAGCGTCTCATTGCCGTGCAGGCGTGCAGCCGCGTAACTCGCGGGAAACCTCTTGCTCAAGAGAGGCCCTGCCAGCAGACGAGGTGATAGGTAGGTCATATGCTGATGATACCTACTCGCCTAGTGAGTTCAGATGCATAGCATGCAACCACCAGGAACTGCAACGAGCAGCTGAGTGGCCAGCGAGCCTGCCATGCAGATGCGCCTCACAACAAGTAAGCCAATCCCTCTGACTACTTACCTAAACAGATCAGTCGCATGACTTGACCAGTTCTCAGAGACAAAATTTGCCCACACCACTATTCCTAGTACCTAAAAGGTACGTAGTCTGACATCGAGCGTGTGTCTTATTATGGCCGCGGAGCTACGATACTCGTAGACAATGCATCGGCCATTACGAGTGCATCATCGCTGGCTGGTAAAAGCAAAGACAGGAACAAGAGGCGACTGACGGAGTAGACGGACGTTTGGTCTGAAAACCCGTTAGCCTCTCTGTACGACCGGATCGAGGACGAGGAAAGAAACCAGGAACGTTCATTGGACACGCCACACCTCTGCTGCCGGCTTTGCTGGCCTTGCAGTCCCTCAATCTCATAAGCGGGAAGCGGTGACAGTTTGAGTGGTCAAGATTCACTGGACGCTTGCCAATCAGGCCGCTAGGAGGGCCTCTGCGAAATGCTCATCGAGTGGGGGAATAAGCACAGATCACGAGTTCGTCGTCTGACCGGACTCGAGCCGCAACCCGGTGATCCCATTCAAAAGTCACACTTTCGCGGCATGTTATGAGATACATGTCGAATGCGCGCGCGCGAGCTCTCGACAGACAGACGGCAAGACAGAATAAGCATCAATCGCCGGAGAATGTGGTGCGAACGCCAGGGTATCTCTCGACCAGGACTCCGTCCTCTTATATATTCCCCAGCTTTGTGCCAATCTGCATACCACCTCCTTTTTCGCCTAGAATTGCATGTTGTGCTGGCATGAGTTGGCATCTCCTCATCGGATCCACCAGGCATGTATGGGATACAGTGCCTTATATTAGCTTCTTACGACCAGCATCTGATGGAACTCGAAGTGCAGCCACCCTTGCGCGTGCCTGCCGAAGAGGGCCACAAGAACATTGGATCAGAATTGGCTACTGGCTCGGCTTCTTCTGTGTGTACGAGTACGAGTAGTAGCTGCTGGTCCAGATTCTGGAAGAAGCACGGGCCGACACGCTGCAGGAGAGGTGCCATTGCAGCACCGCCGTATATATATGTGTGCCAGCTTCGCATCTGGGACATACCAAGCTTTTACTCGGTGTCTCCTCTCGAGGATCTCCTGGTTGACCTGCAGAGAGATGAAACCGTTGTTGGGCAGAGACAAGACATTGGTGCTGATGGTGACGAGTATGTGTCGTAAACCCTTTTTGAAAAGAGCTTGTCGGCGATGTCTGCTTACTTACATCGGTGTGATCCCCTCTGCTTCTAGGACCACGTGCGTGCTGCCTCTCCAATGGTGGTCGCGGCAATAGCAGAAGAGTACTAAGTAGAACCCAGGTACGCTTCATACGAGTAGAATCCCAGAGCCACCTCGATCGTGCGCAGGATGGCTGAGCGAAGAAAGAATCACATGCAACCGCATGCTGGCCTCTGAGCAGACGCAGCACGCCAGCACGCCAGCACGCCGGACTCACTGAATAATACCCGGGTGATAAGAAGTGCACGCAAATGGATGCTTGCAACCTGCGACCTCTGGTTCAGCCGAGGGTTACCGATGCTCTGACTTACCTACATGCCCATTCCGTAGTACGGAGTACGGAATACATCATGGTAACTGCAGTAGGTACACCACACCAGGGAGGTATCACCCACTGCTGGGGCTATAGAGAGATACGAGTGAGTGAGTGTTGCAGATGAGGTGCATCGGGACAAGAACAGGCACAGGCACAAGAACAAGGACAAAAGCAGGATAAAAAGCAGCGGCGGTAGATTGCCCGGTAGGTGTCGACCTTAGAGTTCGCGGAGAGCGACTCCGGCCAGGAGAAGGGCCCACTGTACCCGATAGTTACACCTTACCGCGATGATTAGGTACACTTCTCCATAGGGATTTTCTATGCATCTTCCGGGGCCTTGCACAGATCATGATACCCAACACCTAACACAGGACGTGGGTGAAGGTAAGTACGAAGTACCTGGGTACGGATTACGCTGCCACTACAGGAAGGTACATACCGCGCTGTACCTGCCTACCTCATCGCCCGCTGGACAAATGACAAATGTACTTCGTACCTTCCTCCCTCTTACAGAATACCTGATCTCTTTTTTTGCGACGACCAATTCGCGTTAACCTTCTCGTCTTCTCTTCTTCTCAACCACCAGCAACGCCCACGACCAAAAACGCTGGCCTGTGAATGTGAAGGCCGCCTCCATCCAGCACGCACCACTTTACAATTGGGATGCCCATTGGCCTGCGATGTCACAAACTTCAGCTGCCAGTTAGTTCCCGTCAACTGTTTCGGCGCGCTCTCGTCTCCTCTCCCTCCTCTTCCACATTCTCTACCTACCACCGATATCACCGCCGGGTTCTGTCTGCAGTCCCACTTGACATCCACTCACCTACCTACACTCACCAACAACAAGGATACGCTCCTCTACTTTTTCTCCTTTTACTCCGGGTTCGCACCACGCCTTGCATGTCCTCCAGGCGCGCCTAGCATTGCACAACGCCCGTATCTGATCGTGTGTCCGTCGGTCAGAACCGCACCTCTCCAGTCTAGTCGACAACACTCTATCTCCTACGTACCATCACCTAGTTACCTGGACTCATCTGCGGCGTCTATCTTCCGAAACCCTACTCTTCGCACAAGCATTAGCTTTCTCCCCTCAAAATGGAGGACGGCGACCTCAAGGATGGCTCGGAGAGCCTTGCGGTAAACAGTCTGGGCTCCACACCCCCTGTAACTACAAAGGAGGATCGCGGTATGGACTCCACGCCTGAGAGCAAGGGTGTTCGATCCGAGAGCATGTCGCCAGATGACCAGAAGGCCCCCAGTGATGATGCGTCAACTCCTGACGCCATACCGCCGAAGCTCTCGCGCAAAGCCTCACAGAAGCTACCGCCGCGCTCTCCCACTCTTCTTACCGATTTACCAGATGTGACGGCCGAGTCGTGCGAACACTTCCAGGTTATTCCGGACTGTTTATACGGCTCAAAGTCACTAGGCTCGACAGATCACGATTCACTAGATTGTGACTGCAACGAAGAATGGCGTAGGCATCCCATTTGATTCTCGGTCATTAGGCTATAGCATGCTGACGATTACTCTTTGTGTAGGGGATGGCGTAAACCACGCTTGTGGTGAAGATTCTGATTGTATCAATCGGGCTACCAAGATGGAATGTGTCGACGCCAACTGCAACTGTGGAAACGGTTGTCAGAATCAAAGATTCCAACGAAAGCAGTACGCCGATGTCTCTGTCATAAAGACGGACAAGAAAGGGTTCGGCCTCCGTGCAAACTCCGACCTGCAAGAGAACCAGTTCATCTTCGAGTATATTGGCGAAGTCATCAACGAGCCTACATTTCGCCGACGCGCTATCCAATACGACAAGGAGGGTATCCAGCACTTCTATTTTATGTCACTAACCAAAAACGAATTCGTAGATGCCACCAAAAAGGGAAATCTCGGTCGTTTCTGCAATCACTCCTGCAACCCCAACTGCTACGTGGACAAATGGGTGGTTGGCAACAAGTTGCGCATGGGCATTTTTGCCAACCGAAAAATCCAGCCGGGTGAGGAGTTAGTGTTCAACTACAATGTCGACAGATATGGTGCAGACCCACAACCTTGCTACTGTGGTGAGGCCAATTGCATCGGTTTCATTGGAGGCAAGACTCAGACAGAGCGGGCTACGAAGCTGTCCGATGCGACTGTTGAGGCGTTGGGTATTGATGATAGCGAAGGATGGGATACAGCGGTCGCTAAGAAACCACGGAAGCGGAAGATCAGCGAAGATGACGAGGATTATGTTAACAGCGTGACGGCTCGGCGGCTTGAAGAGAAGGACGTTACTAAGGTTATGGCTACTCTCATGCAGTGCAAGGAGAAGTGGATCGCTGTCAAGTTGCTGCAGCGTATTCAACGCAGCGACGATGACCGGGTTCGCAACCGGGTGGTCCAAATGCACGGATACCAGATTCTGAAGACTGTCCTGAACACTTTTATCCAGGACAACAATGTCGTTCTTCAAGTTCTGGACATTCTCTACCGCTTCCCACGCTTGACGAAGAACAAGATTGTGGACTCGAAGATTGAATCCACCGTACAGGGCCTCACCAAGTCAGAGCACGAGAATGTCGCTATGGAGTCGACACGGCTTCTCGATGAGTGGAGCAAGTTGGAAGTCGGTTACAGGATTCCTCGAAAGAAGGTTGACCCCAATGCGCCAACCAGTCAAGCCCCGCAGCTTGTGAATTCCTTTGAGGAGCGTCGTGGGGCCCGCACGGAAGAACCAAAGAATACGCTGATCTCACTGCCCGTGAATACTCCCAAGGGACCACGGAGCAATATACCTCAGAGAAATCCCAATCTGTTCAATGGCCCATCACGACGCAACCGTCACGCGCACCCTGGTCTTCCTGCAGGATGGTTTGTGGCCACTGATAAGCGCGGCAGCCTGTACTATTACACCAAAACTGGTGCTACAACTTGGCAACGACCAACAGCACCTGCACCGGACGTTGCGCCAAACCAGCCCAATGGACCCTCCAAGGCACAGCAAGAACAGAAGACACTACAGAACATCATTGATTCTTTGACTAAACCTGGAGCCGCGCCCGGTCGTTCTGCATCGCATACCCCGCAACCAGCCAGCACGCCTGTGCAAGAAACCAAGAAGGAGAAATGGCGATCTCTACCCATTGAGAAGCAAATGAAGGTCTACGAAAATACGGTATGTCTACGCTCAGTGATTCCTGTTGTCGTCTTCCCCCTTTTTGTGCGTGCCATATTGACCTTTGATAGCTTTTCCCCCATGTCAAATATGTTATGGACAAATTTCGACATAAGTTGCCGAGAGAGGACCTCAAGAAGTTCGCGAAAGACGTTAACAAGAAGCTTGTCAGTTCCGACTACAAGAATAAGCGTGTGGACGATCCCACGTCAATTCCGGACAAGCGGGTGAGAAAAGTCAAGGAGTATGTCAAGGACTTTTTCGATCGTGCCGTTGAGAAGTATCAGGAGCATGAGAAGAAGAAAGGGCAGGGAAACTCCGCGACGAACTTGAAGAGCACCCAACGGCCAAGCAATGGACACTCTCCTCCTACAGAGACTAGCGGGAACAGGGAGAACGCGGATGTCGTGATGACCGATGACGACCAAGCCAGCACAACGCCGGGTAGCGCCGAACGAAAAAGAAAACGTGAAGACGATACCACCGAGTCGCTGCATGCAACGCCACCCGAGACACGATCGCCCAAGCGAGTGAAGGAGCGAAACGAGAATGACGCGCCTAGTCCACCTCCGCCGCCTCCACCCCCGCCGCTAGATAATACGAATTCCTTCAATTCAGTAAGCACAGAACCAGAGAGTTCTTCCAGCGAGCCAAGCACAGCCCCATCGCAGCATGAGGAGGATTTAGAGAGACGGAGATTACGAGAAGAGGAGGCCGCTCTCGAAAGGGAGAATGAGCTTAATATGCTCGAGTTCCAGCGGGGCGAGCTCAATAATGAGGCAGCGCGAGTGATGAGCCATTAAGCAGCGTGAGGCTCATTTGGAGGATGCCTATCTTCTGGCTTTCCTCATTCTATATTTGTTATTGTTTTGTTTTTTCGGTTCGTCACGACCATGCATCCCAGGGTGCATTTCTCAGTCGCGAACAGTTGACGGATGTGACGTACACTTCGTCTAGCAAAGGGCCATAGTTCCCGGCGTCCAGGAAGCTATAATACCAGCGCCTAGCAATTGTCTATTTCATTTCATCGTATACCAGCTATTCGTTCGCGTGTATACATTTGCCAGTCACCAAGTCGTACATATCCCGTGGGAGTTGTTGGTCTCCAGGGCTCTCTGGGGCATCAGATACCTTTGCCGGTCTACATCCCTCACCGTCGGGTCAGTAACGGGGTTAGAGGAGACGAACAAGAATAAAAGGGTATAGGTTTTTCGGACGCATGATAGTTTCACTAATGAGCCCCATGATTCCCGCCGTCATACCGCTGGTTAGGATCCTCTCTTCGAACTTTCGATTCGTCGTCTTCAGGGGATCCTAGACCAAATGCTCTCTCTACACAAGGAGAGCAGTTTTTTTTTTCTAAAAGGAGGGGAAAAGGCCAGCGCAGAAGTCGCTGGATGGATGGTTGGATGGATGGTTGGGGTGGGATAGATTAAGCCCCTCAGATACCTTACGTTGCACCCCATGTGAAAGTTGGGTCGTGCAGGACTCATACACCACCTACATACCTAATGATGGGGATCCGTCTGTACAATACTGAGAAACAGACGCCTATTAGCTGTAATCGTAACTCTTGCCTCATGATCATAGGTGGTAGCTGGAGGTGATGAAGCCCGTGTTTGCATATGATTCCTACTACCTCGGTATCTAGGTAGACGGTGGTGAGTTGACTGGCTAGGAATATTTCAACATTCTCCGAGTTGACAACATCTCCGCACGAACCCAACTTAAAGACTGCTGCCTTAAACCCCGCGGCGTTCACTCGCTTGATCTTCCCTTCTTGTACCTCCTTGTATATCTCCTCCTTGTATTCTCCCTGCCGATAATAACGCCCTTCTCATAGGGAAATGGATAGTACGAGTAGTAGAATTAATCTCGAAAGGACGAGGTTCATGAAATTGCTCCATTTCAAGTCTTGCTCTTATGAGTGCTATTATATAGCAGACCTACTTAAGATGGGTAGCAGCAGACCTCAGATGGATACGAAATAGAAGAACGTGCTGAGGCTATGTTAAGACGGGCGTTGCATCTACTTTACCTACTTGTACCAGCATGGAATACGATACAAGAAGAGGTAATAAGTATCCAGACCTACGCGAACGACCGTGCACCCGGTCTGGTGATACGTGGAGTTCCAGGATCTCCATATGCGGCTGAGAAAAAGTCCACGTCCGTGTTCCTCAACATTTGTATTTGTCACAAAAACTGACTTGACTTGACTTGACTCCTCTACATGGTTTGATTTTCTACCCGAATGTATCCGGCATGTAGGTAGGTTATGTAGTTTCCTCTTCTGTTCCCTCGTGATACTACTCACGCCTGTTTGTTTGTTTGTTCCGTACTAATCCGACTCGCGGGGCCAAGAGAAGCAGAGCAAAGCTTTAAGCTATGTTGATCGCGTCCCGTCGATCCTCGTCTCATTACCAGCCATAACCTTCATTAAACCCTTACCCTCTTTTTTCATATTTGTTTTCTCATCAATCATTCCAAATTTATGCTCTTGCCCCCGAAGGACCCAGATTAACGAAGCTTCTAGAAGCCCTTAGTCTAGTTCGATACGATCTTCTCCATGGCCGCAAGGAGAATATCGGCATGGTGCTTCTCGAAGATGAGCATGGGCCGCAAACGCACAGCGCTAGCACCGCTGCCACCAATGTTGATACCGAACTTCTTGGCCTTCTTGAGGAACTCGTCGCGGCTCGGGTTGTCGAAGGCAATGAAGGTACCCTGACCCTTGCCACGGAGGTTCTGGAACTGGCCGGGGTATTTCTGAGCGAGCTGCTCGAGCTTGCCGAACAAGTAGTCGCCGACCTTGGCGGTGTGCTCGACCAATCCGAGACGCTCGACCTCATCGATGATGCCGCGGAACAGAAGAGCCCGAGCCGGGTCACCCATCCAGGTGTTGAACTGACGGTAGGGCTTGTTGGGTCGCAGGGATGAATCGCCGAAGTAGTAGCCGGCAGTCTGTGCCTTCTTACTGAAGGTCACCATGTCCGGTGGGGTGGGCAAGTTCCAGTGCTCGTGCGCCCAGAACTTACCGGTGGCACCCACACCAGTCTGAACTTCGTCGACGATCAACAACACACCGTGCTTCTTCGTAAGTTCTCGCAGACCACGGAAGAATGCAGGCGAAGCGTGGTTGTCACCACCCTCGGACTGAATGGGCTCAACAATAACAGCGCAGGGAGGGACGTGGTAGTTCTTGATGAGGTGCTCAACCTCAGCAAGGGAGTCGGCCTCGGCCTTCGCGTTCTCCTCGACGTGCTCTTCGAGAGGGTACTTGAGCTGAGGGAAGGTAGCCTGGGGCCAGTCGAAAGCCGGGATATCGATCTTGTGAATAGGCTTTGAACGAGTTGTCGACAGAGTACCGAAAAGACGGCCGTGGAAAGCGGTCTTGAACGACAGAATGGAAAGGTTGGATGAACCGGGGCTCTGGTTGTTCATGGAAGACTCCAATTCGGCCTCAGTGAACTCAACAGACGGACCACCTCGCTCCTTTTGACGTCGCCACATGAAGGCGGCTTTGTATGCCGTCTCGTTCGCATCGGAGCCGGCCATGGCGGTGAAAACCTGGTTGAGTCCAGGAGGCGCCACCTTGAGGATACCAGTCTCGAGAATATCAGCCCAATCGTGAGATGGGAAGTTACCAAGTGCTGGCCGGTTGATGAGAGCAGTGGTCATCTCAGGGCTCTCAGCGATCTTCTTCAAGACCGGGTTATTGTAGCCAATGGGGATAGAGGCGATCTGGGCGTATCTTTGCATGTTGTCAGTTACAGCTGGACGACTTGACCTATGTTATTCTGGTCAGTCCTTGAAACTTACACATCAAGCAACGCGTTTCCATCTGGGTCCACAATGTAGTTGCCAACGCTCTTCGTGTAGTCGGCAAGCATGTTCGTGCTTCGCGTGTCGAAGACCTTGTCCAGCTTCTCAATGTACTCCATGGCCTTGGGACCGGGGATGGCCGTCTTGACGACTGGGCCTTCCGGCTCGCCACTGTAGAAGGTTGACGCCATTCTAACGCCCGAAGAAACTGCTTGTCTGCTTAATACGGCTCGGGCAGAGATCAGCGTGGCTCGAGAAGCTGAGGCAGAAGCTAGAGATGTTGTTAGCTGCCGGGCTGCGGCGGAAACAGGGCGAATGCCGCCTCCAAGACGGAGAGCTGCCATCTTTAATTAAGGAGGCCGATCTGGTGGGCGAAGGGCACAAAGAGTCACGACAGAGGATTGGATCGCGAGTGAATCAGAAGCAGAGGCAGAAACAGAAGCAACGCACAGCATAAACTTGGCCGTAACGTCGCACCGACAGCAATGATTGGCGCGATGATGGTCGAGAAGCAGAAGCGAGTGATCTAATCGAGGTGCTTCCTGCGGCATAGGAGGAGATTGGGCAGCGGAGAGTGCTCGCGGTCGGCGTGTCTTATCAATGATTTGCTGCGTGGGTCTCTGTGCTCCCGTCTCTCTGCCTTACGTACTTGAAAGGTAGGTACTTCACTTCGTAGGCCGGTGGGTGTGCCGAGTTGTGCTGGTAAGGCGATGTGGTATTCCGTAAAAGTGCGTGTAGCATTCCGTACTCGCTCGCCGGGGCCTTGATAACAGGGCACCTACGCCCCCCCTCCTCCACTGTCCAGGTCCCCTCCGGCAAGCCTATGCGCCCATCGATTGGGCTGATCGAGTAGGGAAGGCGCGCTAGCACATGATACGGTTTTGCGGGGTTGTTTCGCGTGCAGCTGATTGGCTGCGATCATGAACGACGTCAGCGATTCCGGTTCGCGGCTAAGCCGTTTCTATCCAAAGCGTGCCGGACGGGCAGGAGCGTCGTTCTTTTTTATCTCCTTACGTTCCCGTATCGCGCTAGCGCCGTGTCGTTGGCGCCCTTGTCGATGAGACCCCGACCTGCTTCGGGCAAGTCCATGCGGGTGATCACTTGATCACCTTTATCAGTCTTTCCGTCTTCCGTTCTTCACGACATCTCTTGATAACTGTAAGCATCTTCACCCGAGACCGGCCCCGTGTCCAATGGGAACTGTTCTTATTACACGATCTTTATGCTGCCACCAGATATCGTACGAGAATATCTCAGTTGTGGGTTGGATTCTCTGTCCATAAATACGGAAACCCGTCCTCCGGCCTCAATCAATACTAATCACTTTCATTGCCACGGCCCCCGTGTGTGATTGAGTTGATATTCTGTGAACGGCCTGTGAACAGGCGGTTCAGCCGTGGTGTTGCTGCAACCTGCGGCGCCGAAGTACCGTCCTTGGCAACGCCATGCGCCGAACTGGTCCGGGTTGCCGTGTCACCAGATATAAAGCCACAGGGTCTTGAATGTCTTCTCTTCAATAAAAGGCAACTCCTTGATAGCTTCATGGCTTCACGATACGATTCGACTTATGGAATCTCTCAGCAGCAAAGGTAACTGACGATGCCAGGCTTTTTGGCCAAGCCTTTGATCATGCGGACTTAAGGCTTATCCCCGATTGACTGGCTACGGTATCTTCTTCATCTCACATCACATGGCCGATCAATTGGCCGAGAGCGATCGCGGTTCCTGCGGAATCATGCGGCTCACACCCTGCAGATCTTGACAGCAAGCCTGCCAAATGGCATTCTCGCAATCTAGATTGGTCGCGATTGTTCTGGTTGTCGATGTCCTCCGATCGAAGCATTAGAGAGGAAGACAGAGTCATCCTCTTGGCAACATGGCTTAAGCAGCTATTGATGCCCGATTCCAATTGAGGAAGCTCAAGGAGAAGCACGTTGTGAATGAGATGACCGGATAGATTGATGGGGAAGACCGAACTCCAGGCCCCGATACTCTTATCAAACATATTCAAATGAAGTGAGATGAAATGAAATCTTTCGAGAAGCTCAGGACAGCAATTGTCCACATCTCACTAGTGTCAACTGTCGGGTAGTCATTATAATAGCAAGTGCTATTATATCTCGATGTGTTTTTTCGTGTATTCTTTCCGTAATGAGTTTTATCTCCAATGTTGATCTGCACGGATCTTCCCGTGCCTCGTCAGCACTCGCCTCCTTTGCTAGAGAGGCGATGATTTGGACCAGAATCGGGGAAATGAGGTTCATATTTGGAGATGACTTCGAGGCCGGAACGATAGAGATGCGCTGGACATTATTAATTGGAAATAGGAAGTTGTAGATAGGCTTCTGGACTCACCCTCTATGATATGATGATAGCTAATGGGCATTCTAAAGCGAACTATTCTGACCGATGTTCTGCGTTATCGTGGTGCTCATAGTATCTTCATTAATATCCTCTCGCCTGGCAAGTATCAAGGCCTTTGGATCGGAAAGAATCCATCCTGATATGGAGCAACATCTCTGTGCCCTCGGAAGATATCGCACATCTGCCTCGATACCAATATGACCCCAACGTCAATATGGCAAACGCAGTACTCCATAGTGAGTATACATTGAGTAACGGTATAGAATAGCTTCACCATCGAAGCGCACACCGACCCCGACCCTCCTTTTCTTTTGACAGGTAACGGTTCCGTTTCTTATTCCCCGGTGTACAAAGCCGAATTATATTTATTCTTCCACATTATAGACTGCTCTAACCCAATCGGCACTTTACGCGGCACGATCTCGTCCTGCTCGACATAGTACACATGCCAATATACGTCCCCTGTCCTACGAGCTTGGAGATCGGGATATGTCGGAATTATTCGGTAAGAGGCGATTCACGACGTACATTTGTCCGACTTAATCAATCAATCTAACGTCGTGAATAGACTCGATTCATTATCTGATGCTAGTATGTAGGTTGTCTAGTGTATGTTCGTATCACAGACAGGCGTTCGCTCAGACATTGACTTGCGCCGGTATCTGTCATGTCAGGGGTCCCGTCTGCAGTGTTTCTTTTTTCCTCCCCCAGATTGTTCTGCGTCAATCTAATCTAGATACTCACCTCGGTAGTACTGGCATCGCACAGTGATTGCCGGGGTTGAATCTTCCACTGCGCCGACAGATGCCTTTTGTGTGATATCCTTCTCATCGCAGGTGTGACTGGAGAGCCTACCTAGATAAGCGACGAGAGGTTTCGCCACATCCAACTTTTCTCCTCGAAATAATTGCTTCTCGGTTCACTATCGAATTTCATGACAGATATTGGGTTAGTATGTGCGATGGCGAATCCCATACGTCAAGGCGATTCGATACCAATTCGGGATCCAGCTAATTCAGGAGACTTGCAAATGCTCGTCATTACCGCATCCGGAGTTTGCGCCGTGAGCTGAGGGAAACAATGGCGCGATGAGATGGCCTGAGTTCGGAGATATAAGGATGACGCTCCAGTCGACTCTGAATCAAATAGCTTATGAGTCCCCTTCGGACAAGATCCGTTTACTCACCTATCCCGTCGCACCAAGTTCGCACTGCCACAACCATCAAAATAGAAGGGGCGGCTCCTTTTCAACACGAACCGACGACAAATAAAATATACCGAGGTATGGAGTGCGGAATATACTACGCCAAGAAGCGAAGACGTAAGTATATTAATTGACCGATTTATTGGTGCGACAAAATGCGCGCGCTTGGGGATCCGGACTCGATCGCACAGCAAGATCTAGTCTATTTGCTGCCGGGTGCGCGCCCTTGTGCGAGCCTGCTGCCGGGCTGTTAGGGGTTCGCTTGGGTTGTATTGGTTGATAGATATGGAGATTCTGCACATGAGGACGTTGGAGCACAGCAAAGCCTTGTTGCGTGGGCGTCTGCCCTGTCCTGTATCGCTGAATGCGCCAGCCGACGCCTCGCTCCGTCCTAGCCAATGAGTAGCGAGCGACCCATGAGCATCTCAGCTATCGAGACAGGCCGCTGTCATCGCCCTTTTGTCTCGCTAGGCGTGAATAGTGCCCAACGAGGCTTGCGCTCCCTTCAGTGCCTGGCGGCATGGCTTGAGGCGAGTGTTATCGAATAGGACGGGATTTCAAGACAAGTCCAGTGTGGATCACGGTGGGAGAAGATCGTGCACACCTCGGAGCAGTGCCGTACTCGTATGTATACTCCGTGCAGTCCATTTCGATGGGGTCGGAGGTGCGTTATGTATGTAATTCTTACATGCCTATACATACATACTATCGGCATAGTAAGTGCATGGATTGGAGGTGGTGTACTTTGTAAAGTGGTACTTCGTAGTAGAGACCTATTATTACCTAGGTAGCAGGTAAACTCGGATCATTCGGAAATTTAGGGGGGTCAAGGGTGAAGGTCGAGGATACACTTGCGCTCTGTGGTCGGGTTAGTTACATTCTGTCTGACCTCTGAACAAGGAAAGCCACGTGAAACGGTGGCGATGACTTCGGAACGAGTACAACCGTCAACTCCAAGCCAAGCTTACCCCAGGTCTAGGTAGTAACTGACGAGACTGAGTGAGCTACAGCTCAAGCTATGTCTCAACTAGTATTCTGATACATCATGTCAGGGAATTGCGTACCTGGTGATACTATTATTATCTTGACGGAACTCCTGATTTTCACGTCCAAATTTCTCTGAGGGTGAGAAGTGTGCTCGTATGCATGGGTCGTCGAAGCGTGCGATCAGCTGGGCACGTTAGGGGGAAGTTGAGCTGTCTAAGATCTCGCCGTACCGCTCTTCTGGGTTTCTAGAATCCGATCTTCTGCGTCGGTAATTTGGCTTGTGTGCGCTACTGCGAACTAGAAGGTTCTAACAACTGCGCTTGCGATGCCTAGATGGGTAGGCAGTAGATTGCCCAAAGTGCGCTATCAAGTTAGTTAGCATCCCGTATCCTATATTAAGTACACACTAATACTACCAGCTTACCTGGCAGCTCTCGTCTTGGTTGCTTCCTGTGGGGGCCAGGTACGTGAAGGCTCATATGCCTAGTGTGCCTATATGTAGATCATGAGGCTTTTGGTGTTACCACTTGTATGACTTCTCCAGACCACCGTGGCCAGATGACCAACAGGATCTGATATACGGATTGCCGGAGCCGGCCCAAGGCAGGCTCATAACAGCGTCCCTCGCGTTTCCGAGGAGATCCCAGAGAAACGATGAATATGGAAGGCTCGCTTAACGGGGGTTCGTGTTGGGGAGCCCAAGAACTCCGCTGTCAAAGACGTACCAACTGTTCCTAGGTTAGTCTTCTCTGATACGGCGGCTTTCCGGCCTCAGCCATCGTGTCCAGCACTTCAGTAAGCCTGCAATTTAAAATGCCCGCAAATTTCGTCGTGAACTGTGGTACGGTTCCTTGCTGCTGCCGCCGCTACTGCCGCGTATGATCCTCCTCGAAGTCATCCACTCACGGGGCTCGTAACTGGAGCTAGGTAGCTAGGTCCGTGTAAGCGTACATACATATGAGGTAGGTATGTATGTACGAGTATGCTGAATTTTCTGAGCAACTGCGGGAGCTCAGCGGCAAGTCTGACTGACGTCTGACTCGCTAGTCAGTTTTGGGCTGGAACTAGTACTTGTAGGAAGAAGTCAAGTAGGAATTTCCATGGAGGGAGAACCTAGGTCGTCGAGAAGCAATCAGTACATACGAGATGTTAGCAGTAAGAAGCGTGTTTGTTCCGTGTAAAAGATTGCAAACAATCGTTCCACTCTGCAAGTCAGTCCTCCCGCAGCCGCATTGTGACCAACCACGTTGTCGAGAGCCTTCAAAGAAGGAGCAAAAAGACAGAGGATAGGAGGTCGGCAGTGTCTCGGGATGATTGTGCCTGGATATGCAACCCGACCTGGTAGGCATCCACTCCGTATTTGCGAATTGTCTCCCGTATGACCGTCAGCACGGTTCCTGATGAGCGTGTTGTAGGAACTCTTTGATCTCACAGGGCTGAGACAAATGCCACACTAATCTCCTCTGCACGTGTCGTGAGTGCTGGAGCGGCACACATCCTGACCTTTTCTGTGTTAGGCATCGTGGTTCGCAGGTCGCGGTTGTTCCTGGTGTTTTCTCACTCGGATCGTTGCTGATCGTTGCTGATCTCTGCCAGTGAAGGTGACCGAGGAAGAACTCCGCTGGCCGGCGACCAGATTGGATGGGAAGGGCACTAGAGACGATTGGGTTAGCCGTGAGTCGATGAAAGGTTTTTCTCTGAAGAAAATTCTTGTCTTCTGTTGGGATCTTTTCACGGGATGCTTACCTACCTAACCTGCCTACCGTAGGTACCTGCGAAGCGCGAGTGATCACTGTAAAAAAAGACACCCACGCTAGAATTTGCTAGCGCTGAACATGGTCCCGCGGCCCGGAGGGCCCTAGGTATTACCGTAATCCGTAATACGTGTACCTTGCACTAGTCGCGCGCTAGGTGCATTTACTAACCGTGTGGGGACATCGTGTGCACACGGACATTCACATGCGGGCATGACAGGAAGATGCCACCGTGCCATAGGTGTCTTATTGTTTACAAGTTCGAATAAATATACAGACAATGAGTTGCGATAACAGCAGAGAACAATCTCTGTCTCGTCTCAGTTCATGTTATTCCAATGAACGACAACCGTAAATAAAGGGGATGGTACTTATCTCAAATATTCCGTAGAATAGATGCGTACCAGTAGATCTGCACACCGTACAAGTTAAAAGTCCACAAACTGTGTGATGCTCCTCAATGCAATTGTTCTTTCTTAGCGCTGGCAAGATGGATTTTTTTTTTTTTTTTGCGTTCCTTTAATCCGACGGCTAGCGTACCTGAGGCAACCGAGTGGTGTAGATATTTGTAAGAAATTCTCCTAGCATTGACATGCCTTACCTAGATAGTCTACGATACATTACAAACACGACAGGCCGGTCCACGAAGTACGAGTAGGCAAGGTACCTCATCCTACCTGGCTACCTGTCGGGGACATTGGTTTCATTCATTGTCGACCAAACGGCCTTCCTTGTTCATGTACTTCGTATGTGCTGCCTTACTCAGGTCACCGTGTAAGTGGTAAGTATCGCGATGTTCACCAACCACTTACACGCGTAGATACGCTCTAGCCGGGCATATCCAATCGCTCACTTCGTCTTTGTTGCTGGGTTGCAGAACATCTCTTATTATTACACAGCGTATTCCTTACATACAGCACCTACATACCTACATCTCGGCAGTCATCACAACGAGGTAGTACTACTTATAGAGCTGTGATTCGTAGTTACCGGAATTATTGATGCACCACCACACCGACGCTGTACTATTACGGGCAGGGAACAATGTATCTTTCCAGCGACTGTCCGAGCTGGCATTGGGCACAGATTGAACAGGGGTGAAGACTGGACGTGTGTACCTTACATGCAAATATGTGAGTGGTGTACCTGCTGGCGTTCCTGCCGGAGGTGATACGAGTACACTTGCAAAGATGAAATCCTGTTTAAAGTACCTCGGTGTACTTCGTACCTTCCACACTTTCTGCAGCATAATCCCTGCTCAGCCCAGGCCGCCCAGGCGGCTGGGAAGGAGGGATCCGTCCGTCTTTAGACAGGCACCGGCTTAGTGAGGTGGAGAGTACCTACCAGAGTAGGACTAGCGGGCACGGGCATCGCTGGGTATTCCGTGTCGTAGGCAGGTACGAAGCAGCCATGTAGGCAGGTACGACACGGATTAGGTAGTCGCGATGTTACGAGCAACTGCACGGTAGGCATCGTGACCACCCTGCCCAGGCCTCCCCCAAAGCACAGACGTGACTGGCAGAGCTGGAGCCAGCTCACCTGGTACGATGCCGGTCATACTAATCTAGCAAACTGTCAATGCCATTGGTAATCCGCACATTACCAGCCTATAACACCTCCATGTATACTGCGTCGATCACGAAAGAAGCGAACCGGACAGCAAAATCCCCGGAACCTTTCAACGGCCCGTTCTTTTTTAGTCGGGCAGGTCCTCCTCTCTCGTTGCTGGCAAACGGAATACCTATTCTCGCTCTCATCACCTTCGTCCATCCCCATCCCACCACTTGACTCTCGTTTCTTGTCTGCTCTCCCGTCTCTCTTTTCCAATCCAGCTATTTTCAATTGACTACTTACTACTTGTCCCCATCGCCGGTGAAACGACTCACTCTTGCAGCCATCCCTCGCTCACTGTCTTGCCTTGCCAAGTCCATTCCTTTCCCGGCTCGCTCCCTTCCAATTGGCTTCCGAGTCTACTATGGCTTATATCCGCTGCATATCGTCGTAGTCGTCAAAACGGTCACTTACACGAAAAAGTGCCTTCTCCATAGCGCGTTCGATCTGACGGGACGCTCTGGTCGATACATCTCGCGACGAAATTGCTTCATAACCTCGACTTACCGTCGCCGTTTGTTACTCGCCCACGGCCCGATACATGGGACGTAACCATCGCTCTCGTCACGGCATACCCTGTCACGTCTCGGGTTTAAAGTGTCGTATGGACTGATCGACGCTTACTCCGTCTCAACCTTACTGGACGCATTCAACCCTCGCTTTCGAACCCTATCAGACGCGCTCGAAGGTCTCCTCACAAGCCTATTCGGGTTTCTAACGCTTTGTCCAGTGCCGATAATGTTCAGCCATCTCATCTGAGGAACTACTCACCATCGCTTCTTGCTGGTTGAATCGACTCGTCGATGCTCATCGTGTGAGCTCGTTCTCAGGACTTGCTGCAGGTTAAACCGCTGCCGTTCCAGATATACGCTCGCGTCTTGGCTGGTTTCTTGGCACATCTTATACTACATTTTCACATCATTCATCATGGGCCTCCTCCGAGTGTTTCCAGCCATAGTTGGCTCGGCTGCTGTCATAGCAACCGTGGCTAATCTGGCTTTGGATTTGGTGTTCGCCCACAAGTTTTGGTTATCCACGTCACCAGCAAAGATACTAGCCGTCATCGCATCTGTTGCTGAAGCGATTGTGCTTGCTCTTGTCCTCACAAAATTTTTCAAATATTTCCGGGGTACGAATGGTTGTCATTCCATCAACCGATGCGGTACATGGTTCGCCTCGGATCTCATTGCGATTATCTTGGCCACAGTTGCATCGATTGCCTTATTGATCGTCGTAGGCAAAGCAAAGGACCTGCCCGATAACAAGTCGACCCTTTCGACAGCCGATGCTACCATCGGATCTTCTATCGCCCTTGGCCTCGCGTTTGTAGGCCAACTTCTCTTCGTGGTTGTCTACTTCGTACTGCACAGAAAACCCGATTCCAAACAGGCTCACTCGCGCAACACAAGCGAAGAAGTCAATGTATCCTTACAATTTCCATCTCGCGTCAAGGCTGTGCCGTATAAACGCACGAAGCCCGCCCTTTCCCAGGTTAGGCTCAAGGAGTGGACACCGTCCGAGTATTCAAGTCGCCCCGGAACAAGTGGAGGGCGCTCAGCGGCGGACACTGTCACCTCGTTTTCTGGTTCGATGTCGAGTTTCGCGCTTCCTCTGGGATCCAAGACTAGGCTGCTTTCACAGAGCTCAAAGTCTGGCTGGCGACAAGGCTCTCTTGACTCAAATGCATACCGTGAACGGACCAGTGTTACGGAGGATGGGTTTGAATCGTGGGATACATCCTCGGTGGATCTAAGCAGTAGGCAGATGGCCTTCGAAACCTCTTCGCCTACGCGCGCTCGCTTCTTAGAGCCTATTCCTGCCAGCCCAGTAACCAGCCGAAGTCCTAGCCCTGGTTGTACCTTGGATCTTGAATCGCCAAGGCACGTCCCCAGAGAGCGATGCTACAGCCCCGTACCACGGACCCCCATGTCAGCGGAATTCGAGCTAAACATCCATCCTCTTTTCCGCTCCGATTCGCCCGGTCCTCCACCGATGGCAACGCCTGGCACTATGGTCACCGCGGCTCCGAATGCCGGTCAATACATCACCGGAATGTCGGTGAATCAGATGCGGATCGGCAATTTCCAGATCCCACAAAGTCCTCTTAGTCGAAGAGGAAGCCTCGAAAGTTTTCGCAAGCCACAGACTCCCCAGAACGATCGTCTGTGATGAACGAAGGAGGCAGAAACATATAGTTTGCATCCATGATGATGTCCTCACTATTGGATCTAAAAAGACCGAAGTCAAACCTGACTGAGCACTGGAGGATGCCTGAACCGAGGGCATGGTGAATGATGCCTGATAAGGATACAGCTCCTCGTGTGAGTTGATGACTTTGCATGATTTTGATGATGGATGACTTGACTCGATCCTGGAGTGATCTGGTAGTCACAACGGTCTAGAAAAACATAGAAAATTTGTTCGGTTAGGGTGTATGGGATATCTGTCAAGGGGCGTTCAGGAGATACCATGGTCATCGGTGTGGCGTTTGAATTCTCATCCCGTCACGGGAAGAAGGTCCTGCCACTTGTTTTCTCCCTCAATCAGGGGAAATAAAATGTGTTTGGTCGTTGTACGGAACAGTAGGAACATATATGAAAACAGAATCAGTAAAATTACAAAAAAAAGATTCACCTACCATGAATTGGAAGACCTTGGAGCTCGAGTCATGATGTGAATGTCCACGTGATCATGAGACTTTGATATCACTCCGGTTCTACTGTGAATTCTCTTCCTGCGCTACGGAAAACTTGTCCAAGCAGGTTCTTTTGTCACTCAAGGTGTCGGGTACCTATACAGATATCAGAGTGCCGGTATTTAAAGGTACAGAGCAAAACGTGATGCGAACTGCCATGGCAATGGAGATGACATTGTGATGAATCACTTGTAACAAGGCCGCCGAAGGTTGAAACAATTGACCCGCTTGGCAAACAGCGTTCCTACTTGTGTTCGTAAGAATTTTGCATGGGCGTCAACTTCAATTGTGAGACATGCAAAACGTCCATATGCCGGAGGTACCGTATCCATTGTACGGATTACGTACCCGGGCCTTTGGTGTTGTCGGCCTGACCTTTGTGAACCTTGCCGTCCCTTATCAGTGCCGTATCCACCGCGTATCAAGCCGGTTGCCGTGCGGATTACATAAGGCGGAGCCAGAACGTGTGCGTGAGGTCATTGGCCCAATCTGTGGCCCCACTGCCATCGCGGGCAACAACCCCGCCGAACACATCATTGTCGCTGCTACCTGAAATGGTGCTCGGTTTGTACCACATGGAAAGTAGATACCTGCACGGCTGTGAAACGGAAGGTACTGCTCGCATACGAATGCACTGTGAAAAACACTTCCGAGGTAAAATCCAAAGTTGTATTCTAGATAGGTTGAGATACCTGCCTCCGAAGCACCACCACTGTACGAAATATGAGTATGTACCTAGGGTAATGGCTCTATGTATTCCGCAGGCAGGAGCGTAGCACGTACGTAGTGAGGTATCTTAGGTACCTGGCACTGTACGCAGTACCACCTGAACATTCTGACTTGCCAGAACATTTTCATAGAACGAGAGCCTCCGTCTGTCTGTCTACCTAACCTGACCCTCTGACGGCCTGTGCCTAGCATCTACCACCGACCAACCTATTTATCCTGCCGACCTACCATTAACTCGTAGGACGCCTCGATTCTGCACCACCGTCCCTTTCGCTGTTGCCGCCACCACAGCAGCATTCTCTTTTAACACACGCTATCATCGTTTTCAACCCGCCCTCATTGCTTCCCGTGCAGACAAATCCCGTAATCGTCGCCGCAGCTGTCGTCAAGCTGCACTACCTTTCATCATGAAGATCACGTTCCGCGTATGTCACCTCCACCTCACGATCTGGGCCAGATGGACTACGGGCTATAGAAGTGTGGGTTTGGATTGCGGATTGCAGCCGGCTGCGGGGAGTCGACATGAGGCTGCGCGCAGCTGGTTGGAGCCTCTACCTGCGACAATCCGAACCCACCATCTGGCTGTGTCTCTCTGGCCGTTCGCCCGCTCGTTTGAATTGTTTACTGATATCACTGGCTGCATAGGATCTTAAGCAGAACAAGTTCACCATCGACGTTGAGCCCACCGATCTTGTATGTCGTCATTTGTTGCTTCCTCCTCCCCTCCTGATCCCTATTCAGTCGTGGTCAGCTCGTCTTGTCATGATCAGCATTGCCGAGAACGCATCATTCATATACTGCTTCCTCTGCGACATCACTTGGCAGCGTTTAGGTCGGTTGGTAGAACAATCTCTCTAATATCCTGTCTGCAGATTTCCGCCGTGAAAGAAAAGATCCAGTCCGAGAAGGGCTTCGACGCCAAGGCTCTTAAGCTGATTTACTCCGGTATGCTCCAAACCAGTCCCGGTGCGGGACCTGATTAATGTATACGGCTGTTGACTTGGGCGCACAGGCAAGATTCTCAAAGATGAAGAGAAGGTTGAGACCTACAAGATCGAGGAGAAGGGTTTTGTCGTGTGCATGGTAAACAAGGTAAGGAAAGAAAGCAGACTGCGCAACACCGCTCTCCTGTCATCTGCTGGATGTGTCTGACCTGTCGGCGATATAGTCACAGCCCAAAGCCTCGACCAGCGCCGCTGCCCCCGAGACGCCTGCCCGATCTACCACGGCTACTCCTGCCGCGCCCGCCGCGCCCGCCCATTCTTCCGTGTCAGCCACAGCTAGTGCTGCCCCTCCGGCTACGCCTTCGCCCGCTGCTGCCCCTGCCCCGGCTGCCGCTTCACAGGGGCTCAGTGACAATTCCATGGCAATGGGTGCTGCCCGGGCCGATATCATTGCGAACATGGAGGCCATGGGCTTTGAGCGATCGCAAATTGAGGCAGCGCTCCGTGCTGCTTTCTACAACCCAGACCGCGCCGTTGAGTATCTGTTGAATGTAAGTTTGGATGAAGTGAAGTACTCCATAATCCAGAAAGTGGTACTAATGGGCTTTATAAAGGGAATTCCCGAAGGCGTCAGATCCGCCCCTCACTCAGCCGCTCCCACATCCGAAACGGCTCGCGCTTCTGATGCTACTCGCGCTGCGGCTGCTGCACCCTCGACTACACAGCCCGCTGAAGGTGCAGGCCAGGGTGAATTTGTCAATCTTTTTGATCTCGCCGCTCAACAGCAAGGCCAGGGCGCAGGCCGTGGTGGTGCAGGTCAGGGCGCTGGCTCCGGTGCTGCTGGTGCTGGTGCTGCTGCTAGAGATCTCGGCAACCTTGATTTCTTGCGCAACAACCCCCAATTTCAGCAGCTTCGCCAGGTTGTTCAGCAACAGCCTCAGATGCTCGAACCTATTCTACAGCAGCTTGGCGCCGGAAACCCTCAGCTTGCACAGCTCATTTCTCAGAACCCAGAGCAGTTCCTCCAGCTTCTTGGTGAGGACGGCGACGATGATGCCCCTCTTCCCCCTGGCGCTCAGGCTATCAGCGTGACCGAGGAGGAACGAGACGCTATTGAGAGAGTATGTTCACATTGACTTGTTATGTGTATTTGTGTGTGTCTATGCTAATACAATACCAGTTGTGCCGACTTGGTTTCGACCGTGACGCCGCCATCCAGGCTTATTTCGCTTGCGACAAGAATGAGGAGTTGGCCGCCAACTTCCTTTTTGACCAGCCCGAGGACGACGACCCGCCTGAGCACTAGCTCTGAAAGGATAATACATTTGTGTTTTTTCTCCGCGTTCTTTTACACTGCACCTCATCGATGATATCCGTGCGATAGTCGACGAAGACCAATGCGACAACATGTCTTCCCTTATCTTGTGTTGTGGCTTGCCTGCTTTCACGGGATGGGCGAGCGCACGAGACACATCTTGCTCTGGGAGAAGGTAATGAATATGGTGGGCATTGCTACCAAGCCCCTCGGATCACGGTCTTGTTCATAGCAATGATCCTTTGAGCGACTGTAGTATGGGATGGCCTACAGTCGAATCCAATTGCCACGAAACAAGTAGTTAGCAGGGGTAAACAATGAAACAAAACGTTTAATTCATATGGATTTCGTGCATGTTGTTGATTCTGTGAGCTGAGCGGACATAATCTGTAGATTGCCATGCTAATCCGACCATCACTGAATTGATATGATAGCGAGGGTAGGCAGTAGAGAAAGCAGTAATTTTTATCTACTCGGTTACTATCATGAGTCACTGTCTGACCAGGTCATGGTAGATCTATCACATCAGAAAGGAACCCGGTTGTCACGGTGCATTGGGAGACTATGAATGTATGTACAAATGTAGTACGATGACTTTCTTTTTCTTTTTCTTATCTTGTATACTGCCTAGCAATGAGGAGCAACTAACCTACCCGAATTGTCTCTTTCTTCTTGTTGTTTTTGATTTGCTGGTTGGGTTAACTCTACATCTCTCCCATCTCGATGCTATAGGGGCTTTTGTTATCCCCCTTTCCTATGGACTTTGTTGCGTTAGAGGGGCTCTTGTCTCCCCTTGATTGTTAGGGGATGTTGTACAAAATGGATGATGCGCCTGGGAACAGGATACTTAGGGTGGGTATTTATATGGTTAATGCGAATGTTAGATATGTTGGGAAACGGGGTGAAGCAAGCCGGTACGAGGGATGAGTGGACGTCCAGATTGCGCGTCCGTTTGATAATGATATCGATCATCCCTGTGGAAGCGCATCCGCATCTTCCTCAATAACCTCGAATTCATCGGGTCCAAGTGTCCTACCAGGCGCGTTCGCGTTCGTGTTCTTGGGTTTCTCGTTATCATCAATGAGACCAGCAGCGCGCCGCTCCTCTCGCAGCCGCGAGACCTCGCGCTCGTGCTCCTCGCTCAGCTTGGCCTGCTCGGCCAGGATCTTATCCTTGGCCTGCCACTGCCGCTGGGCCGCCTTGTACTCTTCGATATCGATGCCGACCTTCTTCTGGCCGCGCACCATCATGGCGGCGTTGACGCGGTTCGGATGCAGTCTCTCCTAGCGCTCGCAAGATCAGTGACCACCACGTTGGGGGGAAAGGGGGAAAAAAGAAAGTGAGTGAGGGATTGACGAACCTCTTTGTTGAATTTGAGCTTGATGGCGCGCCTGTTCTTGCCGGGGAATAATCGAGAGATGGTCTCGAAATCTGTCCCGAACATGCCCAGGAGTCGGTAGAATTTCTCTGTGTCTTCTTCTGTCCAGTTACCTGGTGCTTGGACGCGCTTGGCAAAGGATGACGAAGTGACCACTGGATTGCCGTAATCAGTAAATCTCCAATTGGGCAGTGAATGTGACACAGGATATCATTCATCGGTTGCCGCGGGTTGTAAAGCGGCTTTCTCTGTGTAAAGCAAACCGCAACTCGAAAGGGGCTTGGAGACAAAACCTGAACAGGAAACTTACAATTTGTAAAGTCATTCTCTTCCACTTCTTCTAGATTCGACAAATCTCGGTTATGTCTATCAACAACGAGAGATGCTGCATGAACCACGATCTGACCATCTACAACGTCATAACCAACTCCTTGCCCTGCTCCAGCTTCCATTGAAGCCCCTAATTGAGCCATCGCGGCTCCTTGCGTCCCGGCGTTTTCGCCAGAGTTTTCGGGTGTTTCCTCTTCATCCTCGTAGGGGAGGAGACCGGCCTTCTGTTTAGCACGATCTAGTCGCCTTTGGCGATTCCTGGCGCGGGCATCTCGCGCTCGCTGCTCAATTTCCTCTGCGTGTTTGAAACGCTTACCAATTCCCAGATCCTTGGTTAGTTCTCCGACAGTCATCTTGGTATGATCTACAGTAAGCTCTTCTGCATTTTCTGGCGTTGGATTCCGTGTCCGGCGCTTAGTTGATGATGGCTGACTCTCGGTACTTGCGTCTTCGCTGGGTTCGACTGTAGTGCGACTGGCTGGGGTTTTGCGCTGTCGCTTTTTCTTGGGCGCAGCGTCATCGGTATTAACCCGATCACTCAGTTCAGGTAGCTTGCGCCGCCGACCTGCTGTCTTTTTAGGAGCCTTCGCTGGAGCTTTCTCTTGAGACGTCACATTTTCACTCGACTGAGGCGTCGCGCTGTTGGACTCGGAAGCGGGAGCGGAGGTGGAAACCGGGGATGGTGACGGTGCCTCCGTGGATGGTCCAGACGTTGTCTCTTCTTCTTGGCTTGCGGCATCTGAAGCTGTAGCAGGCTGTGTGGCGGGAATTTCCAAGGATTTTCCGGACGCAGCGAGAGATTCGTCCTCTGGCTCAACTCTAGGTGCTCGTAGCGTGCCATGCTTCGACGAATCAACGGATGGCGCACTTGGTTCCGAACGCGGAGGGTGACTCTGGACGGTCTCGTTACTGGGCGGCGGCGTTGGGTTCTGAAGAACTTGAGGGGAAGGGGATGGAGGCAAAGCTACTGCGGGCTCTGAAGTGGATTGGGCGGCTGGTTTATCTGGGCGGGATGCGACCGTAGAGGGTTTCCGTGGAGTTGACGTCTTCGGTGGCTTTGGCGATGGCTTTGGCTTTGGTAATTGCGCGCTAGAAACCTGAGACTGATCTTGTTCGCCAGTTTCTGCAATTGAGTCGACGACAACAGCAGAAGTGGAAGGATCAGCGGTGGCAGGCGTCGAGGATTGAGAGGAGGGCTCGGCCGTGGTTGTGGGAGCGGCTGAGCCAGCGGGTGGTTTGGAGGGACCGGGACCGGGGCGACGAGCCGCCTTCGGCTTGAAGGACAAGCCTCCGGTCTTCTTCAGCATAGAACTCATCGTCGCGCGAGTCGTCTGTTCCTTGAAGCCGCGATCACGTAGAGCTCATATGTGCATTGGGCATGGCCTGTAGCTACTGATTCGCGAGCTTGGCGGTTCCCAGTTGCGCGTGAGAAACGGAAGCCGATGAAGCGTATTCCGTGCCAATGACCTTGACCAGAGGATGGAAAAGAGACTCTGTTGATTGTTTCAATATTTCGGGGAGGGAGGAAGCGCGACGGGTGTAGCAGGATCGATTTGGTAGGCGGTTTTCGCTATTGGCGAGACAGTTTTGGTGAAGTTTGAATGCGCATCCTTTTTGGTTTAATTGGCAGGTAAAACGCCCGGCCCATTGGAGGGGCTCCGATTTTTGGCGCGAGATCGAGGGGAGTCGGAACAAACTGGTACGGAGTACTTCTGCACGGCGATACGGGTTTAATGATGAGCCACAAATGCACCGCCACAATCTATGACTGCAGCCGCCAGTCGCCCCTACCTGCGGAATACACAGTCAAAACAACGACAACTTCCAAGCCTGCCGTCGCTTATCTTTTATCTACCTACACCGTGACTCCTTCGTATGGAATAGTACAGGACTGGTGTTCCATTAGGTACTGTGTACTTCGTAATCCGTACTTCGCCCTGCTTTCCGTTCATCGGGGATATCCATTAGGTACATCTCCATTCATTCACGGAGACACAGGGACCCACAGAGTACGCCAGAGGTATCCTTGGAACCTTTATCCTCTACCAAAACCACTAATGTTGCTCGACATCTGACGACTACGAGTACGAAGTACGGCTTCTCTAGGAATTCCATTTTTTGCCCCGTCCTCGACTGGTATTTTTTGGTACCCAGGTGGCTGCCCGGTGGCTACCTACCTACATCGCTCTTGCCTCGTGGGTCTAGTGTAGTGGCGCTGTACGGAATAGATAAGCGTCGTAGCCAGAAGCAGGCTAGCGCGGTTTACTGACGCCAGGAGTATCTGCAACCTGGAATTTTCGTGCTAAGTGGTTCCTCCTGCGAGCCATGCTTCATCACTTCTCGCCCATCCGTCTCTACCACTATCAGCTTTCTTCTCTTCGCGCCCGCTACTTTGTCCCAATTCCCTCTTTCTCCCCCGGCTCTTCCCGGATCCTTTTGCTACTCCATCTCCAACCTGCTTTCCATAACCTGTCCTAATACTGCGACGACTCGCCCTTTCTCACTCGGCGAGGGATTCCTTTGGGAATCACTGGCTTGCTTGCTTGATTGATTCATCGCCTGCTAACCCCGGGAGCCACGCGTGCCTCCGCCCTCGTGCCTCGCTGCCGACTCCTGTGCATCTTCTTCTCCCTCTCACCCTTCATCTACCTGCGCAGCCTCGCGACTTGTGTCATCCTTCTATGCTTTGCTATCGTTTGGGGGACGTCCATCATCCTTATCTCTGATGCCTTCATCCACATCGCCCACGACAGTAGCGCCTCTCTCTACCCGGGTCAAGATGGAAGACCGTAAAAGACCCGCAGTCAACAACGCGGATGACATCGCGCCACCCAGCAAGCGACAGGCCGTCAACGGTGGCAACAAGGCTAAAGACGATGCCGACGCGAAAGATGAGGTCTGGGTTGAGGTTAGTTTTACTTGACCACAACATCCCCGTCAGCCCGGTTACGCCCTGACTTGGTTCCGTCCCCACCCCCCGAGCATTCTGTGTGTTGACTCTGGGCCATTCCCTGAGCACTCAAGATCTTTAGATCACCATCACTGCTTTCATCAACCGCATTCTCCTGTTCGTGTACTCACGCTCTCAGAACTGATGCGCGATTCTGCATATCATCCATCTCATACATACACCACCAACCACCATCTCGCCTTTATCCCCTCCACGTATTCTCGAGTAGTGGCATGTCTCAATATTTCGAATCCATATTTGCCACATCATCATGAAGGAAATGCGTTGCTAATACCAATGTTTGGGCGTGCAGGAATATCAAAAAGACGCCATATACCGTCAGATGCTCGAGTATAAACGCGAGAAGACTACGCTTGAGGCTCGTTTAGAGGAACTCGAGAAGCAAGGCACATACCACGATGATCATATCCGTATCATCGATGCTTGGTGGATACAGGTAAGCATCAAATTGGAACACTCTGTACCTGCTGTTGTTGTCGTCGCACAGATACTGATGGATTGGGTAGTTAATGCAGGAGATTTCTGTCCTGGCCGACAGTAGTGTTCCTTTTCAGGACGAGCAAGGTAGATCTTATCACTTCTGCGTGGCTGGTTTGCTACTGACATGCAAATAGCTCGACCCTTCGCTACCCGCACGCAATTCAAAGACTCTGAGGAGTTTCAGTCGCATCTCAGTGAAACAGCTTCGAGAATCAAACCGATGCTAGAAACGTTATTTTCACAGCTTTCTAGCAATCGTGGCAAGACTGCCCCCAATGTTGGAAACTTGGAATCGGAACTCAATACTCTTCTTGCTAACCAGAAAGAACTTCATGTCAAACTCGATCGCCTTACTTCCGACAAAGACAGCCTTTCGGAACAGCTGAACAATGCAACTCTTCGATATATGAAAGCCGAGCGAAGATTAGATCGAGTGAAAAGCGCCCAAGTTCAGAAACTAGAACAGCAAGCTCTGGCCAACTCTACAACCCGGACGATCACGGGTGCTGATCAGGCCAATGGCGCGAGTTCTGATGAACATAACGGCGATTACGCATCACAACAAGTCGCTTTGCAGGAACTTAATGCTGTGGCGGACAAGCAGAAGGAACAGCTAGAAGCGGTTTTGGCACAGAACAAGTCCCTCCAGGCAGAACTTACCTCGCTTCAGACCCGCCTCACGAATCTCTCCGATGAAGATTACTCTCGCACTGAGACTTTCAAGCTTTTCAAAGCCCAGAACGAAGATTTCATCAAGAAAATCAATAACCTGGAAGCTCTGTGTCTCTCTCTCAAACAGGACAAGGCCAAGTTAGAGAAAGAAAGAGAAGCAAGTCGCCAGGGATTTGAATCGGAGGCTCAAAATCTGATCGTAGATCTCGAGGACCAACTCCAGCAAGCTGACACTAACCTTGCGCGAGTACGGGCGGCAAGAGATGAACTCCATGCCGACGTGACGACTCTGAAGGCTAGTAAAGAGCAAGAGCGAACCGCTATGGACCACATGAAGGAGCTTCTGAGTGCCAGGGAGGATAGGATATCTGCTCTGGAGTCTGAAGTTGCAAGACTGCAGCCCAGCGAAGATGTGGAAATGACAACAGATTCGGATATCGACGCCATGTCCCTTGAGGAGTTGGCGCAGAACTACAAGAAGCTAAAGCGCGATTACGAGTCTATTGAGAGTGAACTTCCTGGAATGACAAGCGCCGTCAAAAAATTCCAGGCACTCGCCAACAAGAAAGTCATGGACTTTGCTGCTCAAGAAGAACGAGTGGCTTTATCTATTGCTGAGAAGAGCAAAGCTGACCAGAAGTACTTCAATGCACGCAAGGAAAGTGATCTGAAGGCTGATGAAGTCAAGCGGCTGCGCTCGCAGAACATGAAGAGTTCTGAGATTATCTCCCAGCTCAAAGAAGTAGAGGCACATAACCGGACCCTGGTAACCAATCTCGACAAACAATTGGCAGACATGAAGCAAACGAATGTGCACATTATGGGCGAGAACAAGAAACTTGAGTCAACCAACCACGAGATGTCCAAGCGCTACGATTTGCTGAAACAGCAAGTCGCCGAGCTGTCCAGTCTCATGAAGACCAAGGATTCTACGACGTCTACGATGAAGGAACGAAACGCAAGTCTAGAGTCCGACTTGGAGAAGCTTAAGATTCGTCTCGAATCAGTTTCCAAAGATCGAGAGAAGTGGAAGACCAAGAGCCTCAGCAACTCTTCCGAAGAGGAGGAAATGCTGCGTGTAAGTAGCGTCCAGGTTCATGATCTCAGATGCTCGGTTACTCAGCTAACATCATGTCGCAGAACATGGCTACTTGTTCCATTTGCAAAAAGGACTTCAAGAATACAGTCATTCGCGGTTGCGGCCATATCTTCTGCCGTGGCTGCGTTGACGACAGACTTGCGAATCGGATGCGGAAATGTCCCAATTGCAACAAAGCTTTCGACAAGAACGATATCATGACTATTCATCTGTAAACGACTCGAGAAAGTCTGCTGTAATATATGAGGATTTGGCAAGGGGGAAATGGACGCCCCCATATCACCACTGTACATATTGAGCCGCAGTGTTATGAGCTAGATGTTGCGCTTCTGGGCGCAGGTATACGCCCCGGGCTACTACGATTCACAAGAAGACGATGCTGATACCCAGCGGCGCTTCCTGCCGCTAGATGTGGCAAGAACACACGCACGGACGGATGCAACACATGGCTTTTCCCAGAGCTAGCCAGGACCTGGTCGCTTAGGTAGCTGGTAATGGCGAAGACAGGATAGTGAGAAAGGACACGCAGGCAGGGTATTGAAGGTGGTTCCTGTAATAAACAGTGTAAAATCAGCTCTTCTGAGGATCTTGCATGGCTGGCCGGTTTAAAACAATCGAAGATTTTGTGCGTGCCTACGAATATACCACTACCTCCGGCTCGTAGACCCAAAACCGGTGCTTGTGTATCGTGAAGACGACGTTGAATCTCCGCGAGACTGTGAAGGTCTGCTTGAACTAGGCCCTGGCCTTGAGTCCCAATCACTGCTTCTGCCACCTCCGTAGAGACCTCGCGGTTCCTGCCGGTCCCTGTTTCCACGGTTTCCGGCGAGATAACCTGCGGCCGCACCTCCAGCTAAACCAGACCAGAACCCAGGACGCCAACCCTCCTGATTCTGCCCATACTTGCTGTAGGGCGGCGGCGGCGGCGCATCGTAGCCACCACCTCCACCACCACCGGGACCGAAGCCTGGATCGAATCCCCCTCCACCCCCGCCAAGCCAACCATTTCTAGGCCGGCGCTGGGCCACGCCGGGCGCATCTGCCTGTGTCCAGGCTGAATATACAATCCAGAGCAAGACAGCGACGAAGATAATGCCGAAGAGCGTCCCACTTATCCCCGAGCCCTCTTCATCGGACTTCTCTCTACCCCCGTCATCATCCCCTCCCCAGCCGGAAAACCAACCCCCGCCGCCATTCGCGATCTCGGGGAACTTCCGCTCGCCCATTTCTGTGAGGACGAGCTTGTACTCGACGCCGCAACTCCCCTTGAGTACGTAGGGGTCGTTCGGACCCCCGTACCCTTCACAGATGACGTCCGTGGAGCCGAGTTTCAGTTCGGGCGGTAGGGACGCCGTGCAGGACCACTCGATGTCCTCGGCGTCGTAGGAGCTGCCTTGGTTCGTGCACCGCATCACGTCGATGGTGTGCAGGGCGCAGAGTTGCCGGGAGGAGATGCATTGGAGTTGCGGGATGGCGGAGACACGGCGGTGGGTGGTTTGTTTGTTGGACCGGAGGGTGAGGGAGGAGATGCCTGAGAGGAGGATTGCATCTTTGGGTTTGGATGCGAGGAGGGGGGTTGGCAGGGTGAGGAGGGGGGAGGAGGGGGTGGATGCGCATGGTGCTGGATGGCTTGCTTGGGCTTGATGAGCTAGGGTCGGCCGAGCTTGGGCGAGCTTGAGCCAGCTATGCGAGAGATGGCTTAGGCTCCTAGGGACCCTGATGGATTGGCTTGAATTGTGTGAATATACGTTCGGGAAGGATTCCCGGGTGTGAAGTGATGTCTTTTTTGGTGTACGTAATGTGAGGTTCCCATGGAGCTCGGACGTGAGGTGAACCCCGCCGCTCTTGTTGATGAGATACGGAGATAAGTGTCACGGGTCCGATGTTGATTCAATGAATTGATTTGTAAGGCGATGTGAATCTATTTGGTCTATTTCGAATTGTGACATTTACAGAGTATGCGCGTTGTTGACACGTACGATAATGATTAGAAGTTGGGTATTCGTGCCGACAGTTGGGGTTTATTCCCGACCCAACAGGCTGAAGCGTGAGGATCGGACATGACGAATGGGCTCATGTTGAGCATTCCGTGTTCAAAGAAACGCGCGCATGTGACAGATGTGGCTGTGGCTAGTGGGCCGAGTCCCAATCGCCGACCACGATAGGTGCATTGTTTCGTCTAGACAGTTCACACCGTACGTACCGTGCGTATATGCACTAAAAAAGTAGATAGGGGTTCGGACTTCTGTTGGAAGTTCCATGCAGTCGACCTCGTCCATTCTTCCATTCCAAAAGACTTGGCGAGAAGACTTGGCATCCTGTGTGAACGAATTCCGCAAGGTTGGTGTTCTTCTCATGTGGATCGGCTGCAACGTTCAACTCGACCATATCGACGCTTGTGTCCTTGCCTTTGTTGCGCATTAGCACGTACTCTACGCAGCATGACACTGCCACACCGGTCGAAACATTCTACCTCTTTCGCGACGGTGTTCTGTAATCCGTAATCCGTACAGAACGGACTGGAAGCAGTAGGTATCCAACAGCATCGGAAACCTGCCGTACACTAGTCACACAGGCATCGAGGCCGCGTCGTGCTGGAGGCCTAGGTACACTACTGTACTCGTACAGGACTTCTCCCGCCCATGACGAAGCCGGAAAGAAAGCTCAGCGACCAAAGCAGACTATTTATCTTCTCTGCTGTCTACGACGCGGCAAGGCCGTACATCCCTGGGAGGAGGTGTACGTAGGGAGTGAGCGATGGTGAATCTGATTGGCCTGCTCGAGGGGCAGATGATACCCTTACCTCAGCCGCCACCAGCTCGTGGGGACACGATTTGTGCACTGGCCCGGAAGCGGGTTGAGCATTGAGGCAGGGTAAGGTAAGGTAGGGCAGTCCTCAGAATTCACGGCTGCCTGGATAGCAGATACCTAAGCGGCATGCTATGTCATCGACGTGTACCATTAGGCAGCCGGAAGATTCTAGACTGGCGTCAGACTGATGGGTGATCGCGTAGGTACCACGGACCACGGTCTCACGAGACAATTGGCCACACAACAGGCCACAATTGGGCATGAGTTACGTCGGAGCAGCACACGGAGAGGGTCACTGATGATAGAGTCACCGGGTGAGAGTGAGGACTGAGAGAGAGAGAGAGAGAGAGCTGCTTGTACGGAAGGGCGCGTCACTGACTCATGTGGGAGGTATGTACATACTGATAAAGTTTAATCCAACGTGCAGCCCCATTGACTAACTGGCGCTAGCGTGCATTTCTTTGCCGGCCGTGGCTTCATCGCCGGAAAAGTTGTGCACGCTAAACTAAAGTGCCAGCTAGCCCGGAAGGGGCAAGGCTCTCGTACGAACCCATGAAAGCTCGGCAAACTACGAAATACCTGCACCGCGCTAGAGCTTAGCGCACGCTCTGGCTGATAAACACGAAGTTCGCTTCTGTTCAGTTCAGCAGAGGTAAGTATCGTACCTAGTTGGGCTTATGTCCGATGTAGTTTGTGACCGGATAATTGGCGGTAAACTGGCCGGAATCGAATGGCTGAATAGTTCGCACTACGTATGTTCTCCTATCTTTTAATGCAAGGTTTTCATGTAACAGTCGGCAGCCCTTAAACACTGGGTCATCCGGACTTGGACGGGACGGGGTTAGGGGCGGACGCGTGAGATCCTAGTGTACGAAGTACACGTGTATAAAAGGCCAGGCAAGCCCAGTCGCCAGATTAGGTATCGTAAGGTGTCAGTGGAAATGTTGGTGGAGAATGCTCGAGAGCCACAATTTACAGTACAGGCGCCCGTACCCAATGCACCGGTTTCGGTACCCAACAACCTTCCAACACTGGGTCACCACCGGTTTGCCAAGCTACGCCCTCATTGGCTCATAAATGGGAGCGCAAGCGAGCACACAGCCTCCAGCTACGAAGTACTTACCTAATCAGGTAGGTACGCCAGTTGACGCACAGCTGAAGATCAATCCGATTCGGCAGCGACCAACCTGCATTTTTATTTCCTGTCACCTTCGCCAGTCTAGCTTCATATCGCTACGCCGTCTACGAGTAATCCGTAGCGAGGTGAGACGGCTTCGGCTTGTCCTCAGCACCAAGCACTATTGAATCCATCGCTTGTTGCGGCTCTTCTAGAATTGGGAATCGAGAAGTACCTAGCTTCGAATCAGGGTGAGACTGATGATGAGACCGACTTTTTAAGGCCCATGGATAAACAAACGCGGCGACCCCCACTTTCTGGTGGGTTGGAACTTGGAACGAGTTTATCCAGACTGGCGGGTTTTGGATAAGGGAAACCCAAGGGTGACCCCATCATTTACCCGTCTCACCTTTGGCAATACGCAATGTGTATCGTACCTAGCACGTGCGGGCAGTACGAGTAGGTATCGTAGTGTCATCACTGGACATTTACCTACTTCGTACTTCGTACGAATCACGGCGATGATTATTCTATCCAAGATTTCACGGATGCCTGGCTTCCTTCGGCCCGCAATTGACAGCAGCAAAAGATCTTGTCTCGATCCCGGCCCAGCGCCAGTTCATCAAGATGCAGGACGACGCAGGGCCGCCACAGACCCAACCATCAACCCGATTCTGGGTTGGCAGCATCGATCTGCGAACCAACACGGGCCAGTACCCCCATCAACGAGATTCACGGCCTGGGTACGGATTACGCAGGAAGATTTCTGTTTCACCGTGGCTGCAACATAATAAGATTGCACTACCCATTCTAGGCAGTTTATCCTGTTGGTAGTGTCGAAATCTCTGTATTCCGTAGCGAACGCCTACACTAGCATGCGCTAACAAGATGGCGGTTTGATCAGGGCCCTGTGAATCTCAAGGCTTACGCCGTAGTGTATACTCCGATCCACTGCATAAAGTGGCCGATGAGTCTGATAGTAATGTTTTGGCGTCCGGAGAAATACCATGCGTAGGGTTTGGCACCAGCGCGGAGTCCTTCTTTCGCCGTTCTCGGCCACTATCGATCTGCCCGTCCTACTTGTACAAAGGCATCTTCGCCGGATGACATGCTCGCTTACATGATTGCGCTCCGTAGAAGGCGCTTATATGCCTCACCTCTCATGAATCATGACTCGTTTCTGTCTGGATCCGGAGGCCGTTCCGTATTCCGTCCGTTCGCATACATAAAAAACCGGCACGTCTAAAACTTATGTAAGTCCGTTAAGTCGCATACGGAGTAATGCCCAGCGCGGTTTAGCGCTTGCGTGCTTGTACCTAATCCGTAATCCGTACTTTACTGCGCACATAACTGGCGGGGAAACCCTCGCACCCGCCCACGCACATCCGAATCCCGCGCGCGCAAAAGCATAAAACCCCGTGTGGGCCGCTTGTGCAACAGCCGGAAGGTCGCAGTTCCGCTATGCTTCTAGTGTATTTCTTCGCGCGGAATCGCCGCCTAACCCAGATAGGCATAGGCACGGCCCCAAGCCAATGGCGGCGCGCTGTTCTCGCTCGACTAGCTCCGTAATTAAACGATGTCTCCGTATTCCGAAGGAATAAAATAGGAGAGCGATAAAGGACGCGGCGAATGGCGCTTCGTCCAGCATCTTGCCTCGGCCCGTCCTGGTTTTATGTACGATGTACTGCTCGACGGCTGGATCGAGGTAGGGTCGGGATAACTTGCAGCACTCCCTCTCTGCTCGACATATTTATATCCGAGGAGGACGGTACCGGCGATCTTGATGTTTTTCGGCGCTTCATATTGATATCATAATAGTGTAACGGCTGCCATTGCCATTGCTGCTTGCCGTGTCGCTGGTCGGACGATAATTGGCAGGTCACCGATCACGTACCTAACGATCTGCATCGTCACCGTAGCCGTCGGCGTTGCTGCTGTTCGGTGAGTTGCTTGCTTGTTCTCCTGTAACAAGCCGGATATCCATACATCCATCCATACATACATACCTTTCGTCGCCGTTAGTTTGTCGAATATCGCCATCGGATCTCACGACCACCTCACATCATCACACTTCATCATGGCTTCCGGGCTGTCAGAAAAGCCCGGGGAGTCTACCCGGCCGTCCTCGGCGGGTGACGAGAAGGCGGCTATCAAGACCGATCTCTCCAAGCTCGATTCCAAGGTCGCCCCGGCGCAGGTTGACATTAATGAAGATCCTTATAAGCATCTACCAGAAAACGAGGCGGCGATCCTCAAGAAGCGTGAGTTACATCCCGAGTTTTCTCATTTCTTCTGGCTGTCACCTTGTTATTTTGTTTTGTATACTTGATGATACATTCACTACCTATGTATATCATTACTTCTTCTGTTATTCTCCATATGTCATCGCGGATAGTTCTCACTCAAGCTGTTTCAATCGATATACCCCATTATGAACGCCGACGTGTTATGTTAACATGTCTCTACAGAGGTTGCTACCGTTGACGTTAAGACCGGCTTTGCTACGCTCTACCGATATGCCACGAGAAACGACTTGATCATCATCTTCATCAGCAGTATTGCCACCATCATTGCTGGTGCCGCTCTGCCCCTCATGACCGTCATCTTCGGTAACCTCCAGGGATCCTTCCAGTCGTTCTTCCTCGGTGAGGTCCCCAAGGACCAGTTCACTCACCAGATGAACACCCTCGTTCTGTACTTCGTCTACCTCGCTATCGGCGAGTTTGTCACCACTTACATCGCTACCGTTGGTTTCATCTACACCGGAGAGCACATCAGCGCCAAGATTCGCGAGCGCTACTTGGAGAGTTGCATGCGCCAGAACATTGGTTTCTTCGACAAGACCGGTGCTGGTGAGGTCACCACCCGCATCACTGCCGACATCAACCTGGTCCAGGAGGGTATCTCTGAGAAGATCAGCTTGACTCTCAGTGCCATCGCCACCTTCGTCTCTGCCTTCGTCATCGGCTTCGTCTTCTACTGGAAGATGGCTCTCATCCTGACGTCCGTCATCGTGGGTCTCGTGATCGTCATGATGGGTTCCTCGATCTTCGTCGTCAACTACACCAAGAAGAACATCCAGGCCCACGCTGCTGGTGGTACAGTTACTGAGGAGGTTCTCAGCTCCATCCGCAACTCCATTGCCTTCGGCACCCAGGACCGCCTTGCCGAGAAGTATGATGCCTACCTCAAGGAGGGTGAATACTATGGTTTCCGCAAGTCTACTGCGGTTGCTGTCATGGTCGGTGGTATCTTTTTGATTATCTATCTAGGTTACGGTCTCAGTTTCTGGATTGGTAGCAAGTTCCTCGTCGAGGGTACCATCCCCCTGTCCACGATCCTGACCATCATGTTGTCTATTGTCATCGGTGCCTACAACTTGGGAAACATTGCTCCCAACCTCCAGGCTTTCGGAACCGCCGTCGCCGCTGCTGCCAAGATCTTCAACACCATCGACCGTGTTTCTCCCTTGGACCCTACTCTCGAGACCGGCTTGAAGCTTGACAAGGTTGACGGTGCCATCCGCCTTCAGAACGTTAAGCACATCTACCCTTCTCGCCCTGAGGTTACTGTCATGAAGAACGTTACCCTCGAGATCCCTGCCGGCAAGACCACTGCCCTCGTCGGTGCCTCCGGTTCCGGAAAGAGTACCATCGTTGGATTGGTTGAGCGCTTCTACGACCCCGTCGCCGGTCAGGTCCTTCTCGATGGTCACGATGTCAGCACCCTGAACCTCCGCTGGCTCCGTCAGCAGATCTCTCTGGTCAGTCAGGAGCCCACCCTGTTCGGTACCACCATCTACCACAACATTCGCTACGGTCTTTTCGGAACCAAGTTCGAGAACGAGTCCCCTGAGCAGCAGAAGGAAAGAGTTATCGAGGCTGCCAAGAAGGCCAATGCCCACGACTTCATCTCCGCTTTGCCTGAAGGATACGAGACGAACGTTGGTGAACGTGGTTTCTTGCTCTCTGGTGGCCAGAAGCAGCGTATTGCTATCGCCCGTGCTGTTGTCTCTGACCCTAAGAGTAAGTTGACAACTAACTCCTTTCTAGTGTCTCCATTGCTAACATCAAATTAGTTCTCCTCCTCGATGAAGCTACCAGTGCTCTTGATACCAAGTCTGAGGGTGTCGTCCAAGCTGCCTTGGAAGCCGCCGCCGAGGGCCGAACGACCATCACGATTGCTCACCGTCTGTCCACGATCAAGGATGCCCACAACATCGTCGTCATGTCCCAGGGTGCTATTGTTGAGCAGGGAACCCACGAGGATCTCATTGCGACGAAGGGTGCTTACTACAAGCTGGTTACCGCTCAGAACATCTCTACCACTATCCAGAAGCCTGTTGAAGACGATGACGAGGACAAGGAGGACGATGAGACGCAGCTCATTTCTAGCGACAAGAGCGCCGCTTACTCGGAAGACCCTGATGACAACATTGCCGCTAAGTTGAGACGTTCTTCGACTCAAGCCTCTGTCTCTAGCCGTGTCCTGAAGAATCGCAAGGCTGAGGAAGAGAAAGTGTACGGTCTCTGGACTTTGATCAAGCTTATTGGATCCTTCAACAAGCAGGAGTGGAAGCTGATGGTTTGGGGTCTGTTCTGGGCTATTATCTGCGGTGGTGGTAACCCCGTGCAAGCCCTGTTCTTCGCCAAGCAGATTCTGGTAAGTCTTTCTATCTGTCGCATCGAGTTGATCGGAAGCTAACATTGACCATAGACCCTCGGTGTACCCGTTACCGATGCCAACAAGCACCAGGTCAAGGCCGACAGTGACTACTGGAGTCGCTTCTACGTCATGCTCGCTTTCATCCTCTTCGTTGCTCATCTTGCCCAGGGTATTGCTTTCGCCAAGTGCTCCGAGATTCTCATCCACCGTGTTCGCGACCGTGCCTTCAGAACCATGCTTCGCCAGGACGTTGCCTTCTTCGACAAGGAGGGAAACACCCCCGGTGCTCTGACCTCTTTCCTCTCCACCGAGACTACGCACCTTGCTGGTCTCAGTGGTGTCACTCTCGGAACGCTGCTCACCATCGCGACCACTCTGTTCTCTTCCATCATCCTCGGTATCGCCATTGGCTGGAAGTTGGCGCTTGTTTGCGTTTCTGCCGTGCCCCTGATCATCGCCGCTGGTTATCTCCGATACCACATGCTGGCTCACTTCAAGGAGCGCTCCCAGAAGGCCTACGACAAGAGTGCCTCTTACGCCTCTGAGGCCATCTCTGCCATCCGCACTGTCGCTTCTCTTACCCGTGAGAAGGATGTCTTGGAGCAGTACCGAACTTCGCTCGAGATCCAGCAGAAGGAGTCTCTGGTCTCGGTCTTGAAGTCGTCCATCCTCTACGCTCTGTCCCAGGGTGCCTTGTTCTTGGCCTTTGCTCTTGGTTTCTGGTACGGTGGTACCCTCATCGCCGCCCGGGAGTACAACCTGTTCCAGTTCTTCGTCTGCTTCATGTCCGTCGTCTACAGTGCCCAGTCCGCCGGTGCTATCTTCTCCTTTGCTCCCGACATGGGCAAGGCCCACCACGCCGCTAGCGAGCTCAAGACTCTGTTCGACCGCAAGCCTACTATTGACACTTGGTCTGACGAGGGTGAGCAGCTTACCCACGTTGAGGGCACTGTCGAGTTCCGTGACGTCCACTTCCGCTACCCCACTCGTCCCGAGCAGCGTGTTCTCCGCGGCCTCAACCTCACTGTCCGCCCTGGTCAGTACGTTGCCTTGGTTGGTGCATCTGGTTGCGGAAAGAGTACTACCATTGCTCTTCTCGAACGTTTCTACGATGCTCTGTCCGGTGGTGTCTTCGTCGACGGCAAGGATATCAGCACCCTGAACATCAAGCAGTACCGATCCTTCATTGCCCTCGTGTCCCAGGAGCCTACTCTCTACCAGGGAACCATCAGCGAGAACATCCGTCTTGGTACCTCCAACGAGAACGTGACTGACGAGGCCATCGAGCACGCCTGTCGCGAAGCCAACATCTACGACTTCATCATGTCTCTTCCCGAGGGTTTCAACACCAAGGTCGGTACCAAGGGTGCTCTCCTTTCTGGTGGTCAGAAGCAGCGTATCGCTATTGCCCGTGCTCTGGTCCGTGACCCCAAGATCCTCCTCCTCGACGAAGCCACCAGTGCGCTCGACTCCGAATCCGAGCACGTCGTCCAGGCAGCTCTCGACGAGGCCGCCAAGGGTCGCACCACGATCGCCGTCGCCCACCGTCTCAGCACCATCCAGCGCGCCGACGTGATCTACGTGTTCGACCAGGGTCGCATCGTCGAGGCCGGCACCCACGCCGAGCTGATGCAGCTCAACGGTCGGTACGCCGAGCTCGTCAATCTCCAGAGTCTGGAGAAGTCCCAGTAATGTCGTATGAAATCAACTTCATGTCCCTTTTTCTTCTTGATGAACTTTTCGCCAAGTCTTTCATGCCGGCGCATTCTCCAGAGGAGCATTTGCGCGCGCGCTGTTAGCGGACGACCACACATAGATATTACCTTACCTTACCTTACCTTCTACCTTTTTACCTGCCTACCTACAACATTTAACCACTACCCGTATATATATATATATATAATTCTTATTTCCCCTCCCTTTTTCCCGGCATTGCATGGCGTTCTTTATATTTTGATGGAAATGGGAAATGCATTAGAAGAGGAGAAGAAGAAGAAGAAGAAGAAGAAGAAGAAGAGAGAGAGAAGAGAGAAGCACAAAAAAGACCGAATATGAGATTCGGGGGGGAGGTTACGTTTTTGATTATTCGGGGATGATGTCCATGTCCATAGCGTTTTACGTCCGGTATATACATACACACGACGCGATTATAGATAAATGAAAGATCAATATGTCAAAGAACTCGTCAGTGTTGAGAATTGAGTGATGAATCGTGAGATGTCAAGGTGATGAATGTGCTGGCATCTCATCCCTTGCTTCCTGATACCCCTGAAGCTGACATGTCCTCCTTATTCTCAGACATATCACCATTACATTACATTTCTCTACTCGCCAATCTCTACACAAAATCCCGCAAAGCAATTCTCCTTTCACACTTCATCAAATTAGAGTCGACGGCTACCCACAGCTACCCCGTCGCACGACAGCGTCAAACATGGGTAGAGCTGAATGCGCACAACCTACCACGCCTCGTGTCTTTCTACCTATGGAAGTACACGAAACAAATGTATACCGTCGATCATTGCCGATCGCGTCGGCCGTTGGACAACGGTCGTACATTGCAGCTCAGGCACCTGGTGCGGCGAAGCTAGGGACTTCGTAATACCTACAAGACCAGTACATGGCAGAGCGACGATGTAATTGATGGTGATTGAAGATAGGATGGGAGGAAGTAATTCGGGACTATTGTGGCATTACTGTATTGATAGATGTTATGAGAATGGGTGCCAAGGGACTGGATTGTTCACTTCCTCGCAAGACCGAATATTCCATTATAGCATGTCAGCGCTTAATCTCAAGCGACGACGACTCCCGGGCGAAGAGAATATGCCCAACAACTGGGGTGAGACCGCAGCTGATTGGAATGCTGGATTGATAGTGCAGGTAGGTAGATTGTAGAAGCGGTTCAGCTTGGCTCATGATGCCGGTACCCTGCCGTGTTTCAAGTCGGCGTGCTTGCCGTCGCGTCGTTGGTGTCGCTTCGTCGGTTCTCTAACTGTGCAATATCGACGGAGATTGAGATGGGGTTTGTTTCTCGTCTAAGGGTGTAGTGAACAGATACCGAGACTTGGACTTGATAGGAGAGTGATTGTTTGTTAATTGGATTGAATATCGACTGATCGTCTCTTACACAGATAACCAACCAGTATGTAAATCACAAGCCGATATGAAGCCAAGATGCGGTGCCTTGCAGATGTTTGACGGTCTGGCGTGTGCCTTGCGTGTCTTGCGTGCATGCAGATGGAGAAATAGTAGTACATACGTTCACTCCCTCCCCTCCTTGCCCAGACACATCGACAACATTGGCATATGCATTGCATGCAAGACACATGCGATGCGACAAGCACATGCCCTCCCCCATCCAAACAATCCAGTCACCTCCGTCTAGAAGAGTCGATGGAGAAGACCCCCAGCTCACCTCACCTCGCTCACCTCGCCTGCAGTCTGTCAGTCTCACCTCAAATGGAGAGATTCTTCTCAACCCACCAACTCATTAATATTGGAGAATCATTCACACCTCCATTCATTCATTCATACCAATCATCGTGAATAACAACACATTATTTATTCCGTATTCGACGTTGCACGACATCCTCCCTTATATTCACATATTCGCCTATAATTGGCCCAGAACCTCGGCAATCTGATTAACCCGCCTATTACAATAGATCGAATCATTCATTCATTCATTGTTCTTTGACGTCGAGATCGATATTTACTAATTTCTCCGTTTTCTCCAATCGATGCTACGTGAACCCAGTAAACACCAGCAGTCCTGTCTTTGTTCTCTCTCCTTTTCTGAAATAGGTAGGTGAGATTGTCATCGTCAAGGACACTCAATAGTGCATTACCTACTATCCCGATTCTTTTCGTGTCAACTAACACTCAATAGACAAATACGGAAACGTACAAGAGGCATTTTCCAGTTTGAAACGCGAGAGGATCATGATTGTATCGCCCACTGTTTCACCAGCCGGCGGGAACGCGCCGATCCGGGTGAACTCGCACTCGCACAGGCGCAGGCGTCGCGATGCGCAATCGCAAGCATCGGAAGGCGCGAGTTGGTCGAGAATAACAAACTCCATCATGGCATCATCGACTGCCCATTCAAAAACAAGACAAGGAGAAGCAGAAGGAGCGACGCCACTACTGCTTCCAGAACTCGGGCTAAGGCAAAAACGGACTCGGACTGGCAGTTGGCGCGGCCCACTTAGTCGTAATCCTTCTTCGACCCGACCAGGTCCAGCTCAGAATAATCTTAATCCCGAGGCCCGCCGGCCGACGCTCGTCCTCCTGCTCCTTTCCTGCTGCTGGCTTGGCCTGCTGCTGATGCTGTTGAGCTGCTCTGTCCCCGCCGTTGCTGCTGCCGGTATTCCCGATTCCACGCCATCCGAATCCGTCCTTACTGTAACGACGACGAGCGCGATTTCTGCTATCACGGAGAGTGTTGAGAACGGGATCATTGACGGGAAGGAGGAAGAGCCTGAGGTGCTGTTGATCGAGACGAGGACGCCGCTCTTTGTGAATGAGCATTGGCAGATCATGGCCGACAAACACCGCGAAATACGTCGCAGAGATGGGGATGCCGACAAGGGACAATTGAGCGATATCATGATGAGAAACGACGTTGCTCGCGACGCCTCGACGACGACTGCCGACGCAGATCCCACGACGTCTCAACCGACTGCGAAACCCTTACCGAGCCCCTTCGATGGCGGTTTCACGTTCTCAGACAAAGGATGTTTCGATTTCATCGAGGATTTCTTGTCTAACGAGACCTTCAAGGCCTGCTATCCCATCTCACTGCTTCTACAGGTACGTTCACTCGCGCAATTATCCATCCATCAACAGCACTAACGGCGCAAACAGAGCTCCCAATCCTTCTTCACAGCCGAGAAATCACGCCTCGGCATAACACAAGTCCTCGACACCGCCTGCGCCGCCAACGTCGACATGTGCACGACCTACTTTGACAAGCTCGCCGACAAGCTCGTCTCGCGCAGCGCCTGCGGCAAAGAATACGACGAGAAGGACACCCTCGTCATGCAAGCGCACCAGGGCATGAAGGCCTACCAGACCGTCTACAAAGCGACCTGTCTCCTGGACAAAGACGCCACCTCACCGGACTACTGCTTCACCGTCGCCATCACCAATGCCACGACACCCTCGAACTCGTACCTTTATTTCCTCCCGCTGAACGAGACGTTGCCATCCACGGCGGCGCCGAGCTGCAATTCGTGCACGGAGCAGACGATGCAGATCTACCAGGCTGCGACGGCGGATTCGAAGGCCGATATCGTGAATACGTACCCCGATGCCGCGAAGCAGATTAATGAGGTCTGCGGTGACGGATTCGTGGATACGGCGCTGTCGGCTACGGTCCCATCTTCTGCGACTGTTGCGACGGTGTCGCCTTTCCCGTTCTTGGCGGCGTTTGCGTTGATGGCTGTCTCAAGGTGGCTACCATAACTTTCGGTTTTGGAGGGCGCGGTGTTTATTAGGGGGGCAGATTTGCATAGATATGGGCGAAAAAGTTTTGGGGGTGAGCGATTTTATTGATCTTTGTTCGGGGGGACTGTTTTGAGGGGGATGTTTGAGAGCGAAATCTTTTGGGTAATGGTGACAGACGAAACGGCGCTCTACTCTACTCGATACGATACCCTTCTTATTCCATTATTTTTTTTTGTCTTGGGCCGTGTCGGAGGAACGAATGGTCGCTAATGTAATGTTTGTTGTTTGAGCTTCGTTGCTGTATATACGCCTTTTCTGTCGGGAAAGGGGCGCAGATAGGGGTGGGAGGGCTGAATTCGTGTAGATATTCACAGTTCGGGGTTTGTGGGTGAATTGAGAATAGTTATCAGTTGTTGATCTGTTGAATGCGTGTGATACTTATGGTGATGCGATCACCTCGGGACATATCTTCTATTCCGTGTACGAAAATCGCATGGTATGCCTATATACACATTGATTCAATCACATATAGACACAGAGAGAGAGAGATGCAGCGATGCGTTCCTATGTAATCCATGGTAAGTCATGAAGAACCCCCCTTTCCCACACACGTCAAATTAATCGGCAAAGCCAAACACCTCACTAATAGCAAGCACATTCGTCCGTACGCCCAAGAGCGCCACCACAATGCCCACGACATCCACAATCAAAAGCACCGCGGCCGCCATCATGAAGCGCGGGCTGAAGACGCGGTAGAGCATCAGGTGGCGCCGGAGATGGCCTGCCCACGCCATCGTCGCGAGACTCTGCACGGCGTAGAACGCGACGAAGATGCCGAGCGCGCGACTCACGCTCTCGAGCACGCCCTTGCGCTTCGGGGACGTCTTCCAGAGCACGAGCAGTGGCACGGCGACGCAGGCGAGGATTTGGCCCGCGAAGTGGTTCAGCGCGACGAAGAGGGGGCTCCAGGGGTAGCGGATGGTGAGGCGGGGGATGAAGGCGGAGTCCCATTGGATCGAGGAGAGGACGGCCTGGTGGCCGGTCTTGAAGTAGTGGTAGTTGCCGAGAAGGGCGAGGGTCACGGGGCCGATGGTCTCGGCCGCGAGTCCGTTGATGTCGAGTATTTCGACGAGCGCGAGCACTTGCCATAGCATGATGGCGATGGCGCCGCCGCCCATGGGTTTGGACAGGAGGATGCAGGCGCAGCCGATGTTGAGGAGGAGGAGGAGGTAGCGGGCGCCGTTCGTGTTGCCATAGCCGAGGACGGTGATTTGGGCTGTGCGGTTGTTGGCGGATGTTGTGAGGACGGAGACGCAAGGGGGTGCCCAGAGGAAGGCGGTCGAGCCGGCTACCAGAGCCAGCGCGAGCACGATTTGTGCGATGAATACATGGAGGGACTTGAATGCGGCTTCTGGAACGTTAGGGAACCAGTTGCCGTTGCTCGCCGCATCCATGGTCCAGTACCCGGCCGAGAGCAGCAGGGTAGCGCGGATGACATACCCAATCCACAGAGGTGCGAGTCCCTCGTAAGATCGGGTTGCCTCCATATAGGCCTTGAAAATAGTAGGAAGAAGGAGGGAGACAGCGAAGGGCACTACTAATTGCCAAGGCGCCGATGTTGAGGAGGTTGCGGAGGAGTAGTAGGTTGATTTGCAGTAAGGCATTTGCTCTTCTCTGCAAAGCTTCGAAAAGGACGCCACTCGACTCAAGACGATAAATAACAGCGAATGGTAAATTCCAATCGTCCGCTCGCGTACGGTCGGTCGTCGTAGTGCGGCCATAGCACTGGCGCAACCGAACGTTGCGAGGAAAAACAAGGAAATAGTGTCTTCCCAGATGGTGTATGAGTTGGAAGCGAAGCCAATGGACTGGCTGGCCACGAAAATGATCGACAGCCAACCCCAGATGTTGTCTGGGAGCAGGTTGAGGAAGCGCTTACCCCCGTGATAAAGCAAAGAAATTGTCACCGCGATCATGCTGCCGATAGCAGTAGCAGCGGCAGCCCAGGGCCACTGCTCTGAGCCGGTAAACTTGACCGTGGCCAGGCTCGCAAGTCCAATGGCTATACCACTGAAATATGCCGACTTCACTAGAGTCTTGGTCAGCGTCTTGTAAGACGCAACCTCTTCATCGGCCGACACGCCTTGCAGCTCCAACGTTTTTTCTGCCAAGTCCAGCTCAACATCATCAAGGACTGCGAAATCTTCATCCTCGTCTCGTGACACGAATAGGATAAGAACCACCACGCCAAAGGCCATGACCACGATTCCTAGTACCATGTTTGTCACGTTGAACCGAGCCCAGAGGTCCTTGCAGATCTTGAGGGTTTCCTCCTGATATGCGGTATAAGCGGCATAGAGACCGGGTCTTTTCTCTGGGTCGGCAAATTCTCCAAGAAGATTCTCCGCCACCTTCCACAAGTTGGCGGAGCCTTCTGAAGCAGAACTCTGCTCCAGTCCGCGAGCTTTGAAATAAGACTCTTGATATCTCTTGATTCCAGCTGAGGCTACACTGGCGGCCGCAGCAAGACGATCCCAGGCGCTTCCCTCGGGGCCTGAGAAAGCTTCTTCAATTGGGCGGCCAAGGTTATTGTATGGAATGGGTAATCCCAGGAGAAGAGACAAAGTCGGAACCAGATCAATCTGGTTCACAGGCCGAGTCTTGGCTGTTGCTGGTGGCATGGTAAACTCGGCTTGCGTTCGACCAAAGATGGGGCGCTTCGAATACATCCACAGAGCAGCCTCCACCTCATCGTCGCTCTCGCCACCATGATCCCCCTTTTCATCCATTCCATGGTCACCCATGACGACAAGTAAAGTGTCCTCATCAATAGTTCCAGACAACTGGCGAATAAAGGTGTCCATTTGCTCAAGCTTAGCAGTCATGGCGGGATGATTCGGTCCGTATCGATGGCCAGCATGATCCACGCCCAAAAGATGTCCGATGGTGACATCCCATTCATCTTTGCGCTCGGGTTCCATAAGCGGGAAGATATGCTCGAGTACGCCATTATCAACCGTGTGTAAGTCCCACACATTGAAGCTGTCGTATGCCCTACTTATATTGGATTGGAAATAATCAGGGAAGAGAGCAGTCCAGGTGTCGTCTCCTAGATGAACAATGCGCTTGCCATGAGCTCGGAGCTGCATTAATATATTATCCTCCTCAATGGCGGTACCGGCAAAGTTCGAGCCCAGATCGATGAACGTTGGTAACGTTCCTGTCGTCAACCCCTTTAATCGCTGAAGCGTGCTAGTGGGAGGGTCGGCAATGAATGGCAGTAGGAAAGCGTTGTTGGGCGACTGGACGGCCGACTCGTGAAGGAAGGGAAAGGCATTGTGGTAGATCTCTGCCTTGCCATTGTCCTCGACCGGCACGGTAAAGTCATACCGTAAGGCATCAATTACAACAATAACAGCCTTTTTGAATGTTTGAGGGTGCCAACAACCACCCTCGATAGTTCCACTCCCTTCCCACGTTATTAAGGGCTCGGTCGGCGGGTTGGCGCATTCGGAGCGTTCGTCCAGGACAAGGCGCGTCAGAAGGAATCCGCTCGTGAAGAGCACAATTCCAACGACGTGAATGCAGAGCATCCATATCCAGAACCCGAGTGTCCAGGAACACCGGTTATCGAAGGCCGACTTTCGACGTCGCTCAAGAGTGGCACGCCGGGCTTCGTCGGCGCTGCCGGAGGGTTTCGCAGCACCCTGCGCCGCGTCCTTGGCATCCTTTACTCGCTTCGCTTTAGCCCATTCGGCAGCGATCTTCTGGTAATCGGTCTGAGGGCCCTTTGCTTTGGGACGGCGAGCGGCCGAAGGAGGTGGAGGAGGAGGCATAGTAGGTGAAGCGGATGGTCTATAAGTGGAAGAACCAACGAAGTCGTCAGGGTTCGGTTACAGCCATTTGCCGCTAGGGAATAAGAATCGTGACTAGGTACGGACCGGATGAGACCTTCAGTGAGTTATCATGGCAACAGCAGACACGCGAAATGAGGCTTACAGGAGAAGTCGTAGCGACAGATTAGCTGAGAGGGACACATTAGTTTTCGGTGATGTCGAATTATGTACACATTGTAGGTACTGGAATAGGCAAGGTAAGCCGTAATAGGAGCCGATATCCGTGGTGTAAGTCCGCGCTAAGGCTCTTAGTGTGCAGCGCACTAACCCGCTCGGGTACTAGTCGATGCTACGGAATAACCCAAGCAGGAATTCCGTACCTCTTCCGTACCTTATCTACGCTTATCTAGATTTCATGGGCCTTATCTTATCGAAGTGCGTTGCAGACGAGATGTGTTGCGTCGTCGTTAGTACTCGTAAGCATTCTCACCCGTCACGGAAAGTGACGCCCGCTCAACCGAAAGCGGTCGTGACTTCTCGTGACTGAGTGTCTTTAAGGGATAGAAGAATGAGATGTCAGGTGATCAGTAACACCTCCGCTTACTTACTCTTTTCGTGTGCTTTTCATCTTGAAGTTGCGCAGCGCCCCATCGTTTCACCTACACTGCAATTCAGGATCCCATTTCCCAAGTTCGGATGAGAAACCCCTTGCATGACCTGGATCCCTGAGCCACGCCCGAGTCACTGACGCTTCCAGCTCAAACGCCTGATCGTGAACACGAAAGATGCTCAGTTGAACCTCGTCAAGGAGCACCGTCTATCCCAAGGATCAGTCGCAATTCTTGGTGCCTTGTGCCTTGTGCCACGTGTGTTGTGCGTGTGCCGACTCAACCCCCAGTCCAGTGGATTTGTGGGACGCCGTCTTGCTGAGTCCATTGTCAACCAGAGTGTGAAGCAGAATATCGTCTCTCATGCTCTATCCAGCGGAAGCGTACCAACCGGTAACCATGGAAACTGCATTGATGTTTACCATCAGTGCATGGGCTTCGACTCGATGATGGCCTGTACTGCTTCTAGTGCCTTGCAGTGCAACTCGGAGGTCATGGGTACGGCCTAACCCTAGACTCGGCCTATCGACTTCTTCTCTGATGATATTTGTAAAACAACGTCGAGCTCGAAGAGATACCCTGTGGCACGTACCCTCAAGCTAGCGTCGATCAACATCTGGCTAGTTCTACCTGTTCTTCTTCGACTCGAGTGTTCGGAGCGCGCTCATATGGCAACTCGTCACTTCCAGCTTTCTGAGTCTACACGTGTCCAGTAGGCTTTAGATTTGGGCACGAAGACGACAGGTGGGAGATAGGCCATCATATGGCCAGAAGGGAGGAATGTGCGGAGGGATATCGCAAAGAATGGCCGTCAAGCGGTGAATGCCCCTGTTACTGGCTAGCACCGCAAGTGTAACATCACCAACTGGTGATATCGCCACTTGTGCGGATGGTGAACACTCTAGCACCTCCTTGTGCGATGCAAGTACTGGAACGTGAGTGTCGTCCGATGCGATATTCAACTTACCAGGTCCGGTGTGTCCATGAGCCAGCAGGTCAAAGAAAATCTCGGATTCGGGGACGCCCACAACTTCGAGCATCATCTCATGATGAATTCCGGGCATGCCGGCCCATTGTTCTGTCAACGACGGACGAAAATAGCATTGCCACCAAGCCCTTGGAATTTTCGCGATTTACATTTGCCACCTTCATTTTCCCATTCACGAGTCAGCGAGGTCATGTCAACCCGCAAGTGGCAGGTGGCATCAACTCCTTCTGGAATGTGACAGTAAATGTGTGAGTTTAGTAACGAGGCATGTCTTTTTTCGCTGTTCTTCATCCAACTGTGACGCATGGCGAAGTTTGTGATGGGATCATGGAGAGAGGTGTGGGAAGATACGGAGTACTCGTACAGAGTGAAGCGAGAGAGTGGTGTGACAGTTCGACGAACCACACTCGTATCATCCGTGGTGAAGGATGAAACGCTTCTCGAGTGTTGCATGGATGCCAAGCCACATGTAACGGTGTAGGCAGCAGGCATGTATGGTGATTGCGGGTGTCGTACCTATGCGTGCGCGAGCCAAGGATCATGTGACGTGACGGGCTTATTGTATAGTTGACACCATGGGCGTTCCATCATGAGTGTTCCATCGTTGTATTGACCATGTCACAGATGTTTACGATCAAACCGTTGGCGACTCGGGATTTGGCAGGATCCCGCAGGATCTCGCAGGATCTCGACAAGAAGACAACAAATCAACAAATCTGCCTAACACCTTAAGCGATGGATGCAACCTAGATCGCATCAGGTAGGTCCTCAAGCAAGCACGCCATATCATCCACATGGTCAGCGAGGCGGTGGGTGCTCTGTCCGAGATACGGAATTCGTTTACCTACCCTTATGAGATAGAGATGGGGATGCAGCAACGCATCTTCCTCACCGATACTCATACATACCTGCAGCAAGATGCCACCGCCTTCGGTTCTCTTCACCCCGGAGTCTGGACTCTGCGGCATATTTGGCAACTACCGCAAGAGGACGCCAACCAGGAACGTGCACAATCCGCGAACATGAGTCGCCGAGTCGCTACATAGGCTACGAGTACACTAACGCATGTGTAGGTAGGTATCATAAACCACGCGGGAACTAATTATAGCGTGTACGGATTAGAATTGTATGTAGGAGGCAATTCGCACACGTGTGCCAAGTGGAAGACGGGGAGCCTCCTCTGGGTAGGTAGCATACCTACCTATTCCAGCGAAGGCCTTCCATACCGCTTCTAAATCACACCTTGCCAGCCCCCCAGCTCGCGCGGTAGTGGGATCCTGCAGGATCGCCCAAGCCCACGCCTACCGATTGGTCTCTGACGCCAGTCGCGTCTTCCCCCAAGAACAGGTAGGCTACTGTTCTGCCTTGGCCTTTCTCGACTACTCGTACCTACCGTATGTACGAAATACAAGGACACACGGCCACGACTGTCTGGAAACAAGCTCACACTAATTTTGCCGAGCCGTATAGGTAGGTATCCCGCACACTTGTGTAATCTCCCTCACGGCACTTTGACGGCACTCTGACGGCACTTTGACGGCACACGATGCTAGTCTCTCGCGAACAGAGTCAGGGCTCGGGGGAAAGGCACCTCAGGGTAATCTCCGTTCGACCTACCGCGTCGGTCGGCGCATGGACAGCGTCAAATCAAGCTGCAACGTGAACAGCAGCCCTATCTGTGTGACTACCGTTTCTCTGGTACGCGGAACAGTTTCATGGCTTTCTGCATTGCAACGTCGCTGGCACTAGGCTAGCTGCAGTTAGGTAGTCCGGCGTCTTGGAGTTCATGCAGAATACACGTGGTGGATGAACTACGAGTAGACACCTACGCAGAACGGTTAAGTGTAGGTAGGCGTCCACGCAATCTGTCCTTCGTCGATCACTTCCTAATTGTCTCTACGTTCCAGATGCTAACGTGGGAGGGCAAGGATGCCTTCTGACTTGCCGGACCAGTCAACGAGTCTGGACTGCGAAGATGACGCCAACTGCCACATCAACTAACTACAGATTCGGCGTAGTATCACCAGCGTCGCACTCTCACCGCATCAACTCTAGTGCCGTAGTCTCCTTGTGGATAATGAAACACCACCAAGTGGTAAGAGGCTAGCCTCATGGACCTGCCATCTGCCTAATCGAAATTAACGCACAGGAATCTGCCGAAACCGCCAGCAGTAGGATGAACCAGAGAGGAGGATGTTGAGGCGCTGGCGTCAGCCTTACCGCCGAGGTGGAACCTGGGAGGGAAAAGCTATTCCAGGGTCTGGGTCGACTCTGAGTGGCCTGCGATATTCGTCGTAGCCTCGCGAGGAACTGCATTAGATCGCACGTTTTGCAGTGGACCACAGGAAGGCAAGAACAATTCGCGCAGTCGAATCTTGCTTAGGACGATGGGGCCATCTCGCAAGATCCCTGGAGCACGTTGCGAGAAGTTAGAACCCTTGTGGATCTCTAGGCTCTCTGCCGGAACGCAGATACCGTCCTAGCGAGATCTAGGAGATCTCACGAGAACGTCATGGAGGGCAAATGATTATAAAAGTTCGACGTCCTCGCCGTCCAGAACCGAATTTCTCTTCTCATCATCACCAACGACTTCGATTCATCTACCGGACTGTGTCCTTTTACAAACATCTTCACTTCTCAACAAATAACCTTTTCGGTTTCTCTTCTTCCAACCCCAACATTCACAATGGCTTTCACCAAGGTTGTTCTTGCCGTCGCCGCCGCTGCTGGCCTCGTCGCTGCTGCCCCCCTTGAGGCCCGCACCGAGACCGGTGACCTCACCTTCTACACTCCCGGCCTCGGTGCCTGCGGTGTCGTCAACGGTGAGGCCGATGCCGTCGTCGCCATTGGCCACGACCTCTTCGACCAGTTCACCCCTGGCACCAACCCCAACCTCAACACCCTCTGCGGTAAGCAGGTCCAGATCACCGTTGGCGGTGTCTCCACCATCGTCACCATTGAGGACCGCTGCGTTGCCTGCGCTGAGTTCGACCTCGACGTCCCCTTGGCCATCTTCGAGAAGTTCGCCCCCGAGACCACTGGCCGCATCCACGGCATGACCTGGGAGTGGGTCGGTGGTGCCCCCGCTGGTTTCTAAGCGCGCAACACCCATTGCACCGCGACAACAAAACCAACCAACCAACAACAACACCCGACTACCGCAGCAAAAACAACGAGCATGAGCCAACCCTTATGAGCTATGACGAGGAGGATTGATGAACTTTGATGGGTTTTGTGTGGCCTTCCAACACCCCCCAACGACAATCTTCTTCCACCCTTTTTTTCTTCTGGAGGATCTTTGTCTTTTTTGCACCCTTTCTTTGCCCACATTATCCTGCCACTGAGTGGTATTTCAACAACAAACCCGCTTGTGCCTTTTTCTTTGGTACTTCGGACCTTCGTGTATATTGGATATTTCACTTCCCTTCTGCTTCTCCTACATACTTCTTCGCTTCTTCTTTCGAAGTCGTCTGGCTCTTTTTGCCCAAGCACTATGAATTTACTGCTTTGACAACTTCTACATACTCTCTTGGTCTTGACTTCTCTGTGATTGGTGACATGGTGATTTGTTTTACTTGAGCATCTCGTAAAAGTATCCCTCTTGTTCTCTAATGATTGTTTTTTCGGTTCGAGATCGTAAATTGGCGAGTAGTAGCCCCTGAATAATTGACATGGTAAACCGATTCGGATTTTCTATGTGTACTGTCTCTCGGTCTTCAAGAGCGTAGTTTCCATGTATTAACCCCTGAATTAGTGACATCCTCAGCTTCATTTCGATTTCCCATTTTCCGATCAATCTTTTTCGCCACAGGCGGGCTCTATTCGCAGCTTGTCTCTCGCTTCGAGAACGTAGTTTCTATGCTTTAGCCCCTTACGTGCTGGCACCGTAAAATTGATTTGGAATTGTACATCGATTCGGAATTTCGACGTGTCGATCATATATTTATAGCTATAGCTGTGCATAAAGATGGGGTCTACGGAATACGCCTAGAATTGTTCAGCTCCGTGGTGTTGATTGGTATTACACCATGGGTACTCCGTAGAGTCGGTTGTTGGGCGTAGAGATTCACTACGTACGATAGAGAGATTTCCTTGTATTCCGTACATCGAAAACATCAGGTGCCTCGTCAGAAACAGCACTCTCACATCAGACGGATCACTTGATTGATAACGTCTGTGACATCTATCTCGTCACATCACTATTGGAGCTCCATGACTGACACACACGACCTGTGAATCCATCCTAGTCACACACACGAACAAAGACGAGGTCTGATACAGGTTTGAGAACTTTTTATAACTGAACCGCGCAACAATCCAGGTTGCGCGACAAGAATGTTTCAATTACACAGTTACGAATATATAACCTCCCTAGCACTAGTTTTCCCGACCGTAGGCCTTTCGCCCTATGTTCATCTGTCCGAGCAAATAGTGTAGCGGAATGGTGGTATCGTTATATATACGAGTCCTGATATATACCCAGTTGCCAGTGCCGTTGAAGATGCTGAGAAAATGGTATATTTTCGAATGATATGCGGTCCGTCAGCACTTGACATGACCACGTTTTCCCCCACTGGCCCTGAAGTCATGGTATGAAGTCGATGTAAGCATTCGATCGTAGGGGCTGCATCCAATTTCTGCCATTCAGATTCAGACTCAGCCCCGTGACATGTGAACGTGTTCAATGCCCGAAATCGCAAGACCCGAACATGTCATTGTATGCCTCCCGGTGGTGCCCCAGACGACTCACGTTTACGGTGCTTCATCCTTCTCCTTCAGTCCACCGATGCGATCAATGTCGATAGAGTAAAAGGTGCTGCCGTCATTCTTCTCGTAGGCGGGCAGTTGGTCATCTTTAAGTGGCTCAAGACCGACTGTGGTGTCGCCTACGCGAACAAGAAGAACCCGGCCGTGTTTCCGCTGGCCATTCTCGTCCTGCTCATCAGGGAACGTAATGTGGATCTCGGGAATGTTGTTAGGCGAATGCGGAGGTGCGTGAGGGTCGGCTAACATCGGACGGCCGTTTACAACGACAATCGGTCTGTCGTTATGGTTCTGAATAGTGAGCCGCCGAGTGCGTCGGCCAGCCTCATGCTCAATATCGTCATATCTGGGAAGTGCCTGATCGTACGGGTGTTCCTCCATCTGCCGGCGGCGCTTTTGGAGCACAACGAGCGCGCCAACTAGAACCAAGCCAAATACAGCCAGACCGAGCAAAGCGATCATGGCATTGAGAGCCGAATCCCAAGCGGCTGCATCGGTCAATTCGCGAGCAGCAAGTACGGACTTGCTGCGAGCATAGAGCGTGGAGACAGATTTCATGCTGAGAGGATTTCGTTCGGTACTATGACGGCTTGAAAGGCTGTATCGCGCAAGATCTCTCCGTCTGCCCAGGTACGAGATATAAATAGCAGCACTGCAGAAAGATGGGTTAATACGCGCCGATCCTCTACAACGTCGTCATGGACTGCATATTTGGCATGCTATACCTTCTGAAAATCCGGAGAAAAGTAGTGCGGCGCACCTAGAAACGCGTGAAGTAGCGAAACCCACGCAAGGGAGCAAGCTCCAGTTCTGAATGTGTAAATGCAAAGGAAAGGATCGGACGGCGTCAACTCGAAGGGGAGAGCTGACTCCAAGGAAAAGGAATGACTACCCGGGAGAGGGTGGAGCGAATGGTATAAGGGAGAGGACGGCTAAAAACGAAGCCAAAAGGTGAAAAGACAATAACGATGATGAGGCACGAAGTGTCAACGACAATGCCGCGACGATGAGAATCGTGAAGAGGAGAAAGATAGGAGAAGAGAGGGCGCGAAATTGAAAAGCGGAGATCGTCGAGCCGTGGGGCCCCACTTTACCTGTCTGGACTGCTCTAGCGAAGGTGCCACCTCCAAGTACCGTTACATCGTGGAGATTTCTAGGCCTAACGTGGAGATTTCGTGCATGAAGGTGAGTGCTCGCTCGACACGGGAATACTCGGTACATGCATAGACTCTGGCTCAGGAATATCATTCGGTGGTTCCTGGCAGCACTTTTCACGGTTTTGAGATTAATCATCGATAATTCGTCGAATTAAAATGTATTTTCGCCTCGGTGGGCTGTCGCTCTCCACCTCCAAATTTCGAAACAGGAAGGTACCGGTACCTAGTCACTAATCTAGCCATGGGTTTACTGTTCCAGAAGACCTGAAAAGTGGTGATGGGCGCCTGCAATTCGCTTAGATCATCTTTTAGCGTCCCCAAAGTATTCCTATCGCGAGGTAGCCTGCGCGGCTCAGCACGCTAAGGCAGCCGCACTATTTGCGCAATGTCCCGGGCAGTCCAGCTGCCGAAACTTCGCCGGGCCGCTAAGACACATTTCCATACGAATACATAATTGCACGTACGGAAAAGTGTGCCGCATTAACTGCGAATTGTCTAGCTGCAACGTGATTTATGTTGAGTAGAAGTCAGCTACTGAAATTCGTTTCTTTAGCTGGCAATATTTCGTGTTTTTGGTGGCAAGATAGTACCGGTACGTGATTGCCAAGTCGTTCACAAAACTTATGATGTTAGCCGAGCCACCACGCCCGTTCCGACCCGCCATAAGTTTGGCGGCCTGTCACTTTCACATGACGCTAGTCCGTAGTAGCACCCTTTGGCAACGTGAACAAAACGGCTGCCTTCACAATCTGATAGGTACGTAAATAAAATTCGTGATAATGCTTGCATCTTCAATATTTGTACTGTGTAGTAGATATCTTACACATTACTAAAGATACTCTGTGACGAGCAGAGACGGTCGAAATGGAGGAATGGAAAGGTCAAGGCAGCTACTAATGTACATACTGCTAAGTTCGTCCAGATCCGGTAGTCCCGTGCTCTAGGAATACGGGTAGGTATCCTTCTCTCAACTACGGCGGAAACACAGCTTCTACGGAATATAAAATTGTACTTCGATTGTATTATCAAGTGGGAATGGCTTCAATCCCCCTATCTTTTCGATTGATCCTAGCTGTTCTACAAAGGCTTCAATCTTCAATCGCAGAATGGATTTCATATGTCTGGCAGGCCGCCAACAACCGACAAAGACCGAAACGGACTGCAGGGCGCCCGGATAACACCGTTCTAGTAGATTGGCCCGGGTCACTACGCACATGGCGTTTCTGATATTGCGCAATTCAACTCGGAATAATAAAGCCCGTGTAGACATGAAATCACCAGCACGAAATGTCATCCATACTTCGTACATTTACATTAGCTGACGTTCTCAGGTCTATAATTGGCAAAAATTGAGAAGCGTACCAGGTTTTGATGTACTGTGTATGAACCGTTTCCTCAAACTGTGCACAGAACCTGATGAACTCAATCGTGCTTGCCTCGCCTGCGGAATACTCGGGGCCCATCTGACGTAGGCGGCGCTGGTACGACGTACAGTGTGTCCGTGCCATTATCGCACTCATCGGACTGTTTTCATCTGGCAAGTTCTTGACGGCCTGCGATTGGCAGAATCAAGGCACTTCATCGTCAGCACCAACAACTTCTCGTCTCCATCACTGAACTGAAACATTGGCCACCACGTATGAACTTTTGGAGCTTTGCCGCCCTCATGGTCAAGACTCAATAGTTTTAGGATGAAACAGGCAGTGCCATCGATCATGACGAGGCTGAAAGGTTCTCGAATGGCTTTTCGGGCGTAATTATTTTCTCTGTGGACCCCAGGGAAGCGTCTACCACAGAACCTATCACCTCCAACAATTTCATCCTATCTTATGTTTTCTTCTTCTTCACCTCCCCTCGGACTATGAAGAAGTCATGTTTCTTTTTCGCCTCCTTCCTGTCCTTAGGCCGATACTGTATTCACGAAACACCGTAAGTATGCATTTAGATGGGCTGAGTCGGTGTCCTCCATCCAGTCGCTTATGCTGAGCACGGGTGAAAGTGTTGACCACACATGGCTTCCCATCAATCCCAACCGGCTGGGTTGGGGGCAGTGACTCCATGCTTTGATTGGCTCGGAGATGTTCGCTTCTCGTGAACCAAGCCTGTCTTCTGCTCTCTCTCTGCTCTCTGCGCTGTGCCTCCTGGTCTCACATCCCGTCGATTCGAGCGGAAGCCCTTCATCCCTGACAGAAAAGTTCGACTATGAAGGCACCAACTAAGACATGGCGTTCTGGTGAAGCCGAACATTGTGCCGAAATTCAATAATGCTCTTTTCCCCATTGTGAACAAGGAATTGTTCCCCATCCTCATTGTTCTCGATTGTCGTGGGTGCAGGACAAACTTCCTTGGCGGTTGGTGTTACGCCTCACGACTGTCGTCCTCCTCACTGGCCGACGGATCTGCATCAAGCCGCTAAATGGTGGCATGACGCCCAGTATCATGGTTGATAGGCGCTGCTCTTGTTGTCTAGTGACGACGCACACCTGTCCCTCCGTTTCACCCACGTATTGCGTGCGATGAACCCTACGTATTTCTATCTGGCCAATTCCAGGTGAGTAGTCTAGCTTTGCGGAACAAACCGAACCTCATCGTTCTCTGTTAACCCATCATGCCGACGAGCAGTCGCAAGCTCGTGTACGAGTAGTAGTCAGTGTATGTTGGACGTACTGCAAGGAGTGCTACAAGTCAATGACTTGTTTCATTCGGTGAGTCATTCCGTTGAATAAAAAAAGGTCGACGGCATTGCTTCTCACGGGTTGATGTTTTAGCCTAACCCCGTTCGGTTCCCATGTGAAAAGGAAAAAGGACATTCCAGATTGTGGTGCCTATTTGATTTCGAAACAAGTTGCTCGGCCTCACGGGATCATGGACCAACGGTTCTCTCGTCGAGGCGAGCTTCGCTGCTGTGCAACCAAGCTGATATGTGAAAGAGCAAGCAGGCAGCTTTACTTCACGCTTAACTTCGTGAGGAGCGTGTGCAAGCATTCTCGTACTACTCGTGCTCAGCAAACGGAAGCGGTAATATCCCCTGAGAATGCAGGGAAAGCAGATGGACCGACGCAGGAATTGCCCAGCATTCTCGCTATCTGAATGCTTCATTCCTGCACCGAGGTGGCTGTCACTGTCAGCCCTCATGGCAGCGTGTCTATGGACATCTGCATCTCTTCTCAGTCACCGACCGCAGTCCATCCGGCAGCAAGAAAGGGGTCTAGCAACGGCCGCGTGCTGCTACCATCGCGCGCGCAGTTAATGTAGTAGGCCTATGAAATCGGCAGCCTCCACAATATGAGACGCTTGCTTGTTACATGAGTGAGAAATACACAAGGAGTGCAAACTTGGACGTTTTATATTTACGTGATTGGGTGCTTGCCTCTCTCGCCCTTCCCACTGCGGCCTCTTGAGTCTTGGGGGTTGGGTGACTTGACCCGATGGGCGGAATACCAGCGCAGCGACTGGCTACACATGTAGACGAGTGTGCCAACTGGAGTGGTTCGTGTGTACCTTTGATGCCTCACGAAGGTGTATGGCCTTGCGAATCGTCCGATCGTGCCAAACTCTAGACCCAACGAGAGGCCGGATGATGTGAAGGGCCATCGCCCCAGACAATGGAGATCCACAAATGAGTGATCTGCAAATTTGTGCGTCCGCGCATCTGGCCCCCTGTACCACGAAGTCATTATTGTATTGTACCAGGCATGTAATCCGGATACATGGCGGATTGCGAGGTCCAGTCGTGGCAGAACACGGGTTGGCTGTAGACACTCGGGACAGGCTGAATCTGGAGAGTATTTCACTTTTGCACGCCCTGCCTCCTCGGTTCCCCTCCCTTCTCTTTTCGCCTTCTCTCCTCTCCTCTCCTCTTCTCATGTAGTCTCCTCGCATCTTTCATCTGCTGTGATTCTCGGTCACAAGGGATACCGTTCCCTCTTCAGAGTTGGGGTTTGGCTCAGTTTCGGCTTCGTCGCTGACATCTGCTGCCATCGTACAAAATTCTTCCCCGTTCTTTGTTTAAACAGCTTTCGTATATTCTCGCCTCCGACATTCTGACCCCCATCGTTCATACGGCTCGTCTTGTAGCATTCATGATACCTCAGGGCCGATTTATATGCAAGGTCAGTCTTACTTACCTTACGCGAGCTGTGCTGCATGCCTAGCATCCGCGCTGCCATTCATCTTACTAATTGCACGATGCTGGCTCAGGATATAATTATCTACATACCTCCATATAGCAGCCACGCAACCGTCAGCGAGCAGCAAGCAAGCGGTCTGGCACACAGATTACTCGCACGCATTTCGTACATAGCGCACCGCATCTGAACCTGTCCGGCCCAATATCCCGTTTGTACGGATGAGGAGCGGCAGGTCAAGACTCACAAGAGCTGTCCTGGTTGGAACATCGGCACCAAAAGCACCGGAGCCCACTCGAAAAAGCAACGGGCACGCCATCCTTCTCATCCTCCCGCATACATACCACGCTAGAAGATCCGATCGCATTGCAACCTTATTTATACCTCATGCAGACTGTCGGCTGGCGGTTTGCTTCGTGACATCGCAGATCTCCCGGTAGAAAAAGCAAATGTATGATTGAGAGCGTCTTAGTCGTCGTCAATTCTGCTCAGGTTCTTCTTCTTGCGTCCCATCCGTCCACCCAACCATCACTGGCTGGGCTACCAGCATTCTGGTACTCGTCATTCTCATCGTCACTGGCAACTTTTGTGCACAGTCGCTGACCTGCCGCAGTCCGCGAAGTTATTTCGGGCTGACGCAAACAAGCTGGCTCGAGAGTCTCTGGGTTTGTGCGCATTCAGACGGCAAAAGAAAAACTGGGGAGTGATCCCAAGTGCTAGCCGGGGTACCCAGGAAACTGCATGCCACAGCGAGACTTATCTGTGCGGAATTTGCTCATTGTCCCATAAGGTTGCGATACTGTGCATCACAAGAGGCGATTGTCACTGCCCGTGATTCAGGGCAAATAGGGAGAGTCCAAAACGACGAACATTATTCCGAAAAAAAAAAAAGTCAGAGAGAGAGAGAGAGAGAGAGAGCGACGAATCCCCAGACCAACGCTCAAATCTCTATCAGGGCTGGTTACGACGGTGCCACAAGAAACGACCTACAGACCCTGGCGTTTCATTCCTGAGGGACGAGTGTGCCGTTTTTAGCTTGCAGGGTTGTGCGAGATCAAACTGAAGTGCCGCTAAAAGCGGGAGCCCCAGAGGCACAAGGCGCCATTGATAGATTCCCGAGCGGGCCCGTCTCCACTGGTACCTCACTATCTCTCCGCTAGGGCCACCTGGATTTCCTACCTAGCGTAGTGCGCGCTACGGCAGGTAAGGTTGTCCACTACGGCACTGCACTCACCTTACGAATAACCCACGAGTAACTGCACTTTTGCAACGCTACCTACCTCATAGTCGCCTTTAATTTTCAGAGGTGCGGAAGCAGTTGCCGACATCTACGACGTAATAACGCACAGAATATTCTGTCCGTCGGCACTCACGACCTGACTTATACTTCGAATTGCCTTCAGGCGTACCTTCTCATATAGCCAGCCTGCCGGTTGCACCAAAGTAAGTTTGCTTCACCTTCCTCCCCAAATCTTCGTGTGTGGCCGCGATTTCCGCCCGTGGATGGTATAAAACACTGGGCTGGTATATACTTTGGACTGTTCCCGCCGTCATCTTCTCCTTCCTCCATTTCTTTTCCCTGAGGCCCTCTTCCAAGTTTCACTGAATCTGAGGTGGCGTCCGGTACATTTGTGGACGGTTCACCATCTATGACTTGTTCCACCGCCCATTCACTCGCACACACCACCAGTGATTCACTCCACCCTACCGAATACCTATATCGCTCTGATTCTTGTCTCTGCTAGAGTCAGAGTCTGAGGTCCAGTTATTTCCTCTTAATATCCTCCAGTGTGTACATTTGTCTCTTTGTCTTAAAGGCCGGCAGTGAGCTCAGGTGCGGCAGCCGAGAACCGTGACTTTCCCGCAGGTTGTTCTGCGTCCGACTGTCTTGGCTTCAGGCTGAGCTGAGCGTTGTTGCTACAGCTCGTAGCATCGCATCAGCACCCTTGTTGACCACGGCCTCCTACATACATCCATGCCCAGTCTCCGTCTCTAATCCGTACAGACCTACCTAGCGGTGCTCGTTTAGATACGACCTACCTACTGCTACATACAACCATCCGTCTCTGTCTGCCAATTCTCGGAAAATACGAAGGTACATACATATACCGACATACCGACACAGACATTGCGCCTCCCGGCAGTCGGTTGTCTGGACGAACAGAACAGGCACAGGTAAGAAACAGCATGAGGTCGCTTTTCCCTACAGTTCCTAATCCGTACCGCTCCTACTACCTACTGATCCTGCCGCTCTCGCTACCTATTCCTCTGTCACGCTGTCACGCTCCTCCCTTGTCTCTCAATACGCTGCACTAGTTATTAGGGGGAGCCCGCTAAGTTAGGGTTGTCGTCGCTGCGTTTTGGGTTCATCCCTGCTAATGCATTGACCCAAGTCCCACCCCACTCTCCCACAAGGGCCTAAATTAGTGGCCTTCTGGGCCCTGCTCTTTCCCCCCTCCCCCCCCCCCTTCTCTATTGGCAGACTACCTGGACTACCTGCCTAGCCTTGCCAGGTTAGGGAATCTCTCGCTCTCAGAGTTTGAGCTCAAGACTTTTTAGTCCGCACTACTGCCCTGGGAAGGCCCTGACTGTCTGTCGTGACTGCCCTGACCGCTAACCTACCGTCCCTGCCTTCCCTACAACCTTACCTTACCTCATTCTGGCGTGTGCTGAGATTCAAATCTGCCTAGTACCTACCTATCTAGGCCTATCTATCAGGCTCGACTCCGCTTAATATCGAATCCACTTCGGTTTATCTGGATTCGGTCACATTTCAGCCTCTCTCTCCATTCTACCTGCGCCAATCTCGTCGTCTCCTCCATTTTCGCGACAGTTGTAGAGTGTGCATACGTGCTTGCAGTACACTACAGCAGCCGTTGCGATCGGAGGATCACACCTGTACACGCCCTTCTTCTCGCCGCCCGTCATCACGACCTTTCGAACCCACCTGTTCCTTGCCCATTCCGCCCACGCCCTCGCAGTCTCAACGCCAAGTCTTTTCCAGTCCCACCAAGCGGATGACGTGAACCTGTGGAGGTCATCCATACCATCCTACGAACCTATATTTCCCATTATAGGTTACACGCATACTTGGTTGTGAGTGTGGATTTCCTGTTGAATCTTGTGTCCTCTGGATTACTTGTTCCCGGGGCAAGTAGCATGGCCTCACCTCGAGCACTGGGAGCATGTTGGGCTGTAGCTGGATATGCTCAACCTCGCAAGTGCTTGGTGCAAGCTACCACGTGCCAGATATCTACGAGAGGAGCATGGAACAGGTCGTCGAGATCTAGTCATGCCATCTGTACGCTACAGGACTTGAGCTAATATCTGACCTCTGTCACCTTCAGATCAGCCAATACCGTCCTGTACGCTTGCCCTCTCTATCGCCAATATTCGACCGGGAAACACTTCCTCCTTCCTTGCGTTGACGCCGCCCTCAATTGATATATCCACCTAACCTGTGAATCGAAGAAACCTTTCCTTCGAAATATCTGTTTAATTCGAGCGAGTCAAAGCTATGAGTGCTACAGTGAGTACTCAATTGTTCCGTTGACAACCTGAGAACCGCGTCCCTCTCACGCTGCAAACTGTTGCTTTCATTGGCGATTCGTTGAATTTTTCCTTGGTTTGCGGGGGGAGGCTACTTGTCTTCCCTAGGGTCTAGCATCTGGGTACAATGACGACTTGGGCTAACGTATAGACAGGCCCGATCCAGCAAATTCCCACCTCTCACCATGGCGGGATCGGATAACAACACACAGCAAGTGAACAAGTTTGGCAGCTCTACTTGGGAGCGGGCCGCTATATGGGGATCTGTTGGCGCAGCCTTGAACTACCGTAATACAACTTCGGCAGGTATGATACCCATGCCGGTCATGACGGATGCTCTTTTTGCGACAGCCAAGCTGATGAATATTAGGTTCCGATGACCTTTCGCCAACAGCTCCCTCTGGGCCGTCTCAGTTGAATGGACGTCCCGAGACCGGCCCATGGGGTGCTACGCTCTGGACCCCACGGATTCCTAGTCCCAACAGCGCCTCTCCGACACGACCTGGAGGAAGTAGCTTTATGTACCACGCCAATGAAAACGGACACAACACTTCTACGCTTCCTGTCCGTCCATCTGTTAATCAAGCCAGATCCGGTTTCCAAAACAGGTCTGTGCCCCCTGGACCGGTAGAGGGCTCTAGCTTCAGCTCTCAGTATACTAGGACCGCGATTGGAGGAATGGTTGGCGAAGAGAGGGACAGTTCATCCCTTTATATGACACCTGGAACTTCTTCTCATCTTGCCATAGACGCCTCTGCATTACATCGGCGTAGCTCGGCAGACCCCGGTTCTCTTGGGGTAGGTCAGAGTCGCCCTGGAACCTTTTCTGGTCGACAGCCCGACACTATGTCTTCATCGCTTGCTGCAAGTCCCTTTGCAGAGGCAGGACACTATCCCTATCCTAGCGGAGCGCATGCCCGGCAACATAGTCAACGTCACTCGGCCGCTGCTCCGTCCCCACCATCTCCATCAGATACCCGTGGTAGGGGCTTCGCATGCCCCAATGCTGTCGATATCAATGACATCGGCAGAAGACTTACTATACATGATAACTCTGATTATCACCTCAATAATGCCCCAGTGAGCAACGGACTAGTCAGACCAGTTGAAACGGTTGAAACTAACCCTAACTTACAGCACTGGCAAGACGATATGAATAATAGTGTCAGGACTCTCAGTCATGGGAATCAGCAAGAAGCTTGGATCGAGAATTCACAGGCGTATTATCCCAGCGCCCCAAGAGCATCTATCGAGCGAAGTTCTCCTGCCGGTGTCCCATATCGTCACAATCTCAATAGTCAAGGAAACATGTCAGAAAACCCTGTTTCTCGAAATGATGTTTGGAATCGGTCGACCCCACGGAATCCTGCCGCACTTCATGAACATGATAGGATGCAGCAGGGCTCTCAGTACCCGAATCAGTCTTCCTCACAGCTTGCCACTTATTTCAACCCAGGACTCCAGTCATACTCAACGTATGAACCGTACCCTCAGATTCAGAACTTCCGATCTCAGCTCCCAGCTTCCGGCTTTTCCATGCCGATGAACTTTGCGGAAGCTTCTGGTAGACCGGGTCGCAGTAGGGACGCAGTCCAAGGTGCCAGAAGCAAACTACTGGAAGAATTTCGCAATCGCCAGAAGTCTGGTAGACAATATGAATTGAAGGTAAAGATCATGTGCCTTATTTCCATTTACACAGCAGCTCATGCTTCTTTTTAGGACATATACGGACATGTCGTTGAATTTAGCGGAGATCAGCACGGGTCCCGTTTCATTCAGGACAAGCTTGAAGGTGCCAACAGCGAGGAAAAGGAACACCTCTTCGAAGAAATTCATCCCAATGCGATTCAACTCATGAAGGACGTATTTGGAAACTACGTGATTCAGAAATTCTTCGACTATGGCAGTCAAGTTCAGAAGAAACTCCTCGCTCGACAGATGGAAGGACAGGTCGCGGAGCTTTCGCTTCAAATGTATTCATGCCGCGTGGTCCAAAAGGTTTGTATTGCGCATTCTCGTCTGAGATATGGATCATAACTAACAGCATCCCAGGCTCTTGAGCATGTCTTGGTCGAGCAGCAAGAGAGGATTGTGGACGAGCTCAATCTTAGAATCCTGCATGTCGCCATGGATCAAAATGGCAATCATGTCGTCCAGAAGATTATCCACATGTTCCCGCCGCGCTGCATTCCGGTCGCGTTGGCTGCTTTCCGTGGTCAAATTGAGACTCTGGCCACGCACGGCTATGTTTGCCGAGTTATCCAGCGCATCTTGGAACACTGCACGCCGTCTGAAAGGGAGAGCTTGATGGCGGAGATTCACCCATGCGCCGTGAAACTGATGACCGATCAATACGGCAACTATGTCATCCAACATGTCATTCAACATGGTCAACCGGCAGATCGACATATCATGATCCAGCATGTCATCGATCGTGCGGTTGCACTATCGAAACATAAGTATGCCTCTAACATTGTGGAGAAATGTGTTCAGTATGGCGAAGTTGAAGACAAGAGGGCCATCCTCGCCAAGCTCAGGACTCCAGGTGGCGACGGTGTGAATCCTCTTCCACTGATAATGAAGGATCAGTTCGCTAATTATGTCGTCCGTAAGTACTACTCTAAGCGGCGAATCCTTGAATTTGGTAATTGACAAACTTATATATAGAACGACTAATTGAACACCTCAAGGGGGCGGAGAAGAACGCTTTCGTCGCAGAAGTTAAAGCAATCATTCCCGGCTTGAAAAAGGATAGCACGGGCCGTCAGAACACGGCTCTTGACCGACTCACGGTCGCAACTGAAAATGCTCATGTCGTTGCCACTGCTAGCGGAGATGTTGCTGCCAGTGGTTCGGCCCCTTGCAGCCCTAGCTTTGCAGCAGAAGTCAGCTCTGCTTCCCCCACTCCCCTTCCTCTCCACGGAGCAGAATAGCCCCCAGAGCAGTAGCCCACCAAGCACCCATATCAGTACTACGGGTGACTCTATCGAGGAGATTGACAAGGGCCAGATTCCGCAGCCGACCAAGGGTTCGTCTCCCGTATTCACCCAGGAGTACTAATTCGACAGGTTGCATTTGTCGGTCCTTCGCATTCGGATCGCACATACATAATTACCTAGGTGTCTTCTAAGTAATTGCTCACATACAACCCACTGTTGTGTACCAACAGATTGCAATAAAACGTCGCCAGCGACAATTCGAACATTTTACATTCTTCGTTGAAAATTTCGATTTATCGGATAATGATTCAATTACAAAAAGCGACGACATCGGAGAATTATACAAGGCTCGGGAACTGAAAATTCGACACTGTTATTCTCGAACATAATGGGTCTATAACGGTTAGCGCACGGCATGGAGTCCTATCGAAGGTGGCGTATATTTACTAATGGACATGGGGTCGGCGCTTTCTCCTGTCTGACACGGTATTCATTCGGTGTAGAGCGGACTACATAAGGAAAGGGACGGGATTTCACGCAGGGTGATGGCATGTGCTTGGTCGTCCCGGAACGTAGGGACCCAAGGCCTCAATGTTTCTTTCGTTCTCATTCATACACACTTTCTTCCCGAGAGACATCACTGGTGGTGCACAGGAGGTCAAAGACGGTGAAAAGCCTAACTTGCTATATTTCGAGCGGCGAGAGCGGTTGATTTCGGAGCAGTGCGTAGAGCTAAACAGCAGACAGCATCTCTGCCGGTGCTCATGACTAGAAGAGACAACAACAGTCTAGATAGTGCAGCGAAAAAAGATTTGCAGCTCAACTATAGGCATAATAACAAAGGAATCAGCGGAGTATTCTTAAAGCATTGAGGTTCTCTTTTGGTATGAAACATTTGTCAGCCGTGAGGTATTCCGCGTCGTATTCCGTTAGGTACGAGTACATTTGCAGTGAATTTCAGGGCAACCCTTCGCGGGCATCCGGCCGCTACTTTACATAATCCGTAGCGGGTACGGGTAGATCTGGCGGAGTGGACCAAAACGCATGTGATTGATTGGTGCGCGGTAATCCGTACGGGGCTAAAAATTAGGACAATGCATGGTTGAACTGCCGGGGCTCTACGTCATAGGGCTCCTTGTTTAGGTAGCGTCGGGTTAATCCGCAGTACAAAGTACTTACTCGTACTTACGGTACGGTACGGTGTTGAGAAACACGCTCGGAAGGGAGGAGATTCATCTTGCACTGGTACGAGTAGGGCGGGGTGAAGGGACTATGTATGGGAATAAGGCTTTGGAGTATTTTGTTGACTTTTGGTCTTGGGTTGTATTGAGTAGGTAAGGAGGTAGGGAGGAGGTGTTGTTGCTGGGGTAACGGGGTTGTAGGTGGGATGGCGGGAGGGATGGGATCATACCCTACGTTGCTACGTACGTATGTATGTATTGATGGGGGTAGTTACACGTGTCTTTTGGGGCATTGTCGGATTGTATGAGAAGATTGTGTTTAGTGTTTGTTTGCTTCATTGAGGTGAGCAAGTTGAGTGAGTGAAGGGAAATGTGTACGGAGTCGAGATGAGGTTTCACCGGTGTTTTGGCGACTACGGGATCAAAGGGTAGGTCGAGATGGAACGCCTATGCATCTACCTTTCTGAAGACAATGTGACGCAATACATACTAACGTATACATTTAATCTCCACGTTTCGTTATATGGAAGGAATTCATGATGATACCGAAGAGTAAGGGCTCATTGACCGAAATGGCAATCCAAAGATCATTGCTACAGCCTGTCATTCTAGAATCTCGTCACTAAGCAGCGGAAGCTATATCTCAGAATATCATCGAGACGTATTTTATTGAATTCTATTGCAAGTATCTTTAGTATCTAGATAGTTATCAGTCCGTCTCGGACATTCTAAGACATATCTAAGGGGATTGTAGCCCCTTCTCTTCGTAGACGGTGTCTCTAATGCAACGATAGCTACCATCATTGAGATTCATATATGCGCCTGATTTCTCCTAATCCCCTTTTCCGAGTGTCGGCAGTGGTACGGAGCATCAAGCGAAGTGATCTCCCTCACCTCACATACGATCAGTTTCATTTGATTGACGCCAGTGTCATCAATGTGGACACTGCAGTGATAATTCTTCCGCGGGATCATACGCATTCCGCTCTGTTAGCCCGGGGTCAGCCAGAGCCCAGCCAGCTTGGCCATCAGATATATACCTACTCTTACTGCTGTTTTCTGTATGCCGTGTATTTGCCATTACAACAATGTTCGAGCAAAGACATAGCTCTGGATAATGTAATAGGTCTGTGACCAAATCGCAGACTGCAGCAAGTTACTGCTTTGGTCCGAAGAAGACGACCTGGATGGTGATGTCGTCTCGGATGTCTCTCGAGTTCGGATAACGGAAAGTCACTGCAAACTCAAGAGTCAGCAAATGCCTCTATCGTAAAACCAGAATAGGGATCATGGAATACTCACAGGCACCGCGAACCATCTCCTCATCAGCACCTCCAAGTCCATTACGCATGAGATGTACAGCGGCATTGTCATCTCGGAACGTCGCCTTTCGCTCCTCATACTTGCACTGCTGCGCCCAGCCCAGGATAGTCGTGCCGAAATCTTGCTTCTGATTCTTTTCTTCCACGACCTTGCCGCCCTTCTGTTGGCGATCATACCACCTGCCCACAAGGTCCACAGCCTGCTCGCTCGACATGGTATCCCACAAACCATCCGTAGCAATAATCAAGAAGCTAGGTCGTTCCGGGATCGCCGTGGTTGTAACAAGTGGCTCAGCAGTAACATAAGGGCCGTCCTTGTAGTTTTTGTAGTGATTCCGCGACGGCATGCTTAGACCGTTAAAATGATAGCGCAGGTTCGCCTTGAGCGCTGATGACCACTTCCACATTCCGTCGCCGAAGGTCCGCGAGGGCTGGAGACCCCAGACACGTCCACCGTTGATGATGTCTGGCTCGTTTGGAAACTGAGCCTTTATTCGCTCTACTTCGGACGGTGTCGCGCCCGTGCAATCCTCGGATAGCGCTTTAGTTTCCCATTTACCGTCTGCTGTCTGGTGTCCTAGCACAGCCCGGCAATCTCCTGTCGATGCTACATGGAGCTTCCGGCTCTTTGGATCGAAGAGCGTGAGGAGGGCACAGGCACCAGCATACGACAGCTCTAGACGTCTAGCCTTCTCAGAAAACGGCAAATCGCTCTCGATAGTCTTCGTAGCGGACTTGACTAATGCGTCATCAAGCGTTGTATACGCAGTCTTCAAAGCGCGATGTATAGCTTCTTCAGACACGTCGCTCTTCTCCTTGGGCTTGGCATCCGCCAGGGATCGCCGCACGAAGGGCATAAGCTGCGTCTTCAACGCATCCGAGAGCTGCCAGCCGCAATGTCCGTCGAAAACGGCCCATGCCATCCACTTGCCAGCATCATCAAAGGGGTCAGTGAAACTGCCGTGTACAAAGCTGTCTTCGCACGGGCTGTTGGAGGCCAATTGTGCTCCGTCATAGCGAGTGATGTTGCCTGGTGCGCCGCGGACGGTGAACGCGTGCTCGTTGAGTTGCCGCGTGACATCCTCTGAGGTTGGCGGTTTGGTGTACGCGATCTTGTCTGACATGCCCAGTTCATTGAGATCGGGCGTTGCCCCCGGCTTGATCTCGCCCGCGCTACTGCGACTGGGGGCCCAGACGGTGGCCAATCCGGCAGCGAATGATACGGCACATGCGCCAATGACGGTAGTCGATCTCGACTTTGGGGCCTCCGTGCTAGAGAATCGCGGTCCCGGCAGGGACTGGTAGCGGAAGCATGTTGCGGGCACGAGGCGTGGCCTGCGACGGATCAACCTATGGCCAAGCATGCTGTCGGATGATTAGCAGTATTGAATGTCAGTTGCGAGCTGTATACTACTCCGTAAAGGATCCCCTGTTCGACTTGGCTTTGGCACTGTTGATCTTGGTTGTTGACTTTGGACGCGGACCAGACTGGGCAGGGATCTTGGCGGTGAGGCACTCTCCGGGCGTCGCGCTGAGGAAAGACGTGACCAGACGCTGACTTATTAGTGGACTTGTGCAAATACAAGCGAGTCATGTATTTTCAGCTCTGGGAATGATAGAGAGAGACATCTGCATCAGTACCTATCAGTACTGTGGAGTCATCGCTTCATCGCTCCTTCGGTTTTCATGCGAAGATGCCACTTCAATGAAACTCAAAGCAGACGAGCTGTTACCTCACTAATGCAAGAGCAGCTCAGGGAGCTCGGACCACCGCCGCTGACTCGCAGCTTCCGTCGATCCGTCTTGGCTGTGAGCAGATGCCATCATTGACGGGCAATAACTACTAATCAATAATGGCGATGGGCATGTCGATGTAGGGCTGGCAGGTGCCACGCGATCAGCTGAATTAATCGACGGAATATGCAAACCGAATATTCGCCAGGATAATCATCAATGCCGTACCTGGTGATCCTGGTGATCACTTGATGATCGACCAAGAATCTCACCTACCGAGGGCCCCTCAAGCCGAGGGCAAAGATGAAAACAGAGGATCCAGTAGCCCCCCCCCCTAGTGACGAACCCCCCACCAACGGTATGCACTCGCATAACACGGATCATACGATGGTATGCACTGTGAAGTCGGACGACGACAGTTGAAGGCCACCTGTCCTACAGTCCTTCCTGGTGTCTCATTAGTTATCTTCAGCAGTTGGAAGCAAGCCGTAGCAAATCAGATGCGCATTATCCATTCAATGGGGCCAAAAACTCTCGAAAACGATGAAAATAGACAGCAGTCTACTCGTAATCCTTCTCCGTCAGCAACCCAGAAGCAATGAGACGTTGATGAGAAAATTGTGGGGGTCCGCTATACCGTAGCAGAGTTTCGGGAGTTTTTTAAACCGTTCGTGGTTAGTTTACAACTCCGTATCTGCATATACACAGTTGGGAGCGAATAAATGATTAAAACCACAACTGCTCACCATTTTAAATGCATATACCAGTTCAAACGCTTAAAAATACTTAAACGTTTAGGAAGAACTCAAACACTAGAAATTATTTACAGTTAATAAATTAATTATTTCTCGATAAGTAATTATTTACTAATATCTTATATACATAATGTTGCGAGGTATGAATTTTTTAAATATGTATAACGCATATATCTCAGATATATCATATTATTTTTATAAACATTATAGTACATATGCGAGATGCGAATCTTTGTATATAATTATTATTTTTAAAGAAATTGATTAGTAATATTAAATTTTAGTAGTGTAGTGGTATGTTATAGTAGATTATAATAATAAAACAGTTCGATTTGTGATGAAAGCGTTTTTCTTAATTTGTGATTTGTAATTTTCTATATTAGTAATCAGTAGTATTATGTAATCATTCATAAAAATATGTAATAGCGTGAATAAAAATAAATATAGTACATAAATACTGTGTACTTGAAATTAAAAATCTCTTTTTTTTTTTTTATCGTATGTCTTTTTTTGAACGCTTAAAAAAGTTAAACGTTTAAGTCAACTATGAACGCTTATGCGTCTATTAGTGTTAAAATTCTCCATGGGATGCTCAGGGGTTGAGAAAAAGCTAAGCGTATGCAATAAGTGAACTGTAAATAATTAGTTAATTCACGGTTTAAAAAATCCCCCAAGCTCTGCTACGGTACCTGGGCTAACGATGGGACGGCCCCTCTGCCCCTGCCAGCGGAAGTGGAGAAGGAATCTGGGGTTTTCCCGACGAGGTTTCCGAAACGGCGCCTGTTTTAGAATGATCGCCAGCTAGTGTCAGCTGGCAGCGTCTGCTAACTGTCTCCAACGGCCCGGTGCTGACGAGGGCGGTCCCTGAGCTCTCACCGGCTTCGTGCTTGAGTCGGTCTTACATACCAACCAGGTATTTATGAATCTTACACAATCAAAAAGCACGGTGATTTATCAAGGGATCTGTCCCTTCCATCAGTCCGGCATCCATTTGCCGTCTTGATAATGCTGGCAGTTCGCCCGGCTAACCATGATCGGCGATTGCTTGGCGTATAAAGATCCGGATAAAGTCTTGAAGGCCATATAAATCAGAAATCCTCCTTTATTAGCTAGAAATCCTCCCAACATCGTTCCGCTCATTCCACTCGTTCAGTCTCATATTTCCTCCTCTCTTCTCATACTTACAAATCCATAAGGTAATCAAATGGTGAAAAAAAATAAAAAAAATGAGTGAAGAAATCAAAGTATCATATTCCGGGCGCATCGCCACCATCACCATCGACAATGACAAGAAGCTCAATGCCCTGAGCAGCGACGGCTACTATGCCATCGCCAAGGCCCTGCGGGAGATCGCCGGACGCGATGACATCTATATCACGATCTTGACCGGAAAAGGGCGATATTTCTCTGCGTATGTCTCTCAATCGTTCTGTCCAAGACAACTATCTCCATTCTTCTCTTCTTTCTTTCTTTCTCTTCTCTCTTTCTCTTCTCTCTTCCCCCCTAACCCAATGCCACCATGCCACTCGCAAAAACATCCGGGAGAAGTTCATCTGCCATGAAAAAACCCCATTAACACCCTCCAGCGGCGCTGATGTCACCGCCGACGCAACCCACGCACCCACCACAGACCTCTACCGGGAATGGCTTCGCTCCTTCGTCGCCAACAACCTCAACATAACCCGCGCCTTCTACAAGCACCCCAAGATCCTCATCGCCGCCCTCAACGGCCCCGCCGTCGGCCTCTCCGCCGCCCTGACTGCCTTCGCCGACTTCATCTACGCGACGCCGCACACCTTCCTGCTGACGCCCTTCTCGTCCCTCGGCCTCGTCGCCGAGGGCGGCACCTCCATGGCCTTCGTGCAGCGCCTCGGCATCAGCAAGGCGAACGAGGCGCTCATCATGAGCAAGCGGATCAGTGCCGACGAGTTAGTGGCGACGGGGTATGTGAACAAGGTGTTTGATGTTGCGAAGGGGGACGATGCGGCGTTTATGCGGTGTGTTTTGCACGAGGTGGAGGAGAGGTTGGGCGAGCATCTTGTGGGGGATTCGTTGTTGGGTATTAAGAAGTTGATTAGGGCGCCGATACAGGAAGGGCTGGAGAGGCAGAATGTCAAGGAGGTGTTTGCGGGACTGGAGAGATTTGTTAGTGGGGTGCCGCAGGAGGAGTTTAGGAAGATTAAGGAGGGGCAGAAGAGGCATAAGTTGTGAGTTGGTGAGGTGAGGTGAATAGGGGAAAAGGGGTTGCGGCTTGGAACTTGATGGTTCTATTTGATGATGGACGTGTCTGAGTCGTGGTGTGTGCGTTTTTTACACATTGCTTCACGTTTGAGACACTGTGTTAACGAATTGGAACGGGATTTCTGGAATGCGCTGCGGGTAGCGACAGGGTGGCATCAGTCGAATTTTCTCGAGTTAGTCTTTTATGGTAGAATCGTATACTCCGACCATTTACAAATATATATACATGAAGACAGAGATGAACATACATGAGTAGCCCCTATTATTCCTGGCCGACTATTCCCACCGGACCGACGGTCATAGAATCTTGCAGCGACTTCGTTATCGACTGTTTCAATCGCAGCAGACTCTGTAACTCCGCACTCGTGAACTCGTCGTGATTCTCGACTAGAGAGATCACGTCCGCCAGACTAGCCAGGCCCTGTTGCAGGGTCACAGGCACCGGGACCGGCTGCCCTGCTTCTTCGTTGATCTCCTCGATGTCGCGATAATCGGGTTGAAGCAACCACTCCTCCAGGACAACTCCAAGGACCTCGTTATCTGTTGTTGGTTCGTCCGGGGGGACGTCTTCATCCAGGGGGGTTCAAAAATTCCGAAAGATCCCGCCTGGCGCTCATGCCCGCAGTGGCCCTCTCATACAGGTTACGCAGGTCGGTTGGAAGATCCAGTAATTCCTTGCCCGTGCGCGTCCCGGGTCCCGCGCCGAATAGCTTCGAGTTCTGCCAGCTCTGGCTTATAGCCTCTGGTTTCAGCGTGACGAACCAATGGGTCGAGAGCCATGTCATAGCCAGTCGGAGGTTCATCTGCGCGACCGGGTCCGCGATGCAGAAATCTGACGAGACATGTTTACACATCCAGAGTAAAAACGACCTCCTGAAATACAGCTTCAGGGAGTCGATGATACCCTGACCATTCGGCTGATACATCGAAGTCGTACCGGGCGGGAAGAATTCAATCGTGATATTAGGGGGTGGCGGACACTCCTTAACGGCCCCGAGGTAGCAGTTGAAGGTATCGAGCAACAACAAGACCTTCTGTCCTGGTTTCGTGGTCTGGATATGCTGGTAGAAGCATCGTAACCACTCCTTCATGATAGAGGCCGTGAACCAGGCTTGGCGATTGTGTCGCCAAACGATTTTGTGCGCCTTCCAGTTGAAGTTATGTAGGGCGCGGGGACAGGCAGCCTTGCCTACGACCCAGAGATCGACTTTATCGTCGCCTGTGTCGTTCGTCGTCACAGCAACGGAGATACGCGTCTCATCGAGACTCCTGATACCGGGTCGAGCCATCTCTGCGAAACCGACTGAGACTGAGCGGTGCCAGAATAGCCCCGTCTGGTTCATATTATAGCAGTTCCCGCGCGGCGTTTCCGTGACGACCTGTTTAATGTACGCCAACTGCGTCTTCACCTCCGGAAGAGCAACACCCGCATCAGCAGCGCTCCTCACGCCAAACATAACCTGATTCGAGATTGGGAACCTCTTCTGGAAGAGCCTACACCACCTCGGTCCAAAGACGGGCGGGTTATCTGGCGGCAGGTTATTCCTCGCTTCAGGATAGTATAGCCAGATGTATCTGGCTTTTTCCATCAATGTCTCCCGCGTCGTATTGATGCCCCTGACCGCCATGCCGATCTGCCAGCGTTGCAGAATGTCTTCTAAAACGGGCCATTGTGCACTGCTTACACGCGTGTGCTGCAGACCGGGGCTGTTGACGTTGACGGAATCCAGGGCATTGGAGGTGAGAATCCGGGAGATCTGGTACTGGGGAAGCGTCTCGTTGAACTGCTGTTTGAACCACACGATAGCCTCTGCTTGCGTTGGCTTCGACGGCTGGCTCTTGAACCAGCTGCGTAACTGAAGCTTCTGGTCGACTGTAACCCGAGGCATTTCGGGGTATGGGAAACGTAGCGGTTCGAGGTTAAGCCACGAGATCCGGAGGCCTCGCACCACGCTCCACGTACCACTTCATCAAGGAACACGTGTCGACCCATTGCTTCCGAGCCCGTTCACACAGACAACTCAGCCCTTCCAAGCCGCGCGCATCGTTTGTTTAGTAATTCGTAATTCTTTATGTACAGCTTATACAGCTTATGCATGTCCTAGCAAGGGCACTTTTGTCACGTCTGGGTCCGAAACACCTGCATTATGCATTAATGCTGTTGGGCTCAGCCTGGTTTTGCAGGGGTTCTTGCATAGGACTTTGTTGGCTGGGTGGCACGAGATGGGTATTATGCTCTAGATCGGGAAGACGTAAGGACGGCACTGGTGATCATGGGAACATGGTGTGGTTGGATTAAGATAGGTAGGTAGGTAGGTAGGTAGGCTTGGTATGTATGTAACTGTATGTATCGCGGATGTATTATATCTAAAAGGGGTATCATGGCGCGAGTAGGCCGAATAGGAGGCTTGTCCTTTTGCAGTACTCGTCTGATGCTTTTGCGAGACGGCGCTCTGCTTCCTCGTCCAGGCCTGTCTTTTCTAACACTTCAGAAGCGAGCTCCCCCATCACCCTATCTGAACCATCACTTTCGACGATGTCAAAGTAGCGTTGCAGTAGAGTGATGTCGGCTGACCATTGGATGAAGATGTCCTTGTTGCGCTCAGATGTCTGAGCGGGCTGTGAACTAGATCCTTCAGCGTTGCCATCTTCGGCAGCTGTCTCAATTTTCTCATCCTCACTCGTCTTAGCTGCAGGCGGCGTCTGATCGGCTTTCGAGACCCTAGTCGCGAGTTCCTTGCGCCAGATCTCTGCAAGCTGTCGGCCGAACGAGCGCTTGAGAGTCTTAACAGCAGCTGGGGTCCAAAGATCCACACCAGCATCGCCCATTGACATGGTTATATTCTGTAATAGCTTGAACGCGCTGGGAGAAGGCTGAGTGGGCAAGGCGGGCTCACCCTCCCACAGCGCTCGACCGATCACTCGCTTCTGGGTCGAGATTGCTTCTGCAAACTCCTCTAGTGGTGTAGCAGACGCATATACTGCGAGCTTTTCGTGGAGTGAAGGCACATTGTCCAAGCCAAAAGCTTGCACATCATCGAGCTTAGGCAAGCGATTCCGAATGTCTCTCAGGACTCGGAGGAAGTACATGGCAACGTGCCCATTATCCAGTCCGTCCTTCCGACCCTGCCACGAGGCCGTAAGCTGTTCATCCAGATCTCCAAAAGCCTTTGTAAGAGTTTCATCAAGTCGTGTCTGTAGTAATTGCGGGTCTTGCTTGCTAAGAAGATCTTGCCTCTTCTCAATAACCTTTTCGTCCTCAATTTCGTCCACATCATTATCCCATCTCTGGCCCCTGAGTTGCTCTGCCAAGCTACCAACATTATCGATTATAAGGTGCCATGACTCGAAGCCGGTGACAGCTCGTGCCACAGCATCATTCCTTCCGTAGACCCGAGATACGACTTCGTGGGTGATCTGAGCAGAACTAGTGGAAAAGTCCACCTCAAGCACTTCGTTATCCCACATACTCCTTTGCTTGTCAGTGACGCCAGACTGCCACGACTCCAGCGTCGTAGAGACTTCGGACCCAACGAGCTTGAGCTTCGCAACCTTCGTCTCTATGAGCTGTAAGAGATGATCATTGATTGCTTTCCGCAGACCGTCCAGCATGACAGATGGATCGAAGCCCTTGGGTTTTCCACCATTTCCAATCCATTGTTGTAGTGTGCTAGTCCGCAATTCTATGATAGCCTTGAATTCACAAATGTGTTCAAGTGTCTGGCTCAGACCCTTAAGAACAGTGTCTCGCGCCTTGTTTTCCCAGACACTGAGCATGTCCTTTGCTTGCTGGCCGTCTAGGTCTTCATGACTTATGAAGGGTGTGAAATATCGGATATCGTCACCGCACCACCTCTCAAACATATCGAGTCGGAGGCCTTCCAAGGATCGTAATGATTCGTCGGCTAGCAGGGGTTTCCGCTTAAGCTCTAGCAGAGCATCTGAGAGCTTGTTGGGGACCAACGCCTGTACATCCAACAATGTCCTGGTGTATAAATCGAGTCCTCTCAGAACGTTCTCAGTGCCACTCTTATGCTTCTCATGTTCCTCATAGGCAAATTCGTACGTGATTGCTTCGGCTCGAATGCTGAGAAATCGCCGTAAAACATCCCGTGTACCAGAGCTTGATGACAAGCTATAAGCCGACAGAGCTTTGAGCGTATCAGCAATGTCTGTCTTCTCTCCAATCTTCTGCAGCACTTTCTCGATCGCGCGCGTCAGCTTTCTCCTTAATCCATCCAGACTCCTCTTCGCACTCTCGACTGTGCTCCTCAACTCGTCATCCAACTTCTTCAGATCTCCAAAGCTAGACACGAGCAACCGGCTGAGAACGAAGACCTTCGCAGCCAGCACGAGTCGATCACCCCTACCGGCCACGGCATCCTTGCTCGTGCCCGTCTTCAACAACCGGCTGACCGCAAGACCGCAAGCCCGTAGCAGCTTGGCGCGCGCGACCCGACCCAGCTCTGTCTCGGTATCCTCGCTTCCACGAAACCGCCCCAAGCCCGTGACCTTATCCTCGACGATAGCCCGACCGCATTGACCGCCCATGTGATTCAACACGTCCTGCGCCGAGAGCATATCCGTCCGCATCTGGACTATCGTGTCGGCGGTGCCGAGCAGCTGGCGGTAGCTGTTTCCAACCTGTGTACGAAGACGAGCTGACTTCTCTTCGATCTGCGAATGCAATGTCTTGTGAATGCCGCGGATCTGCGGAAGGGTGTAGGTCGTGAAGATCTGGGCTGAGCTCGTCAGCGTCGACGTGTCGGGAGTCGCCATAGTCGCGTATAAACGGTTCGGAGATGGCCCGCGAGAGATTCGAAGTAGTTATTGGTCTTCGGGCATTGACGACCAAGTCTTCAGATCTACAGCTCCGGTAACTTCGCACGCCCCCTTAGCATCAACAACAACAACGCGGGAGACAAGTAAGCTACGGTACCGGGTAGGTTCGCCTGTGTAATTCGCATACGTATCGTCTCTTGAACGACAGCTGGAAGCAGTTGTGGAGCATGCGCTGCTGGCGATTACGTAACGATTATCACCCACGTGTCAGTGGCTCTTTCGCCTGCCGAGTCTCAGCCTATTTATTGAGTACGAGCAGCTTCACCAACGAATTACAAACAGCAAACTGAATTGAAAAAAAAAAGAATGCAATGAATTGGTTGCATCTTTATCATCTGAGACATGCTAAATGAAGTTATTAGGAGTCACAAAAAGCAGTGATTAAAAAGAGAAAAAATGCAAAAATGATGAGAGTGGGACTCGAACCCACGCGGATTGCTCCACCGCGAATTTTGTTCAAAGTATCGGAGAACCGATCGCACCTGAACACGGCGCCATAACCACTCGGCCATCTCACCATTGAGATGCCGACACCGTATCACGACTCAAGACGTCCGTACCGCACCGATGCAACCCGGCGAGCCTAGCAAGCCACCCAGATTTACGACGCCAATGCAATGTACTCACTTCCCCCACATCATCACCGTCTCGCAGACAGCCAGATCTCAAATCGCTTACAGCTACGAGCCAGATGCATCTCCCCTCGCACCAGTTTCACCAGATTTTGCATGTGAATGGTGGGGAATCTTCCTGACAGGAAGACCGAGTCCTGATGCCGGCCGGCAAAACCCACATGTCACCTCGCAATGGTGGGTTTCTGGCCCTGCGCCTGGATCCTGATTGGCAACGACCCCAATGCAGGCCGTGCATTCATATCCATCTTCATGCCCTGCTTGGCTTGTTTTCTGCAGCCCTTATCTGCGCATGGAGGTGCCTCTTGACGGTTCTGTCAAACCCACACCTGCGTGCACATGCGCCCGTGAGACTCTTCAACTGGTCAGTTGCCTCGTCTCGACCGACCGATAGAGATAGCTATGGGGGATGAATGTGTTCGGCTGTCCGGACATGTCCAATGATATCCCATCACGTCACCGGGAAGGACCCAGATTTATCCCTTTCCCCCCGTCATGTGAAACGGCCGTTCACATCGCTCTTCTTTTTTCGCGACCTACAGCTACTACCTACTTATCAGGCTGTTTCGAGTTTCCTTCCTATGTCTTCAATTTTTTTCGTTCCACTGCCTCGGAACCCCGCCCCTCTCACTGCGGCGAGGAGGGTTGCAATCTCACAATCAGTTCAGACTGACGATCTGGCGTCGGGAGTTCTGAAGCGAGAGGGGCACTACATGGTGAAAAGGTCCAGTAGTCACCGGCATTGGATATGGCCAAGACGGTTGCCCACATTCTCAGCTTGGTCAGTGACTCTGTCTGGCTATGGCACGGTAATGTCGTGAGCGTGCTTGCGCTATCTCGACTGCCACTTTCCGTGAGTCGTGCCCCGGTGCGACCTGGACTGCTTATCCTGTTGTCCGCAGGGTAAGAGACCAATGGGTACAGATCCCTAGTCAGGATCAATCCAATGGGGATCGTCCGGTACACGAGGCCGATTAATCGAACCCCCTACTGAGCGACACTCCCAGTGCAACGCTTTCATTTTGTTCAAGCATGCAAGCAACGTGCTCTTCGACCTCTCGCCTTCAAGAACGATTACGGAATTTCACGCTGTGCTATCTATCTCTGGAGACTTGGCCATCGCAACATCGAACCGGTAATAATGCATGCTTCTACATACCGAAGCTTCGCTTCTGCTTCGGTTCGCTCCATTATGCGAGTTTGACTAGCTAGCTGCCGGCATGTTGACGCTGTTCTACCGACGGGCCTATTCCCTCTTATTAAGTAGGTATTTTGTATATCTCGGCTCACCAATGAGTGATGAGCTTACTGCTATGAACAGGAATATCACGACAGCCGTTGTGTTATTCACGGATTCATCATCCCCTAATTCCGCTACTACTCAGCAGAGTCTCACATACGTATCATCGTGACCTTCATGACCCTGCCTTTGTGATATCTACTCCGTACTATGTATCAGAGAGTGGTAGATACCTGGTTCGTCGTCTCACGATTTTGGATAGTATGGAATGAGGAATATGAGATACCACCGGAGTTTGAGATTCCTACGGTACCTTGGGATATCGAATAAGCCGCCAATAGGGGATAGGGACGAGATGACACCGGTGATATCGAGATGAAAATAGTAAGCAGCCCATGAAACATGATAAGACCACGATGTATGGCTACAACATCAGAAGAAGGGGAGATTGCCTACCTACGAGTCGTTCCCATCATCAAGTCAAAACCTGGAAGCCCTACGAGGGAACCTGCATTGCCGATATGACCACCACGTTCATGGTGTCATCCTGGTTCGACCTTCTTCACCGGCATCTCACACCGGCATCTACCGCTGAGCGTGAGGTCTACACTCCCTACTCGTTCGACTCAATACCACAAGAAAAACAACCCGGAGGTCCGTCTCTCGACTGAAAATTTCCATCGACCCAGGTGTTTAGTTAATGGAAACCTCACTACCTATTACGGCGACCTACATGTGTAGTCTACCCGTAGTGAAAGACCAGAGCTCCACAAACCGATCCTCTCCCTTCTCCCCCGCTTGATGAGAAATCTGTAAAATGGGTATGTACGAAATAGGTACATACCAACCTGTCAGTCATAAAGTCATAGTGCGGCCCAGAACCGCCCGTTCTTGAATAAGAAAAGTCTCCTAGCGCCATGGGCCGTCGAGACTCGAGAAGAGAGGGAAGTGGGATCTACACTAAATCGAGACTACTGCAAGCATCTTGACGACATCGTCGAGGGCGCTCGACGAATAAGAAGACGGGTTCCGCGTGTCATACTCTTTTGTGAGAAGAGAGAGAACCGTGACCGTGGGCAGATACGGTAGGTACATATGCGTTGTGTGTGGGGGGTTTGGCCGGGCCGTTCAAGAAATAGGTAGGTACTGCTGCACGCGTGGTTCGTTTCGAGGTCTATCCAGGTCCCCATGATGATATCACGATGGTTGACTAGTGAAAAGCGGTTTGTCGTCCGTATCTACCTAATCTGTCCCCATCTTTTTTGTTTGCCCATCCCGTAACCCCGGATCGTGGGGGGAGAGAGAGAGGGAGAGATGAGGTGCAGGGGGCATTGATGCAAAGATGCAAGATGACAACGCGCGCCCCCCCCCCTTGAAAAATCCTTGATGGACCTCGTGGTACCATCAATTTCATCGTGGCTTTCATCTTCCCCCGCGTTTTTTTCAATCTCTTTTCTGGGTTGAGAATCAAGATCGATGGGTTGTTAGTTGGACCCGGGTTCGCGGCTTCGGGCAGGGTGGATAGGAGCGTTCCAGACTCAAGGGTGCGAATCCCGGGAACAACGCCAGCGTTGGTCATCTGATAATGTCAACTACATCATGCCTATCAGTTCCCTTTATCAGTTCTCCGCGATTTTGGTATCTCGTAGACCGGGAATTGAATGCGAGAAGTCAAGATTCTATTTCAGGAGGTTGTCCATGTACGAGTAGGTATCGAGTCCTCCTGGTGTTTATACCGGTTCGTTTGAGATAACAACAGAGGTTATCACCCCTGCATTGCGATTACTTCGTACTCTTACGGAAACCGTCTGAAGTTGTTGGGTGACCCAAACACCGTAACAGCTAGGGTGAGAGGATTCGGGGCTGATGGCTGATGAGCGCTGTCGACTAATAACCGTCGTCAACGTGTATGTACCGCGATGAGTGAGCATGGCATGGGGACGTCAGTCTGCCTTGTTGCACTCACGGGAGACTCCAGCAGAACTCCAGACTCCAGGCAGCGACATCATCATTCCTCTCTGCCAAGGCGGAAGGTGTGTGCCTGTGTGTGTGTCGGGGTGTGTGCGTTGTCAACTTGTCATGAACCGAAGCGGCCCAAATGACTCTGGATCTGAAGTGCCAAGGGAATCCAAGAGGAGACCAGAGACGCCCGCCCTCAATACCTCGTCCCTCGTGGTACCTGTTAGTGCAGATGTAGCCGGCCTATACAGTATTTATAGGTACCGAATACAGCGATACTCGTCGCTTATCAGTGGGTCGCGCATGCTGAGGCTCTGATATGGATCCGGACGGACACCACTACGGACCACTACGGGCCACTACGGGATAGCGAGGGCGACCATCACCCTATAAGGGCGCGATACTACCTTTTTGCGGTGTACACTAGTGTACACTAGCTCACGAGGCAGTGTGTCAAGTGACTTGGATAGTACATCAATGCAATCCGTAATCCGCAGGCTGCGTGCCTTGCTTATATCTGTTGCATCTGTGCAGGGAGCAGCATTTGGGATTTCGTATTGTCATCTCATAGCGCCGAATCTCAAGGTAGCATTCTGTCGCGTGATGCCATGCAGTTTCATTATTCCCTTCTGATTTCCTGTTTTCGAGTTCGGACTTTCAGCTGTCAAGATAGACCTTGATAAGTTCTGTATCGTAATCCGTATGAAAACTCGGACACTTAATCAATTCGAAACGTGGAAAATAGACGCCGTAGCCCGCGAAGGAATACAAGTACCCGTACATACCTATCTAAGTCCTAGACTACGGGACTAGCGCACGTCCACTGCTTGATACCATGCGTTTCGTGCAGATTTACCGACAAAAAACCTTTCAATTCAGTCCCCAAACAGGCAGGCTGTTACGATGCGTTATCTGGGAGGCACTGAGTAAGGCAGGTACGGCACTGCCCTGGTCGTGAACATCTTCTACCTAGCGTAGGTACTACACGTTCCTATGCCGGGGCGCGCAGTCCGCACAGCCAATCGTGGCGGAAAAGGGTATCGTCACAAGACCCACCCGACAGGCCAACGCATCACTTTTTCAAGAGTTTTTTACCGGTGATAAGGCCGTCTGTAGCGTGTTTAACGTACCGGTAGCGCCTGAATGTACTCCGTACCGGTACTTACATTACATAATGACGTTAGTCGACCCCACTTTTCCCCAGAGCACGAGTCGCTGTTGTTGAGCTTCTCTTTCGAGCTTCGACGAAGCTTCGATCGGCGCAACCCGACATTTGCGCTTTCCAGCTGCCTGAAACTGCTGTTGGTGATACGGTGGGTACCGGTGTCCCGTGACCACGCGCATCTGAGAGATACCGGTTTCTTCCCTTTCCCGTTTTGCTTTTTCGTAACGACCCAGCTCGCCTCGTGTCTTATCTGCCAGCGAAACCGAATAGTATTACTGTTCATCTTCTGTTCTTTTTGTACTCGATGCCGCGCGCTTCAGGTATTTATCAGACTCAGACCAATTTGCTGAAGAGACATGACTTGCAGCATCCACTCAGCGTGGCAGCTGACTACCTACCATGTCAGGGTACGGTACCTACATCATAAGGCAGTTATGTACGATACGTTCTGGACGAGTCTCCCGACTTTTCGGGTGCCCCAAAGACGCAGAATTAGGTACATGCTTTAGTGTACATAAAGTACGGTTTTTAGGGACCGAAGTGGCCGATTATCGGCCGTCTCCTTGCATTATTAACCCGTATCAGGGTCCTGCCAAAGGAGAAACGTGGGAATCTCAATCTACATGCACAATCTCGGGTCAGAGTGAAGTGCTTTTATACAGGTTATCGCTCCAGTCTGCTGCGAGGTATGTAACCCGTACCCGTAAGGCGACGAGGAGAAGAGTGAGGCCCACGAAAATAAGACGTCATCTACTATTTCGAGTTACCGGCAATCCGTTCAAAATAGATACAGAGGCAGTACCACGTTAGGCTCCCAGCTGGGGTATCTTCTGCAAGTGCCTACATACATCTACCCAGAGTTACATCGACTAAGGTACATTCCCAGCACGTACGTCAGGTACCTGGAAGTAGTGTACATGTGTCTGTGCCTCGGCCCCGCTCGGGATTCACGGCATAAATGCCCCACTGCGACGCTACACTGAGTTCAGGTTGTAGAAGGTACCTTAGGTACTGTACAACTTCAGCGGCCCATTCCTGAACAATTTGGTAATCGGAGGGACCCTTTGCAGGGGCTACAGCGTATTAGTATTCACACTACCGTCGGAATACAATCCCATGGTACCTACCGAACACGATCCCCCCCCAGCATCCTTTTTTTCCATTCTCGACTTCCTCAACATTATTTATCATACATCTTCCCCCCGTTAGCTTTGTATCTCCATCGCCCTCGCTATCTCCGTCGCCTCTCACTACGATCGATATTCCGCCTTGTCGTCGCCTCACTCCTTAAACAGCAACCCTCAGGTATGAGTACAAGCGACTCGTTACTACTACGCCGTAACAAGCATACAGACTTCTTCACCCATTCAACACTCCTGTGCCGACCACAATGGCGACTTCAACCGCATCACCCTTCGCGCCTTTAGGTGCCGTTCAGATTCCTAACCGGAAGTTCCACAACTGTCGAAGGAGTACCGATCGAGCACGGTCTGCTTCGTCTCGGGGAACCAAGAATGTTCATTCACCCGATTCCATCCCACCCGCGGTGGCCGCCCTGCTGGCCATCACCAACATTCCTCCGCCGAAGCGGAGGAAGGGCTCACGCCAACAACGGGACATGACAGACCTGTCGATGTCCGTCGATGCCATTGTTCCGCGATCTGGCATGTCGGAGAAGAGTCTCAGCCAGGAGATGCACCTAAGTCTAAGCGAAAATTCAAGCCTAGCATCGTTTGAACAAAGCCCTTTAGATTTACTGCTTACTCCTCCAGACGAACTTGAAGAGGACGATATGTTGCTACCTCCCAGTGCATATGGATCTCCTAAATCAATGCGGACGGGGTCTTTCGATAGTTTGCCTTCGCTTGAAGAATCACTATCACCATGCACCATGCCGTCATTCGAGACGCCCATCACACCCAGAGGCGGAAAAGTACGTTACCCAAGGCGATCTCTCGAGCCGGTAATCGTATCGCCTGGTGAGGAACCAGAAGATCCCCTCTCCAAGATGCCATCGGAAGAGGAGATCCTGGACTTCAGCGTGCTTAGTGCCAAACCCGTCACCGCTACCGACAAAGTCATTATGCCATTCAAGTCCAGCTTCAAGTCGAACCTAACAGCATCGCTTCGTGCACTGCGCTCCGCAGCCCGTTCTTTGTCTAGTTTCACTACGTCTTCTATTCCTCCTAACGATTTTCTCACAAGGTCAATTCTCACTATCGATTCATTGGTTCCATATACCGATGAGAGAAGACCGCCCCTGCTAGAGGAAGAACCTAGTGAGGCCATGAGACGGTACTTGAACCCTGCGCGAGGTTCGACACCTATCAGAAGCTATACAGCGTCGATTCAGATGCAGACGTATAGAATTCAACGTACTAGAGGGACGCCCAAGGCGACTCGGCCACCGGCCCAGTCCCCAAGTACCAGCAAGTCTTCTGCAGTTGAACTGTTTCCGCCTGGACCGCGTCAGAGAGAGATGCGTGAAAACCCTGACTTTATCCGCATTGCAGTTATTGAGCAGCTCATGCGGAAGCGTGGAAAACTGGACGACCAGCGCGAGGGCCATGCCCGCTGGCTGCTTCCTCCCAGGAAAGCAGTCACAAAGCCCTACGAAATCGGACCTGGTGGCGTACCTGTCCGATGGATGCCATTGTCGCAAGATGACTAGGTTGCCCTCCGCGTTTCGTATTGGCTTACATCTCACCAGCTCAGGCCATTCTGATACCGTCACGTTATGACCACGGGTTCCACGCGCCAACATCCATGCGAACAGATGGTAGCCTAGAGTGGACAATCCCGCGCTATGCACTTACCAGATATTACTCTTATTAATCGCCCGTCTCGCACGAACCAACCTATCTCTTCTCAGCGCGAGTTGCTCAATGTGGGCATAAATCGTTTGCGAAAAGCTCACGAACAAGCCTAGCGCCATACATATGTCTCTTAATATTTAATGGCGCCCGGTACCTTACCCTAACCCAATTCAGGAAGCCGATCCGCACACCCTTCGAGATGGATCTGTGCTGGAACCTGGAGGCCACGTTCGAGCTATGCCCATTGCTGAGATGCTGGGATATCTTACATATTGCCACGGAAATACCGAGGCGCATTCCGGCCATCTATGAGAAGTGGCAGCTGCTAGTTGTGCACTACCGACATCTAGTCGAAATTATGAAATCTACTGCGCGAATTTCCAGAGAATGCTGGGACTTACTACCTACTATCTATACGAATCTCCGTCTTGATCGGATCAATTTGAGCTGAATCTCAAGTGCTTCGTACATATCTGTCATGAGCTAGGAACATTCGTTTACTAGAATCTTCTAGTGGCGACTGTTCGCGACGCCTTCATGGATGTTTCTACGCTTGAAACATAGGCGGATGAGCATGGCTCAGGCCGGCTAGTCTGGGACCGATCGGACTACACTAGTTGGAAGTGTTGATTTTTCCACATCTCCCCTCTCTACGGTTTACCATAGGAGGAGTCTGCTGCGGCCGCACATGTATTATAATTGGTCATTCCAAAGCCCGTTCTATTGGGCATTCACTTTGTTGCATTTTCATAGCGTTTGATACCCTTGCTTAGAAAATTGTATCATCTCCATCCCTCAAGGAAAAACCGACGACATCGTCTTCCCCTCCTTTGTCTCTTGCAAGTTTACGTTCCTCCCGCAACCCTCAGGGGAAGTGTATTAGTGGCACTTTCTCGGCGATGGATTTCTGCAGGTTTCAACCCACGTATGAGCTGTACAGGTGTGAGCGATTTTGTTTGTTTGTTTTCCTGCTCTCGCGATTCGACGCAAGGGAATAAACACTCATCAAAATCCGTTCCTCGAAACAGAAAAAAAAATTCGATTCAGCCTGTGCGGGGTTGCAATGATGCGTGTACATTGCATTGCAGGGAGGGGCTCTACTACATAAGGAGAAAGAACTGGACTGCTGCGAGAAACGGGGAGGGGAAGGACGAGAAGGGAAAGAAAAAAAAATCGATTCCAAAGCGACGAAAAAGATGGCGACCACTCTACTCTACATACTCAATATCCCGCAACCCCCTTTCGACTGGCCAATGGGGTTTTGTCTGAGGGGTTGATATATAAGCCTGAATAAACGGGAGATGTTTTTCTATTCGGCCAATTCGAAATCGAAGCTGGGCAGGTTGTTTGGTGTGGTGGGATTTTCTGCTTCTGGTTTTCTGGGTTGTATGTAACCCCGTCTGTCTACGCAGTCGTTCGATTCCCTTTACATACGCACATCGGGAGAACAGAATACATACAGAAAAAAAACGACTTGCTATATATGTATTGTGTTTGGTGTAGATGGAATACGGAGCAATCCCGCTTGGTGGCGATAACAGCAATAAGGAGTCAGTTGATGTATCTGGTTAATTTCTAAGCAATGGAGAGACAATAATCCGTACATACAATATCCTCGCGAGTAAACGAGTTGAGTGATGAGTGAACGAGTGAGACGGATGAAAGCTTGGGGTTACCCGTACCTACCCGATCTCGACATACGATTACACCACCAACTCACCCCATTTACGCGCCTGTAGGCTATTGGGTAGGTCACCGTAGGGCCGGCGTTCCTGAGGTTCTTCACGGCCTAGGTGGTGAGATCCCGCCCTCTCTCTCATCTCACCCCTCTCAGCCGATTCCTCCTGAGTAATGTTACCTACCTACCTAGGTAGGTACCCAGCGAGGTTACCTATCTGGGTTATCTGGGAGATAGATGAAAGATACGACGGATAGAAAAACAAGGGAACCGCGTTATCCGGTATCTATTATTCCTGACGTCTTGGGCACGTTTTTCCGTCGCAGGAGTGGTGGAGATAAGGACTGTACATGATGCCTAAATTGATATCTATCTAGGTAAGGTGTCTTTCATAGAAGTTCCTTGTCTGCATATCTATTTCGTACATACATACGCAGATTGGTAAAGAGAAAAGAGGTCACGTATGTATGTAGGCAAGGTTGCGTTGCGTTAGGTTGCATAGGAGGATTCTGCTTGCTTGACAGGATACCATACCTGCCCTCCTATGTAAAACATCCATAGAATCCTTTGGGTAATTGGCCGAGATAAGGGCTTCTTCATTCCGAAACCCAACACATCGTCGATTACAAAGCCGGCGCCGACTGTTATTTCCGAAACGGAAAACTTTTTTTTCTCTCTTGTCTCTTGACGCCTGATGAGGGGTTATGATGGAACGGGATGGGTTGACGATACTTTGGCAGATGTACCCGGAGGTATCTTTTGTACCTACCTCCTTCCTTGGGTCTGATCAGGTCCGATAGGAGGTATTCGTAAGGCAGGTAGGATGGATCACGGCTTACGTGCGAACCTTGATGAAGAGGAAGCGACAGGTTGAGAGACGGAACTTTCGGAGTTCTTGATTCCACCAATGTCGTTGCAGAACGCACGGGGGTTTGTTTTTCCCTTTGCTCGGTAGACTCACCTTCCTCTCTAATGGAGTAGGATGAGAACTGAGATCTCTTACTTTGCATGACCGATATGTGCCAGAAACGACAGACTGACAGGAACAGGTATGCGGAATCAAGACTGAAGATCTCTCCAAGGGGTTGAATGAGCTTCGGCGGTTCTGGTGACTACGTCATAGAGTCACGTCCGCTATGCCCTTGAGGGCAACTTCATCTTGGCAGAGAGGCTCTTGGCATCGGTCCCTCTCTCACTTCTGCTTAACACCCAGTCGACGGATGATACTCTGTGGCATTCATCATGTTTTCCTCGCTCGAAAATATGGCAGGCATCAGAATCCAGCAGGTTGTTGGCGCCGGATCCCTCAGTGGAAGTGAAGATAGGCTGCGGAACTCCATGACAGAAGGACCGGGCCGATGCCGTCAGAGAACTTACTCCATACTACAAGATGAGGAGCTAGGATCGTCTTGAATCCTGCCAGGGATTCATCTTGGGAATAGAATTCAACAACGGATACTGAACAAGTCCCAACTGGCTCGGGATGAGAGAGTACTGGCACCCTTGATGAGGAAAACAGAGGAGCGGAAATAGCTGCCGCACTGACATCCTTCACGGGTATGTCACAGCAGAAGACTCATGACTGCGTCTCCGTTTGCTCCTTTGATAAGCCGGATGTCGACGGATTCCGTCCTTCGTCCTTCATCTTCTTAACTTCTGTCGGTATCAAGGGCGGAAACTCATCCGGGCGCCTCAGCGCAGTGCCCGAGATCTTCACAGATAAAAGAACCACGAGACGAAGATTCAAGACTTTGCGATCTTGATCTCATGATTTTCACACCGGAGTTTGTTACGACTCGCTGGAATAGCCGCGCTCGCATCAGTTGCACACCCCGCTAATGCAGAGCTAGATGCGATCTTCACTTGCGCTCAGATTGCCGATCTCTGTGCCGATCTGATTGCATCTGCTGCGCCAAAACGTTTCCAAAGTGCAGAATTTGTCAGTTCGTGAGTCAGGCCGACGCTTTTGAGACCGGCCGCTTGGCGCACGGCGACTTGATAAAGAGATTCTTGTCATCCTTGCGCAGGTCTGGCTGATGCGCCTGAGTCACGCTCTGAGGCGCGTCGATGAGGCGAACCACGGATTACTTCCGCGCCTACTGCGACTTGCATGGGATTTACGCCTCCTCGTCATTGAGCATCAGGTGAGACATTGCTCCCATTCACGACGTGACTGTCGCATACATATGTACTCGTAGGCGGGTTCGTGATCGCCTGTTTGGACACGACGTCATCGAAGTCGGGCACCCGCAGATGGCGGGCGACACCACTTCGGAAAGTGTCCCGTCACATCCGTCCGTTTGCGCTGATAAGGCCTCGCTTCGCCTCGTGCCATACTCTTCTCCCCAGTTACGCTATCGAAAAGAACCCTACGCAGAAGTAGGTAGGTAGATGGCCGACACCGAAACCACCCGTACCTACCTTGCGACGGCCACCAAGTCTTAGTAATCGCATAAAAGACTCAAAACGAGAATAGCGTCGGGTCTTGGACACGGATCGCTAGATGGTCTTTGCTCGGATAGGAAGGTTGGTCGGGAAGGGGGGCAAGGTCGCAAAACTAGCCGGGCCCCCTCACTCGGACCCCCGAAACCGACCTAGAGCGAGCCGGTGACTCCGAGGTTGTTGAGGCCTTCGTGAAGATGTCCGTTTTTGTACGGATTAGGGACTTGGGAGATGGGTTTCGATAGACGGATTCTCGTTGAGACGACGTCGAGACAGATGCAGGGTTTGTCTGCAAGGACTCATGAAAAGGGTGAGGCACGTCGTGTTTTCAGCGCACAAGTTAATGCGTACTACGGGATAGCTGTCGCCCTATTTTCCACGCGACCTCCACTCCACTGCTATCTCGAGGACCCAGTTAAGATACGGATCTCAGCATCTCCTAATGCGCCATTATGATGGAATTCAGCTCAGATTGGGTTTAAGAGCGATTCCCACTTTTTCATCGGGTCCTCCCTCACGAATCCTGCAGTTATGGCATGTGACCACGCGTTTGCCTCAACCTTCAACCATATCCTCGGTAACTGGATACCCGATTCGGACGGACGAGTGGAAGCTGTTGGTGAGAGGCAAACGGGTACTTTATGTCCGAAACTTGACGACTTGGTGTTTTGTCAGTTGATGATGAGTTTCGGCGTTAAGAACTCAACCAAGTTCGTCCGATATGACCTATTCGTACACTACGGACGGAATATCTCCCGATGAATCTCACAACATCACTCTTCAAAACAGATCACTTCAAAGACCATCATACCTACCTATTCTAACACCACTCCTCACGGATTACCTCCGACGACCCCCTCTTACGCATTACGTACCAGCTCACAGCACATTTCCTCGGAACAAATCCGCCCTAGCTCGATTCTGGTATCGCAGGTGCGTCTTACATACAAAGGTAAGCCCTACAGTAGGGAAAAAGCTTGTACAGTGGAGTTTTTTTGCCATCTCTGCCGACGCGCAAAACTTTTCATCTCCCTACTCGGATCTATAGCACGAAATAACTACCTATATGCGCAAAGGTACCGGTACAAACGATGAACGCCGAGCCGAAGTCGGGTAAAAAAAGAGGAAAATGTGAGTCAATGTAGGTACGGATGCAACCTGCTTTGTTGAGGCTAGGGTGCGGATGTACAGGTACTTGTGTTATGTATCTGAGGCCTCAATACGTAAGTGATGAGGCCGCGAGTGTGGATGTAAGGTGTATAAGTGGCGAGTTATAAGTGAGTGAAGACTCATGTTGGTGTGAGTGAGTGGAGGTTAATGTGAGTGAAATGGCGCGTGAGACTCCGACACGGTGAGAGAAATCTTCCAGAACTCAAATCCTCCTCAAATTCACCTGAGACGCCCATCCTTCAGATCGCGCCGCTTCTTCCCTTCCTCCCCTTCCTTCCTTCTTTGCATGCATAGATCTAAGCCACTTATGTATTCCGTGGACTAATGCCGGCAGTCCGGTTTTCATTTCCTTCTTTCTGTCAACACGTCGTCTCCCTACCTAAACCAATTGATCCAACTCCCATCGCAGTAAACGTCCAACGACGACCACGCAGCGCAGTGCCCGAATCGAGAAAACGAGGTTGGGTGATCGGAAATTAAAGCCCACCGCGATCGACAGGGGTGCAGTTGGTTTTCCGTCTCTGGGTTGGCTTTCATTGATGGCGGTGGTGGTCCGTGCGTTTGTGGCTTGTCGTTGTTGTTGTTGACATCCCAGAGAACGTGAACGCTAGCCTGGGGTCTGAAACAGACAACCACAACGTCCGGTTACCGTGCCATTTCGCGCCCCTTACATACGACTTATGAAAATCACGCAACGAAACGAGATGAGATGAGATGTGAGTGAAGGTGAGTAAAGGTATGGAACATTTCTGAATTCTATTCGAAATTGTCTGTGTCCAAGGACGAAGAATCAACAAAGAAGTTTGATACATCCAAACGACTCATTGTGAAAAATTCAACAGCAAAAAAATATATATCTCAGAAACAATTGTACAAAAATAACATTTAGGTATCTCTCGGCGCCCAGCACTGCGGCGCTCCTTATGGCTCCGGAATCGATCATTAAGTCTGTGTGTTTTTAACCGTAAGCCCATCACATGTCTTTTCCACTCCCCTTTCTCATCCCGTTACATTTTTCACACCTCCAGGGTTTGGTTGTTTGGTTGTTTGGTTTTGGTTCGTTCGTTCGCAATTGGAGTCATCAACAAAGGAAAGATAATAAATCGCTTAAAATGGGTTTCTCAAGGGTTTTTAAGTTAGTTTCTCTTGATGAGATCCAGTTGCTTAGATGAACAGAACGGCGACGGCAGCGGCGGCAGCGGCGAGAAGGCCAGAGGCGCCGAGAGTCGAGGCGGCACCAGTGGGGATGGGGCTGCCGGTGGGGATGGGAGTGACACTGTTGATTCGGTCAGTACACATTCGATCAGATACTTGAGAGCAGATGAAACTTACGTGAAGCCACCGGTGGGGATGTGGGTGGGGACGGGCAGGCTGCCGGGCAGGATGGGGATACCGCTGGAGACGGGAGCAACGCTGCTGGAGCTGCTGAAGACCACGGTGGAGAAGCTGACGCTGGTGGTGGGAACGCAGGTGGTGATGGTCACGGGAATGACCGAGGTGCTGCGGAAGACGGGCAGAGTCGAGGTGCTCATGGTCGGGGCGGCAGAAGAAGAGGGGACGACGACCGAGCTGGACGAGACGGCACCGACGGAGCTGCTGCTAGCGGCGCTGCTGAAGCTGACGACGGGGTAGCCACCGGCAGGAGAAGAGGGGGCAGCAGAGCTGCTGGAGGAGACGGGAGCAACGGAGCTGCTGCTGGAGACGACAGGAGTAACAACGGCACTGCTGCTGCTGCTGCTGCTGGCGGCGCTGCTGAAGCTTTCGACGGGGTAGCCACCGACGGGAGTGGAAACAGCGACGGGGGTGGACTCGGTCACGGCAGCAACAGAGCTCGATGACTGGACCGAGGGAACGGCAGAGCTGGAGCTGCTGACAGAGACAGAGGGGGTCTCGACGGGGTAACCGACGGGGTAGCCGCCGGTAGGGTAGCCGGTGGCGCTGGCCGGGCAGTTGGTGACATCAGGACCGCACGAGGTGACGGTGACGATGTCAGTGGAGTAGACGGTGCTGGTGGCCATGGCGGCACCGGCGAAGAGGGCGACAGCAGAGTAACGCATTTTGAATGTTGTTTTGTTGTTTCGTGAGACGAAGAAGAGGTATCAAGAACCTTGGCTTGAAATTAAAGACCGTTTCGGGTGGGAGAAGTTTTGGAAGAGCGTTGGAAAAGAATGGACGACCGAAGTCAAAGCGTAAGAGCTGCGTTTGCGATTGGGCTGTTGAGGCTAAGGAAGAGGAAAGAGAAGAAAGAAGAGCATCGACTCGGGGCAAGAGGGGGGCCAGCTATTAATACCGGTAGTAGGTAGGCTGTCCCTGCACATGGAAACGGAGTTGGCGAATCCTTCGCTACCTGTATGGGATTGGCCATGCAGTGAATCAACCAGGGTCCGTACACTAGTTGCGTAGCGTGAGGTCGCTTAATATCAACCTGGGCAAGGCAGGGCAGGGAAGATCGCATAGGTAGTGACTCGTGGGTGGTGTTAGCACCCCGGGAAATTAGACAGATTAAACGTTCCCTCCCAATTCAGGGGTGTCGGGGCCATCTGCTGTACAGTCCTGCAACATGGATCGCAGCTCGCCAGTTTGAGTTGTCTGACACTACCTACCTAGTGTGGGAGGCGGAGGAGGAGGATGGCCTATGCCAACTCCCTATCAAACCTCCAAGGACCATCTGGGAGGACTTTCTCATGCGCGGAACGTGAACACGGCCTCAGCGCGTCTGTCTCTTGTTAGTCTAAAATAGAACCTTCAGCTACACATTCGCGGTTCTCATAGCCATTCATCTGGTGTGAACCAAGGACCGTTTAGTCAATCTTTACTACGGGCAGTATGTGCAAAAGCTCATGACTTGACAATTGAACCGAGCGCTTCTGGCGAGGCGCGTAAGTGCCGTTGCGACTGTTCTCTCATCCAATGTGTGGGCGCTCTTACGGACGCGAACAATTGGCGTCGTGGAGTATTCAGCTCTCATTGGTAAAGATGCTGGTAAGGGGTTGCAGTTGTAGCGTTTTTCTCCGCATAATACCGCTGATCCTAGACAGACCATATTAGAGGCGCCAGCCAATGAGTTCGCGCTGTTAGGCCGCGAGATGTGACAGTGGATGTCGGTGCCAGTGATGTCATGCGAATGAGAGACAAAAGGGTCTAAGACATCTCAACATGAGACTGGCTTTTGATTCTCAGGCTGCCACGAACCGTTTGTCGTTCAGTCGAACTTGAGTGAACCTCAAGACTTCGTACTTCAACTTGTTTGCTTTGCTTGTGGGCTTTGTGCGTGTTTTCCGTAAGCGCATTCACAGTTGGGTTAGAAGCCTGCCGCTAATGCAGGAACACTTCGTCTCCACACACTCGACGGCACGTAATGGACGGAATACGTACCTAGAAGAGGGAACTGGTGCGCTACTGATTGCCGTTGGTAAATTGAGGTGCTGACTGGGGGGTGGTATTTCGTCTTATTACTACGGATAATCTGGAGAGTCGTTGCTGTCAGAAACAAGCCGGTCAACACGTGCCTCACTTGTTGTGCTCTGCCGTGCAAACCGTACGGACTTGGTTCCATCAGACAACGAGTGTCTCTGCGCAGCACTTCACGTCCAGTGAGGAGATATCTACGTACAATCAGTTAAGCTGCTGCATCGTCTCTGATGGCGCACGGGCTTCATGATACTTACAGCTGCAGATCGGCTAACTGGGGCTGACTCTCCTGCAATTCCGCCCAGAGTGCCCGTCGATATTGTGTGCGACATCGCCAATGCTACAGAATGAGATGTATTGGTAGCACTCTCATCACATCTCATTAAAGGTGTTCGGAATCATGAATACTGAAACAGGACATCGGCCATGATTAATGAAGCCCCCCAGAATCCCAGAATTACTCGTGGGCGATGGTGACTCGGGAAGGCTCCAGGTTGTCACGGGATGGTGGCACGATGCAGCAGACGGGAATGCGCTCCTTGGCTGGGCTGCGACAAGCTTTCGTGGTCCGTGGTTTTAGCGTGCACGAGTGGAGCTCGCTCCACACCGCAAGCCACCACAAGCCACAGGAAGCAGTGCACTGGTCCTCGCCGAGATACGAGTACTTCTGCGTACTCGTACAGTACGGATTCCGGACGGAACTCTTCTCATGACGGATGACTGCACTTCTTAACCAACGTCTACTCAGGACTTCTAAAAATTGGTTAAATAGATGCCTATTCCGTACTACGTATGAATAGATATGTTAATGGATACACTAGATCTACGAAAAGAAGATCGGAAATCGTGATACCCGAGAATATTTATCGCGTACGGAAACGGACCCGTTACTCTGGCTTCTATAAGGCTTGTACTGTTCAACGAATGCAAGCTCGTTGAGTTACGATCTCGACTCCTGACGACAACTTGATGAAGAATAGGTGATAGCACTTCGTGAAGTCGTGCTTTGCATTCATTTGCCAGGTAGCTTCCTATGATACCTATCAGTTATCATGCAACCCATCGCGGGATGGTAAACAAAGCTCTCCGCCTGCTGTCGCATCCCATGGGTCCCGTCTCACAGATCGATCAGGGCAAACAATACGTCACGCTCTGCATAATCGTTAAACAAGAAGGAGGATCGTAAGCATCTATCATTTGATGTGCTCCCACTATCAGAATTCATCCGCCAGTCAGCATTTAGTAGTAGCGTGTAGATGAGCATCGACACGATGTCTTACCGAGATCGAAACGTCACAATGTCTTGAAGCAATATCACATGATAGTCCAAGTCGTTCGATCCAAGGGTATTTTTACAAACGACCGTCTGGTTAAAACGTGTGTTCCGTAGCGTACGTAATGGGTAGCTATTTGACGTTCACTCTCACGGACTAAGTGGATAGGGGGTAACTTCTAGAAGTTCGCCGATGAGGCGTCTTTCCGGGGTTAGTATTCCGTACCTTGATGCTCTTTCAGTAAGTCGTAGTTTGAAGCCGTACAAGCAATTCAACGCCCATGATCATCAAAGAGACTCTTTACCTACCTGCCTTCTTCATCTGAAACTTCAGACCTTGGTCGACCACCGATCCCGTAGGCATTGTATTCCATACCTGTACGCATTCCGTACGCTACCTCTAGTGTAGCCAGTAGCTCTAGGGTTGTAGGCAAGTTACCCGGAGCAGCTACACTAATGTAGGGCAGACGTCGCCTTAGCGACCGCAGGCAAGGTCCCCTTAGCCCTAGGCATGTTTCCATCTTGCGTCGGTATGTTGTACTCGTACATGATGTGGGTAATCCATGTGTACGAAGTAAGAGACGGATCTGTAGGACTTTGTACGTCTTCTTTACGGGACACCATACTTAACATCATATAATCTTGTTTTAATACGATCCGATGTTGCGTTCTGAATTCAGAACATCTACCAGTCAGAAATGTCAATGTAAAATGCAAATAAAGGACGAAGCTGTCGTTCCTTGTTTGAGGTCCTTGAGATGTTTTCCGCACACGTATTCCGTACCGTGTACAGAACCGACTTCTGGCAGTTTGCGCGCTGCATCAAGTACCGCCTCGGTATCGCAAAAGTACACCTGCCACGCCGTAAGGCGCTGGACGTAGGACAGTCTACGTCGTACAGTACGTGGTAGATACCGGCACAGGCAGCAGACCCACTGGCGGTAACTGTACGAGGCTAGCCCGCTGCTTTAGGAAAGCCCACCAAAACTTTCTCGATTTCCTCCTCCGCAAGGTGGGGTTGATAATTGATTGACCATGCCACCTTTCCATGTGTGCGTCTGCGTCGGGTGCGTTCGTGTGTCTGCATTTTTCTGTCGTCATTTCACCAGCCTCATCACCCTCTGAAGCAAAGCCAAGCAAAGCAAATCTTACCTCCCTACGGCATCCCACAACTAGTCCATACCTAGGTAGCTACCATAATAATCCGGACCAGCAGCAGCATCAGCCGCGAACAAAGCAGTCTCTGTCTTTTCATCGCCACCATCGGCACACTCTACGGTTCCAGTTGTTGTTTGTCATCGTCATCGTCGCCTTCTCTCTCACCGTCAAGTTAGTCATCGCCAAGCCTGTGGGCTAGACAGTTCGCCACTCCTCCTGCTGGCCCCGACCATGAGCTTGGTGTCCATACCATAGCATCGGAACACTAGCAACATGGAGTCTCAGGTACTGTTACCTTGGCTTTCCTTCTGCCTCATCAACGACTCCCTGTCCCGCCAGTGCTCTATTCCTACTCGTTTCCCGCCTTCACATGTTCATCCGACCACCGTCACACCATCATGATGACCTTCTTGCTGCTGTATTGCGCGTCCTAACGGGTTTGTCCTATTCCAAACAGATCGAGAATGCCATCGAGATTGCCTGGAATCCTACCTCCGATCAAGCCCTCAAGGGTCAAGCTTTCGAGTACTTGAACCAGCTGCGTTTGGATCCCCAAGCATGGCAGGTCTGCGTTTCTCTATTCACGAGGCCACAACGCCCCTCCGAAGTTGTCCGACTGGTCGCCCTTGAAATCGTCAACAACGCCATCCACTTCCAGTCGCTCGCCCCCCAAAGCCTCGTCTCCCTCCGAGACGCCTTTCTCCAATACGTGCGAGCCAATTACGCGTCGGACCAGCAATCTCAACCCGACTCCCCTAGTCTCCAGAACAAGCTTACCCAGATCCTCACCACTCTCTTCGTTGGCCTGTATAAAGAGGGATGGGAAAGCTTTATCCACGACTTCCTTGTTCTCACCTGCACTCCGGGCAGCTCACAGCGCGATAACGTCACTGGTGTCGTCCTTTATCTCCGTATTCTCGGTTCCATTCACGACGAAATTGCCGATGTCATGGTTGCGCGCCAGGACGCTCAAGTGCGCGTACATACAGAATTAAAGGATATCCTGCGGCAGCGTGACGTAGCACAGATAGCCCAGTCATGGCAAGACTTGCTCGCCCTCTATGGCGCTCAAAACAATGGTATCATCGAGATGACCCTCAAAGTTATTGGCAAGTGGGTTAGCTGGATTGATATCTCACTAATCATCAACGAGGCAATGCTCGGTCAGATCTTCCCCCTTATTGGAAGGACAAGCACGTCAGGCGACAGCGACAAGGTTCGCGATGCAGCTGTCGATGCCTTTAATGAGATTGTAGGAAAGAAGATGCGCCCAGTGGACAAGACCGAGATGATATCTTTCCTAAATCTACGCGAAGTCGTCTCCCAGCTTGTTGCCAGCCCGCCGCTTAACGACTTCAAAGGCACGTCCCAATACGACACCGACCTGGCCGAGACCGTGGCCAAGCTCGTGAATACCGTTATATCCGATCTTGTGAGGGTGCTCGAAGACCGCTCCATTGATGATGCGGTCAAGGCGAAAGCAACACAGTTGCTTCAGGAATTCATTCCTTTCCTCTTGCGCTTCTTTTCCGACGAATACGACGAAGTGTGCTCCACGGTTATCCCTGCTCTTACCGACGTATTGCAGTATTTCCGCAAGCTGTCTGCACTCCCCGATGCCTTTTCAGAGATGCTCACGCCTATCCTAAATGCCATCATAATGAAAATGCGGTATGACGAAACTTCGTCATGGGGCAATGAAGACGAACAGACCGATGAGGCTGAGTTCCAGGAGCTCCGTAAGAAGTTGCAAGTGTTGCAGAAGAGTGTTGCGGCCGTGAATCAAAGCCTATACATAGAAGTGCTGTCGAACCTTGTCGCCACCATCTTCCAATCTCTGGATGAACAAGGCTCCTCATTGGACTGGAGGGACCTTGACTTGGCCCTTCACGAGATGTACCTATTCGGCGAGCTTGCCATGCCCAACCAGGGGTTCAGCACCAAAAACCAACCTTCTCCCGAGGCATCTGAGAGATTAGCCGCGATGATGACCAAGATGGTCCAATCAGGTGAATAGCGCTTGCATATCTTGGAAAAGGAATTTACTAATCTGATCGCAGGCGTTGCAAGCTTCCCCCATCCGGCTATCCTCCTACAGTACATGGAGATCTGCCATCGGTATTGCGCCTACTTTGAGACACAGCCGGCCATGATTGGTAGGGTTCTTGAAAGCTTCGTGACCCTTGTTCACCACGACCACGTTCGGATTCGTACTCGCTCGTGGTACTTGTTCTTCCGTTTCGTGAAACACTTGAGGGCACAAGTTGGCAATATCGCCGAAACTGTGATTCGGTCCATCAGTGATCTGCTCCCGATCAAGGCAGAGGTTCCAGGCGATGATGCGGATGACGATATGTCGTCAGACGAGACGGATAATTCCGCAGATGCCGTCTTCAACGCCCAACTCTATTTATTCGAAGCGATTGGATGCATTTCATCCACAGCTAGTACTCCTGTAGAGAAGCAGGCTTTGTACGCTCGCTCTGTGATGGATCCCCTCTTCACCGACATGGAACAGCATCTTCCACGGGCGAAGTCAGGCGACTCCCAGGCATCACTCCAAGTCCACCACATCATTATGGCCTTGGGAACGCTGGCGCACGGCTTCTCTGACTGGACCCCTGGAACCCAAAGCTCTAATCAACGAGCGCCACCCCCTAAAGCTGTGTCAGATGAATTCGCGAGAGCCGCCGAGGCCATTCTCATCGCACTCAGTCAGCTGAATTCATCTTCGGACATACGTGCGGCATGCAGATCGTCGTTCTCTCGCCTGCTCGGTGTCTTGGGTTCGGCTATCCTACCACAGCTTCCCCAGTGGATTGAAGGCCTTTTGTCTCAGAGTTCTTCCAAGGACGAGATGGCCATGTTCCTCCGTCTTCTGGATCAAGTTGTCTTTGGATTCAAGACCGAAATTTATGACGTTCTCAATGTTCTGCTGACTCCCCTGTTGCGGAGGGTTTTTGTTGGATTGAGAGAACCCATTAGTGGCACAGATGATGAGATACAACTTGCGGAGCTGAGACGCGAGTATCTCTCATTCGTGGCGATTATTTTGAACAATGACCTGGGTGGAGTTCTTGTCTCTGAGGCTAACCAGGGCTTTTTCGAGGAACTGATCAGTTCTATCCTGGCTTTGGCCACAGAGATCGACCCGAACTCGGGAAATCTTCCTGCGAGCAAAATAGCTTTTAGCCTTCTCACGAAGATGGCCGGCGTGTGGGGTGGACCAGACGTGGCGAGCATCTCAGCCAACCCGACTGCTTCCGGCTCCCCCACTCCAGTCATTCCTAGTTTCGATCAATTTTTGATTGATAGATTTCACTCGGCCTGCTGGCAAGTTCTACTCAATGACAAATTTAGACCGTCAGCAGATGCCCAAACAAAGCAAGTATTGAATGAGATTGCCAGCTTGCAACAAACCATCTTCCTCAAAACCGGGGAGCAGTTTATCCGGCACCTGCAATCATCTCTCTTCCCAGCCCTAGGCATCGATGGTGACGAATTTTTACGATCGATGACGACCTCTACGGATAGAAAAACATTCGCCAAGTACCTTCAGACACTTAAAGACAATCGGTCGAAGCAATAAAAGTACGCGAAACCGGATGGCTATGCTTTCATGGCTGCACCGGTAGAAATGAATTCAGCGTGGGTTCTGTTTGCTTGCGAGAGAGAAAGAGGGGGGACGGTCATCACGAGCACTTCTTTAGCTACATTGCATACACTACAGGAGTTGCGGGGGGCGACTTATACCACCACATCAAGTTTTGGCGTGTTCCTTGTAATTGGGAGTTGAATAGACGAAAACGTGTAAAGTGATATTGCCTATTTGATGTGTCATGTCCATACGAGCAGTCGATGTTTCCGTTGTGGTTTAGGAGCTGCATTCGCGGGCATGCCCTGAGAGGTTAGGCGTACCTATCGCATCCTCGATATGTCTTCTTTGTATTCTGAATGAAGACGGGGACGCTGCCATGAAGACCAAATGAATAAATGTGAATGCGACAAACAGTATTGCCGCTTGTTTCAACCATGACCTTTTACTTCCCCTATCGAAACAACGCTATGTGGATGCAAACCGTCTCATGTCGACACGCATTGATTGTACAAGAGGAAACATACCGCATTTACGAAACATACCTGAGGAGCAGCTGGCGAAGTACAGTAACAGATCGTTCACGTGATGTGTTTTATCATCGGGCAAGTGCAAAATCTACAAAAACATCTCCTACGTAACCTCCTGCCTCCTGGGCTACGATGCTGCAGGTTGCCCTTCCTCGGGATGTCTACCAGACCCAGTTTTTAGTATTTCGTACAACCGCCATTGGGTTCATCTGAAACATCTGCTGTCCATATCTGTAACGAACTCTGACCAAAGAGAAACAACAGCGAGTCCCACGCTCTACCAAATCCGACGAAATACGGATTAGTGCCAGCAGACTGACAGGTTACGGAGAGTGGTCGTATCCTGTTGACCGCATCACTGTCACGCCTACTCTTCGGATTTCCTTTTCAGAATGTGTGGTCTTTTCTCTCACTCGCTTCTCAAATTTCGCTCCTCTTACGGATGATTTCAAAGCTCGCACTACAGCCTCACGTCTATATATATACAGATGTAACCATCGAGGTCATGTCCTCGAGAAAGCTCTTGGAAAATTTGATGACCGGATGATCGGGTCCTAAGAAGCGTGCTGATCGGGGTCCGTCGCCGACTATTCAATGGCCAGTAAAGACACCATGGATGTAGACCCTGCTCGCGAACGATCTCTAGACTCGTTACTGTTCGGGTATGGAATGCTTTTATGATAACATCCCCTTCTCCGAGCTACAATGCTGACTATTTCCCAGCTCGATACCGAATTCTCCTTGCTCGACCTGTTTGGAATGAAGCACTTCGATCTCGCCGCATCATCCGGCGCCGTCGGGATGTTCCTGCATTTATCCCACGTAGACTGTTGCACATGTGGTGCAGAATGAGAAGAGACAGACATTTCGATTAATAAAGGCCATTCAACACTCATCAGTATATTCATCGACCTCCTCGCACGACTGTCATTGCAAACACAGATCGGCGAGAGTGAAGACGGCGGCACCTATGCCCAGATCAGGTCCCTGTTTCGTGCCTCCAAACTCCGGCTTATCTAGTTTTCGCGCGAGGAAATCGACCTCTTCATCAGACAAGAATAGGTTCTACCCCTCACACGGCATAGATGTCCTCGTACGACGTTCACGAAAATTGTGTGCAGAAACACAACCCTGCCAACTTGCCGTACGCCAGACCATTGTGATACACATGTTCTGACCCATTACTATCGCACGTACGATTATTAATTCATAAAGGCCATTCAACACATTCACTATATATACCTATTATCCCCGCCATCTGAGCCGCTCGGTCTCTGACTCTGTCTCTGCGTTCCTGGGATGTGCCGTCGCGGCAGTTGGAGGTTCACATCTGGAACGCGTCTTACCAGACCTCCCGTTCTTCGTGACGTTACCAGAAGCAGAAAGCCTTTGTATCACTCACAGCCTATGCGCAAAGCTGATGGGAAGAGCGTCCAGTATGATTGGCCGAGAAACCGTCAGTCGATCCCCCTTATATTCGTCAAAGTCACACTCCTCGTTCACTTGACATGGCACTTGAGAATGCAGGTCCCGCACCGATGCCTCGTGCATAATGGTCTTCGTGACCAATGAGTGTGTGCCTTCTAAGCCTCAATATATATGAAGCTTGTTGTCGCCCTATATAATATCAAAGCGGTCGCGGCTAAGAAATCCTGTTCGCAATACTTGGCGATTGGATCAACCTCATCACCATCCCCCTCTTCTACGGCATTTGGGGCTTCGGCTCATTCTTCAGACTTGTCCGATGCCATCCATTCACAGCTTGTCCGATGATAACAAGTCAGGAGCTGCAAAGTAAATCAGAAAATTTCGTTGTACTTCATGGAGTTGGGACTCTTATCGCGATATCCTCATGGAAGCCACGGCCACGGTGATTACCGTGGCCTCACCTCTTCTTCTATAGTGCGTACGAGAAGTTGATAGAAACGCCATTCAACACTGATCAGTACCTGCTCTGGTCTCCTTACATGACTACTGTCGCAACCACAGATTGGCAAGAGTGAAGACGGAACCAACTACGCCCAGATTAGGTCTTCGTATCGTATCTTGAACCTCCGGCCTAGTTTACGAGGGACAGGGAGATCGATCTTTTTATCGTTCAAAGATAGCTACCCCTAACCCGGCGTGGCTATCCTCGGACGACGACTAGGAAGATAGTGTACAACTACACAACCAGCCATGCTACCGCTACCGACCTCAATCAACACCCCAACGGTACCCGTAGCCCAAAGCGGCACTTCCCAGAAGCTCAAAGAAAGCACCATCTGGTGACCTTGAAGCGATGTCTGCCACCCAGTCTACCTGCCATACGAAAGACCAAATACCTTGACCAGTTACTTCGCCACAAGTGTGTGTTGCTCCCGCAAAGCCAGGGGGCGACGTAACACGGCGACAGAAAACGATATGGATATTTCAATTCTTCAGAGGTCGTTTCAAACACAGATCGGCTAGAGTGAAGACGGGGTCATTATGACTAGAAAAAGTGCCCATACCCAATCTCCGGTCTGGTTTACGAGTAAGGAGAATATCAACCTCTTCCTTGTACGAGGATATATACCCTTCACATGGCATAGATATCCCCATGATGTCGGACGCACCCGAGATCTTGTACGAGGAATCTTCTTCCTTGTAGAAGATCGGACCATTTACAATCCACATGTTCTCACCATTCACAATCGTGTGTACGATCCGGTGAAAGTAACAGCCTTCAACATAACATCTGTCATCTACCATCGAGTCCTGAGAACGGATTAGGCTAATAGTGCGATCACATATCCTTCTGGTCATCAGGCGACTAGAACCAGACCCGGCGCTGATCCTGCTTCTTTTGCATCAATTGGCAACGCAAATGATAATCCGATCGCTTACGAATCAGCTCCCGTTTCTCGGTCAGACGAGCAGTGTATTTATATATACCAATATAAAATTCCGAACTCATTGCTATACTGGGCAATAAAGGCTCGGTGTGACTACCAGCACCGGATCGCATTCGTCACGTCGAATGGACAATACTGAACCTATCGAATGCCTGAGGGACCATATGAGATTCGAGAAGTTCTCACAGCACGTTGAGGCCTAGATATGCTGAGCGAGCGCATGCTGCCGACCCATTGTAGACGAGTCGTCGACGTGTGGTTGAACATCGGAACTGGGATGAGAGGGGCAAGCCCACACAGTAGCAGCACACCCGGATCGTTCTGAGCCAGGAACCGAGCCATCCCGTCCATTGACGTTGACAGGTTCAAAGACAAGGGATTGGTTGACATAGAGAAAAACGAATGGCTGGGAATTCAATTGAGACCAGCCAGTTCCTAGCTCAAGATATGAACGGGACCGTGAAGTACCTCGTGGAAACGGACCGTTAGAAAGTTCCTCAGGACGCTGAGATGTTGTTTGCGCGGACAGCGAAGATCACCATGCTGAACGGTGAAGTTTTGACAACGGTCGGGGCATTCCGTCATTGGCTCCCCTGTTTGACCTCCGCGCTGCCGTCAAAGCGTGGATGATGGTTGAACATGGTGCGTCTCGCGTGCGCCTTAGCTTGAAAATTAACCACACGTCTGTTCACGCCAGCTTGGATGTGAACTGTGAAAACACACCCGTGGATCCTGGGCGGGGTTTGTGGTAGATATATCCCGCGGAAGAATAGGACGGCTCCTGATAAGGATGAGGCCCTCAAGATGAATCTTGGAAGGTTGAAGAGGCGTAAGGTTCTTCGAGGAAGTCAACTCAGAACTCAGCACGGCTGTCTGCCTTGGCTTTTGTGTATTCCGAGGAGTCTTACAGCAAGGAATGCGGCCCGGCACCACCAACAACACCAAGAGAAGCTGATTCAGCAGACGGCGTTGTTCGGTACTGTTGCATCCTCAACGAGCTCAAGTTGGCGGGTGTCGAGCTCAATGACATCTCGCATAGGTGCGTTGGCGTTTTACGGTTGTGCGTCTGTGTGATGATCAGACAAAACCCAAGAGAACCGTCAGTAAAGACGGTCCCGGGACGGGCTGTAATCTATAATAACGTCTCATCATACCTTTAAGGGAATGAGACGGACTGGAAAGGGGTCTCAACGAAGAAAACGATTTGCAACTGGCTGGACTCGTTATCTACTACGCAGCATCTTGTTCGTCGTCGTTATATTCCGCGACATCTCCGTGTCTTTGGCACACGGCCAAATAGTCACGACGAGGACGGCCAATTCACACGAGAGGTATGTACATTCCGAGAAGCGCCAACCGCGATCTCTCGCGCGTGATGGGGAGAACTCGACAATCCAAAGAACACATCAGCGAAATTATATATAGCATCTAAACACACTTTGACGACGAGGATCCAGATTGGGAAGGGATCCCACAGGGGCAAACCTGGCTAGGCTATATATACCTATATATGTGCTCGTCTCGCCCGTCGCACGGAGTTCTACTTCAGCACATCTTCATCGGTGTCTGACAAAAGGCTCGATGGCTGAGTTCTTTCCTCCTACGGGTGGCATGAACTTTCCGAGCAGCACAAGGCCTAGGTCATGGCGCGGCTGAGGGATCAGAGTCCCCCGAAGCGAAACAGCAATATCCAGAGGCGACATGGCTGTCTTCGGTGGCTATGACCAAGACGAACGAACGAGATCGCCTGGATTCAGACGGGGATATCACGTAAGAAGCAGTCACGAAGTTTTTCTATCCTTCGGCGGAGGAGGGGTCAGACAAGAGCGTTAGGATTGAGCAAGTTCATTTCATGGCTACCAACAATCCAGCACAAGTTGGATACCCTTACTGTCATCAATCTGTTCATCTCATATTCTCAAGGCATCGTCTCCAGTTTTTCAGTTCCATCGTCGTCTCATCATCAAGAAATCCAAGACAGTGAGTGGAAAAATGTAAATACTGAGGAAGAGTCGTGATATAGTCGTAAATCTGCTTCGTTCGGCTAGTCCATAATGTGTATGCTCTATGTACCAAAAACGTATTTGATCTACTAAACTTATTAATCTACCAAAATCTTCGGCTCGAGTTCCGAGTAGTGAGAAAGGTAGGACTCGAATAGCTTGATAGCGTGCTCGATATCGTAGGCACCACCCGTCTCGCGGATACTGTGCATGCTGAGCTGCGGGTTACCCAGGTCCAAAGTGCGGACGCCCAGCTTAGCCGAGAGCATGGGGCCAATGGTGCTGCCGCAGGGGGAGTCGTTGCGAACGACGAAGAGCTGGAGGGGCACGCCTGCGCGCTTGGCCATCTCTTGCAGGAGCACGATGCCGGGGGAGTTGGTGGCGTAGCGCTGGTTCGCGTTGACCTTGATGACGGTACCCTTGTTGATCTCGGGCTGGTGGTTCGCCTCGTACTTACCGACGTAGTTGGGGTGGACGGAGTGAGCCATGTCAGCGGAGACGAGGAAGGAGACGGCCATGGTCTGCTCGAAAGCCGTGCTCAGGTCCATCTCGGGGTCCGAGCTGATGTGTTCCCAGGACTTGAAGGACTTGACGGAGGATGAGGAGTCGCCGTGGCGGCCGGCCACGATGGAAAGACGGCGGACGACAGCGGGCAACAAGTCGGAGTTAGCGCCTTGAGCGGAAGTCGATCCAATTTCCTCGTGATCGAAGCACGTGATCAGACGGATAGAAGTCTCAGTGTCCAGGCTGAAGTTGTTTACGGACTCAATGAGACCCATGACACTGCAGTAAGTCATGTTGAGGTTGTCCAGTCTCGCGGAGTAGATGAATTCCTCGTTCAAACCTCCAATGCAAGACTCCTGAACGTCGTATAGAACAATCTCGAAATCGACGACGTCCTCGACCCTGGCGCCAGCCTGCTCGGCAATGAGCTCGATAATGTAAGGGTGGTGACGCTCCGTCATGCACTTCAGGGGCTGGAACGTCTCATCCGGGTTGTTATCGGCCTCAGGGGCCTTGGTCTGACCGGTCCGGTTGAGTTCGGCAGCAATCATGCCAACAATCGGGTACATCTCGGTCTCCTTGTTGGGGTTGAACTCGGGCGAGCGGTCCAGATGAATAGCCAGGGTAGGGATCCGGACAATGGGCCTGTCGATCTTGACCAGTCTCTGGACGAAGTTTCCCTGGTCATCCTTGACGAGCACGCGACCAGCGAGCGAGAGATCTCGGTCGAACCAGCTGTGCCAGATACCACCGCCGTAGGTCTCGACGCCGACCTGCATGAATCCCACGTTGGTCTTCTTGCTGACAGGCTTCACGCGTAAGCAAGGGGAGTCAGTATGCGCGCCAAGCATGGCGATGGGGTTCCCCGGCTTCCATTGTGCACCAATAGCGAAGGCGACGATGGTCGATCCGTTACGGGTCATGTAGTACTTTCCACCAGGCTTCAAGGTCGAGGTCCAGTTGTCTCGCTCCTTGATGGGGATGAAGCCAGCATTCTCGAGGCGAACTACAGCCTCGTGGACGGCATGGTAGGCTGAAGGAAGCGGGGGTTTGTTAGTGGATCATTTCAAGTGGGCAGTGAGTGAGTGAGAGAGAGGGTGTGAGTGAGTGAGTGAATAAGTGAATGGACAGCAGGCTTGGGCATACGAGTTGGAGACGCGTTGACAAAGTCAAGGAAGTCTAGCGCTGACTTTGGAGGAGCCATGGTGCAGGCGGAGGTGGTGAAGCTGGATCGTGACGCGAATGTGAAGGGACTACGAGACGGAGAGGGTTGAGACGATCTGCTTGAACGTATATATCTCAGCGGGAAACGAGGGGTGAGAGCGGAGTTCTGGGCTCTGCTGGGAGCGGCTACGAGCGCGGTTATGGGAGCGGAACGGACACCGAATAGGATGTGTCGAGCCCCGGCGTTCATCAATGCAGACGAGGAAGATGCTATCCGAGGTGGGTCTCGGATGGCACCAAGTAGGCGCGAGGGCAGGGTTTGCGAGGGTGAGGCGAAGGGCAGGTGCGACTGGCGATGATGTGATAAGGTTCAATAGCAATATAAAACTCTATAAGAGGTGTCTCTCTAGTATCCCGTGACTTCTATGATATCAACAAACAACTCGCTCGAGTCTCTAAAGTAGGTATTCTGAGTAATCGCAAAGGTATCGTAATCACAAGAGAAGTTTTGACAGCAATCAATCGCAGGTTCAGGCTCACGTTGATTTCGGCAAATTTACAAAGTAATCGGTAGATTATAACAGGGATCGAACTAAAAAGCGCGAGTGGCCTGCTAGCAGTAGTACATGGTACCTAGTTTAGGCCGGGTAGGTGCGATCTGCGCTAGGTACGATGTTGGTAGCGTACCGGTACCGAGCAGGTACGAGCATCGCTTGGCATGTACATTCATGGGTACCTCCAGCTTCCAAACGACTGGCCTGGAGAATTTCGACTGCGTACTGCGGCAGGCGCTAGGTGTCACTTAACACTGCCTACCAACCATGTACCTACCTACGAAATACTTCGTGCGCTACCACCGCTACCACGACGACAACCACGACGACACTACGTTTATAGCGTCTATGCGCTAAGCTCCAAAGCACACTAGACCCATCCTAGGTAATTGTCCCCCAACTGTGATTGATTGATGGCCGCTCCACCCGCGAACGTTCACCACTTGAACCCGTGAGAAAGCACTGAGAAACAGGCAGGGCATTGGGTCGTTTCGGCGCTAGTGGCCTTTGTAGATTGCCCATCTAACTCATCTCCACTCGCTGTCGACGCGCTAGCGCTAGTGAAGTACACGCCGCTAAGCCTAGAGTGGTAGATACTGCTTCGCACATACCTGACTTAGTGTAGCGCACGTTGCGGGACGGGAATAGGTAGGTAGAAGTGTACCTAACTGTAAGCCGTAACTACCGGGCTGTTAACTACCTACCTAAGGTACAACCGTCTTCCAATATCAGAGTCGAGTGCACGACCTTTGAGAAACTGGGAGGTGGTGTAAGAAACGGTAGGTGATTCCAGGTAACCACCAGATGGTACTCGTACAGTCTGTAAATAAAGAAGGGCTGGTGTCATTGTATTCCGGAGGCGTTGTGTTGCAGGTACCACTTACACGGTGGCATGATGCATGTAACTACATGCCTGGTACAAGTGCATACCTTGGTGCCCACCGTGGGTATGAGCGCCGGTACGCTAACGCTGCCTACGAGTAGTACCCAGCCAGCTTCGTAGTGGTATTAAGGCTTGACCTATCGCGGCTTGGTGCGGCTTGGCCAGCTTGGAGCGTTGTTGATCTGCTTTCGCTGCCTCGAACTGCCATTCATCAGTCGTGCGACCGGTTTGGTCTTTGGGATTCGACAGGCGCCCGTACATACCTACCCAGATATCGAATCCGTACCGGTCTTCCAGAGTGATCGCGAAGTCACCGATTGCATACAACTACCGAGCAAATATCTAATCCAGGAGTCAATCCGACTCATCTGCCTCCTACCACTTGGCTCAAGTCGTCCAGTCTGCATGTCACTCTTGCCTACTCACGGAATCGACAAGTAGCCGTTGGTTTTACTTACTTGGTCTTAACCCATCCCGCCATGCACCGCCATTTTTTGTTGCTACTTTAAGCCGTACGCTGCCTGCGTTTCTCCATGAGCGCCCATGAAGCAGTCAACGTGACCAACAACGACAATAACACCCAACAACAGACGAGACGATCCAAGAAGAGAGGAGAAAAGAGAAGAAGATTGACGACGAAGAAAGACGGTCCCTGCCCAATTGGTTATGTATCGTAGTACTTGGTAGGCAGGTATCTCGGTGAACGAGCAAGTACTCGTAATCCGTACACAACCAATCTGTGCTTCGTACTTCACATGTCTGTGTACTCGTACTTCGTAGCACTTATTAGTGTAAGGAACACACTAACCCGTAACCATCGATATTGTAATCCGTACTCGTAGGTACCTACCTATCCTGGGCAACGAAAGTGACTCGTCAGTCGACCTATGCGCGATACATACAAGTAGTATGATGAGTACGTAGTAGGTAGGTAGGTAATCCGTAGGAACGAACGGAATATCGTGGGTAGGCAAGTATCTCGTTGAATTCCCCAAGAGGTAACTCAAGTCTTATCACTTGACAGAGAATCGTGGCTGCTAGGCGCATCCTCATCCTGTCCTGTTGACATGCCTACCAAACTAGGTATCAATGATAAGAGACGCCTTGCTTCTAGGTAGTATACCTACGTTGAATGTTAGTGGCGGTCACGAGTGTTGGCAACGAGGGACTGTTAACAAGTATGTATCAAAGTGAATAGGTAGACGAATTGACGACATAAGAGAGAAATAACCCTGGAAATAGGAAAGGGGATCGATCAAAAGACAGATCCTGCCTGCCTACTACCTGCCTACTCGTAGTGCTATGATGTGTGTGGTGATACTTGTACGTACCTACGAGTAAACACTTGTCGGAGAGGTGGGGAAACTTGACTGCTGTGCGAGTGCATGTGCATAAGTATCATCCCCATGCATGTGTACTTACATGGTATCGTTGGTGTACGAGTACGCGAACATACTGTACGAGTACGGAATCGTAGTGTACCTATGTACTCGTGTGCGTAGCAGGCATGAGAGGTGTACTCGTAATCCGTAATGGGCGACGGCAATACCTCTCTACTACTCGTCCTGAAAGACTCTCTCAACCGTCAGCTCTAAAACCACAAGCCCGCTGACATGAACACGAGAAGCTACCTCAATAACTCGACATGCAGGGCATGTCGCCGGGGATAACTGTCAAGCGAGCTGGGCTCTAAGATCTTTCGTCAGTGTGTTCTGCAGGATGATGTGGCGGAGGATTCACCGCCCAGGGTACAAACGAAAACAACGAACACAGTTGACCTCATTATAGTACGGATTACATATGTGGTTTTATGTGTTTGTTTCTGCTTGCCTGCTTTCTTGCCTGGCAATGTCGAGGTTGCAACGCTGCGCTCGTTGCTGACCTCGTCATCTTTGGTAAGCCTGCTGGTCATACCTACTCGTACACGCATCTCAGACTTAGTCCCATCATACATACTTGTAGTAAGCGTGATGTAACCAACCGGTAGAAACCGCTTGTACCTATTATAACAAGGCTTTTGAAACCGGGGGCCGACCTCGAGGACTTGGGATCGGCTGGCACCTGGTTTGACAATGAGCCCGGCATTTCAGACATTACCGGGTGATCTACCGAGGGCATCTCGAGGGATCTTGGTTGACTTCTCGGCCGCTCTGTTTGCCACTTTTAAGTCATAGAGATCGTCATTCCGTCAAGGAAAAATTAGTCGAGTCGTTACTCGTACTTGGTCCTTCCTGTCCTGCTCAACTCCTCTCGAATTGTTGGGCGTGATCTCAACGAGGGTGATGGCTATGCCGCCGCTTGGCAACCTGCCTAGCAGACATTACTACACAGCACCCTCCTCCCTGACAACAGCTGGAGGGAACGGTGAGATAGAAAGGGTAGATAGATCCCATCTGGAAGTGCTTGCGATGTTTGACTCGCCGTTTTCTGTTGTCGACACTTGACATTGGCATATACAGAGTACGGAATATGGTCCTCACGTTTCTGAATGATAGATGGTGCCGTAGGCGACATCTTGGAGATATACGCTGGAGCTCTGTCTGACCTTCCATGTGGCGATTGAATCAATGGTGGTGGGTGCGTCACGGAATACAGTCCGAGAGTCTCGAGCAAGACACGGTACAGTACCTTGGGGGAACTTCCCCGGTACTTGCATGGGCCCCCATGTTGCAGGTCATCTCTGATTCTGCCGGGAAGGCAACCAATCCAGATAGACCACCTCGCATAGAATAAGGGGGTTCCATCACGAGGCAAGGGGTGTCCATGTACGTGTTTGGCTGGTGTTGCAGGTAGAGCTGTTCCGTAAGGCAATAGGAACCAGCGTGTGAGTATTCCGTACGAGGCAGTCTTTCTTTGGCTATTATTGTAAGATGGACTCTGTGAGGCCTCATGAATACGTTCGTCGTAGAGGTATCGTAATGGTACGGAAAGACAATACTTCGTAGTGAGTCTGGTATCGTTGACGGCCCTTGAATCGGATTCACCTTACCCATCGCAATGATATTTCGTACAGCCCAGGTAATAAGTTGGGGATGCAATCCGTAATTCGTACAGGTAGGTACGGTACAATCCATTCGAAGGGGGGGTTGCGTACGGGCCACTGACGATCAAACAACCACGCCTTGTTGTGTTCGACTAGGTAGGTACTTAGCGCTAGGTAGGGCGAAGAATGTTCCTCACCGACGACATACCTAAGGAGCAGAAAGTGAAAACATCATGGATCGCTGTTTCTATCGAGTAGGTACCTATCTAGGTATCAGCCGACCGACCTTAGGTACGTTAAGGGTGAGGTGGAGATGCTGTAGCGCCGTTGAAGTGTCCAGTGCTCTTCACAGCCTAGGTATGTGCGCCACTAAGTGCTACTACCGATATGAAGGCACCGTTGAGAGACCACCGTAATGAGCAGATGGAGGCGATCTAATTGGTGATCGCCGCGAGTGCTCGTATGGGTCTTCTTGGCTTACCTCCCCCCTAGCTTGCCTAGTAGGGCTGGCTCAGCTAGGACTGCGGACGCCTCACTATTTTGTAGGAGGCATTCCGTAGTCATGTTTCCCCTCTTCTCTCTCAAGTCAGATTCGATCGCTCTGTCGTATGTATGAACATGCTCTTATAGGGTAGAGTGGTTACGACGATGTCGAGGTGTTGAGGCATAAGCGCGATGGCTTCATCTCTGCAACGATTGATAGGGCGTCGTAGAAGGGTTAGAGACTTGGATCGATACTTACCTGGCAACCTACTCCAAGACAACATCATGCAGAAACATTGGCACGGAGATCAGGGGTTCTGCAGAGCAATCAGACGGACGGTGGTAGGCAGTAATGTGTGTTTTACTTGCCTGCATGTGGGCTCTGCCTACGGGCTACAGGACCGGGCATCGCCAGTACTCGTACATCTGCCAAACAGTAGCGACAAGAGAAGAGATGAGTTTCGGAGTTTCCTCATGAATGCCTCTGCGTGTGTTGCTTGGTGGTGCTAGTGTTCCGTACTTGTAGTGTACGGATGATGGATGATGGATTTGACAGGTACCTATCCTTCTTGGTCTGTGCCGAGAGAGGTCAGCGAGCTCGAAGGGTCTCTTTGGGAAAGAACTTGTATTCCGTACTGAGGAAGGTACGATACGGCACGGATTACGGTACCTACCGTGCTTAGTCATTCGGGTAAGGTCGAGGAACTGCTCTGGACTCTGGAGTCTGACTTTGTGCTCTGACTCGACCGGCCTGACACGGCCTAGCGTGAATCCGACGGACCGTCGCGCGCGGCGTCACTCCCTTGTTTCGTTAGACTGACCTCCATCGCGTGGATGATTGGTGACATCGCCATAGGAGCGCAGGAAGCTGTATTTCGTACAGTAGGTAGAAGCCGTTTGAATCGAAAGAGAGGCATCGAAGTATTGGTTGGCGGGATTCCCGTCGATTAAAGACGTTGTAGTCCTTACGGTAACTGCGTGTAAGTGAAATACGTGAGATACCTAGGTAGGCCCCATTTCGTACTTGACGGCTTCCCTGCCTCCTCCGTCCTTCGTCCTTCGTACGGATTACTTGTACTCGTACGTCCAGCTCTATCTAACCTTCATCTGCATGAACGTTCCGCTGCCTTGAAGGCCAAGGGCCGGTCTCTCCGGCCATATGTTCAGGCAAGCACGTTGTTCAACTTGTTAGGGTCTCCAGAGGAGCCCGTTGTTCCAGCATTAGAGGACAATCCAGCTCATGTCGCGCATCTCAGATGGTACAATTACGGAATAACCTGGTAGGCAGGCAGGTAGTCTGCTGCTACGGGGTGAGGCCTTCGTGCACTGTATTGAAGCGACAGCAGTGATGCCACGCGCGACGGCCCGTCAGGTGGAAGGAAAGCTGTAACAGACCGATGAGAGACCCTGCTGGGAGGGACGTATCCACACTGTTTTGCCCTGGCTCGCCTGGCTCCATGCAACTAATACCTAATCCACGGTGGTCATGTAGGTCAAGACAAGGTCATCCGCAGTACCGGTACTTGATAGAAGTACGTACGGACTAGAGAAGCCATCTTCGAGTATCGTACGTGGAGGTAGGGACCAGTTGAAAACCCCCGGTCACGAGGTAGGTAGATCATCCATCACCGATGTTAGCAGTTTCGAAGTAGGTATGGTTGGCACATGTACAAAATAGTAGGTAGGCAGGTTCATATGAAGGTACGAAATAGTAGTGCGTATCCCGGTATGTGGTGTGGTGCAGTGCTGGTAGCGTGAATCACAGCCCGAAACTTCATCAGAGGAGCTGTGTCGTTTAGGTACCTACCTACCTACATACGGACTACATACGTATGAAGGAAACTCGGTCATGCCATGCCAGTTAGGACGGCTCTTCTTTGACGTATTACCGACAGAAACAGAACCTCAATGGTGACTGACGTCGGGAAATTTCTCGCCGGTACGGAATATCACAATATCGCGGCAATGAAGACACCAACAGTTAGAACTTGAAGACTGAAGTGACTCGACTGTTTTGTAAATGTTCCAGAGACTGCATGCCGTTCTCATCGAGAATCTTCATCAGAAGCCACTCGACAACTGGTGTTAAGGCTGAGCCGATCTTCGACTCGCGGCCAAGCCGGTGTCGTCTATTATCCATCTAGGCATAGCGCTGCAATTTTTCTCGCGACGAAACTTGCCAACGCACCACAGTTGAGTGGTTAATTACTTTTCTACTGTATCCTGTGTCCCGTTAGGTACGGATTGCACACCTACTCGGTTTTTGTTCCGGGGCGTTGGCGTTGGGGACGCAGTTCGATGAAAGTCGAGTGGTAATCCGTAACCCGTAATGCGTACATTGCCCAGTTATTATTAACAGACTGACAGTCGATGAATATATATATATAAATAGGTACCTAAGGCAAGTTGTATTTTTGGGACAACATCGTGTTCATGCCACCTCTGCTTATAGACGTCCCAATGTGTCCCATACCGTTGCTTCAATACGGGATATGTATTGCGTACTATAATAGCATCGGCACCATATATGGATATACCATAGGCCGTTACAGACGCACTGACAAGTATCGTACGGAATACGGACTAGTAGTCTTCAGAGTACGAGCAGTTCTTCTTCTTTTCTTGTCTGGTATCGGTATCTACTCGTAATCCGTACCTGACGGATTACTTCGTAGGTAATCCGTAATTACTACCTAACGGAGATATTAGTAGCATCCCGTAAAGGTCGGCAATAGTGTACTGATTGCCTACAGGGAAGAACGGACAAAGAGAGATCTGGGCAGCGATCTGAACATGGGTGGATTTCCGTAACACTTGCATGGCCTGAACCTGATGCCGTCTTGCTCGGTCTGTGACAGCCGCAGCCAACTGCCAAAGACTTGGTACGTTACGAGTACGTACGAGTACAAGTGCAGAAATTGAGGAACCGAAAGGAAATCTAATTTTATCCCGGCTGCAGCCACACTCCAAGGCATCGACCCAGGGTACCTGCGTAATCCGTATTTCGTTTGAGGTGCAGAGACTGGTACGAGTATTTCGTAGGTACCTGCCAGGTAGGCAACCCGTACGAGTACAAGAAGTACTTTGCTTGTAGGCAAACGAACCCACTGCACTTAAGCGCCAGCGTGTGGGTTCGGAACTTCGGGCAGCGGGTTCAACGACCTCAGATACCACCTTGCTTGCCTAGATACTCCGTATTATACGGAATAATTCGTAAAGTGAACATCGCTTCAGATATTCGAGAATGGCATTCACCCAGTTGATCATCCGGCTACTCGTATGAAAGACCGGAGCATGCGCGTCCATGGGTGGAATGAAGGGTGCACGGTCGTCGATGTGAAACGAGGGAGGTACTTTACAGCATGTGTCTGCTGTCCTAATTACCTGCGGTACGCGGTAGGTACGAAGTAGATACTGCCTACGAGTACCTACAGCACCCACGGAGCACTAAATTACACTACGGCACCTTAGCTGGAGATGGGCAGGTACGTGCAAGGGCTGTGCCTGTCAAGGCGCCGTGCTTGTTACAAGTAGGATGTACCGTTAGAGGTCTCTCGTGAAGTAGGTATTCCGTACCTAGAAACCCAGAACTTCTTAGAGCACTATACCTGACTTGACCACCCCAAAGAGCTCGGTTTCTAGGTAAGTGATTTGAGGTGAGAGCTGGCATAAGTAAAGTAGTATGTTCGGAGGTCGGTAAGGCCCACGTATTCCGTATGTACTCGTAGGGTCCGAGTACATATGTACTTAGGAAGGTAGGCACGGCTGGTGATCCGTAGATGCCAGGAACGCAACTTGTCCGTGCCGGTACGCGATCGCTACGAAGTACGTGACCGTAGATATCCCGTGTGTCTATTTCGCAAGTTGCGGCACGAAGGCACGACCTTGCTATCAGGCGAATTTAAGTAATACACATCCAGGCAGTTACTCCGTGCTCCGTCGTGGGCAGATCCGGAATAGAACATTTCTAGATGGGCGGTTATGATTAGGTATCTGGTATACGTACCGAACATCAGATGTTGCGCGGGTGCTTAGCAGATATGTATGTCCATTAGGTAGGTAGTATCCCAGACTACACTGCCTGTGTAAATAATGTGTGTAGGATGGGACTGTACTATTAAACGGTACGGCTCGATGTCTTTTGGTTAATTACACGTAGTATACTGACTTCGTACCCCGTGAATCGTACCGGTATGAGGTATGAAGGCAATTCGCACCTAGAGTCATGGTTGGGCTGATGTCGTAACGGCGGACGGAATATCAAAGTCGGGATACTCACCACCATAACACCACATGCAGACATGCACACGCACACACAAAGAAATATAAAGAGAGGTTAAGAGAAGAAGAAAAAGAGAGAGAGAGAGAGAGAAGAGAAGAGAAAAGGAGAGATTAGCGAAGTTGACTTGGTTTCTGACGAGCTGCCCGCGTACATATCGAACTCGTAGCTTAACACCCCGTAGCAACGAGAATATTGCACTACCTCCTACCTGATTTCCATACGTTCGCCGTGCCTAACCTACCAATAAAGCAGATAATCTGTATTTCGTAGGCCATGATTAGTTCAGGAACATCTGTATTTCGTATGTTTTCCGTAACCCGTCCTGCGAACGTGTACTCGTAGGTAAGTGTAAGGACGGGCGACACGGATCATGATACCGAGGTATGTACCTCCTACGTAAATGTGCAAAAAAAGGGCAGAACCTTGTCTCGAATCCACATGTATTTCGGACCTGACGGAGTCCATATTTACACGTAACAGTACGAGTACTCCGTACCTACCTCCGACCGACCGTCATCGGTACTTGCAGGTAGGTACGGCACCTCATATATAGGCAGGTACCTAACGTAAGCGATGGATGGCCCCATTTGGATTTGGGCGCACACAACGCCTGCAGCTCGACATTCAGTTTATCATAGAGTACACTTACAGTTCAGTTCAGTAGGAAAGGAAAACTTACGGCACCTGATGTTTAAAGAATGAGTAAATGGCAAGTATAGAACTGAACAGCTCGTCTCGTGCAGGTCGACTCTCTCCTCTTCCTCTTTCTCTCCCTCTTTCTCTTTCTGACTCCCCAACCGCAATATCCAGCTCTTGCCCAAGAACCGTCAATAACAATCCCATCGCGTCAACGGATCGGATTACGGATTACTGCGTTCGAGCACCTACTACTCACTGCGACTCGTAACCAATCTACCTACACACGCCGCCGACAGATCGATCTTCTGCCTGGCTTGGCTCGACTGCTCGTACGAAGTACTGCGTACTCGTACTGCCTACGCCCCACGCTTGTTGACAATCTGGGACTTCTCTCTCTTAGAAGTCCTGTACGGCATACCTCTCTCACACTTCGACGCATCAGACGAAACCACCCGTCTTTTTCTTCTTCTTCTTCTTCTTCGTCTTCTTCTACTTAATAGGTCATCCCCTTGCGACTGGAACCCATCGTCGCTCGTGTTTGTCGACTGTCAAGCCTTCGGGTGAATGTAAGTACCTACCTAATACCTGTACGGAATTCATTGCTTTACGCCTTCTCCCGTCCTTGTTTCGCTTCCAATCCAGGCATCTGCCCATTCATCTATTTCGTACCTACCTCAGGTATTTGTGCCTGGTAATCCGTTCCCATACCCATTCCGTATTCCATCCTCGACTACTGCGTTAGGTACGCAATACGGAATACACTGCCTGCTACGTCCTGCATTGTTTTTCCTCCTCTTGTACCTACCTCTTTGCACTCTGGTCTATGGTCCCCAGCATCGTACCCAATCACGCACACTTGATACATTACCTGCGATGTACGTTGCACCGTTTCCCTCCTCTCCAGCTTCTCTCGTCTCCAAGCCCCATCTCTGTCCAACTTCTGGGGACTCACCTGCCCTTTGTCTCTGGATTTCGGCAACGCCTACCTGTCGACGGCTTTTATAGCTACCTACCTCAGATGTAGCTGGGGTCGATACCCACCAGCATTCTCTGTCCTCTGCCTTGCCGTCATTACCCACTCATACTCTTAGTGTAGGTAGTAACTACACTGGCACGGAATATTTGGGCTCGGTTTTTCTCTTCTCTTTTTTTTCCCTTTCTCTCTCTCTCTCTCTCTCCCTCTCCCGCTCTCTTTCTACTCTTCTGCTCTCCTTCTCGTCCTGGTTTTTCTTCGTGCTCCCCCCCCACCACGTCTTCTCGAATCGCTAACCTCTCCTCGTCCGGCGCGTCCAGCTCGTCAAAACTCGAACAACTACCTACTACATACACCTTGGAGACACCTGACAGCGGGGCTGCCCAAAAAAAACGTCTCGACGGTGGCACAATCACGCAGACTATTGTCGACCTGTACTGCACACACACAAAGTAGGAAGACGCAGACGACACAGTGCCCAAGACCAGGCATCCGGACGAACCAGCATCCACAGTACGGTAAGTGTACATAAGCCCAGATTCGCTTGTGTTGGGTGTTTTTGGCCAGTTACGTGCCCCGTTGCCCATGGGCTTGCCAGGGGTCCTGGATAGAGAATGGGCTCGCCCCACCTTTTGCAATATTTAGTTTCCACTATTGGGTCGTCCACCAACTAGAGGGCACAGAGCTTGCACGCAGAGGCCCTGCTTGGCTGGGGTCCGCGTCTTGTTTGTGTGGAAAGGTACGATAGGTACCTGCCTACACACGTACTTTGGAGGGTACGAAGGGTACAACGGGTACAAAGTGCTCCGTGCCTCCGTACCTACCTAAGGTACCTAGGTACCTATCGCATGTACCTCCCGAGCCAACCCAAACCAAACCAGACCAAACCAGCCTTAGCCCCGAGCAGACCAGGTCCTGGTGGTTCCCGCTCCCTCTCTCCCGCTACCTTCCACTACCACTACCACTACCGCTACCTACCTCACTCTGCTCTCTTTACCCGCAATCCCATCCCATCACTTGACACTTACCACCATTACTGTTACCTACCACTACCTACCTCTCACTTACCCTTACCTACTCTCACCTACTTACCCACCACTTCATACGCCTTCGACTCTCTGCGTTATTCCTCTTTTCCATCCTGCCCTCCTTCCCTCCTTCCCTCCCTCTTCTCCTCTCTCTTCTCCTCTCTTCGTTCTTCGCCTCTTGTCGTTCTCTCGTGCACGCGGGCCCAGTTATTCCCGCCGCCCTACGCTCAATTCAGCGGCTGCTCGGTGCATGTTGATTGTAAATATTCTGCTTCCGCCTCTGCCTTTATTCCTCGTTAGCTCTTGTCACGCTGGCCTAGTGCCCCATTTCTGCCTGTTGTCGGCTTACGCTAACCTACAACTGTTCGAAATTGTCAGCAGGTCGGATCTTTTCTTTCGGTCTTGACCTCCCCGTCTTGACTACCTACTTGGCCAACGAGACACCTCGCACGACCTTCTTCCTTCTTCCCCCAAACCGGCGAGTATACTCGTCGCAAACTCCAACTGCCGCCATCATCTCCACATAGGCTGGGGTTTCCAACTACGCACCTACGACCCGCACTTCATTCGCACCGAAAGAGAACGAGTTCCCATCAAATCGTTTCCACAACATCTCGGACGAACGCATGCCTCTGGAGCACCGTCTTTATAGCCCATAGGCCCTGCACGTTAACCTGATCGACGACATACGACCTATGGACCAAGCCGGGTATCGCTGAGCGAACCTCTAATCCTTCTACGACTTCCCTAGTCGTCGTGTTATCCCGGTGCTTCGTTTCTGAACATTTGCATACGTCCAGAGACTGAAAGCAGATTGCGTGATAGCCCAGCTGACTCTTTTTTTCTTCTACCATCCGATTCAGTACCGCCGTACTGGTGTTTCTTGGTCCAGGGCCTGACCGAACCTTAGTCGTTTCGCGGCGATGGCCGCTAATATGCAACAGATGAATGGCGCTGCGCCCATTCGCCGGCCGCAGCATCAACAACTTTCACAGCTCATCTACTCGCAAATAATCACTCATCAGGTTCCGCCTGCTCCTTGGCACGCGTCTGTTCCTGTTGCTCAGCGTGTGAGCAATGCCACGAACATGTAAGCCGACAATTCCTGCATGTTTTACTGTTGCCCATTCCATTTTGAAGCAGAAAACTTTTTTGGGAGAGAAATGTGCTCACTACTCTTAGCATCACGAATTCTTTCCATGCAATGCCCTCGGCGGAGAATAGCCAAATTCTGACTAGTGGACTATCATATGAACGAGAGGCCTTTTCTACGTCACCTGACAAAGTAGGTGGTTACGTTGATCTGGAGTAAGTTTATATTTGCTGATCTGTTGCAGAACACATACGAGGCAAGAATCACGCTACGTATTAATGAAGCGTTCAAGAAACGTCAGGCCAACGAGGCGACAATGCAGAGTAACTTGACAGCGCAGGCTGCCGCTCAGGCTCAGAATCAAACACAGATGATGATGAACCCGAACATGCAAATGAGAACCATGGGTCAGCCGATACCGCAGGTGTTTCCGCATATTCCACAGCAGATGCAGAATCCCCAGCTCCACCAACAGGGTCAGCCTACTATTGGCATGAATCCTAATGGTCTTCCCATGAATGCCAACCAGCAAGCAATGCAAATGGGAACACAAATGCGTCCCCAGATGTCCATACAAGCCAGTATAGCAAGCTTATCACCTCCGGAGAGAATCAAGGTCAATCAGCTTGCTATTGGCAAGTTGAACTCGTTGACTGAGGCTCAACAGGTCCAGTTGCGCGGCATGTTGCAGCAGAGATACGGACCGCAGCTCATGGCCCAGGCACATGGACAGGGAGAGAACGCAGACCCGCTACTCTACTATTTTCAGTCTCAAATACTGCAGAGCATGGCGAAGAGTCAGAGTGGAGTGAGTCAAACAGGAATGCCAATGCAATATCACCCGCAAAGACCAATGAATCAGCCCGTCCAACAGCTACCTACCGGACCGAACGGAGAATTTGGGCCCTTTGCCAACGTGGAGAGCATTATGAATCAGCAGAAGGCTGGATTGATGGCTCAAGAAGCGGGTCAGATGGTCGTGCCGGCAAGCAATGGTGCAGGCCGCAATGCGACACCCCAACCCATGGGTTCGATGCCTGGTTCTAATCCAGGCGTAGGCCAGCCTGCCCTGCCACACCAGCTACCGCAGCAATTTAATCACCCACCATCTCAGCAGTTGAAGATGGATCAGAGAGCCGCTCAGAGTCAAGTTCAAATTCGGGCTCAGGCTCAAGCGAAACAAATGCACCCTCAACCTGGCGGTCTGAGTGGGCCAGCGGGCGTCTCTCAAAGTCCGGCAATGAACACGTTAAATGCCCCAGTACGCCGGCCACCCATGGGTGTCGGTCAGACCGAAGGCCACCCACAGATGAACCCGAACACCATACCATTTGGGCAGCAAATGATGGACCCCCGGTTTCATCAAACAGCTCAACGCACACCAGCGGCAACAAACGGCAACGTTAGTAGGAACATACTGCTACAGAACATCTTTGCGCAGATGCCCCAGGAAACTCGCGCGCAGATCATGAACATGCCTCAAGAGAAGATACCGGAATTGATCTTGAGGTGGAACAATGCTCAAAATGCTGGGCAAAATTCGGGTCATCCTCAGCCGCAGATGGGCCAAATGGGACCCAGTAACCCTGTCGCCCAGCCCATGGGTCAATTTGCCCAAGGAAACCCCAATGGCGGCCAACCACCGAACATGGGTGTCAACATGAACCAGCAGGCCCAGTTGATGGTGCAGCAACAGCAGATCAACAAGATGCGCAATGCTAACGCCCCTCAACTTCCACTCGATCGGAATGCTTTGATGGATAACATGAACGTGCCCCCACGCTATCTAACACAACTGCGAAGTTCATTACAGCATATCGCTGCGATGCCCGAGTTCAAGAAATGGGGACAACTTAAGCAGTGGATAGCGCAGAAAAACATACCGCAACCCCACATCAAGAACATGCTGGATATCCAGAACGCGCAGTACCAGAATTATATTAAGAATAATCAGATGCTTGCTGGCACCAATCCTCAGCTTCCCCAGGCCAATGTGCCTCAACATGGTGGTATTCCGAACGGCCAAGCAACTCCACAGATCGGTCAGCCCTCTCCGAATATGGCTGTCTCTAACCCGAATATCACGGTTACCCAGCAAGACATACAACATGCTAAAAGGTTCGATAAGTTCAAAAATATGCCGGATGACGATATTCGCCAGGTGCTATATCAGGTGAGAGTGAAGAAGGCACAGGAACAGCGAGCCGCCAATGCAGCAGCAGCAGCTCGAATGGCTGTTCCACAAACTCACGTGACTCAGCCGCCACAACAAAGTCATACGGTAGCAGTGGCAGGAGGAGCAATAGGAGGGGTCGTAGGGAGCGCTCCAGGAGCTGCCCCAGGAGTCGTTGCACCCACTGCTTCCCAGCCGGCAAATGAGGCCCCCCGTACCCCCAAGACAGCCCAATGCAGGACACGAAGTTAACAGCACCAGCCCCGCTACACAGGCCCGTAACATCAAGCAGCCTCAAAACGGCCGTCCTGCCCAGACAGGTGCCGTTGGATCAATGCCAAAGAATGGCACCAAGCGACCTATGTCAGACGATGTGGCCGACCTACCTGTTACATCTAATGTCCCAGCGCAGCGACCCCAACCAGGAGTTTCTTCTGCCCAGCCTCAAGTATCCAACTTAGGCCCTGATAAGATTGCTGCCATGACACCGGAGCAACGACAGAAATACGAGGCCATGATGAAGAATCGACAATCAACTTCAACTACTCAGATGTCAGAGGAAATGATGCGTCTCCAGACTATTGGCCGAGAACAACACCTGGCGGCCGCGAAAGAGTCCCTGCCTGATATACCGATGACTCCGGAGCAATACCGAGAAACCGCGCAGAAAATCCAGCTAGTGAGTCATGAAATAGAGAGGATCAAGAAAGTCCTGGTTCGCTGGTACACAGTCAGTAAAGATGATAACCGTGCGAGCTTGTTCTTCAAGATGGTAAGTCTATGGACATTGTAACGAATTTGGAATTCGAATCTAACTTTTTCTAGCGAGTTCGGGTGGCCAAGCAGTTCGTGGATGGTGACAAGATGAACGTCCTCAAGGATAAGTTTTCGATATCGATGGCCGATTTGGACCACGCCAGGGGCTTGCTTGAGAGCATAGCCAAGGAAGTGACGGCCCATTTTGGCCAGAATATGAGAAAGAATCCGAGCCAGCAAAGCGGAGCTGAGGTCGCAGCACCACAAGGTGTACCTGCACGGCCGGGCAACCCAACCCCCCAGCAAACGCCACTGAACGCGGTAAATCTTGAGAAGCAGACGCAAGCTCTGAACAAAATGAATCAAAGGAGTAATAGTAGGGCCGGACAACCGCCTCCGGCGCCAACTACCGCACAGCCCCCTTTTCCATTCGGGGCCCAATCGCCAGATGGCCAGCCGACCTATGCTGGAAAGCCTACGGTCACGCAGGATAATCTCCAGCTGCCCGCGCGGAAAAGAACCAAGATCGGGACAGGTCCGAATCCCGGCATTTCTAACTCAAATGCTTCTCCACAGGTGTCGATTCGATCTTCGCCCGACATGAATAAGAGGCAACAAGCCGCCGAGCCAAGACCAGCACCGGAAGTCCCGCAAACTCCACAATTTCCATGTCTCGATCAGTACTGCGAGTTTCACAGCCTTGGCTTTCCGACCGAAGAAGCACGGCGCAAGCACATGGACGACGAGCATTTCAAGCCTGCAGCCGATCCTATCAAATTCGCTGCAGATGGTCTCGTGGAAGTCATACGTCCTGATGTGAATGGTGGCAAGGCTAGGATGTTATCTACTGCGGGCGACAATTTGCAACTACCGGCGGATACGTCCAAGCAAATGCCTGGAACTCAACTGGGTCGAACAGACTTGGCCAATTCAGGAGGGCCAGGTATGAAGAGGCCAGGTGGCACCATGGTGGCTAAGCCGAGTAAGCTAGTCAAGACCGACAAGGCAGCTACGCCGAAGCATGAACAAGCAATGGGGCCTCTGGACGGTGTAACACCCATAACGATGGCGAGCCTTATTCCAGCTTCAATGGCTGCCTGGGAGCCCGTGGGAACGACAATCGACCCTCAAGAACTGTTATCTACAGTCACCGGTCTTGATGTGGGAGGGAACGGCGCTATACTCGACATGGCGTTGTACAGAAGCGCAATCACGCCCAAGGATACGCCAGAGTCGAGTAACGGGACGGGTTCTGAGCCCAACAGCGATGTATCAGATGGGGTCGCACTGAATGTGACGCTCGACATGGGCTTTGAAACGTGGGAACCATTTGGTGGAGGTCTCGACATTGTCAATCCCGATCTCGGGGTCACTGACAGTATGAACAACGTACTGTACCGCGAATTGAGTTGGGATGATGTCCATACGGACTTTGACAAGCCCTTTGTCTTCAACTCAAATCTTTTCTCTCTGGATACATCGACATAGTCAAGCGAATGGCATGGCACGACAACAGACTCTGACGTTGCGAGATAAGCGGAAAGCTTTGTGTCGGATCAATTGCAGCGCGTGAGCATCTTGATCTTGGGAATCTGGCATGGTTCATTTTTTTTTCTAAAAGCGCAATAAAGGGCGAAGTTGATTGACGAGAATCGCTGTGGCGTGATACACAGGACGCAAGGATAGCGGTAAGGGGACGGGGGGTTCGGTCAGGAGGATGCAGTGATTTTCGATCAAAAAGATTGATGGGATTATTTGGCGTTATAGGGAGGGGTTGCGCATTCGGGGAAGGCCATGCTGCTGCCACTTTTACTGTACTGTTTCCACCCTGGTTTTCCTTTGATTTTTCATTTTCATTAAGCACGATTGAAAGAGGGACTTGTTCTCCAGGAAATCAAGCGAAGACCTCCACCTACGGATTACTAGAGAGAGTGATCAATGGATGGCCGATGGCACTTGCTGAGCATCACTCACTCGCTTATTGGGACGGTCAGGGTTGGGATTGGGGTTGGGGTCCCGGGCAGGCAGAGGAGGAGGCAGTGGGAGGGGAGTGGGAATGGATGTGTACTACGTATAGACGACGGCTCCCGGCGTAACAACGATACCCAGCGGACAGCGATATCACGCGAAGAATAAAAGTTCACCATTTCTGAAGACTTGGCCGAGTGCTCAGATCCCAGAGGCTCAGCTCAACGCAAGGGCTACCAACCTCGTATGGAGTTTTTAGTGGTGGCATGAATGCATGATACCTACCCAGTAGGCAGTAGGTATGAATAGCTGTAGCCTGTAGACTGTAGGGAAGGGTAATCATGATGCATGGGACTTCCCTACTTCCCCGCGTACGAGTCAAGGGTTGGAAGGGGACGGGAAGGAGTGTTATTCGATTGGCTGGGATTAGGATGTACCGTCGTGGTAGTATGCAAGACGGTCCCAGCCAGTTCCCCAGGTTTCACCATTCTCGGGTTCCTCCTCTCGTCAGCCAAGGATTAAGGGGGCATGTAGGTAGGTCGATGATGGGGGGCATAGGTTTTCTTTCCGCCCATACGAACTCATTGCAGTCATACGTGGGAACGTGATCATCGGCCTTAACGAACGTAGGGTTTACGCGGTTCTTTTGTTTTCTTTTCTTTTCTCTTTATGTCTTATCTATGTGATGTATCTAGATGGAGGAGGAGATACGTAGATAGTATCCGGCGAGTAAGGGGTATACGAGATAGATCCTCAGCGTCATGGCTCGACGAGAAGGGGGAGAGGAGAAAAAGTTTATTTTCGGCACTATCTGTGTGGGAGAGCGGTTCTGGACCCGGTAGCTACTATCTTGGGGGGGAGGTGGTGGTGGTGGTGGTGGTTGCTATTATCAGAGTTTCGTTCGATCGATTTAGTGTGGGGGAAACAGGTACATAAGGGAGGAAAGGGGACTAGACTGGGATGGGTTAGGAGGGATGATGGATGGGATGGGATGATGGATCGTGGATGGATGGATGTACGGTACGGCGGCGCCGTTGGTGTTGTGGATCGGGGCATGGTTTACGGCCAGGGTTAAGATGGGTAGGTGTTTGGCTGGTACGATATTCGATCCGGAGATTGGGAGGACTTGGGTGAGGCGTGAGAAACGGGAAAAAGCAAATGTTGTGAGATTCGTGATAGAAAACGGAGACGAAGTGTTGTGTTGTTGTTGCTGTTGCTGTCTGTGCTGGCGTGCTGTTGAGGGGAACTTGTTGGTGATTTGTACGGGTACAGTGCACTAGGGTCGTCGTGCTAGCATGGTTTAGCGCTAACACTTTGCTAGTCAGACAGACAGATATCGTCGTTGAAGTCCCTCCCTACGAGCAAGGTTGATGATTGTGTGGAGAAGGGAAAATGGTAGGAGGCCCGTTTTGTCTAGTGATTGGCTCAGGTACCGTTTGAAAAGTAGAGTTTAGTTCCGTTTTTGATTTACGGGGAATGTAAACAAAGGGTGTACGTAACCTCTTCTCTTCTCCTTTTTGGGTTTTTGCACTTTTGTTCACCGCTGTCTGCGCGTCTCGAAGTTAATGGATTTGGATTCGGTGTTGCTTTTTCGCAACGGTAGAGGCAGAGACAGAGTCTGCTCGTACAGAGACAGAGAGACAGACAGACCTTACCCACGTGTTTGCCGTGCCATGCATGTTGTGCAGGCCAATGGCGCGTCATCTCCCCCCTCCTTGGCAGGTACGCAGCTACGCCAAGAACGGAACTAGAGACTCTGGAATTACGATTTATCGTTATAGTAAAGTTTATTTAACTCTCCGGTCTGCGTCTATGCAACAAGTGAGGGGTAAGATGTTTGTTGTTGTTGATGTTGACTCGGCAATGGGAGGGTCGGCATCGATCTTGTTTATTGTCCGATCGTGGCTAGAATCTTCCACGTTGCGTCGGTTTAAACCTGGTTTTATGCTTCACTGTTCTGCAGTGGTTCAGTTGTAGTTTCGATTCAAGTGTGTTGACATGGACATTGTCGTAAATAAAGGATGATACGCGTTAGTCAGATATGTATATAGCCATAAATCCTCTCTTCCTCCATCGCAAGACGACGTTGCCGTGTTCGATGGTCCATGAAACAGTTGTTTTCTTCCGTACAACCGTCTGACAGCGTTACACGGACCTCGAAACTCCTATCGTCGGTATCTGGAATTATCTACATGCAGCGATTCGCGGGTTGCGAAGTGACAGATTGATTAGCTGTATGTAACTCGTATGTGAGTTATGATAGAAACGAGACCCTGTCCAAGTGATAAGAGCGTACATGAAACGGTAACGATAGACGGCCGAGCTGTCACAATAATCTGTCTGTATGCATTCCGTATTCCGTACATGAATTTGACATGATGTGCCGAACCGAACCGTAGGAAGGACGCTGGCACGCATTTGGCCTCGGATGGCTCCCCCTGGTTGGCTTGACTGACGGAGTTCTTTACCGCTTAGCCAAGACATTTATTTATATTTACTCGTATGTAATCCGTACATACTTGTATTTACGGATTACTTGCACTGGGTCTCCTTATGAATCGTCTACGAGTAGGTCCGTTCCTAGCTTCATTACAAGTAATCCGTGAGTACCTAGGAATAGAAGTGTCAGAATGTATCGACAAGTAGTCCGTCGTAGTCATACTACGGCTTAGACACTTCGACACGGTAGAACAGGTGATCCGAATCCATACGCGAATAAGCAATAGAGATTATCTAAGATGACACTGCTTCGGCCATACGACATGGATGGATCCTGCTAGCCGGGGTCCGAGATCCCTATGAGATTTGATGAGGATCTCGAGTTACTAACAACAGGGGGACAGGGACAGAACAGACCAGAAGAGTCACGGACAGACACGCGCCACCAACACCAACCACACCCCGTCGTCACTCACCACCGCCACCGGGGAGCGTATGGGTATTAGCGGCGAGCTCTGGCGCGTCTATGCGATGCGACGCCAATAACAGTACCTACGAACACATAATTGTTGGAGAGAAGACTCGATTCAAGATAATCAGAAAATATACGAATAGGAAAGTCGTATATCTACGGAATCTCAGATGCACGGACGAGTTACACGACAGTCAGGGCCGTTGGTTGACGAGTTACGGTCAACGCCAATAAGTCAGTTCCGATAGGAGTTGAAACAGTTGAGTCCTACGTCAACACGGATCTACGCGCATCAGACAGTCGTAAATACTTATTCAGTGCTTGATAAACACCTACCTATCAATACAGTATAAAACTTGTCAATTATCTGTTTAGACAACAAGAATCACTGCGTGTCGAGTCGCAGAAACGGGCTGAATTATAGTAGATACCGTGCCAGATCCGCCAGACCCGGCACTGTGCACCACGACGCGGGACCCTGGTGACGCGCTGCGCTGCGCTGCGGGCTGAGCCATTGTGTAGGGACCCAGGGGTTTTTTACTGGAATCTATAAAATGTATAGCGTACCTGGGATCCCGCACGGGGGGTACTCCTCCCTCCTCCTCCTCTACCAGTATTCTCTTGGCCTGTTGTATTTTTTTCGTCAACACTGAATCCTCTGTCCGTGTGTTTTTTAGAGACTAGCCGGGGCCTCTTTCCTTTTCTATATCGTGCATATAGAGATAGATTTGTTTGAAAAGACGCGTCTTTTGCGTGTTACTTAACCATTACCTACTCTCTTATATACATCCCCATACAACTCCCCCAATCATCATCCCCTTGTCCATCCTCCTCCTCAACTCAACCCACCCCAGACTCTCCCATCACTCACTCATACATACACACCATCTCATACAAGACTCGTCGTCATTGTCGTTGTCGTCGTCGGCGACCTTACCTTCAACTCTTACCCACTCTCATAGAAACAATGAATCCGACATTGCCTCCTCAGAAACGACGCGCGCTGGCGCCCATAGACGTGAACACCAGATCCCCGCGAAGTGCATCGCGCTCGTCGCCCTCCAAGTCAGACGCCTCGAAGCAGAAGCTGCTGGCGCAGGGCACTGCAACAAGTCGCGTCCTAGATTTCAACGCTACCAGCAAGCGACCAACTGTAGACCAGGAGAACGAAGGGGACGCGCCGGGCTCGGTATCCAAGAAGCGGCGGTTGAGTGACTTGGGAAGCGTATCCCTCTCACCATCGAAGGAGATGCCCACTCGAAAGGTCAGGGCTACTTGTTGCGTTCGATGTTGTTTTTGGTTTCCTGTCGTGATAGACGTGTGGTGCTGATAGGGGATACGTGAAACAGGACGACGACAGTGTTGACGCTAGGCCGCGCTCTCACACACCCGATGACAACTCCGGGTTCGACTCTTCCTGCTCAACCCTAGTTGATATCGACACTTCTCGCGTCACGGGTATCACGGAACCGGATGTTGACGCCACTGCCGCTGCCGCTGCCGCTGCCGCCCCTGCCATCACCACCACCACCACCACCACCACCACTCATCTCGCCACCACTGAAAGCCAACCTAGTCAGGGGGGCATGACGCGCGAGGAAGCTCGACGGGTTAGTTCTGTCCTCTCTCGGAGGCCAGACCAAAAAGAAAAGGAAACTGGTTGTCTTTGCTGTTTGATCAAGCCGTGCTGATGCTTCTTTTGTAATGCGTGTAGAAGGCAGAGATATTGCGACTTCGACTAGGTCTCGCGAGCTACAAGGTCAAGACGAACCAGGCCGACGTGCCCCTCGATCAACTCCAGGTCCGCCCCATACCGGGCCGCTTCGCCAACAAGACGCGCTTGTCGTTACCGCCGCGGCCTGTCGCGTCGCCACGACGCGCTTTGCCTACTCTGCGAACGGACGCGGAGAGATCAGCCGGTTCGTGGGCAAGAAGTGAGGGCGCACCGTCGCCTACGCCGTCGGAGAAATCTGCGTTCCGGAGTCGGATGTCGGATAGTGCTGTTGCTGCCCTTGCTCACATGGACCAGAAGAACGCCCGAGAAGAAGAAGAGCCCGAACTGGAACTCCCGCCATTACCCCCGACGATGAACCGGTCACCCCAGAGAATCGCCGAGCAGGACGCTGCGCTTGCAGATAGCGAACGAGGTGGCGCCGCCGAAGGACTGCTGAGTCTTTCACAAGGCTCACCAGGCCCCTGCCTGAAATGAATCAGATCATGAAGCCCCCTCTCATCAGGTCAGGGGTCATCGGTGTCGTTGTAATATACCCCTCCCACGTTTTATGATGAAGACGTACGACGGCATTATTTCCTATGTTTGCTTTGCTTCGGTCAGTTACAAGGAGTTGAGTGTGTGTGTCAGTGTATGTGTGGAAGAGAAGCATTCCATCGGCGTTTTTCGGGGGTTATCTGCTATGAATGAGTGCTTTGCTAGAATCGGGGACTTGAAGCATTAGGGGGAGCATGAATGATCTCACGCGAAGTCATGTTGCCGGGCCAGGTCCAGGGGGGAAGGGAGGAAAGGGGGGAGGCTCTGTTGCTTTTGCTGTCGATGTTGATGTTGAAGTTGAAGTTCATGTATGAGTTTATTATCACCAAGTAAAGTCAAAAGTACTTGTGCGCAAGCTTTCAACGAGAATGCGAGACGGAACCTTCCATTCTTGGTAAACTTATCTAATCGGTGAATCTTCAGACGACAGAGAAGGAGAGAACGAGGGACCAGCACAGAGACGAACGGAAGTCGCAGGGCTATAGGGGGGTTAGCGCGCCTACCCTCGTTGGACCGTGTTAACTGACGAGGGAAACCGTGATGGTGATAGTTCGAGTCTGCACGGCAGTCGTGGTCTTCGCAAGGCAGTCGTGATGTGCACTCGACGCTTCTTCCTCTGTCCCTGCCACCCCCAAGTCTATTTCTGCCTCTTCACCCTCCTCAACTCAATCCAGACAGGCATAGGCATATTCATTGCGTACTCTTAACGAAAGAGGCAGAACCATCAACCCCTACCGCGTACTCGAACATTCATAATGCAGCACACATCCTTCTTCAAGTTCAGCCCTTTCGGAGAGATCTATCCTTAGAGGCCGCCATATAAACGGCCAAGGGCGTCAGTCCTACTCACCTATTTCCCCTTCACCCCTCGATCACCTTCGATCTTGAAGTAAGAGATCATCATCTTCTTCTATTCGATTCAATCCAATCCACTCAGCACACGTGCTAGTACTCAGAGAGTCAGACCTTTATCCGACTCCCCGGAGAAGAAGAAATAAGATCAATATCGAACCCGTTAAGACTCACTTGTCTGGCAGATTGCCCGTCATAATCGAAGATCAAAGATCTTGTCCATCCTCCTGTCCACGTCAAGATGTGTTCAGTCGTTATATTCCGCTACAAGTGCGGCTGCAAGGAGCGCACCGTGTTCAGGTGTCAATTCTCGTCGACCGCGCCAGACTCGTGGGACGAATCAACGCCTTCTTGCGAATGGCAATGTCTTCACCATGAGTGGATGCTTCTCCAGTCAACACTCCCTAAGCCGCCGATGTCGACAGAAACATCCCCATCCGCCGATAATGCGTCCTCGTCATTTTCACACGAAGAGGAGCCGAGCACAGCTCCTTCGCCTTCAGCTTATGAGAAGTGGGCGGCTTTGCAAATACAGAGCCGCGCGAGAGTCACCGACCTCGACGAATTGTGTGATGACTGTGACCAGAAGAGTCGTCGGCTCAAGAACCAGAGGACGGACGGTGACGATGCAACAGCAACGAGCCAGAATGCTGAAGGCCAGCCGAAAGAACCTACCAATCCGCGGCTTCTGCAGAGCATTTCGCTAAACCTACGACTACTGCCAGATCCAGTGCAACATGAGGCTGCTGCTGCTGCTGCTGCTGCTGCGGCTGTTGCTGCGGTTGGGGTTGATCTACGCAATCCAACCGAGAATCAGACGGCGTGACATGTCTTACAGGATGCTGCCGACTACTATCATCACCCCCATGATGCAGCAGGGGACCCCTATAATACTACGGCATACAAAAATCTGGCATAATTAGTGTGTCATGGCCCCATTCGTCCTGTTGCTGAGCGTTCTCCACACGCACACTCTTCATCATCAACCTTCGGTTATCCGTCTCGTTACCCTATATCAACCAGTCAAAGGCTGACCCCAAATCCTGAAACCGCAATCACCAAAGTCCAACAACCGCTCGGTTCCATATATTTCCATTCTAATTTCAGAACGATCGCTACCGTTCTCGTGGTCCCTCGTACGGTGCCAAAACGACCGATTACGACGATTGCAGACATACAGGGGGGTTTGTTAGGTCGGAGTGTTAGGTCGCGGTACAAAGTCGATGCTATTGTTCACGTGGGAGTTAGTTAATGGGTTATCGCTGTTCTGCTTTGTCATGTATTGCTGGCTTCCTCGATGAGCGAGGTATTTGTGCAGGTGGCACGAAAATGAATGTCTTTGCAGTGTTGAGACTTCTAGGTCCATGTAGTCGGCGGTGGAGAACTTGAATCCTGACTTGCTATTTAGCTATGTAGCCCATAAGGCAAAATACACACATCTACCTCTGCTTTGTGACTCTGTTTTTTTGTGACTATATCTCAAAGGGGGTGTACGAGTTGGATGAAGTGCAGTAGAGAAGGGTAAGTGAAGATCTTGTAGTAACGCTGGTCATGAAGTCGTGTGATGTTCTCTGCTCCGGACTCATGAAAATGGGTTATCTCGACGGTGTGAGAGGAGACACGCGACGTCATGAACTTGGCCCTTGTTCCCATCATGGGGTCAATTAGGGGCGGCGATCTTGTCGACCGGTATGACAAGGGCATGGGGTAACTCGACGACAACGACTTTAGGGCATGAAGTTAGTTTGGAGCCGTGGCTATCTATACATGTGCGAGTGTCTCGGGGAAGTGGGATGGGGGATCTTGGTGGCAGAGTTGGTGAGATGGTGGGCTAGATGATGGATGTGGATGGGTTATGAGTACGGCAGGGTGGAGATGTGTATGTAGGTAGTAATGGTTTTCGTAGGGTTATATGATGTGAAATGTGGGAGGGAAGAAAAAGAGAGGGCGGTTGATCATCGGGTTGATGATGGGTGGTTGTTGTGATTTGAGTATGTAGTTGGCTGTGGTTCCTGGCCCTCTTACGACGCCTGAAACATGCTGAGATTGTGACAAAAGGGGGTGGCAGTGTCTCGTTGAGTCAAGGTGAATGAATAGTGACGATCTCGTCTATGGATACTCAACACATAGATATCAATCAGCAAGCAAGTAACACCGAACACTTTCATCAAAATATATTCAAATCTATAATAGTTTCATACCCCCTTATCGCGAGGTCGACCCCAGCATAACAGGAGTCCATGCATATAACAGGAGTCCATGTAAATCCCATTCATCATCACTCATAAATATCTAGGTACTCAATTCCCCCCAAAGTTCATCTTCAACGTAATACTCGGCTGGCCCGTACTACTACTCTCGCGATCCGTCTCATTCGCCTGACGACCGGAACGCAGAACCTCTTCCACCAGCGCCTTCTGGCCTTCGCTCATGGCTGCTACGATACCCCTGAACGCCATCTGGTCTACGGACGCGAGCTCGAGGAGGCCTGCGCTTGTTTCGCGGTAGACGTCGGAGCCTTCGTTGGCTGCGCGGGAGAGGAGCGTTGGGACGACGATGGACATGGCGATTTGTGCGTGGTCTTTGTCGATCACGCTGACGTATTGCGTCAGGGTGTGGGCGATGAGTTTGCCTACGTTCTCGGGGTCCCGGGAGTCTGCGTCGGAGACGAAGGCGACGAGACGCGGGAGGAGATAGCGGGCGATGGACTGGTCGGCTATTGTTGGTGAGTTCTGCAGGAGGAGGGACTTGATGCAGTTTGCGGCAATCTTTGCAGTCTATAACTATTTGTTAGCATTGTCATTATATGGAAAAGTAAGGGGAGAGAACTCACCATGCGATCAGTCAGACAGTCCATCAGTTCATCCAAGAACTTCGCCACGAGCCTATCAGTGGCTGGGAGCCGGTTGTTGCCGCCGGTGAAGAGGATGGTAATGGTAAGTAGACAGTTCTTGACACACTGCAATGATTGCGCCGTGTCCCGCTTCTGAGCGTTCACATAGATAGAGAAGAATCGATAGAAGCAGCCTTGCACCTGGGTATCAGTAGGAGACTTGTCATCTCCGACACCACGGGAATCAGCCATGCTCGTGACGAAGCGCTTGAACATGGGGAGAGCCTGGGGCACGATGATTTCTTGACAAGATGGCGTGGAAAGGATCGTAGCAAAGATATGGATGATGCACGCATGTAGGTCAGTCTTGATAATAGCAGGGAAGACCTCAGCGGCATCGACGATTGCACTTAAGCCCGTTCTAATGAGAAGGACAGACTCTTCGGTCAACTGATGACGGACTGGCTGGTTGGCTTCATTCAGGTTAGGAAGCAAGCCGGAGAGTACCAGAACAATGATTCTCGTCAATTCGAATAGCTGCTCGATATCTTCGCTCAAATCTCCTTCTTCAGCTTGCCCCTTCTTTCTTGCCGAAGGGTGAGCAACACACAGTGCTCGTGCAATCTCAACGATGACGTTCTGGACATCGAGACCCTCTGTTAGAACAAGACGGTCTAATAAGTCCATGGTCTCGGAGAAGATTGCCTCTCTGTAAATAGCATGACCTGAGACGCTCGGGTGCAGGATCTTCTTAAGAGCCTGGAGAATCTCGAGAGTCTGCTCTTGGGTGGCAAGGGAGTCGGTCTGGCTCGATCGGGTGGCGAGTGCTTCAAATGCGATACCAAACAGCACAAAGAAGAAGGCAACAGGCTCATCACGGTAGTTGATGTCGGCGCTTTTAGCGTGCCCGTTGGGTGCAGGGCCATCTGTCTCCTTGCCATCGAGAGCATCGAAGACAAATTCGCTGTCTTGCTCGATAAGACTTGCAATAGCATCAACGAGCTTAAGCCATGAATCCTGGTAGAACCTGAGAAGAGTTTCCCGGTTAAGAGCAGAGTAGATAGTCTCCAAGCTACCCGACATGGAAGGAGGGCCAAGGGTCATCGAAATATCCGGCTCGAAACGTAGACGTGCGAACTCTCTCAAAGAAGCCAGCCACAGGGGCGTCAAGGACTTGATGTGAGGGCTCAAGACTTCGAGGAGGTATTTCTGCTCGAGACTAGCAACCTGGAGGTCTGCCCAGGCAGAGAAGACGGACATCTTGACCATAACTTGAGCATTCGGGCTGAGTCCCTTGAGGTCACCAATACCGGCATTTTCGTCGTCGGATGAGAAGTTTTCTAGTCCGGTAACGAGTGTTCGCAGGATACGACCCATTCGATCAACGTCCGTCACAATACCAGTCGAGATGAAGGCAGCACAAACATTCACAGCCTCAGCTGCGAGCTCCGGTGAGGAGTCCGCGGCAAAGGCCGGTGTCAGTGCCGAGCTTATCTGCGCCTGGTATTGCTCCAGGAGCATTGCTTCGTCAAAGTCGGGATCTGGCGTCTTGCCGAACATCTTAAGCACAGCTCCAATGATCTTCAGACCCCAGATCCTGAGTTCCAGAATGCTGGAGGTCGAAGCAGAGAAGGCTGTACGAATGACGTCCGCAATTCGGCTTTGTAACGCCGGCTGTGCTGCAGATTCACCATTGATCGCGATATCTTTTGTGATAATGGCAAAGATATCGCTGAGGCAACTCATGGCGAAAGTCCTTACTTGCCACCGCAGAGGCTCCATCTCGGAAGCGCTGGCTGTGTCCTTCTCATCCTTGGAAGCGCCGGCGGCCGCGGAAGCAAACCCAGCGACTTCTTCGTCGTGAAGGTCGATAGCGGTGCTGGGCTTATTACCAGCTTTTGGCGCTGATGATTCGGTGGCCTTAACGCGGGTCATCTTCAGCACATTTTGGCAACGCAACAACCATGCACTTGTATCCTTCAGCGCAGTCTGACGGAGCCAGTTGCGAATGAGATTTTGAATGCCGTCGTGATCAGGCTGCATGTCCAGTACAAGCCAAAATTGGTCTTCTAACCCCTTTTCGGCCGCAGCAAGGACATCATAAGAATCCCGCTTCATAAGATTGTATAAACCATCGACTGCGACATCGCGAAGATCAGGGAACTCGGAGTTGAGGTACTTCTGCAACAACTTGACGTAATCCGCGAAGACCATATGGCCCGGCGCGTATAGGGAGAGATGCTCAAAGCATCCAAGGCAAGCTCTCTGAATGAGAATATCCTCCTCGTTCTGGCATTGCTCCACCACAGTAAGGATGAGCTCACGAGACTTCGTAGAGTCTTGCAGATCTGGTCCGACCACATTGATTAGAGAGTCGACGCATCGTGTGATGGCTGTAACGGTGGATAGCTCCATTTCAAGACTCATGGATATAGGCGATGCGACCTCCGCATGGTGTGTTTCCGAAAGATATAGTTGAGCAAGCATCCCAAGGGCGCCAGACACATAGGGGCTGAATCCAAGACCGGCCGCATCCGCGGCTAAACCTAGTGCCTCTAATGCCCAGAAATGGACCGTTGGGTGAGGATCGTTGCAGAGTGACATCAAGATACCTGTGATGGTCTTCAGATGGAACACAGCTCCCATACCACCAACCTTGGCCTGGATAGAGCCCAACGCCATCGAGCAACCAGCACGTGCGCTCGGTTCTCGGTTGCCTACGATCATGTCGACCAAGTATTTGATCTCATGGTTCGTGAAACCGTTACCCGAGGCACTGCACAATCGAGCGATGGCGTTGTAACCAAGGGTTCGAATGTACTGATCAGGATCGACGACAAACTCCCGTATCATCTCCTGCAGCTGTTTCTCGACGGCCTGGTCGGTAACATCTCCTGCAGGAGACTGCGTTTCTTTGACGGCAACCTTCAATGTTGATAATAATGCGCTAGCAATGTTGACCGTCATTGCTGCCTTCCGTCCAGGGTCACGCTGTAAGGAACCAGCTGAAGTATAGGTAGCAATTTGTTCAAGAACACTCTCTTGGACCTTAGGAGGCGTTAAGGGGAAAACGAACGCAAATAATCGGATCGCCATGTTAACAACTTCGGTGGCCGGGGGATCTGGGAGCTGATTAGAGGAATCCAAATCGCCAGCATACAAGACAGCAGCATCGTGTTCAAGGGATTGGCAGATGGGCGTTAGAAGGAGACTGTCAATGATATTATCTGGATTAGTCTCATCAAGCATCAATCCATCTGGAGGCTCGTCCTTCTCGCCCGGCAACTTCTTGACTTTGAAGCCACGGACTAGGCCGTTAACGCCGAAACCAGAGTTATCGCCGACCTCCCAGATGGTCTCGAATGTACCAGCGGCATTGGCGATTGATGCGCTCAGATTGTTGCCACCGTAGTTCTCGGGATCAGCAAAAAGCGAAACAGCAAAGGTGAGGAGGTTAGATTGTAGTAGAGCTTCGCTACCGCCTGGAGGACTTTGGTTCACGAGATTGACGTAGCATTGAAGAACTCGTCTCTGAGCCATCATCTCTAAGTCTTGCAGTTGTAGAGAAGGCGTTAATCTCTGCGAAATATCATCGGTAGTCTTCTTCGGTGGAAGCAACCTAAGGAAAGCGGTGGTGCCCTGAAGCATGGTGGCGATACGTTTGGAAACATCAACAGTCAATAGACGGCTGTTGGACTGGAGGAAGGAGAGAATACAGCCAAGAGCACATTCCTTGACGTGGGTGAGGAACGAAACTTCCAAAATGGTACGGTGGGTGAAGTTGTCTTTCGCAAGGGGTTTAGGGAGCGCGTTTTTCCACAGAACGAGCAGCTGAGAGAGATGAATTTTGACAAAATTGGGACCAAGCGACATCAAGCCACCGAGCAAAATCCACGCGACTTGAACTTGTGTACTCGAGACACGTAGATCAGATTGTCCACTCGATTTCAGCAAGTTGGTCGCCATTGAATAAACGCGATTATTGACATCCAAGGATCCATACAGCGGACGAGCAGGACTAGCACTGAGTGCCGCTGCCAACCCATGGGCAAAACCGATACATCTCCTCGGCGAGTTTCGTCCACCAGACAGAAGAGAAAGCTCTCTAGACAGACTGTTCATGCAGACGGACAAACATGGGAGGAGTTGTTGAGGGCAGGCAAGGACCAATGTCTTCATACAACGGGACGCATACACCTGTACGGTATAGCTGGGGTGTTGCAATATCTGCAACAGACCATCTCGGCAATGTTCCGCGAAAGAATTCGTGGCGGAGCCCAATGCGTCTATAATGGCGGACACGGCTCCTAGGGACGCGATGAGGGTATATTTGGTTGGTTCGGGTCGCTCCTTGATGACCTCGGGATAGTTTTTGAAGATTTCATTAATGATGGAGTTGGCGACCGCCATCTGGCCAGACTCGCCCAGAATTTTGCGCCCAATTATATCCTGGAGTACCGTGTCCACAATGCGACGAGAAAGAAGCAGCCGATATCGATTATTCATTATGTTCTGGTTGCCTAGAATCTCAATAGACAAGTGTTCGAGGATTTTCGTATAGTTCGTCTCGACAAATTTCTCCTCTAGGCGTCTAACCACCCGGCCGTAACACACTCCAATAGCCGCTCTGGCCTTGGTGGTTGTGGACATGCGAGTGTACTGAGCAGATAGAGTCTTCAGGATATCGTGCAACGAAAGCGCCAGATCCTGAGACTTCTTTCCACCTCCAGGCGCGGGACTACCAGGCCTTGAGGACGGAAGATCATTATCATCATCAAGCACAGAACTCGCGCCCATGGAGCCAATCTTGAAAGTACTCACTCTCTTGGCCTTCTTTGATTTGGAGGCCGCGCCGGCGCCGGCTCCCTGTTCCGAGTGGTTTTTGACCATGGCTTCGGCCAAACAATCAGCCGCCGCATGCCGAACCTGGGATGAGCCCGAGTCGATTATCTTGAATATAACCGACTTCAACGTTTCGAAATCGCCCGAGTTGTCGAAGTATGGAGTGTTCTTAACCAAAGCTTTCAGGGCCCGGCAGGCAGCAACAATAGTAAGCGACCCCTTGTCGCCAGTCGCCGCATTGCGTGCCTGCTTCCAGATATCCCTGGCCACGCTCTCGTCCATACTGCCCTGAATCATGGTGGCAATCTTGTAGAATGCGGTGAACGTGGCAGCGCGCAACCCAGCATGGCTCTGCGAGGACTTGGCCAGCTTGACCAAGGCTCCACACGCAAGAGGATGCAGGTTGATCGCGCTGTCACCAGCCGCGGCGTAGACATCTCCAAGGCACGCCACCGCGGCGTGCTTCGTGCGAACATCGGCATCGGTCTTGGATTTTCCGCTGGACACAATAGAAGAGAGCTCATTCACGGTCTCGAATAGGAGCTTCCGGTCGCCTTTGCCAAACACATGCGCCAGAACCTTTCCGAGGTTGCTCCGTATCACTCGGCCCGGTGACGGCGTCTGCAAGTTGATTATCTGGAAGACCTCCTTCTTGAGGTAGAACTGCTGGGCGGTGCAGTCGTCGGGGTCGAGAGCGAGGACATGTTTGCTCAGAGCCGCGACGAAGTTTAGGAGATAGAGGTCCTGTTGCTCAGCGGGTAGGGATTGCAAGGTAGCAAGCTGGAGCTCTGGGTTGGTAGAGAGGGCCCGGGCGGGAGTCGGTGTCGAGGCGGAGGCGGAGTAGGAGGACGGATTGCCCTGGGAGGCTCGTGGTGAATTCGGGGATGACATTAGTGGTGAGAAGACATTTATTTGGGAGGATTAGATGGCACGAATAAGAAGAGGTTACTAGGAGATCGCAAGTCACGGTCGCTTTACGTGTGACAGGTCGCTGAGATCGCTGGGAGATGGCTGCTGTGGGAGGAAGTCCGCATTGGGCTGAACCATTGGAGGTTTGCCCATTAAAGAAGACAGACAGCGGACGCGGAGCGATTCCTGGTTTTAGAGAAAGACACCCCTGAAATCATGAAACGTGACAGAGCTGAATTGATAAATAATCTGCTGGTGCGAGGTGGGATGGTGAGGCAAGCAAGAGGTAATCACTAACTAAACTAGGCAGCAAATACCTGTTATAGTTTACCTCGTTTAGCATTTCTGACCAATTAAATTCTAACCGTAAAATCCACCGTTTGGCTTCATACGGAATCCATCGAGTCTAAAAGCTCGCGATCGTACGTAAAATCCCAGCTAAAAACGTCGAGCTAGCGTAGAGCTCTTGGGCGTTTGGTGCAAAGGTGGGAATAGTCACGGTGGGAGAATTGAGCTCGTAATACTTTCACACCTTCAATGTAGCAGTCGTAGCCTCTCTCATTCGCTTTCAGTCATGTCTTCCTCCCTCCTCTTCTCCTCATCACTCCTCTCACTTCGAGCCCCCTTATCGACCTCGATAAGAGCTACCACAGCTACAGCTTCAGTATGCGCGCAATGCCGGCGTTCGTTCGCCGCGAGCGCCGTCTTATCCAGCGGCCACAACAAGTGGTCCAAGATCAAGCATGAGAAGGCAGCCGCCGACAAGGTCAAGAACAAGCAGCGGAACATCTTCGCCAAGCAGTTGACCCTGTACTCGAAAAGTGCGCCCGCCGAAAATTTTCCTACTTCTATCCTTCTTCTGCGAGAAAGTCATGTGATGATGAGCTCGTTGTCGTCTTGTGTGTAGCGTTGCGCTGACGAGACGCTTTTTTCGTGTCTTCAGTGTACGGTCCCAATTTGACTATGAACACGCAGCTCGCGGCTGTCATTGCTGCTGCGAAGAAAAGTACGTGGAAACCCCCTTACGAAACGACTCTGAAAGGGGAAACGCATCAGGTCATTCTAACATTGAATAGCCGGCATGCCCAAGGCCAGTATCGACGCAGCCATTGCGCGCGGCCAAGGCAAGTCCGAGACTGGCGCTAGTCTGGAGAACGCCATGTTCGAGGTTATGTTGCCGCCCTCAGTCGCCATGGTGGTCGACATTGAGACGGACAACAAGGTGCGCTCGATCAAGGACCTGCGGTCAATTGCCAAGAAGGCCGGCGGTACCGCAACGCCTACGGCATTCCTCTTCGAGAGGAAGGGCCTCATCGTGATTGGTGAGCCCGAGGATGCCGAAGACGCCGAAGTGAGCGTCAAGAAGCAGTCGATGCCGGATTTCGACGATATCATGATGCAGGCTCTGGAGGCCGGTGCTGATGACGTCGAGAAGGATGACGAGGGCGAATGTATTGCCGTGTGGACCCAGCCCAACACGACGCACCAGGTCGCGCAGACCCTGGCGAAGATGCCCGGCCTGAACATCCTGAGCACGGACATCATCTGGAACTGCACCTCTGACAACGTCAAGGTCGACGACATGGAAGAGGTCGCCAAGTTGACCAAGCTCGTCACGGCGATTCGGGAGTATCCCGACGTACAGGGCGTGTACATGAACGCGGAACGAGGCGACAGCGTCTCCGAGGAAGATTGGAGCGCTATCGAGGAGGCGCTTGACTCATGACTTGTGAAGACGCCGAGCGGGGAGCTGGTCGTAGACAACGACGACCACAACAGCAAGCCCGTTGCAAACTGTTGTTATACATCTATAATAGATGATGATAGACTTGTACATTACTCAGACATAGACAGACAAAACCCTTCTTCTTATATATACAATTTGACCTGTACGATATATATACCTAGTTCATTTTTTCAGACCCAGACCTTTGCTTTTTTGTTTGGTACTGTCGTGATCAGTGGTAAGAGATAGAGAGTGGAGTATAAAGGCACTTTTCTTCATATCATCGAGGTTCTCCTCGACCGTATGAATCCATACCAACTCGCCCAACGCCTAGGTATCGCAAATAATCGTCTCGATTCGTTGTGTAGAGATTCCAGATGCAATGCGGTCATCGATTCGCTTCGTTCCGGAAAAAGGACATGCATGTTTTACAACACAAGGTCCGAAGATCCCGGAATTCCCGATCCTGGTTTCTTCTGCTCGATCCCCTTTTTTTCCACGGACACAGTTCTCGTAGGCAAACTTTTCGTCCGCCTGTGTAATATCTCCCCTACGACCTATCCTCACCCGCATCGTTCCTCGTCTTCGCCGCCGCAGCCTCGGCCTCCAGTCTCCGGTCGCGCAGGTATAACCGGCGGGCGCGCAGGCGCTGCAGCTCGGCGTGGATCTCGTCCTTCTCGAGGGGCACGCGGTTGGCCTGCTCGGGCTTGGGCCAGAAGTCGGGCACGGCGAAGCGCGCATCGAGGTTCGTGCCGAAGTAGAACATGATGCCGATCGGGAACATGACGTACATGCCGAACTGATGGGAGTCAGTAGATTTGGGAGAGGAAGGGTATATGAGGGGAGAAAGGGTATGGAAAGGGAGGGAAAGGGTGGCGACGCACCTTGAATACTTCCAGGTTGAGACCTCCCATATTGAATGATTTATGACGTCCTCTTCTTTATGAAGCTCGGTTCGATTTGCAAGTTTGCGATTCCGCAACGATTGATCTTCGCCAATCTTTCAGATTTCAATTCAATACTGTTCGAGTCGTCCGAATGACGTTGTTCGCAGCACGAGATATCGTCGGCGCAGTCGTGCTTAAGTTCAAGTTTCCAGTGGCACCATTAATCCGATGGAAGCTTCAATTCAATTGACGTTCACAGGACCTCTGGTCAGCCCATTTTGCCCTCGGGACATGCGGGACTGCGGGCGATGCGGAACCAATCAATTTTCCACAGCTAATTACCCAGTCAAGACTAGCGCGGGCTATTAACCGCCTAGTGTCCATCCAGGTGTTCACGCAAGCATCGAGACGGTTCACATACGGTTTAATACGGATTAAGGAGAGCAATTTAAGTGCAAGTTATGAATTTCTTTTATTTTATTTTCATTGAACTTTTTATGTTTTTTACTACTTTGGTTCCTCGGGCACGGGCCGATCACAGCTCTTGGTGACTCTCCAAGCTACGAGACCCCGTCGTCCGATGACTCTCTTGAGAGTCTGCCAGACCCCGTCTTCTCCCCAGTCGAGATCATCCAGGTTCAGATGGTTCTTGTATCGCCAGACTTCTCTGAATCGTAGGCCATCCAGACCCTTGTTCTCGAGATAGGGATCGAGCCAGGTTGCCGAGTATGGCGCAATGAGATATGTGCCGGTCTTCTCCTTCAGATATTCGTGGTTGCGTCGGTCGGCGGGTGTGTCGCAAGTCGCGATCAGCGATAGTTCTTCGAGTAATGTCTCGCCAGACATGCCGGCGACATCTCTCGTGTTCAGGACTGCGTTCTTGCCGTTGAGGAGCCAGATAGGGGGCATGTAGGTCTTCCACCAGATCGCCTGCGTCGCGTCCTGTTGCTTGCTCAGGAAGACTTGCGCAGGCACGATTCCGGCTTGGTGATATGTGCCCATTAAAACTCCCATGATGGAGTTGAAGATAACCCATGCACCTAACCAGTTCTTAAGATTCTTGGTGCTCTTAGGCAGTTGCACGGACGATAGCAATAGGGGTATGACCGGGAGCAAGAACCGAGCCTCTTGGTGCTGAAACATCGATAAGAGGAGGGTACCCGAGATCGCAGAGTAAACCTTTAGATTCTCGATCCGGAAAGACAGCAGTTGTGGCTGCGTGAGAATGAGTACGACAGCGGGTCCGATCAGGAGCGGTAGGTTGACGAGCAAGTGCTGGTACCAGGGGTGCACTCCGTGCTGTGCTAGATTCGAAGGGTCCATATTGTAGAGCAGGTTGTTCAGTGGCGTGATGACAGGCTTGTGATAGAGAATAGACCAAGATATTGGTTCTTTTGTGTAGAATTCTGTATCGACAAAGATAGCGAGGGACAAGGTAAAAGCAGCTGATAGTCCCATGACAAGCAGAGAAAATGGCCTGGAATGGTCAGAGTTGTATACAATCATTGGGTTTCGTTATATAGGGGTCTTACTTCTTGAGAAAGTGGGGGATCAAGCAGAGTCCAGGAACGAGTATCCAAGCCGGGAACGTGATTCTGTTAAAGACGCCAAAAACAACGAGTACGCCTAGCACAGTCGATGCCAGTAAAGACGAATTTTGCTGCAAAGGTATATTAGCATATGCTGACGAACAGAGAACGGCAAACGAAAGGGGTATTTTCCACTCACAGGAGCCTCAAGAATGCGCACAATCACAATCACGCTCCACAGAACCAGGAGTGTCTCAATCGAGTTGGAGAACGTGTGCATCTGGAAAGTCCAAGTGACGTAAGACGAGGCGACCAGCAGAATCGAGATTTGGCGACTTCGGCGCGCCTGTACAAGTTCATAGATAGCCCAATCCTCCAGGACGAAACTGAGAATGAACATGAGCACGCGCAGGGTCCAGAAGACGGCGATGGGCGGGATCTCGCCGGCGTTACCGTTACCGATCCAGATCCATTGCAGCAGGACCATGGGCAGTCCGTAGACGGGCCCGAGTGGGAAGACGCTGCGGATGGGGTGCTCGCTTGTGAACTCCCAGGTCCAGCGCACGGGATACTCGAATATCTCACCTAGAGCATGATGTTAAAGGATGAGTCGCATGGACGGTCGGTAGGTATGAGGTGAGGTATACATACCGGCTATGACCTCAGGACCCTGGAAGTTCTCATCGGGATGCAAGTAACTGGGCGACAGGGCGAACCACAGTCGGACCAGTATCAGGAACAAGTGCGCGCGCCGCCACATGGTATCCATACGGGTGCGCGCGTATCGCAGACCACGCGCGCGGGCAGATACAGGGCGCGCAAAGTTGCGCCGGAGGGGAAATTTGTACTAGGTAGTAGGAGGGATCCCTAGTGTGGTGATAGTGTATACTTGGAGTAGCAGCCCGTCTGTCCGTAGGGCGACGACGAACAGGGGGGTGGATGGGATCAGACGAGCCGGTGAAACTCGTCTTTTTTTTTTGGGCGATAGAAACAAGCGCGCAAAACACTTATCGTGGTACCATGGACATGGTGTAAGGGGAAGAGAAGCGCGCCAAGGTGTGTAAGTAGGAACGCAAGCAAGGTGAGAAGGAAAAAAAGGAGGGCGAAGGAAGGTGAAGTGAAGGAAAAAGAAAAGATGACAAAAGAATGAGAAATACGAGGGGCGAAAGATGTGAGAAAGGAAGACGTGTGAGATTTCTCTCTCTCTCTCTGCGCTCTCTCTCTCCGGGTTAGACAGTCATTCTCGTCCGTTAAGAAACTCCTCCAGCAGGATAGTTTTGGAAGGGTGACTCGTGATGGGACGGGATGGATGGATGGATGAAGATAAGAAGAGATGTCGTGTACCTTTTTGATACGGACCCGGTCCGGGTACCTAAAGGGACCTACCTAACCTGGCTTCTTATAGGGCCATAATAGGGCCCTGCCGGTTATAGCGGGCCCAGTTTTAGTGCATGTAAGGCACAGCACTGTATCGACTTCGATCAACACGGTATTTTTATCCATATCTGCCACCGCAAGAAAATACAGTTCAAAGTCTCGCTATACACGGTGTGGCTACCTCAGATGGATGCCGGGAATAGTCCACTAGCGCGGGGCGACTTCGTGCCTCAATGCTCGGTACAGCGACTGACCCGTGTCATTTCACCATCTCCAGCTTCAATTTTAGCGTTGCTGCAAGTCATTAAGCCTGCACGCTAGCCCGAACCCGTTCCACTCGTCTCCAACGGCAGATTGCACTAGGCAGGCACGGACGCCCGCACGGTAGGCCCTTTGTGCCGGTATTCTTTGGCTGCCTGTAACGGCAACTGGTTACTGGCTGGGTTACGGTCAGTGCATCGTGTAATTCAAATCTTTGCAGGTGGCGAGTTGTTGGGTGAAATAGATGTTTGGCCTCTTTTGATCTGAATTGATATCGGTTGACTGGCGAACGCAACCGTTGCAGTGACAGAGACATTGCGCAATTGTTCGATGTAGGTGAAGCTTTCCCGTGCTCGCCCGGTCTAGCAAGAACGGCCCGGGTGCGTTAGACAGACCTGACCGTGAACATATCGACGAAGTCACGAAGGTACCGGTACGCCGGTCTCACGCAACCTACCTAATGTAAGAAGTAACTGCACTAAACGATCCTGGCAACTAATTATAAATCGCTATTCAGAGGAACATGGGGGCCGTGGCCGTGTAGCAGGCCCAGCTTGTACCGATGGAGTTAGGAGGTAGGCAAGAACGCCTCTTATCTGCGGCGTGCCTACGAGAGACATTCGATAATACCGGTCTCTCGGACCTGGCCCCCGACAGCCACTCACGAGTCACAGCATCATGGCTGGGAATGTTGGGATACCGCGGCGTTGGCGGAAGAGCGCCACATAGACAATGGTCTCAAGTATGTATAAAGAAAGGTATTTCAAATCCACGAATTGATTGAGATGAGAGGCTTCATATTATAGCCGTGTCTTCGTATGAGTATCTTGCTGATTTGTTATGTACTTGTATTGTCTATACAGATACGGATCAATCTCTCCCCACCCAATACAACAAGCCTCCAATTCCCATATTAACCACAAGATGCTGTCCCAAACTCCAGGCTATGCTATAAAGATACTTGGGCGAGAATACCGTCCAGATGAACAGGTGCGTCCTCAACACCGTACACGCCGCCATCACTGCGCCCAGACTGGCCACCACATACAATGTCAGGAGCGAGGCGTGCTGTGTAAAGATACGCCTCTCTCTTGTGGCATCACGCTTCTTGCTTGATAGAAGCAGTAAATTTGAAGCCGAGGTCCACCAGACGGGACCAGCCCAGTTACTAACGAACGTCAACGCACCCACGGCGAAGACGTTGAAGTCGCTGACGCCGTTGTAGGCGCTAGATAGATCGATTCCCGTGAATGCATTAGAGCCGCCCATTGCGAAGAATGAGGCGAACTGTAGAAGTAATGACGAAGTCGTCACTTCGATGGGATCGAGGTTTAGTTTCTCTAAGAAGAGATAAATGCCATGGAATAGCATGAATAGGGGCACGTTCGTCGCGCGGGACTGGGTCAGCGCGAAGAGTGTGTATAAGTGGTGTAGCGCGTACAGAGCTATGCAGTGTCAGTACAAACTTGGTCTGAAAATGAGCATATGCGATTAATCTTACCCTTTCTCCTGGACGATGCGGTCGGCCGAAGAAATAATTGGCATATCGGATATATCGACGTAAGTCCGATACCCATGAACACGGTCCGCGCTTGCGTCACAAGGGTCGGCCCGTGAAACAGGTCCGCAATAAACTTGGCAATGCCAACGACGAGCTCCGGCGCATCCTGCTTTGCAAATGCAAGTTTGAAAGACACGGCCGACGTAACGACTCCAGAAACCACTGAGCCCGAGATCACAGTAGGGATCCCTTCCAGGGCATGCAGGATTTTTCGAGCGACCCCGAAATAAGTGCACCCCACAAGGATCCAGAGTAGTGTCGGCCTAGGGATCAGATACGTGGTAACGATGTCAGGTTCGCCGGCGAATTTCTGGCCGGTTTGGTTCCAGCTGCCTATTACTCTCATCATGCCAAGTCCGAAAAGTGTAGTAAGATAGAAGTTCCGGGCTGGTTTCGGTGCTCTATTTGGATGTCAGGTGTTGAGTCTTTGCGCGAAAAGGGGTTCAGGAGCGGCTACCTTTTGACAATCAAATAGAACAACCACATAGTCGTGGTCCAGTACCAAAAATGTTGCTCTTCCTCGACATAACTGCTAGCAAACATCATCACGCCGTAAAGCAGGGTGATGAAGATAAAAGGCCATGCATTGCCAGGGGTAGACTTGGTCGAAATGACTGTAGCGACTCCAGATGCAACGACTGCGACGGCTGTGATGAATCCACCCAAAGCTAGCCTATCCAGATCGTAATTGCTGGCCATGCCGCTCATCAGGCTTTGCGCTTCCGAAAGCCACTGTTCGCAAAATATGTGAGCAAGACGTAGAATGAAAACGAAATGGGAAATTCCCAAACCTTTGACATGTCGAGAATCCAATCTTGACTCTGAGTAGTATCATCGTCCGCGACTACCGAGGCAGCTTTCTCGATTCTGCGCCACTCACAAACCAATTCTACAGCTGAGGAACTCGGATTCAGACAGTCCTGTTCACTGATCACCTCCTCGGGAGACGAACCGCCTAGTGTTGCGACAACGATATCGAGGATCTGCTTCGCATTAGATTCGAGGATGCGCATTCTGTCGCGGACTTTATAAGTCGAGTCAGCCAACGCAAGTTTGTTGAGAGGATCCGGTATCCTTACAATCGGGCCAAAAAGGCAAGAAGTCGACAACAAATGACCCCAAGCTATTCTTCGGAATAGGGAAACCCAGCAAAGCAGCCAGCGTGGGCGCCAAATCAGATTGCTCAACGCTGTTATAGTACTGGAAGTCATCGACAAAATCGGCCGGCGCTTTGAGATCATTAGAGACGAGTTTCAGCTTCGGCGACACGAAAACCAGAGCCGCCGAGGTCTCCCCAGGCGACGAGGCGCCATGATTCCCGGCATCATTCATGCCGTGGTCTCCGCATAGGACGAGCAGGGTTGATCGCAAGTGCTCGTGTTCTTCCATCGCCCCATATAGCTGACGGACGATGCCATCCATCTCGCGCTGCTTTGGGATCATATTGGGGCCTCGCGGGCCCGTCTTATGGCCGATGTGGTCGAGTCCGAGGTAATGGAGAACCATCGTGTTCCAATCATCGTTGCGCAATTCATCGGCGATGTGTCTCGTCACATTGTTGTCGACCTCCGTGAAGTCAGAAACGAAGAAGCTCGTGGTCCCATCGGCTCGGTCGAAGGTAGCGGGGAAGAGTTTCAGCCAGGTGTCATCACCGTACATGACCAATTTGCCCGTGTTCTTGGCTTTCATCTGAGCGAGCCACGTGTCCTGTGAAGCGAGGGTCGAGGAAGTGTCGGCCTCGTCGAAGCTGAGGATCGCATCGAGAAAGGAAGGCGTCGAGCCGGTGGTCATGGCCTTGATTCGTGGCATCGTGATGGTGGGCGATGTCGCGCGAGCGGTGAATGGAATGGCGACGCCATCGTTGATCAAGCTAGGCCGGCGTCAGAGTCGAAGAGTCGTATTTATCGTCTCACTTGAACTGACCTCTGGGTGTATTCGAAACCGGATCCCTCAAGATATACAAAGTCACTGCAAATCACGTCGAATAACACGTCAGCCAATACAAATGAGTTGAGGCGCGAATGCGCGAAGAAGGCCATCTACCTGCGCAATGCATCAACGACCATAAATATAAGCCTATCAAACGGCGCATCTAGCGGCAAGTCGTTATCCAAGTCTCCATATCGAGCCAAGCCCGGCAAGAACGGCTTATAGGGGAAGAAGCCGGTCGCAAAGATCAGGATCGCAGCCGGGAGTAGCAAGTTGGCTGCGACAAGGAAGATCGTCGAGATGGGGAGGACATGGTGACGGTACATGACAACAAGTGATTGTTGTAAAGCTACTCTGTCATGAGTGAGAATATCGACAGTCAAAGATGTTGCTGCATTCCTCGACGCTTCATTGAGAGTTATTCATGGAGAAGTTGAAGAAGAGAGGATCAGGTTGTGTCGCGTAGGCAGCTTCAATCCAAACAAGTTTATGTGGAGACCAGCTTTCACTTTCAGGCCGTTCCGTTCCTGAGCTCACCTCAGAATCCTGGTTGGCTTCTGTCCGGTGGGTCCGAGACCCCTGATGTCAGCCCTGTGACGGTCTCGACGGTCCAGGCACCGGCCGCACAGAACGTGTGACGTAATCCGGGGATAGCTTCACCCCGCATTCCGCTCGGCAGTGAACTCATCCGTTGTTACACGAGCATCTCATTTTGTACGTGTATCTGAACTTGGGACCAGTATCTCACTCATTCAATCATTTTGAAGGATCTTTGGCACATCGACTGTTCTTGAAATCCTGTCTATTGAGTCTTGAACTCTAGGATCTAGATGGTATATCCAACATGATACCCCTTTTCTATTCTTTGATCCCGCACATCCGCAGCAGCAGTCCATGGAATTCAGCTTGGTCACCCCGTCCCAGTTCCCAGAACCGTCTTAACTCCTCCGAGACGTTTGCATGTTTTCCTTGACTCACAAGTGCAGAGGCACATGTCAAGATCCTTGCGCAGATCGCAAACACCTGCGGTTTTGCGGTCCATCCTAGAGATCCATCGCCGCCAGTCTTAGATTCAGATTTCGTGATCCGAGTGAGTGTTTGGAGTCCGGCAAGAGTCCACTTGGCAAGGGCTTCGTTCGCTGGTCCCTCTGATTTCACAGCCAGGAACGCGTCCGTCCATCGCTTTGCCTCGCGCACCTCGTCGATGTATTGGTTGTGCTCTTCGATGACAAACAACGAATCGTCGAAGAGCATAGCCTCCTCGAGCTGGACTTCCGCAGAGATCCAGTCAAGACCAATAACATCTCCCTCTGCAGCACGTGTAGTGAATGATGTAGAACCGAAGTTATGTCCAATCATGCGCTCGATGATATGCGCTAGGAAATCAGACTCGTGCCCGAAGCGCGCGCCAAGCCAGCACAGGAGTCGAGCACCGGCTTCAACTGGGACAAGGTCTCGGTTCAGAATGGGGTTTGCGGCTTCGGCTGCAGCTTCTCGAACTTCGACATCGTCATCCGTGAGTGCGTCGTAGAGAGCGAGGAGCCACGATAGGTGAGCTGGGTGAGTGAAGGCATCGTTATTCTCGGAGTTATCACTTAGCAGCCGACCACTGGTAGAGAGAGACTTGATAGCTTCTACGGCGGCTAATCGAGTGTCGAAGGTCTGCCTCTTTGTTAGTTCTTGTATTTCTCTTATAGACGCAGTACAGATGAGTCGAACTTACTCGGTCTGCCATTCCAGCATCGCTCATCATAGCGCCCCAACCGTTTAGCCGTTGCCCAAGGGTCTCATCAATTTGGCCTCGTGACCGAATAAGGGATACAGACATAAGAGGTCCGCTGACGCGTATGATGGCATCTGCAAGGCCCGGGTTGTTAGGTTTCTTGTGAAGATCCAACCACAGGTCATGAATTGTCTCCTCAGACGGAACACCATTCAACTCATCGTCTTTCTGTGCTGAGCTCAGGGAAGCGTCAATGAGGCATGCGAGACCTTCCAAAGCGGCGATCCGGGGCTCTAGCGCTTCCGTAGCGAAACAGACATCCAAGTACATCTTGGCGAGACCTGACTGAGCCTGATTCACCTGCCATAGACCACTGCTTGGTATGGCCTCGAGAATTGCACATGCCACATTGATGTCGTTTGTCAGAGCGGTCTTCAGCCCACGATCCAAGATTTCGACATTTGTCTCGGTCAAGGCCTGCTGCACTAGCGTTTCGCCAACTCGGATATTCAACAGTGCAAAGGATTCTTGATCCGACTCCTGACGTGCCCTTATCTTTCCTGATTCCAGGGTGAATTCTTTTGTTCGCGTTTGAATATTCTTTTCCATGAAGTTCAGAATGTCAAGGTACACAGCTTGAGTTTCTGTGCATGTGTGCAGACAACTGCTTGAAACTGATAGTTTGCTCAGCAGGGTATAGACAGCAACCACATTCTCCTCTGTACAAAGTCAGCGAACCAGTAATAGTGTATCGATACGAGATATGCATTTGGACCTACCGGAAAGCTGCTCGGGCATAACTTGGAGTAGCCTTTCGAGCAGGAACCTAATAGTAAGGAGTGCTCCGTGTAGCTTGTTGGCGCTCTTGTCTGAGCTAGAGACAAGTGCCTCGACAGATTGGAGCCAAGATGGGCTGAGAAGCAACGAGCACGATGTCCTGGCCGCGATTTCTCTCACGTGCCATATTTTGCTGCCCAGATACCAGGAAACAATATCATACAGCTTCTGACGGTATCCTTCTGGCGGACCGGCTCGGCGAATGATATCAAGTGCTGGGAATACTGCTTCGGCTGTCTGGGTGCCCAGAGTAACACCCGACGACTTCTTGCCAAGCTCCAGGAGGTTGATGAGGAGCGTAGGGAGCGCCTCGAATTTGTGGTACGAGATTCTGACAGTCCGACCGTCCCATCCAGCCTCCATCGATGATTTGTTCTCGTTTGTGCCGAATAGATTATCAATCAGACTCCTCAGGAGGATTAGACCGCAGTTCCGGATGGCCCATCTATTGAGATTAGTTTCATATAGTAAAAAAGGAGGTTACCTATTTATGACTTACACCTCTGACTGTAGACTCTGCGCAGCTAATTGCAGACAGTCTGTCAGATACGGCTCGGCTCGGTGACTTAGGAACGAAGTCTTGAAGATGTCCTTCAAGCAGTTGAGAGCGTGAACTTGTGCGAGATTAGATCCGTCCGTTTCAGATACGAAAGCTGGCTGTCGCCCGATCTCTTGTAGCTTGATCATGATGTCTTCCAATGAAGGACTCTCCGACTTGGAGGCCAATATACCGACGATGATGGCAGGTATTCCCGCCGATCGTCGAGTAGTCGAGCCTTGTGTGAAGATACAGTTGAGTGCACCCTACATAAGTTAGTGCCAGATCACTATCCCGGAGACGAATCCGACTCACCTCGTACCACTTTTCCAGCAAGTTCACACAGGTCTCCTGGGCCGGAACGCTTGGCACGAGTTGACAACAAGCTGTGAAAGTTTGAGACACAGTAGAGAAAGCTCCTCTATGTCGCAGCTTTGACAACTGATCAAACGTGAGGTTTCCGATCTCTTCGAAGTCTGGCCGGGAAGGAGAGAGGAAGCCTTGAGTCCGGTCGGAGCGTGCGTTCTGCGCAATGGTACGCATTAGGTTGCTGTGGCAAGTTAGCAGCAGCACTCTCGTAGCTATGATTGACCTGTTCTGACCTGGACTCGTGTACAGCTCTGAAGCTGTAACTAAGAAGATCCTTCGTGTCAAGCCCTTCTACCTGTTGCAACTCTTCTGGCAGATGACCTTCGGGTGAATCATCGCATAGGATATGTTGCACCGCCTGCCAAATGCGTTGACAACACAAAATCGCACGAGTTTGAAATCCATCAAGGATGGTGAGGCTCTCTGGAGAGAGCTTTATGTCGGAGAGTGAACTCCAAATGTATCTTGTATCATCTCAGCATCATATCATAAATATAAGGGGGGCATCCTCACTTACCCTAGAGATGCGAAATCGCCGTGCACCGGCGCTTGAAGAACTGCTGCAGCTAGATCGCTTTCTGCCGCGCAGAGTTTCTTCTCGAGACTACCGAGTACAGTCTCTAGCACTCCAGTTGCTTCCTCAAAATTGGAGCTCCAACGGCACTGTAGGACTCATAATCAGCAATTACTTTCATTTATGTTATGGTGGTTCTGAATATAGAACACCACTTCATACAGCATATAGCTTAGAATAGAAGAGAGTCAACTCTGAGGACGGCTTACCAAGAGCTCCTGAGATCTAGCGGCACCATCGCAGTGATCAGCGCGAGCAGTCTTTAGGGCAAGCTCGTTCGCCTTGCGGCAAAACGCCTTCAACTCTTCGAAGGGAGTAGATGAGAGCCCGGTGATTTGCACAGGCGGTCCGGACATTGACTCCCCGATTTGAAGAGATCTCATCAAGGATGCAGCCGTCTCTCTCACATCCTCATAGGGATCCATGATGAGATCGAGAACGGATCGGAGCCAAACACCGTCAATAAGAAGATTTGCGGGCCAGCGCATGATGGAAGCCTGGTCACCTTTGACTAAACAGGACTTGAGGAAGTAGCTCATGGCTCTCAGCGACGCTATGTGGCGTTGGTACGCAGCAGTTGGCACAAGCTCTCCCTTGAGGAAACTTGCGTACCACTCCATAAACTCTTCGTGCCCACGTAGAGTCTCAGTGGGTGGTTTCGCCCCGTCTCCATTGGTGGTCTGTCCGTCTTGAGCTTGAGTTGACGTTTTGGCCTTTTTTGAGGCGCGAGTAGCATCTTTACGCAGGGTGTCGACGGAGTTATGGAGGCGCCGTATGATATTCCTTGAGTGGCATAATACGTCGTATCTGATCTTCGGATCAACATCTTCATGGAAAGAAGGCAGATACTTCTTTAGGAGGCAGAGGGTTTCCGAGGAATAAGGCTTCGTCGTGGACGGCGATGCGACAAGGATTGACAAGCCAGAAGCGCGTACTTCATGGGACCTATGGCAGAGAAGGACCTCCTGGATATGAGTCGGAAGCTGTCCGGTTACCCCTGTCTTATGTTTCGACCCTGTTCAAACATTTAACATGCAACCCACTCATAAAATGCTAGTACCATCACTGACCGTTATCTGACTCTCCCACCACGCCAGTCTTCTTGCCTGCTTCAAGCAGAGCAACCCAGATCATAGCATTTATATCCCAGCCCTGACTGTTGTTGGTCGTGAGTTTCTGCAGAGATGTCAACTCATTGAGATACAGCAGAGTTGCAGCCGGATCGGCCTTGAACAGCGGCATGAAAATGTAAGTTTTGATTGGTTCGAGGAGCTCGAAGTTGGTCTTCAAGCCATTTAATATATACTTGTGCCATGTGCCGGGGAGATGCCTAGACTCCTTATCGTCTCGGTACAATGGTAGTGTTAAGATGGTGACTAAAAGCTTGCCAGCTACAGTCCACACATGCTGGAACTCCATCCATGCGAACACTCGGGAAATGAATGACTCCCATGAGAACTCAGGGTCGGCTGTGTCCTTGCGAAGGTCCCGGTACACTTGTATGATCTCACTTAGGTATACAATCTTTTTCTGTAAGAAATGGTCAATGGCGATCATGGCTGACTTCGTCGATGGCCTAGAGGCTTCCAGTGTAATGACCGATATGGTCTCGTTCAGAACGCTCTCCTTGATGGACTTGCTCGTATCAGCGTCCGGGTTCCACATGACTGATGAGACAATATGGTCAAGAACAAGGCGCATAGATCTGTGAGCATCCTGTTCGTTCCACTCAATGTAGTAGTCGAACAGTCTCATGCTAGTCCCCCTAGCAAAAGCAAAGCTCTTCAGTGCAGGCGAGGTAGACTTAGCGCAGATCTCGACAAAGCCGCACAGCTTACTGCAAGCATTGCCAGATGATTGCTTCGGCTGCGCAGCACTGGCCAGGAGTTCTGTGAAGACATTTTCGACTAACCTATTGTCTTCGTGAGCACAAATGATGCGGAATGCACTGTTAGGGCGACACGACACACAGATATGTGTATATCTTCACTTACTGCGACTGGAGATCCGAGGGCTGTTGCTCAAGCCAAGAAACCGCAGCCTTTTGGTTGAAGGACGTGCTCCCAACCGGGGGAAGCTCATCCAAACTCATCGTGATGGTCAGTTGATCATTGGTCTCTTTCATATATACCCTGTCTATCTTATGGTATCGCTGAGTTACGTACGGAATAACTCAAGCGGACCTGCTAAGAAGTGAATCGACAAAGGAGATACGAACAGAGAGATAAGACCCTTCACAACGCCGTCGCGATCACATCAGTGGTTGTAAGTGCCAAGAAGGCAGTTTTAGCGGCATCTGCGATTTTTACTAAATATTGTGGGTCCAACCGGGCATGCCCCACTTATCCCGCTTTAGCCTGGTTTCCCTACGCAATGCTGCCATTTATGCACGGACCACAATCGCTATGCAGATAGGAAACATTTTTTTGATCGGCCGTCGTAGTAAACTTCCATCATCCCCAACCAAATCCAAGGATTGCGACACACACGAGGCTATACGCCTACCACCACCCACTCCGCATCCACATACCTTCAGTCGCGGTCGGGCCAGATCCGCATTCCCTCCTCCTTCGCTTCTCATCCTTTGTGTTTATAGAGCACCGTTACTTTACATCCGCCCAAGATGTCTATCTGGGACGCCCTCACCGGACGCAAGTCGTCGACCTCCCAACAGCCCGCCGCGCCTGCGCCCGCACGGTCGACGCGCACCGACACACTTAGCTCAAATATCTTCGACCCGAACGAGGCACAAGGCGTCGACTCCTTCCTAAATACATTTTCCGATCCATCTCAGCTGCACCCTCTCGCCGGCCTCGACAAGGAGAGCCTCGAGTACCTCAGCTTAGAAGACACGGCGCTTACTGATCTGCCCGGCGCGCACACTGCCATTCCATCGCGCGGCTTTAGCGATGATCTCTGCTACGGAACTGGTATCACATATCTGACGGCCCTGACATTAGGTGGCGCATGGGGTCTTCAAGAAGGTCTCCGAAAATCTGCCAACCAACCACCAAAGCTGCGCCTGAACTCGGTCCTTAACTCGATCACACGGAGAGGTCCCTTCCTAGGAAACTCGGCTGGTGTTGTAGCTATTACCTACAACTGCATCAACTCGCTTATAGGTTATCTCAGGGGCAAGCACGATGCCGCCAACACGATCGCTGCCGGAGCGTTGAGTGGAATGGTTTTCAGAAGCACACGGGGTGTGCGGCAAATGATGATATCTGGTGGTGTCGTCGCCACGATCGCTGCCGCCTGGGCCGTAAGATATTTGTTCACGCCGTACCGTCTGGTGTCTGAAGCTAATGACTGAAACAGGTGACAAAACGAGTTCTCATTTCAGCGCCAACGAGCGATGAGCATAAGAGCCTATAAATGCTGAGCACCGTTTTATCTATTCAGCACTAGCACGGATCGTCCAGCCGTGTCTTTTGCTTAATCACAATAATAGTGTATGACACGCCGAGTCAAGTCAATGTTGACGCCGCTACGAAGATTTCAAGCCGGGCGATGGACATGGAGCTCCATCCGACCTGGTGAGGATGAAAAGTAATAGATGATCTCTCCTCAGGTTGGGCATGTGTATAAATTATGGGGGGTCATTTCCGCATTAGAAAAAGCTTCTACAGCTGTGGTTTGGTAGGCGTTAAAATCCGCGGGCAGAGCGCCGATTGTGGTTTATCCGACTACGCGATTCTTTTTTACATGCTGAAGCAGCAGTGTATGTGTATGCTGAGAGGTAGTTTGGACCGATGCGATCTTATAGGGAAGACAGAAGTGGAAGCTGTTCCAGCCCCTGAATTTGGACGAAGTTCGATTAAGGGTAAATGAAATCCGCGCTTGTTCCCTACGAGACTGACCATTTCTACGAAAGACTACCTACCTGACATTCTAGACTGGCGATACCATCCGGGTACCTAAAATAAGAGGCCTTCATCCGCAAATCCTCACATCCTCATGACTACGATAGTACTACGTGACCGACGACTTGTTGCGAATCAGAAGCTTGAGACATTTTAGCCTTCCTGCAGTCTACAGTCTGCATCACTCCACCTCCACGCTTGGCACCGTCGGCGGCCGCGGTCTTCAGGGGGGACCGGGATACGGGATGGTTACGCCGGACCCGGGCCGATTCGTACTGCACAATTGACAAGATACGTGCAAACAAACTGCACCGCGCCCGAAAGCATCCCAATATTTCGAAGAAAATAATCGTCAAACCCCTTGTTTCCAAAATAATTAACGAATTATGTACAAAGCCGATTATTTGTACATAAAGTAAGGGTTGTTCGCTGTACGGAATAACATGGCGTCGCAAATTCCGAGACCGTATATCCGGCGACGATCCTTAGTCATCATCAACCTCATCCGTCCAAAGCGCATAGAATGGACAAGCTGTATTCCATTATGGAATCGCATCCGCGCCCCAAGGCACCTGCAGCGGCAATGGGCTACTGCGGGGCAATACACCGCCTGTGTCAGAGGATGGTAGTACAGTGACTGTGAAGACGAGTTCCGAGAGCAGGTGCGACCAGAAACGCGGACTTTGTAAGGAGCCACATCAATCCAGGCCCGTTTTAAGGTTATCTACGTCCATCACGCCTTCCCGTTCAGTCCTACGATGACGGTTACCTAATCAGTGGCCCGCAGGTCACGTCCACTCACTTCCAGCGCAGTGGTTGTACCGTCACTCGCCCGTGGACCCCGATCTCAAGGGCCACAGGTTGCCTGCTTCGAGTCCGAGATGGGATGAAAGCTGTGCTGATATCTCGTGGCAGGCACGTGGGCCGTTTCAATATCAAGGCTTTGGCGAGAAGAATTGCTCAGCCGGAAGATGGGACTGCCGATTGTACTATCTTCCATTGTGATGGGGCCAAAAACAGAAATGGAAGTAGCAAGCGGGTGATGTGATGTGCCTGCTCTTTGCGTTTGCAAGTGCGCACACAGAAAGCAGTGGGCCGCAAGTAGAAACTGCCCTAGCAATCTTCCAACTACAATTGCCTTCAAAGTTAGGGGGACAGTTCGAATGATCTCAGTGTGTCGCCAGTACTGTTTCTGCCCGTTCCCTTCTTCAGTTAACAACCACCCTCACTCCATCATCCATCCGTTTCGTTCCTTACCATTGAACCCATCTCGTTTCTTCGAAAGTCCCTGCCTATCTCTCACTCGTCCGTACCACGCAATACCCAAGCCAGCTTCCCGAAACATCACAGCACCCGGCAGTCCAGCCACAATTCGTCAAGATGTGCTGTCTCCCATGCTGGCCTGTTCGCGACGTCGTTCTCGAGGACAGCCCTGAGAGCACCATAGCTAGTGCGCCCCGGTATGGAAGATTCTGGGCTCCTGCCGTTCCCAACGTAAGTTTACGCATTTTCTTATACCTGTCTCTGTCTCTTTTTCTGTTTTTGCATGCTGTTCGTCGTCTGTTCTGCTTTGAAATGTTTTGTGCCGGGTGCGAGTCTTCGACGTGACATGTGTGAATGGCGATAATGGCAAGGCCGCCAAGCACCGCCTGGCCACCGGCAGACTGGCCACAAGTAGACCGTTCAGGCATCTCTCCGGCTGCTGGCCGGCTGTTGGACCAACCTCAGTTTCACGACGATGCCTAAGGCAGAGGCAAGAGTATCACAGCGCTGGTACATTTCCTTGGTTTGTCGTCGCGCGACGCGCACCCGCATAAGGACACATGCCCTTCCTTCTTCAGGGTGAATCGGTTCTGACAGCTGTCCTGAGTCGCCGACGTGGATCTCGACACTACTCCCACTACTTTTTCCTTGACTATACTCTCTCTTCATTCCATCCTTCTTCCTCTTCATCTTCCTCTTCTCCTCCACATCTCTGCTACAACATCCGCTTTTCTTCTTCTCCTCCTTCTCCGCCTTCATCGCATCATCATCCCGCCTCTCATCTACGCCCACCCAACCGCATCCTCTTGCAGCCGGCTTCAGACTTCAGGAAATCGATCCCCAAGACGTGGTTGGCCTCGACGTCATCTTCGCATTTCATCCCGAGATCAGCCTATCACCACCCGTTGCCTCGCCTGCCCTGCGCGACGCGATACGGACACCAGGGAGCATCCCATCGTTCCACCAGGATTCGCGTGGGTGGCTCGAATCGGGTCCTGTTCCTGTTACATTCTTCATATTCTGCTCGTTTCGCCAGATCGGCAGGTTTGCCCAGCATGCCCGAATCAGGAAGCCGCAACTCCCGAGCCCGCCGTGTGTCATTTACGGACACTGGTGTGAGCTCAGACCCCCCCACTAGTGGTGCCGAGGCAGGTGCAACTCCTGCCTCTGACACTGCCACTGCCTCTGTCCCTACCACCACCTCTACCACTACCTCTACCACCCCCGCCACTTCTTCTGGCACTCGCGCTCCTCCTGCAAACAACAACAACAATAACGCGAACCCCACGAACGATAACGATAGCACCACCAAGTCATCTGCCGACAATCATCATTCAGAGAACGTGCGTCCAGCATCTGTGAGCCCTCTGACCTCTGATTCTGCTCGTGAAGCTCCCAAGAGCGAGACTCTCCCACGTAGTCTCTTCAGCCACACCGTCACCAACACACCCTACGGTCTGGTCGTCGACGGCATCCTTCGACCTCGAGGATATACTGGCCACTCTGATACCAACGATTACTTCCCGGGCGCCAACATGTCTACCGTTCGTGCGGGCATGATGCCCAACCCGAACACGGCGCACTACCAGCCGCCCGTTCCCGATACATCAAATGGCCCATACCGCTACACTTATGTGCCTCGCCATGATGCCCCCGCTCAGCAGCCCTATGGTGTCGCTGGTATCCCTGGTATCCCGGGTGTCGCTGGCGTCCCTAGTGTCTCTGGCGTCGCTGGTATCCCCGGTGTCTCTGGCGTCGCTGGTATCCCCGGTGTCCCTGGCGCCGCTGGTATCCCCGGTGTCCCTGGTATTCCTGGTGTCTCTGGTGTTGCCGGTGTCCCTGGTGTCCCTGGTGTTGCCGGTGTCCCTGGTGTCCCTGGTATCCCTGGTGTTGCTGGTGCGCCCCATGTTCCGGGTCAGATGTTCTACATGCCCGGCGGCTATCCACAGGTACAAACCCAGACTTCCTTGCCGTCCATATGTCCGCGGCGGATGCAGAAGGCTTGCTATCGCGGATTCAAGTCTGGTCTACTACATTCCATCCACACTGCATGTGGATGATGACCCAGCATCCGCGCGACTATTGCTTTGATTTGATTTGATTTGATTTGTTTTCTTTCTCATCTTCAGATCATGTTTCATCATCTCTTTCTTTGCTTTCTTGGCCATAATCGTTGATGCTAAGAATGGATATGCTAACATTGTCCCCTCACCAGGCTACCGCGGGCCCCATTCCCCTTGGAGCGCAGCAGCCTGCCGCCCAGGCTCCTCAGATGGGTGTCCCCTTCGTCAACATGCAGCCCGCCGTCGTTGCGCCCATGAATGCGCATGCTGGTTGTGGAGGTGTACCATATGGTCCGTGTGCTCCAGGTGTCCCAGGTGTCCCAGGTGTCCCAGGTGCCCCAGGTGCTGCAGGCTGTGCCTGCTATCAGCCACCCAATGCGGCTCCTATTCCCGGTACTTACTTCATGTCCGGCGCTCATGGAGGCGTCGAAATGGGCAAGACCACGTCGGAGATCAATGCTGACAACCGAGCCAATTCTGTGGGTAACCAGATGTACGAGCCACAAGATATCAAACCCTCCGATGACGACATCAGCCGCATGTACTGGTCTCGCGAACTTGACGGACACTGGATTCCCCGCAGCCGTGCCAGCTTGGACGCCATGAAGAACTTCCGTTGGTTTGTCACCGAAAACGGTATCTTCTACGCCGTCATGCTTCCTGAGTAGTTGTGCCGTACAATGTGAGTTTTCTCTTCCCTTGTGCGCAATGACAAGATTGACTCCGCGCGGTGCATCATTGGCTGACTCTACCTTAATTAGATGTCATCTTGTTCAAGCCTATGATATATATCCTGTATAATCAAGAGGCATACATTTGATGTTCACACTCAGCATGGCGAAGGCGTTTCTCATTTGCTCTTTTTTCTTTCCATTTTTTTCTTTTTTCGTTTTACTTGTCGTTTGCGATCCTGATGGATAGTTCTGGTGCCCCCAACCTGGTAAGAACCTTTGCCCTGTTATCGCCATCATCAAGTTGAAGCCACAACTAACATGAAACCAGAACGAGTGCGTGTTCCTACTACTAGGTGGGCTCGAGACGACGACTTCCCCAACAACACAGTGAGTGTTCATTCCAACCCTGATAATAATTTTTTCGGTCACAGGCATAGATGCTTACATGCGATCAGGAAAAGTACGTCGGTCTACACCACCTCATGCGGACCCCTACGGGCCATCAGGCCAAGTACGCAAACATCGCAGCCAAGTCAGGGGAACCGGATTTTTCATTTTCGTTCATCTTGATGGCTATCCACTGTACTCTTTGCCACAGTTGCAGATTTGCTATGGGTATGTAGACTCGGCAGGTGGTCATTCAACTCCCGAATGACTACTATCACTTCGTCCAGATCTACAATTCTCGCGATTAAGTCCCCCGAATAAAACCGTTGCTCATACTTTTCTTCTCTCTTCCATGCGTGAATGTATCGTGAACATGTCTTATTATTGTCGTCGCTCTTGTTGAATGATGAATGTCTCGAGGCCGACATCTATTAGAGGTGAAGGCCAGGGGATTCATTGATGAGATTACTGAAAAATAAAAAAGCCATGCGTGCGCTACTCACCGTATCTGATAGGTACCTAACTATCATCGACGTCGCCTGCGTGAACGATGGAAGCTATGATCCTTCCCTTACGAATTTAATCTCCTTCATCCTACCAAGACTTCTGTCTATTATTACCTGCTTGAATTTATTTGATTTGATTAGATGACGTGGTAAACGTGAAGACAGTCAGTGACGGAGCCCAGACCGGCTTGCTCTGGGATCTCAAGCGTGACGGCATGACATGTTTGGACTGCCTGCTAATACCGTAGTTTAATTGGAAAGGGTCTTCTGTGGCAAGAACTGAATAAGGTTCCGTCCGGCCGTTGGCATGGGCTCGTATCTGGATTAATAGAGATATGGAGAAGCCTAGATAGATCTAGATATGTCATATTACGGATTACATACTAGGAGGTATGTAGTGAGAAGAATGGTTTCTAGTCTGGTTCTTTTCCGCTTGGTTTTCGAGTTTCTCGAGTCTGTCTCTTGAGGTCTGGAGTCCGTGTTTGCTCGTGAGTAGGTAGATTTGTTGGTTTATTTTTAGTGTTGGAGCGGATGGTCTTGGTGGTGTTGAGGTTACGTTACAATCTTGATCTCTTGTTTGTTCCCGTATTAACGGATTCGACACTACCACCATAGAGTCTCGTCGTATCTCGTCTCGTCGTAGAATCGCGCGGTCCCAAACAGCCCGAGATTTCACCCTTCTGCAACAGCGAGATTCATCCGGGAGAAGGAGGGAACGCGGGGCTTTGTTCGGCCGGTATGTACCATCCTACCGAGTTTCCCATCTTTTTACCGAGTTTCCCATCTTTTGCCATCTTCTTCCTCCCGTCTGGCTTGTTCTTATTTGCCATTGATTTTTCCACTCTTTTTTCACTGAGTCACTGAGTCGCCCCCAATGCCTCGGTACATACGGTATCTCACCTTCGAGGTGAGAGCTGCTGCAGGTCCGGCTATCCTATCACAACGGTGCACCTTACCCGAGACGGAATATGGACAGGGAAGATAAATGTAAGACATTACCAATCAGATGCCGGGATTCCAGTCTCCGTATTAAAACGACTGCCTTAAAAGCAGCGATTCGTCTCGTCTGATTGGTCGGAGTCCGTATTTCGTATTCCTGGCATAAACGTCCGCGAGAGAGTTTTTTTTTTTTTTAGTTTTGACTTTAAATTCTTACAGCTCGAAAGGTAGGGCCAGAGTTACCTAATTGGTGCATCGCGACCTTTCCCGTGTGAGGATAGGGCGTGACTGACAGTCTCCGTTTTGCCCTTTTGGATCGAAGATCCGGCTCTGATTCGTCTCCGAGCCGTCGCTGGATCCCAGATTATTCGTAGGTTCGGCGGCAGCACTAAGGGACGACGGCCAATCGGTCTGCAAGCCCAGGAGGCAGAATTCGTGATTCTCTGAGAAGACGCCCTGAGTGAATTTTCTTCGTCCGTTTTTACGGATTACGGATTACTATCCAAGAAAAATGGAGCTTGGTTGATAATACATGCCGTTGTAGGCGAGTCCCGAAGCAAAAAAGAAGCGTCTAGATCTGCGTGATACCGGGCCACACTGCCGAAAGGGATTTTGACTGTTGTCTGGTTGCTCTGGTCTTGTTGGTTGATATCGGGGCAATTGTCTCAGGAGAGTTAGGAGTGGGAAGGGCTATGCGGATGCCGCTATCCCCAGCACCAACGCTAGATTAGGTGGCTGTCCAACAGCGATCAGAAAGGGGATAGTCGCCTGCTAACGAGCTTCAGCCTCAATATCTAGTGTCTTGCCATCGACGAGTGCGGGTTGACAGCGGAGTGTGGCGGTTCTGCAGGTTTTTTTTGGGCATCATGGATGACGAATTTTTCAGAAACTATTTCGCGACAGGGATGAAGCCATTTGCCATGACGAAAAGTGCTACAACGGCGTGGCGGATGGCGAACGGGTTGTCAAAGATCGTGGTTGTCGAAATCTCACCCCGTTCTTATACCAGTTTGCTTACTAGCGCCGACGATCCACCCGTGGTGAAGCCCCGGTGAAGCTCGTCGCCTGCGGTTCGCTGCAGTTCGAGCAGAGACTAGGCGCGTGGATCCTTCCTCCGTCTTTGCCCAGTGCTCCGTGGGTAAGCGACGATCCACTCTCGGCGTGTTGAATAACCGGAGGCCTCGGTTAGCGCCTTCCGTCGGACCTTTAAGACTTTAAGGCGAAAGGGTATGAGTCAGCGTGCAGTAGTTCGGCTCCCAGGCAGACTCCCAGAACTCGAGTGAGCTCTCGCGCTATCGCCATAGCTCTTACCTAACACATCAACCGGTTCGCATCGTGATCGCAGAAGCGAGGCGAGTCAACGCCCTTCACGATGGGGTTGACACGCGAAACGTCCACCGGTCATCAGTCCCGTCCTTGTGACGTAAAGTCTGGACATGTTCATGCGCGTTCATGCCAGGGCAAATGATGACTGCCTCTTCAACGGTTCACCACGAGGACGCACCCTGGGTCTTGCATACATTCATTCAAACGAGATGCGACCTCATGTTAGAACTTTTTACATAGGAGGTACCTGCATGAGCCAAACAGGGACTAGACTCGCCGCGATCTAGGGCCGAAGCCAGCATGATTTGGCATCCATACCATGAACCCATGCCCTCTGAAACGCGGGGTATGATTGACTGGCAGCTCAGGACGCAGAGAAGGTCGTGGTATCCATACCGCTAGACCACGCCCCCCTTGTCTATCTTTCTCCGGCTTTCCGTACCGCGGGCGTGGATGGGACTGCCTACTCTGTTTTTTTCTCTGCCTCCGAAGCAGACGGCCCGATCTACACGCCTGCAATGTGGACCGCAGTTCCCTAATCTCGCTACTATGCAAGGTACCAGAGATAAAGCTGACAGGATATAACATGAAGCCTTTTTTCCTTCCTTCCTTGGCCTCGCTTGGCTCCGAGTGCTTGGCTCTGTTATCCTGCTTCTTCTGCTTCCTGCCTCTGCTGCTTCATGCTAAAGGGACACCCCCCTCTCACGATGTGAGATGTGAAAGAGAGCAGTTATCAACTTTCTCCTTGCTATGAATTGCTTTTTCCTCTCACTGTTAGCAGTCGCCGCCACGAATGTATCTCGTCGTCCGTAAATCCACGTTATACAATGCCCGCAGACAATCGTGGACCTGAGCTTGCTGCCATCACGGGCGCATTCCTGGGTCTTTCGGCGATCAGCGTCATCCTTCGATGCTATGTGCGGGTTTTCATCCTGAGGATTTTCCGGCCGGAGGACTGGTTTGCTATTCTCACACTGGTACGACACCTTCTGAAACAATGTCAACTGTCTTCACTCAAATATAATAGACTGACTTGAGTACTAGCTGTCGTTCATCTCCTATGCCGCCGTGGTTAGTGTGAGCATCTCGTACGGCGCCGGCAAGCATAGCGACAATGTTCCAGTTGAGAACTTTCCCATAGTACTTTCGGTATGACGACCCAGAGGCAGACAGACCTTCCACAATCGCAACCCCTCCTCTGACTGAATCGACTCCTAGATGCGCTGGGCCGGCGAGATTACCTATGTTTTGACGACTACAGCCCTCAAGCCCTGCGTCGGCATCTTCCTCTTGCGCCTTTGCTCGCAGCCATGGCATAAGGCAACCATATTGACGGTCCTTATAATCTGTGTTGCGTTCAACATTACGTACTTCTTCAGTAAGTTCATGTTCATGTTCTCTTATCCACTCTTTCACTGTGCTATAGGCATCGTTTGCCTTCAAGACTTACGTGTGACGACAACAAGACTAACATGGAGATTGATAGTGGCCGTGTTCCAATGCCATCCTATACCATTCTTCTGGCAGAAGTACACCAACCCCGAACTACAAGGCTACTGCTTGCCAGATAGATTCATTACTGGCTTGACATATGCATTCTCCGGAGTCAACGCCGTAGGAGATTGGTTCTTCGCATCAATACCCATCGCGCTTGTCCGGAATCTTGAACTCGGGAGACGCCAGAAGATCTCAGTTGCTGGTGTCCTGGCTATGGGCGTAATGTGAGTCTACCATCATGGCTCAGGGACACCTCTTTAGCATGTGGACTAATGAAACATAAAGTGCCTCTACTGCGACAATCGTGCGTATTTTCTATGTTTGGCAACTCCAGCAGGGCGGCGACGTCTTATACGAATTCACCGACTTTGCTATTTGGTCCACGATTGAGAATGGTCTCGGACTTATCGCAGCCTCCGTTGCCACACTTCGCCCCCTATTCAAGAGATTCATCAAGGCCGCCTCACAATACGGCTGCTCATCACAACATGTCATGCGTGGACATTCCGATTTATATCCCAGCCAAGACCGCAACAGTCTCGTCCCAGAGGGCGACGAACCGAGTTCCGGGATCGAACTATACCGCCGAGTGCACATCGTGCCGACGAGATATCAACACCAGAGCGACTCCGACGCCGACGACGGCACCCCCTTAAGCCCGACGAAACCCTCACCCTGTTGGTCGAGCTATAACATATACCAGTCGTGTAAAGAGAAATACGCAGACTACCACCACGGACTCTGTCCGAGAGAGGCGACGGCTCACTTCAAGGATGAGCGACGGAATCGGCCGGAGACGCAGTTGCAGGACAACCACTCTGGTTGGATCCAGGAGATTGGACGGGCATATGGACATGGGCGTTAATGTTAATGGGATATGATTGATATTTAATGTTAAGACAGCATGAGCGATTATGAAGTTAATAGATCGTGTGTGCTGAATGTTTGCTGGTGCCCCTTTTCGTTGGTGTGAGTGATGTCTGTCATGCGCTGCTAGGTCTGGTGACATGATTGACCATCACGTTTACAAGATTATGAGTGAGCATGTTACGTCGAACTCGTAACATGTGGTATGGATATGTCATTTCGCGACGAAGTCATACTCTGTAACCCAACTTATAGAATGTCTTAACCCGACAGACTGAGGTATGTATTATAAGTTTGATCGTATCCCAATGTCTACGAATTAATTCCGGCGATATCCTGCAACACGGGTGCTTTCAGCCTCAGTTTGACAGTCTGATGGCACGCTACATCCTCGGTCTCTATGATATGTTTTCGGCGTATCTCAATAGATAGATAGTCATCCACTGTGGCAGGCTTGAAGTAGTGTCGACTTGGCTTATCAATGCTGCCCAGGCTTGAGGACCTGTGATCCCATTACAGGAATGGGTTCAACACTTCGCAGATTGCCGGGCTCCGACCGATCAGAACCTCTAAGTAGCGAGCTACATCAACCCAATGAAGAATAAGAGACGAAGGGCCTGGAGATCCGATTAGAGACCGATCACGCGGTCTTGAGTGGTATAGCAATGCCCATCGCACACATGCTTCCGCATCTCGTGGACGATTGTTCATTCAAAGCCCGGAAGTTGATGCGCTAGCAGAATTCTTCTCGTTTCTAGCTCGGAGCCATATCTGAATTGGTCTTTGGATGACTAGTTGGCAGCAGAATCGACGTACAAGTCAATCAGGTCAAATACCATGTTTGGAAAGTTGTTGGGGCCCAATGAGAGTGTGTGGATAATGATCGCGGCGATTGATCGTGACGATTGGATCGAAGCAATCATACGACGATTGATCATTGCGACTAAAGCCATTAATCGCAGCGATTGAACACCACCAATATTCTGATCGCCGAACACAGAATGGCTCCTATCGCTCGCCTCGATCGCCGACCAGGTTGCCGCCGGCCAAGCTTAACCTGTTCAGACTCGCACTGAGCCCCCAAGGCTCGTCATGTCGCAAAGTGAGCTAAATCACATCGTGGTCAGTCATCTCTTTCTACATGGTTATCCTTCAGCAAAAGGATGAGGCAATCGAATCGTCAAGGCTGATAGACACGCAGTAGAACTAAACGCATAAACCGTAAACAATGCGCATGTATAAGGGTTATGCTACGTAAAGCAATTCTGCGCGACGAGTCCGGAGAAACATCAACAGCTTACAAGATCGCACAGAGTCAGGGTCACGATTGGTGAGGAATAGAGCGTCCTAGAGTTTCAACTAAGCCACGAAAACGAAACGCGGGAGCGAGACTGTGAGAGGATAGATACCATGGCTGTGAAGACTCCCAACGTACCCTGGAAAAAGACCTGCGAAAAGGGGCATCGCCAACTCATCTCTGATAAGTCTTTTTTGGCTTCTCTCTCTAACTTACATGAATCGAACACGAGATCATCGATACATCTTTGATTTGGCCGTCAGCACGTACTATCGTGAGTATCTGGATATCTTCGCAACAGTGTCGCGATGCCGAGTTAGGATCTCAAACTCATGACCGACGCGACAAACTACCAGGGCGCTACTACATCGTAGCCCGCAGTACCCTGCTTCCAAACGCATGATAACGGTTAAGTAAGCGTCAGAGATGGATTCACATGATGCCCTCCAAGCCCAAGCCATTCTTAAATAGGGGACTGTTTCACGCAAGGCCTCTTCGCGATCTCGTCGGGTAGCTGTATGAGACCGCGGTAATATACTACTCTTCGCGGACAAATTCCGTATGTGTGCGGATTTACCTTGTCAGCATAGGTCTCGCAGGGACATTGTGGGATTCTGCGTTTTATTGGGTTTCCGCCTGTCGCGACTAGTAACTACTAATTCGGTATGAAGTCTGCAGTGATGGAGCCACGTTCCTTGAGGTTGGGCTTCATTCCTCTATAGTCCCGGGTCCGGCCCTAGATGATGACCGGGAATAGAGGAGATCTTGAACTGAGGGGATATATGCCGCAATGACGAGCAGTTAGTTGCCTTGCCATCGACGCTCGTGGCGATGATAGTCCCCTTTCTTGCCTGCATGGTTCAGGAGCATGGCAGTGAAAGTGGCCGTGACAACTCGTTGCTGTTTGACCTCGTACTCGGTAATTCTTAGTAGAGAAAGAATCATAGACATGACTTTGACATTGTCCACTTCGAACACCTCACGACAAGATTCATCGGCTCTCCAACCGGACTGGCCTTGGAGCAAGTAGTCTATAATCCTATCCCGTCGACCCGACATAAGCGAGCCTCACTCATTCAATCACATGTAAAGTCGTCAGTCAACCGCAGCCATTCTGCTTTCTTCCCTCCCTTTTTTCCTTCCTTGCCTGCACAATGCGACCCGTATAACACCCAACAGAGCCAGATTTCCTTGTCGCCAGTCCCGTGAGGGTTGACCCACATATCAACTCTTACAGGCGCAACGGGTTGTTCGCAGTGTACACCGGGTACGGGGCCGGAATATTCGACACCGGACGTTACGTGTTCGAACCGGGTGCGTTACTGGGGGGTTCTAAACAAAGTAAACCGGCCCCTGTTTTTTCAATCCGTTAAAGGATGATGGGATGGGCCATAGCGTTGGAGGTTTCTTTTGCCCCTTTTTTCGGCTTTTGGGGGGCTTTATGGGTGGTTGAAGATTGGGGGTTTTTGATCGAGGGAGAAAATACCCTGTACGTCAGGATATCTTGGGATATTTACTCGACCCACAACCGGGCCCTTTTTGGCAAGTTTTGTATTAGTTACTACTGACATCTCTGGACTTTTACAATCCTTATGGGAGATAGACGACATCATTTTCAATTGCGATGCGTTAAAAGTTGGAATAATTACGAAGTTGCTTGTCTTCGCTGAGCCCCTTTCTGTATAATTCCGTTGTCAGCGACAATAGACATTGTCCAGCGCAATGCCGAGGCACATTGTTCTACGACACGTGTAAGACGAGTTACCAAGAAAGCGGTACATCGTGATCGCAATCCCCCCTTTCGGACAGAATCGACCTGTTAAAAATATTTCCATAGAGCCAAGCCTGTAATAAATTCACGCAACGCATAATTCATGCGCAGCGACACCATCTCACCCCCTCGTCAGCATTACCGTCGCAATTGCACGGGAGGACGCGAGGTTGAAAGTGGAGCCGAGCCGGTACAAAGGTACCTACGGGGGGGATATGCCAGTCCAATTATAGGTGCATGTGTAGCGCTGCTTAGGACGTGCAGGGGCGTGCGCTTAGGAGACAAGCGTCCAGGAATTGTACTCCGGAAGTACCAGAGAAGCCATGTACCTGCCTAACAAAATAGCCCGAGCCCGAGCCCATGCAGCGGGGAGGGGTCGCTAGGTAGGTAGGGCGGGGGGCCCGGGCGTAATGGAATCCACACAGTCGCGGACGGGTGCGACTCCGCACGGTATTTACTAGGTTTCGAACGGGCTTAGTGTGGGGCTTACTTGACAACCCGCTAAGAAATTAATTTGACGTACCTACCTTCACTTTTTTTTCTGATGCGCCGGTGTCGCGAAGATGTAATGGCGACGCAAAAGAGCGCCGCGAGGGGCGTCCTCGGCGCCGGTACGAAACAATCATTAAACGGTTCGACAAATGCGAATGCGAATGCGACTGTGGTCGTGGAAGGGAATGAGGAGGAGGAACAGCCCACGCCATACACCCACGCGCTCGCCCGTCTCGAGCCCCTGCTCCCCGTCCTCGCAGGCCTCGCTCACCGCAATCGCAACCAGCACCGCCATGCCGCCTGGTGGCGATACTTCGGCATGCTTCGTCGCAACTGCGCCAAGCTCGTCGAGCGTCTGATCGCCGCCGGCGCCGCCGCGCGCAAGGCCGCTGCGCGGGCGGCTAAGGTTGCCCGGGCGAAGGGGAAGAAGCGCCGGCGCGAGGAGCTGGTTTCGGGGGAGACGAATGCGGATGTCGTGGATACTGTCCAGACGACGGAGTTTGAAGTCGATGCGGGTGTTGCGGCGCATGTGAATTGGTTGCGAGAGGTTTTGGTGCCGAAGTGTTATTTGTAAGGGGTTTTCTATATATCACTGTGTCGGAGACTAACACTTCATGCAGAGCCTTCTCCCAACTTACAGCGGACAACCAGTTCGCGACTCTCGGAGTCGTATTGTTAGGTGTATTAGCCCAGGTACAAGCAGCGTGCGAGTGCGTGATGCCGACGCCTGCAGTACCGGACTCAGAAACACCAGGATCCGATGTCAGAACGACAACCAGTGGGCAAGACCCTGCTGTACCTGCAGTTCAAAAGCAGGACGGCGGTGTCCAAACCGCGAATGAAGAAAGGACTGATGTCCAGGGAGAGGTAGCGGGCAGAACCATATCCCGCGAGGACGTCGAACGCGCAAGCAAGAAGCGCCAGAAGGAGAAGTTTAAAGAAGTCGAAAAGGGGGATGTGAAGAAAGTCACCCCGACAGAAAGTCCCGTGCCACAGCCTGATAAGAGCCAGACATCCTCATCTCGGGACATAAGCACACCAGAAGAGCCGCCAGCCAAGAAGGTTAAGATAGCGGTTTCAAAAGAGAAGCCAAAAGTAGCCTTGGACAAGGACAAAAAGAAAAAGAAGAAAGCCAAGAAGGGCGATGAGTTCGATGACCTGTTCAAGGGGCTCTTCTGAAGACTTACTCCTGTCAACATGTATAATAGCCATCAGTTCTGAGATGACCTCCAGTTTTTTGCTGCATAATACTTAGATTGCCAAGTCTACATCCAACTGTTGATGCTAGTTTCATATCACCTGTGCTTCTTCAAAGGATCTTGTAACCGGACAATACGCGGGTCTCCTCGCGGTCTTCGTTGTGAAGAAAGGAAGAGAGTAAGGGGGAAATAAGCCCGTCGTCTTCGATAAGTATACTTGTGAAGGTAGAAGTCGTTTCCATGCATAGGTACTTACTTGATTCGTCTATTACCAGCTCTAGGAACGTGCGTGGTAGGAGCTGAAGCAAATCCAGATATCTACATGTTGAGTGGTCCGGCGAGTAAATTGATCCATTATGTTTTACCCTTAAGTACGGCTGGTTGAATCATCACGATTTGATCTTATTTAGGGGAAGCAGAGAGCAAATAACAACATAGCATGTAACGATTCGTAGAATTCTATCTACGTAGGAGAAGTAACATAAGCAAGTTGGACCCGTTCCGAGTTCCCTCGCTCCAACTTATTCCCCAGTCCCGACTCCATAAGACGACCCCCCATTCCCTACTACCCCCTACCGCAAAATGCCCGGACGACGTACCCGGTACGTCAAGAGCATGATTGGCAGTGAGGCTCTGCCCTATGCCTCAAACATAGTGGCAATGTGGAGGATAATACCACGTCAGGCTGCTGCATATCGATATGGTTTCCAGCTTTATTGTGTCAGAGGGCGGTACGACCAGATACGGGCTCTCATATCACCAGAGCCAGTGGCAAAATAACCTCCAGTTGGACTTGGGGCGACGGAAATAACGCTGTTCTTGTGGCCTTGGAGCATCAACTGAGTGTAGCCGGTCCGCGGGTCCCAGAATTGCACACCGCGATCCTTCGATCCCGACATCACCCAGTTGGCATCGGGAGTAAGGGCCACACTAAGCACGAAGTCCTGTCTATGGTTAGCGTGATGAAGACGTGTCAAGGATAGGAAGAAACACTCACCCTATGACCTTCAAATGTCTTGATGCAGCGGCCTCCCTTGGGGCCCGAGTTACCCGGAAGTCTTGAGGTCGAAAGTTCCCACATCTTGATTGTCTTGTCCAGACTGCCACTGACAAGCTCCTTGCCACTGGGAGAGAACGCGACAGAATAAACACTGTCTTTATGACCGTCGGGTCCTTCCAGACGCTCCAAGAGGTATCCTTGGTGAATGTCCCAGACACGCACGCTCTTGTCCAGAGACCCTGCCGCCACATACTTGGTGTCGGGAGAAATAGCAACAGTGGTTACGCCATCTTCAATAGTGAGGGTCATAATGTTGATGCTCGCTTCAATGTCCCAGAGTCGCACGGTTCTATCGCCACTGCCAGATGCAATGAGCCGACCATCTCGAGCAAAGTCGAGCGAGTAGATGTCTTGCTCGTGGCCTGCGAAGGTGTTGCGAATGGTACGGGTCGCGATATCCCAAACCTATACATACAACGTTAGTATATGTGATTAAGGGGCAGAGTCATGGACGCTTACTCGGATAAGTTTGTCTTCAGCACCAGTAGCAAGATACTTGCCATCAGGACTGAAGCAGACACTGCGGATGTAGAGATCACCCGAGATCTCGGCGTCCTCATCTTGCAGAACGCAGACTTTTTCACCACTGATCACTTCGTAAATCTGCGCAGATCGGTTGCATCCAGTGGCCACGTATTTTCCATCGTGGCTGAATCGAACACAGCAGACTACGCTTTCATGAGACAAGGTGTGAACGAGATCGACGTCCAACACACGAGGGACGTGCTGGTTGAAGATGACGAACCAGTCATCACGTGTCTTCTTGACGTGTGCGGGGACACGGTCGGGATCGAGCTCGCCCAATGCATTGTTGACCATGGCGCCCTGGGGTGGGTGAACAACCCTGTGATCCGGCGTGGGATGATTGGGAACCTGAGGCGATGCGCCAGGGCCGGCATACGGCAGAGGCGTGTTAATCTGTGGGGTGGCTGGACCGCCAGCAGGAGGCCGTCCAATTCCGCGCTTCGCTGGACCCGGAGAAGCGGTAGTCTGTGGTGCCTGACCAGGGAAACCGTTTGGTCCAGGACCTTGGCCGTAGCCAGGCTGGAATGGAGGGGCTTGGGAGGGCGGCGGTGGAGGTGGCGGCGGACCCTGAAGGCCAGGGGGTGGCTGCGGCATCTGGTGCTGGGCTCCGGGCGGCTGGTGCTCGGGAGGCGGCGGCTGAGGGGGCAAACCGGCACCTTGACCTCCCTGGCCAGTCATGATACCGCCAAAGAGGTTGTTTCCAACACCGATTGACGGCGGCGGAGCGGATGGACCGCCGTGCTGAGGCCCAGGCATACCAGGCTGCGGAGGACCACCTCCGCGAGCCGCATCGAGCTGGCGACGAAGAAGATTGATCTCCTCATCATACCTGTGACACGTCAGGAGGAGCCCAGCAACAACCTCGTTATCGGTGAGACATTGGTCACTTACTTTTGCTTTATGCTCATGTGAGCTTGCTCCAGTTGATACACCTTATCCCGGATGAGCGAGGCCTCTTGAACCTGTTGTTGGACTACGAAGCAATCAGCATCTTGTCTTCATGGATCTCGAGGTGGGAGGGAAAGGTGGTAAAGGAAACAAGAAAGAAACAGGTGGACGATCGATTTAAGCACTCGCGATGTCCGTGGGGCGGTGGTGTAATAATAGACCAAATGACGTACTCTGCTGTTCGTAGCTCTCATTCATGCGAACCTGACTCTCGAATTCGCTGCGAATCTGATCCAGTAGCTCGTTGAGCCGAGCTGCGGTGCCCGGCAGGGCGCGGTGCGGGTACATCGACATGATGAGCAAGGGTCGAGGACACTAAACCCGCATAAAACAACCGTGTAGGCACGCTCCGATGGAACTGAGATGTCTAGTATAGGCGTCGGGTTGGCGACGGAGACGTTCGTTGGCCTCTGAAGAGACAGAGTGTTGCTGAGGGCGCGAGTGCACGTCGCGACTGAATCAGGAAAAAATTGTTTCGGTCAGAATTGAAGCGTGTTCCTCGACTCGTTTGCAAGGGTGTGAAGGGTTCGGTGCAGCATACAGAGAGAGAGAGTTGACCTTGTCAAGGCAATTGCAGTGAGTAGCGGTAGTACTAGGCGAGGCGTCTAATGAACAATGTCAAGCCTTGTCAGACGCCGATGAGCATAGTTGTTGATGCCTCTCGATAGGGACGCACGATGCATGCGAGGTCGTGCCGCTGAGTCGGGTCGATGCAATGTTCGCGACGATGCCCGCTGGGCGAAAGCAAGATAGAAAGAAGGATGTGTGTAATCAATGGGGATAGAAAGGGGTTGGAATCTAGTTCGGTGCTGGCGCTGGAGGAGGAAGAAGAAGAAGAGACAGCAGAGTGGATGGGTTGGATGGGAAAGAAAGAGGAGCTAGACCTGGACTGAGCGCGCGGCTTCTTGTGAGTCCCCATCCTTCAACCTAATCCTAGCCGGTAAAAAGTACTTTGTACCCGCAACCTTCCTTGCGGGCCTGCCCACGCTAGCTAATTGTGAACGTACCGATGTATTTCGTACCTGTAGCCTGTAGGCAGGTGCGGTGCGGTACGGTACGTTATGTAATCCGTATCTGGTAACCCTCCATAATCAACCAGATTTCGTTGGACTGCAGCTGCCCATGCCGTAGGTGGGCAGTGGGCGCTACACTAGACCCACATTGCTCGGTGCGCTAGGCTGTATCAGGAATAGTGTCATGAGCTTTCAGGCTTCTGCAGCGTTGTACCAGTGTTTTATCGTACCTAAGGTCTGTACGAGAGGTACTCGTAGGTATCAGGCACAATCAGACGGAAACGTTGGTACTTCGCAAGAATTTGGTTTTTTTTCTGAGTCAGGCGTAGCGTTTTTTATGTAAAGCTCACTAGCCCGTATAGGCAGTACTTTAGGGCCCTGCAGTGTTCCGTGTGCCATATACAACCAGGTACGCTAGACCAACCTCACCGTGTCCCTGTAATAGTGCCCGGTTGCAGTACGCGCAGAGTACAGTAGGTATTCCGTACATGACGGCACGGTAAGTTCATGCACGGGATGATAGGATAACATTGTAAGTCGGAGGACATGCCTACTGTGTTGTGACACACGCAGCCTTGAAACGGAATAGTACAGAAAAGAAAACGAGTCGACATGGATGATTAATCCGCTAGGAGGTACCTACCTCCAAGGCTCGGCCTGTCAGGTTGGTTCAGCCTTCCCCCCATTACATATGTACCTACCTACTCATAGTACCAGGCAGTAGGCCAGCCAGTCATTCCGTTTGATGATATATGTACCAGATAATTACTCGTAGGCACCTGCCTTTGCGTACGGTGCCAAATAGTGGGCACTTGTACCGGAAGTGAACCTTTACGGGAAAGAACCTACCTAGATGGGTTAGGTGTCCATGGAAATTACCAAAGTGCAGTCACGGAGCTAAACTCAAAACTTTATGCTCTCGAAAGAACCCTTTAGCGTGGTTACCCACACAAGTTTTACTTCCAACTTCCCAGAGACCACAGCAACGGTATCCACAGTTACTGGGTTAGGGTGGAAGCGCAACAGCGCTTAGGTAATCCGCACTAGGGCTTCAGGAAGCCTCTGGTCTCAGTCTCGACAGTTGTTTCCCAAGTACGAAAGGTAAATCCATAACTCCCGTCAACAGGTGCATTGATACAACCGTTTTGATATAGGCCTCACCTGGCTGTAGCTCAACTCATAGCTCGTGTTGACCTAGGCTACCTTGGTTCTTTATACTTCCCGTCGTACGTTTTGAAAGAAAAGTACTGCACCGAAAGTGCCGTATGCGACGTTGGGGAATTATGTACTGAGACTCTACGAAGTACGAGTACTTGTGAGTTGTAGGCAGGTAATGCCCCGTGTACCTATTTGTATGATTCAGTGGTTCTCCAATCACCAGGTCGGTTCAGTGCTTGTACTACGCAGTCCCACTGGAAGGCATCACACGGTGCGCATGGTCTGTTACTTACCGTACAGATCGGACGCACCGTGCGAAGCATTCAGCAGTGCTAATTACGAGTCGGTATCGTTCTGGCAGGTGACATCGACTGTGCAAAGCAATCTCTACTCATGTACAAGTAAACCAATCTCTACGATACTCATGTAAACCTACCGATGCAGCGTACCGGTAAGTATAGGTATAGGTACCTATTTAGGTTAGACCACATACCAGTCGACAAACATCTACGAGTACATACCCCTATCGCACTAACCGCTAATGGCTAATACTCGAGGTTTGGCATTCATAAATATCGCTCGGTACGAAAGGAGAGGCAGTACGGAGTACGGATTATCAGGTAGCGGCATGAACAGGCAGCTAAACCAGTCAAAAAACCTGATGTGTATTGCCTTGGGCAAATTCACGTCGAAGCGTGCGGTAAGGTATTTTAGGTCGGTATTCGTTGCACCTACGAGTAACTGGTTGTTGCCTCACATGAGTTAGATGTACCTATCGTACTTCGTGCTACCTACTCGTACACACTCTATCCGCACTCCTTGAGAACGCCAACCTGCACGTATCACGATTAGGTAGGTGTTGTGTATGAATAACGTGATGATACTAGGCAAAGTACTTCGTAACTGTCCACCGAAAGCTGGTAGGTAGTCAACACATACGATATTCCGTACGCCGCTTACAGGCGTTACGTTGTGTTACCCCTAGACTGATCGGTGCTGAGTAAGTCCGTGTTCACCCCCGGCCGTCAACATAGCCAGTCACAAACCCTCGCGCTGATCTCAACAAATAGGAATCCTCCCAGCTCCAACTTCAATGCACGACGGAGATTAAGTCTTTCCCCTTCTGATTAAGCTGATTGCTGGTTGGTCTGGCAAACTAGGGAGGTGACGCGTAGGTAGTTGTACTTGTAGAGAGTCGGAAGTAGAGAATACATCGCTAAGCCGCCGAGTTGTGCTTCGTACAACATACCCTACCCACAAGAGTGAAATGGCAGGCACGAATTACCTAGTGCACAACCAGTTGGAATTCCCATATCCCGCACCTGCCTACCTATCATCACCGTGTATCCCGTAATACGGATTACGAAATACCTCGGAACCACACGCTGACGTCTGGAACGGAATATTTGCTTCGTAGACCGTAACTACCGGTAACCGTCAATTTTCACGATTGATTACCGTTCAAGGCAAACCGTACCGACCTACATGATGTAGCAAATCTGTAAACTCCCGTCACCACATACCGCATCACCCATCCCCAAACACATGCACTGCTGAAGTTTACCCTATTCGAAACCAGCGCGCGTGGCCGTCTACATTGCATTGCAGCTGAATTGGCATCGACTCATAAAGGCAAATATGACTGCGTAGCCCCGTGACAGGCTATACATACCACAGTTCGACTTTCAAGTCGGTCAATCGTCCGATATTATCTTGCAAAAACATCGGCCTCCCGCCGACGTACGCTGTGAAGTTCAATTGAATCATAGCCCCCCAACCAAACAGAGGGCCTTGGGCCAGCCAAACGAGTCAGGTCAGTCCCAGGACGGCAAGTCCCGAGAGTATCCCCAGACTCTCTGCTCCGCGGAACATCGTCAATTCAGTTTGCGGAAGTCCATTCAGGCTCAAACTTCCCGGATGCCGCGTTGCAGATGAAGAGCAAACTTGCCTTAGGCGTGCTACCTTCATGGGGACGTGGTGATACTCAGGGGTCTCGCACGTCGCTATACAGCAAGATCCGCAGTTCAAGCCTCTACTTAACAAGGTCGACAGTGCCTCGACACCATACATACCTCTGAAAGACAGCCCTCTATTCCGTACGTCGATGCACCTACGGAATAGTGAATAGGCACTAGGGCGTACGAGCAGAAGGCACCGCGGTGACCTTACTAAACGGTACTAGGCTCTTGTTTCGGGCGGCCACAAATTGGTTCGAAAGTGGTCAAAATGCGGCAGAGTGCGTGTCTAGTACAACTTGGTACCTAGCTGGCCTGCGCGGGAGCCTCGACATGATACCTAACCCAAAGGCCCCAGAGGGGACAACGAGCCTCCAATCCCCGTTACCGACCCTAGGGGTGGGAACACTGATGGTCCTAGCCTGCCGTGGTTAGGCGTCTGCTCTTAGGGCACAGGGCTCTGTCATGCAGAACTGGATGTTGACGGCGGGGGTGGCGACTCGTTTCCGCGCACCAGGGCAGGGTTCTCGTGAGAGAGGAGAGCAGCAAGCAGTGGTTTACCGTTTGACAGCTCTTGTCCACGAGTATTTGACACATGTCTTTTACCCGACAAACGATGCACGTCACTGCGGAAGGAACAAAAAAAGTTCCCAACAACGTGGGATTAAGCGGTATCGCGAAGAGCAAAAGAGTACGAAAAAAAAAAGATGCATCAGCCGTGAATCGAACACGGGGCCCATCGATGGCAACGATGGATTTTACCACTAAACCACTGATGCTGATTTCATGCTTGGCGCTTGATGGAATAGCGCCGTCGAAATGGAGACTAAGTACGAGGTGCGAGTCAACTAGCCCCATCTAGATGTTATCAGTCTCCCGATAAACAATAATCCGAGGGTGATTGTGAACGAAGTTGAGTGTAAAGCTGACCATCTCCAAAGAGATCGGGATTACGCCGACGGGTTGTGGAGTTGAGACCTCGAGGAGGCACTCCCGCGCGTCTTATTCTCCATTGTCTAATCCGTAATCACGGCAAGACAGTTCAGGGCGACATGTTCCAAGACAATCTCAGATAGTCGAACCGGATACCCCAAGTCGAAGTAAGGAAAGACACGTCTAGATTGTTGAGGTGACGCGGACTCTGCCGCTGAATTCCTTGCAGATTGCTCCCTTCGGACATGTATAGGTGGTAGTCCAGGACTCGGACAGCCTCACTCCATGTCCTGTTGGGGTCGATATCGATGGGTTCTTGGATATATATCCATAACAGGCGAGTCCGCGCTTCATACTCAAGGTGCATGCATATGCTGTGCCATATATCTCGTCGCTGTCGACGAAAACAACATTCCCTTAATGTCGTTTCCGGCTTTGGAATAAACCTCCACGAGATCTTCTACGAATTTCTACCATCATGATAGGCTTCATATCGCCCGGATATATTAACCCTGCTGACACTCCCTTCCTCAAGGTTCTACCTGTATCCTGCATGCGAGGCTGCCATGCAACCCCGTAAAAGTCCTCTCATGCGCCTCAGATCCGTATATGTCTACCCCGAGGGTCATCGACGCAGACTTTACAGAACCACATATGTACTTATGCATCCCCGTTAAAGGGAAACAGTGTCCGTCCCTCCTCACAAGACCTACGTATGTAGGTTTCACCGTCGCATCGGCTTACTTACATCCAACATAGCCGGGCCGGGATGCCAAATTCGCGGGGGCCAAGATTGCCTACGAATCTGCGGCGAAACGACATGGGGCGAAAGTCTCGGCAGTAGGCATGTATGTGTATGCATGCGTAGGTCGTGTGTGCATGGTGCTATGTACAAGACTTTGTTGGGAGTTGAGCGAGATATACATACTCGTACATAAACGCAGGCAGCAGCAGCAGGCTGAGTTTTCGATGCAGCGAATGGGGTCGTTGACCGAAAGTGCGGGAGTAAGATGAGTTGGACACGGGAGAACGTTACGATGGATGGCCTTCGTGTTTGTCTATTCTCGAAAGCCACGTCGTATCGGGAAGACGCTGTACACCAGAGGGAGGACCATTAAAGGCATCTTCTCCGCATTGCCACTCTCCTCGCTTTTTCTACATGTGATCGATTGCCTATGTTGAGGCAGGTCTCGGTGAACTCACTGGAGATGAGTATTCGTCAGGTTTTCGCCGCCACGATGACCGCAGGCCAGGGGAGAAAGGTTTTCAAGACTGGATTGATATAAACGATATTCGGTTGGGAGTCTTGATGGAGTTTCATCCGACTCTAGCCAGTCGGATATTCAGGCTGACGAATAATGGCCGATGTTGGCATTCGAGTTTGAGCCTCAACTTTGGGGTAAGAGATGAGACCTATGATCTAGTGTATTATGAACGATGAGTCGGTATTATAAGATGTGACAAATTGGCCACATGATGATTGGCATCACGTTTTCACCCTATATTGGCGAAGATTTCTGATCCATGGTGGAAGTATAAGACATAACTCCAAGCAGCGGTCGGATGTTGTTGTCTTCAAACCCATAAAACGGATCTCATATTCTGACGATGAGCGACCCGGTGACACGGATAAGTTGAGCTGATGTTATGGTATCGTGCTACTAGAGAATAGAAACTCATATTGCGCGTAAAGACCAAACACGACGCTTTAACTCACAGAGAAGTGTCTCGAAGAATGAGAGTGATGGATGCCCCATCATGTATTGGGCCATGCATGAAGCAGATGCCGACTATTTTATCACTCACACGGAATGATCTCACATCACCTGAAGGATCCACCTCGGAGATCCATCGGGTTGTTCGGAGCTGTAGTAGTGTAGTGGTTATCATTCTAGCCTTCCAAGCTTGAGACCGGCGTTCGATTCGCCGTTACAGCATTCTTTTTTTCATTTTTTCTCATTTGGATCGGGTCACCGATTCATCAATTCTTTTTGCGCGTTTGGTTTTGATGATGAGATACGCAATGCGAATCGATGAGAGGTCGTGTCTCAAATCGCATGAGTCAACTCGACACTGTCTGCGCATAGCGGCACCTTCACGAGCGGTGCTGTCCTCTGTCATAAACATACAGTCAAGAGCTGCGACTGACTCGTACAGGCGCCGCCACCTTCATGCGCTTTCTAGCAATGAGCTGTCGCCAGGTTTCATATCCCGTCTCGCTAATGCAAGGAACCAAGTGAGGCGCCAGTGAAACGATAAACGACAGGACAACATGACTTCTACGGCGTAAGTCACAGCGAAGAAACACCAGTCAAGCTCTGAGCTGTATGAATCGCGAATCGAGTTCCGCTAATCGCGCTGTCATAAGTTGCACTCGTAATGACTCAATAGACACCGTCATTTTTCGATGATGGCTGCGATCTTTGTCGGGCCGCTTGTTGGTCAGTTCGGTTCGATCCGATACTTACATACTTTATCTTCAATGCAATGGCCTATGCGCATCGGTCGGCAGACGCATCACTTGAATACTGATACTCCCCTACTCACTGGTCCTGAGCGCAGGTGTAAGACACAGCATTTTTTTCTGACTCGAGTCAATGACTGTTTGATTCGTACTGGTGCATTCGTAGCTCATGAGTTCGTGACGCCGTTATTCAAGATACTGAGAGCAATGGCAAGAGTCCATTAGTCCGTAACAGATGATATCCCATGAGGTGATCAAGCTGGACTCGACGGTGATACCCCTTTGACTATACAGCGTACTATTGCGACAGTCGTTATCTCTCACTTCGACTACGGAAATCCACAAACTGGCCGAGATTTCGATAGCATACGATAATGGGCGATCGACCATACGATGTCTCGTCGAGCGTGAGCCTGAGTATTGATACGTAACTTGATCCAATGACGGAACTGTTCCAATAGGCGACATAAAAAGTGGACTGTCCTGGTATCTGACAGGCACGGATGGATCTCTTCTTGGAGTTCATCGGGATTTGATAAGATTATCTGATATGCCGGCACGTCCGGGTATGTGACCGTGGACATACGTATCGTACGCCTACAGACGCAGCGATAAACAGAGAGTCGCGATGTTGAGTGATCTTACCCGGTTTGTCACCGTTTGTGAGCTTGAACAGACCGACTTCGTGCAACTCGCACCCGCCAAGCGGGCATGCTATTGACGGAATTGCTCGATGGCTACGATAAAGTGGTGTGTTCGAAGGATAGAGCGCATCCGGATCGAGAGAAGGTGGCAAGATGTTTTTTTGTTTTTGGAGTAGTGCAGGCAGCACGAGGCAGCAGTACGTACACTTTATACTGGCATCGCCCCGATACGAATACGAAAACGGCAAGAATGGGTGACCGGGTGGAATGCGATGGCATGACCGTCTGTTTTGCAGCAATGTTAATTGGGTCCCAATCTGCCGGAATTCTTGACTTCCAGTGGTGTGATTGGGCCCAGAGCCAATAGGGAGCTTCGGTTTGGGGCTGCAGCAGGGCGCTGTAATGGCGTTATGCTGCATGGCCAGAGGGGGCACGGGTTTATACCATTTCAGCATGGATCATCGGATTCAACCAGGCGAAAAAAACATTCGGGTTCTGGTTGGTGACACACATTCGTGTTCGCATTGTCAAATAGTATGTATGTACTCGTAAATAGGAAAGATCGAAAATAGGGAAAAAAAAGCAGTCAACACACGCAATTCCCATTTTCTCTTATATATCGAGACCGGCGCATACACGGCAAAGCACGCAGGATCTCGTATAACCAGAGGTGACTGAGGTCGTCAGCAATTCCTTAAACGAACAGTCTTTCAGGGGTCACCAGCTCGGCTTAAACGATTCCGTCCGGTCCCTGGCCTGAAGTTAATAAACGAACCGAAGCTCGGGTGGATTTGGTTGTTCCCGTCGCCTTTCGAAAGCGCGCCTTCGGGATTTCCACCGAACGACTAAACTGCTTTCCACCTTCACATCCACTCTTCCGCTCTTTATCTCCCATCCTAACGCGAATCGGAGTGGCATGCATCAAGCGTTCTAGAACAAAAACAACGATCTCTTAAGAGCCTTCAGCCCATAATTACTCGTACCCACCCACTCGCTCGCTGCCTTTCATTCCACCTGTCAAAATACCTACCTACTACGAACAATAATCGCATTTCCCATTCTCCTGCTGTATTGCGCATCCGGGCCTTGCATTCTCACATCCAGCCTGTCGCGATTCGAACAAGACTACAGTAGCAGCCATGGACGTCGTCCTTGAGGTCTGGGATACCTATCTCGGCGACTATGTCTTCTCTCACGCCTACCCGGCGGCGCCAATTGCGTCCGGCTTCCTAGATGTTTACAATGCGACGACATCGTCATGGCAGTACAAGCCTGCGTCCGCTTATATCCAATTCGAACCCTCCCAGTACGCCTACATGAGTGCCTGGGACAGAGACAACATCTACCGCCAGGCTATTTCGCTCTGGACCATCACCTTGTATGCAAAATATCCCAATCTCTCGCCTTGGGCGCCAACCTCAAACTGCCATTGTCTTCTCTAATACTGACTCCTGCCAGCATCTTTGGTTTCCTGCTGTACTTCGTCTTCGCCTCTCTCTCGTACTGGCTGGTGTTCAACAAGAACGCCAAGAACCACCCCAAGTATCTCAAGAACCAGATCTCCATGGAGATCAGACAATCGATCGAGGCCTTCCCCGGCATGGCCTTCCTCACGACCATCTTCTGGCTTCTCGAAGTCCGCGGTCACACGAAGCTGTACGACACCCCTGCTGAGGGTCCCGGCATGTGGTACGAAGTCATGCAGTTCCCATGCTTCCTGATCTTCACCGATGCCCTGATCTACCTGATCCACCGCGCCCTGCACCACCCATTGATCTACAAGCACCTGCACAAGCCTCACCACAAGTGGATCATGCCGACGCCCTTCGCCTCGCACGCCTTCCACCCCGTCGACGGCTTCTCGCAGTCCTTCCCCTACCACCTGTACCCGATCCTGTTCCCGCTCAACAAGTACGCCTCGGTCGCGCTCTTCGTCTTCGTCAACTTCTGGACCATCATGATCCACGACGGCGAGTACGTCGCCGACAGCCCCGTCATCAACGGCGCCGCCTGCCACACCATGCACCACCTCTACTTCAACTACAACTACGGCCAGTACACGACGCTCTGGGACCGTCTCGGCGGCTCTTACCGCCAGCCCGACGCCGACCTGTTCGACAAGGAGAAGAAGATGAGTGCCGCGCAGTGGAAGCAGCAGGCCCGCGACATGGAGCGCATCGCCAAGGAGGTCGAGGGCGCGGACGACCGCGTCTACGCGCCCCAGGAATCCAAGAAGAGCCAGTAAATGACTCGAATGACCATTGATTTATTTTTATAATCGCCGTGTTGCCTCCATCAGACTGGAGGCTTTTCCGCCACGGACGAGAGAACTATTTTCTACGCTTTAAGTAATGAAGCAAAAAGACTTTCGGGAAAAGATCCTCCTCCCCTTCCCACTCGCCCCAAAATAGCACGCTTTGATTCAAATATATTATATATCAGAGCAAAGAAATTCGTAATGAGTCGGAAAGAAGGTTTTTAATTTTACCCGTGGAATGATGAGAGAAAGAGAAGTAATGATTATTTTCGCCCCAAGACCAGAAGAATATTTAGGGGATAAAAAAGAGTGAAAAGAGAAAATTGTACGATTTGTATATAGTATGAAAAGTGCGTTACGCATCGGTTCTTTTTTTCTCTCCTCCTTGTTTGGGCGGGATTAGCCGTCCCGGCATGAGCATCTACTCGTACATATCGAGGATGATGCTGGCGAGATGCATGAGGGCTGAAACCCCCGCTGCTAGACCAATCAATCAATACATATATCTACCGAACCATTCAGTTTCGAAATCTACGTGGTGATAATGAATTACAGGTTGCTTTAAGGGTGTAGGAAAAGTCATGAGTTTCAGACGTGGATGAGTATTATTATCTTACAAGTCACGAAGTCTTCCCATATATGCTTATGAGTTTCTCAAGAATACCTGACAGAAGTACCAGTCTCTTACAGCAACAAAGCTGCCTGTCCATTTGATTGATTGATGTCAAGATGAATATATTAAGAGCAAATAAAGTGTCACGTCAATTGTATGAAGAATGAGATAAATAAGTCTCGTCCGCGCCAGGCGAACAAAAGTAGTACAAAGTTCTAGTAAGAGGAGAAAATCCGTGTTGACAAGCAAATGCGAGCCTGCTGACAGGGGGAGGGGGGCCCATTATGTGTCACGATGATGAGGCCACTTCGTCGAGGCTGAGCACTTCCCCCTTGATGGTCGATGATCTGGCATGTCCGGAACAGCATGTGTTCCTCCCCGCCCTCCTAATGCCGGGCTTGCTTGGTAACCGAAAACGCTCCAAACCCGCGCGCAAAAATCGATCTGCCGTAAACTCCGTAGCCAGATGACAATACTAAAGAAAAAAGCGCGAATGCCCTCGCGTGTGGTGTGTGTGGTTTTGTTGTAATGTGTTTGTTCCGCCGAAAAAGACCTTCCTACCAGTAGGAGCCGTGCCTGCTCTACCCCCCTCGAAGCTCCTATTCCCATCGTATAAAGTCGGTCGCGTTGCTCGAAGCTATTTTGCGCCGCAGTTCCCCCCGTGGAAAATCTCACCTATCGAAATCACGAAAAGCTGACGAACTTGGGATCGCGCGGCCGGCCATCAGGCCCAATACCATTGGCCTTGAACCGCTGCTCCATGTAAACGCGTCTCGCCTCGTCGAAGCGCATGCGTCGCTTCTTCATGATCTTGAGGACCTCAGCCTTCGCGGCATCGTCGAGACCCGCGCGCGAATCCCCGGAGTCGACGTTGCCCGCGAGATCGAAGTTGCTGCTGGAGAGGCCGGCTTCGATATCGCCGGCAAAACTGTTTGGCAGGCGCGAGTAGATATATGAGGTCCCTGGTAGTTCTGGGAGCAAGGGCAGCCACGAGTTGCGCGTCAGGTAGAGGACGGTGCCGAAGACGAGGACTATGAAGGTCAGGCCGTAGAGGAGATACATGGTTTCTTTCGGTTCTCTTTTTTTCTCCCTTTTACTTTTCTGTACTGGGATTTGTTCGACGGTTGATATGGCCGAGTATTATTCCGTAGAGAGCTTGAAGTCGCGCGGTCGAGGATAGGAGGGGCGGTTTTAATGAGGCGGGAATTATTGCGTAATAAATCGGCGCAAGTCAAATCTCGGGAATTGGCTGGAATTAGAAGAAGGTGGTGAAGTAGAAGTGAGACGAGGAGTGGTGAAAGAAAAGAAAGAAGAGAATTGTTCAATAAAGTGAAAGAATCTTGTAAGAAGAAAGGCCCTTGTTCAGGCCATTTGCAAGAAGCCGTTTGGAGATCTGCTGGCTTATTGTGATGATGAGCAGGTAAGACCTCCCAAGTGATGGAGCCATGGCTTGCTCGCAGATGATCAACCTCGTCGAAAGTGTCCGCGCGCTAAATTTACGTACCGTATTGATGATGTATTGCACTGTAGTTTTTACGGTGTCTTGGCACACTCAGTAGAGGCATTTCACCCCGTCTTATGAATTCTTCAATTCGGCATTGTGTAACTAGGAATAACATGAAGATTACCCACCTCAAGGGGCCCTAATCCAAATTGAGCGAGTTAAGCGATGCCCGCACGATCTTTGTCTGGGTATGAAGATTGAAATCAGAAGCAACAAGCAAGCATCAATCCCCGTTGACATCACCATCCTTCACGCCACCCTCAAAGCCGATATTCAAAATGGCCTCTTCTCAGGTTTCCCCCGACTTGATCTGGGCTATTGTCCGTAAGTTTTGTTGAAACCGCCAATTTCAGCAGACTCGACGTCGAGATGTGCGATTTCATGCCATCATGAAACTAATGGCCGGCCGACTTCTTCAGGCAACAACAACTCCTTCCTCGTCAAGCGCCAGGGTGGTGTCCAGTTCTCCCGTGACCCCCTTAACTTGACCAACAAGAACTCCCGCAAGGTATGGATGGAATTGAAGGGCTCCGGCGATCTGGACATATAGCTAATACATTTGATTTACAGTGGGCTGGTTTCGTCAACGAGAAGGTACGAATATAAGGACTACTATTACGAATTCACTACGATGTATCGAGATCAGTCGAGGCTCACTATGGAATTTGAATAGGCCGTTGGTGTTGTTGCCAACGAGAAGGGTGGCGTTAAGGTCTTGAGCAAGAAGGCCTCTGCTGCCCACACCCCCGCCAAGGCTACCATCGTCACTGCCTACAACGGCAACAAGTCTACCCGCAAGTGAGTGCCTCCGAAGGACATCTTTCCAGGCCACCAGGAGGCTTTGAATGGGGAGCAAGACATGTTGACATATATCAGGACCTTCGTTGCTGTTGCCAACCAGACCGCTAAGCGCGGCTACCGTGGTGACCTCCGCCAGGCCGCCGTTGCCCGTGCCTCCGCTATCCGCAAGGCCCAGAAGGAGCCCAAGGCCACCCCTGAGCCCAAGCTCCGTGGCTCCAAGGCCAAGAAGGCCTCCGCCTAAATACGACGATGAGTTGGTGGACGGATCTGGAAGGACAGAAAGGGGCTTCGATCTGAGGGACATGGCAAAGTATTAGAATTGGAGGCTGAGATTGGGCCGGGTAGTCCCCCTAGCAACCAGACATTACGATTTGCACCCATCCAGGTCGTTGCTCACAATCAAAGAAAGTAAAAAAACACTTACAGATCACAGCCCCTTCTCCACTGTTGAGTGTGTCTTCCATTTTCCTGTTTCGGATTTGATTGCAGCCCTGCGTGCTTCTATTCGGCATTATTGGGCACGAACTCACCCAACGTGGCCGTCCAATGGTGAAGCCCATGTGGGAACCGAATGTCCCAACTTGACACAACCAACATGTGAAATGATGACTTTGGAGTCGAATAGCCGGTACGCTGTTCCTAGCTTCCTATTACGAATCCTAAGCGAGTAGGCTGTTTGTTGGGTTCAACCGTTGGAATGTTTGATGTTACAAACAGGCTCCCGGTTATCAGACGGACCGGATGCCTATTGAGACTCTCAGGCTCGGCATGTAGGAAAAGTTCAAGGCATCCATATGTAACGGCCCAGCCCTGGGTTCCGGTACTCGGAGAGTAACATCGGAGACATCTGGAACCGCCTTGGGTTAGTTTGCCCCGTGCCGGTCTAGATTTCTCGGCTGGACACGGAAATAATACCACAATCATCACAGCGCCGGCAATCCTTAAGGACTTTGCCTTGGTAGAGGTCCACAGGCGCCCGTCAACATGCATGCATCGTCGATTTAGCATGTACATATTCCTGACCGGAAGAACTCATGCATTAAGTACGATGTCTCAACGAGATCCATACCATGTGCAGGAGGTAGGTATTCCATACAGAAAGCCCACTGCACCTGCGCAGTCTTTAAATATCGGGTGCTAGTATAAAGGGGTTATATCTTCAACTTGACATCACCCTCATGTTGAGCGTAAGTACCTCCTTGATTCGACCTCAACTTGCCTCGTACGTAATAACGCCTGCCTCAACGACAACTCATGAAACAACCAAGACTCACTACCCCTGATTGTCTGACCATATTCGTAGCAATCCGTGACTAAAGTCTTTGTGCAATTGTAAATCCGAGGCATCAAGCATCAAACAAACAGACAAAATGGGTCGGTAGGAGCGGTTCAAACGCGGCGTTTTTCTCCTTCATGTTTCTTTCCAATATGTTCCGTAAGGGTGCCAACCGTGGGGTTCCGAAAAGCACTCATTAGTGCCCGCTCCCATACTTTTTAGGCCCGAAACCAGATGACGGATCATGTATGCGTCGTATGCAGCAGCCTCCAGGGGTAACCGGAATTTCCCATTCGACGGGAATCCATTGGCTCTGCGGGGTCAGATGCTCGTCGAATTTTTGACGGCTAGAATAATTATGTCCTAATTCGTACCTCGATGGGGGCAGTAACGGCCGTAAGCCCACGAGGATTCCAACGTGTCTACCTGGGAACACAACGACGCGGAGATCTTGATCCTTCTCATGGCGTGTGAAATGGATGCGAATACGTCCGGAAAACGGAATGGGTATGCGATCCGTCAGTTTCGAACGGAAAGATTCATGCATTGAACGCAGGTCATTGCGCTAGTGCATGTATTCCGTACGGCATGTTCCTGACTAAGCTATATTTATAACAGGCACGGAGACGTTCGGAGTTTGCACTCGTAGGACAGGATGACAGGCAGGTACATACATCTTCATTCCTTCACGGGAGGTACCTCCCTGGTGTGGGAAACCTCTCGTGCTATGGAAGGCGCTGCTAGTCGTCCCACCTTTTCCCCGGTCTCGCTGGGGGGCCTGGGGCTCACTACCATCCCGTACTACCTATTAGATAGACTGGCGTCGACGGACGACAATTGCTACGGGAGGCACGTTCCACCCTGAATGGGGGGCAGCTCCCTACCTACCTTAGGTACCCATGCTTCGTGCTTTCCCGAATGGCCTTAATTACCTGCTATGGGAGCACCCTAGCTCGAGAACCTGGTGGGGTAAATTGGTAGGTATCTGAGTAAATTACGAGTAGTAGTATCTAGGGGCACTCACGACCGAGAGAACCCCGCATTACATCAGGCGTCCCATCGGCCTTATCTTCCGACCTTCTTCTTCACTCCCGACTCATCACTCACTCAACTCACTCAACCAACATCTTCCCACCTGAACCACCTGCACCACCCTGAACCAACCTTACCCCGGCCTACGCTAATCCGTAGAGTATCAAGCAAAGAAGGTTCGTGCCTAAAGCTTCTCGCCATACGTGTTCTCATCCCGCCAATCCAAGATCCCCGAGCCATTCTTCTCTGTGCGCGAAACTAAGAAGTCATCGCCCGGTCGAACCTTTCGATTCACATCCCATCCAGTCCCATCGAGTCCCTGACTAACCGTCGCGTCTCCTGTCGTTAGCTATCTTAGTCTCACTCCGTCAACTCCACAACGACTATCAAGATGGTTAAAGCTGGTAAGCACGCCCGCCCGCCCAATCCCCGAGTTGCCGATCTCATCGGCATCTGCACGGTTTCGTGATGCCATCAATTGGCTGACATGGTGATGTGATAGTTGTCGCCGGCGCCTCGGGCGGTATTGGCCAGGTGAGTAGACAGATCAATCTCTTGAAACTGGACGCCTCAAGATGCGATCACGCAGAAGAGGAGGGAGAGAGAGAGAGACAGCGCGAGAGCGAGACACAGCTAACATCTGATCCCGACAGCCTCTCTCTCTTCTTTTGAAGCTGAGCCCCCTCGTCGATGAGCTTGCGCTCTACGATGTCGTCAACACCCCCGGTGTCGCTACCGATCTCTCCCACATCTCTTCCACCGCCGTAAGCTTCTTTCCACCCGCATGTGCGCTGCGGAAAGGCAGAGTCTAACGCAAACCACAGAAGGTTACCGGCTACCTCCCTAAGGATGATGGTGGCAAGGCAGCCATGAAGGACGCCGACATTATTGTCATCCCCGCTGGCATTCCCCGTATGTGTTCACCACGATTGACTCTTTTCCGTGTTCGCTGACATAGTTCCAGGCAAGCCCGGCATGACCCGTGACGACCTCTTCAACATCAACGCCGGTATCGTCAAGGGCCTCATCGAGATTGCTGCTGAGGTCGCTCCCAATGCTTTCATTCTTGTCATCTCTAACCCCGTCAACTCCACCGTCCCCATCGCCGCCGAGGTCCTCAAGGCCAAGGGTGTCTTCAACCCCAAGAAGCTCTTCGGTGTCACCACCCTCGACATTGTCCGCGCCGAGACCTTCGTTGCCGAGATTGTTGGCAAGAAGACTCCCTCTGAGTTGACCGTCCCCGTCATTGGCGGTCACTCCGGCGAGACTATTGTTCCCCTCTTCAGCAAGGTTACCCCCAGCGTCACCATTCCCGAGGACAAGTACGCTGCTCTCGTCAACCGTGTTCAGTTCGGTGGTGACGAGGTTGTCAAGGCCAAGGATGGTGCTGGCTCCGCCACTCTCTCCATGGCTTTCGCCGGCTTCCGGTAGGGACATACAACTCACATTCCCGATACTGTAGTAGCTAACTTTACACAGCTTCGCTGAGAAGGTCTTGAAGGCCGCCAAGGGCGAGAAGGGCCTTGTCGAGCCCAGCTTCGTCTACCTCCCCGGTGTCACCGGTGGTGAGGAGATCCAGAAGGCCACCGGCATGGAGTTCTTCTCCGTTCCCATCGAGCTTGGCGTAAGATAATACCCTATCATTGCTTCCATGCTAAGCGTGTTTTGCCGTGGATATTGCAATTTGCTGACATTCATCTCTAGCCCAACGGTGCCGAGAAGGTTATCAACCCTCTCGTTGGCATTACTGACAAGGAGAAGACCCTCGTCGAGGCTTGCATTGCCGGTCTCAAGGGCAACGTCGAGAAGGGTATCACCTTCGCCAACCAGCCTCCCCAGCAGAAGTAAATGATCCCTCCCTCGATTCTATGAGATGTGAATTGGCGTGAATGTGCGTGTTACGTGGCATAGGAGAGACTAGGTCTCCTTTTTTTGATGCACATTGCTGCACTTGTCTTTCGCGGGGTGTTTAGATGGGATTAGTTTCATCTATATACGCCGCGAATTCTCCCCGTCATGTTTTTCATTTCGTTCGTTTTTCGGCTATTGTTTTCGTAGTGAAACAAGAAGAAGACACGACGAAGGACACGGAGAGGAAAGACGGACAGTTTCGAACCCAAACAGAGAGGGGAAAGAAGCCAACGCGCGTGATTGTAAATTACACAACACAAAGAATTGAGAGAATCCAACTGCTGACTGACTGTTTCTTCTGCTTCTGCTTATAGGTTGTAGAGAGGGATGACTTAATTTCTCCCCTCTCCCCATCTTTACTCACCCTCCCTCCCCTGGTCGCTACGCGGCCCGCCGCCCTGCCTAACTGACATCCAGAGGGGGGGTCGTATTATCTCTATAAGCCTCGAAAGCAACCACATAAGTCGAAAGATGACAGGATACCGATGGCGGAAGAGTCAGGACAACAGTACTAACGAATCAAAACGACAAAACGCACGATATAAGCTATACGAGAGTATCATGATTGGAATGAAAAGTCATTACATATATCGTCATTACTAATTCGTGTGTGTATGTATATACAAATACAAGACCTGGCCTAACAGTAGGCAGGCAGGTCATGTCGGTGATCATCGGAGTGCTCTGATAGAGACCATTTTGACCCTTCCGTCGTGATGTCTAGCACCTCGTGTGTTCGGCGTAGCTTTGTTGAGTCTATTCGTAGCGTCGTTAATGTGTAGCTGTTGAATCGGTCGTCTTCATTGCGTCTTTCTTTCTGATAGAGGGAAAGGGGAGAGAACTCCCCCAGAGATTCCCCGGGCTCGGGCCCTTGTTGTGACCTCGTCTAACAACAGCTTTCTACTTTTCTGCTGTTGTCTCTAATCATGGAGGAACCAAGCTCGTTGCGGATCTGCTTGCGGGGAGACGATCGCCCCAGCAGCCCTGCGTACAAGTCCAGTCTCTCGGACCGTAGTTCTCTTGGGACATAACAGGCGTCAAGTGCCTCATCCCGTTCGCCTTGGCTTAATGGCTTTCAGCACCGTAACCGCTTACTTATTAGGCGTGGTCTTGATCTGAAAGACGGCACCGGGTATCTCAGATGTCTCGGCCTGTACCGTGGCCGTGATGCCCATGGCAGCGAGGGCGCCGCGGATGATACCGCAGGGGAACCAGAGGAACTATGCATTATTAGCACACATTTCCTCGTAAGTAAAAAACCAGAGTAAAAGAAGACGTGAAACCAGAGGGAAAGAAGACGTAAAACCCAGGAGGGAAAGGGAAATACATACAGGCTGCGCCCGCGCAACCGCCTGCGCACTCGTACTCGCGCTCACACGGGATAAAGGGCGGAACGCATGATCGGTCAGGACGTAGACGCCGCGATGGTTAGTCTTGAGGTTGTCGATTTGTTTCTTGAACACGAGCATCCAGAGGTCCTTACACACGAACTTGATCGCGTCGAGGGTGTCCGTGAAGCGCGGGCGGTCGCGGGAGAAGCTATTCCTTCATCAGTACATGCCATTTCCCTTCTATGCGTGGAGAGGAGAAAGGAATGAGAAGAGAGGTGCAACATACCGCTCAACAAGCCCCAAACCAACCCGATACCCCAACGCCTCGAGGCGGAAAAACACCGCCTCCCTCTCCTCGTCTTCATCCAGTTTACTTTTCCGCGCGACCTCTGTACTTTTGCCCGTTTCCGTACTCTTGTTTTCGCCACTTGTACCATCGTCGTCTTCCAACTCGTTCGTGATCCGGTACGCCATCGGCACGATCTCGATCATGAGGAAGTCGAAGCATGAGGTCCCCACGAACGACGCTGTCGGGTCCGACGCGTTGTAGGGGGGCAGGGGTTGGTCAAAGGCTGACATTTTGACCTCTTCGCTTTTCTATTTATCGTTTCCTCTTGTCTTCGGCTCCTTTCTCTTGGCTTGTCTCCGTTTTCGCCTGTCCTGTCTTCGCTTCACTTCAGTCCAGTCGAAGCTGTCGGATCTCACTGCCCCTCGTATCGACTTGCTTCTCGCTTCGCGCGCGCGTGCCTCTAGCAATCGCCCACTGTTTCCAACAGCTCTTCCGTCAATATTCCGCGGACCTGGGTATCGAAGACGTGAAGAATCGCATGTATGTACGTATGTTTCGTCGCGATGTCGTTTCTTATCCCTTCAGACCGTTGCCCCTCAGTCGTAATCGTCCCCTCGTTTCGAATACGTATTCCTGTACGAGATCTCCTCAGAATCAATGCGACAAGAACTCTCGTTTATTACCGAGACCGCGAGCAAAAGGCGCAGACGTTTCAGTTCGCTATAGGGAATGCAGGCAAGTTGAATTGAGTTCGTCCCCATACGTCCGTCGGGTCGCCGCCCTCAATTTATGTATCTAGCGCAATCTATTGACGTACATGGACACATTATGTAAGACCAACATGTGGGGTAAGTGGACCCTCGACCAGATGACCTCACGATGCTCTGCTTGAATTCCCTACGAGCACCTCTCACCTCGGATAAGTTAGCTCTACTAGCAAATCCAAGTTCTCAACGATCACATCCCATGACAAAAGCCCATAGCATAATCTGTACGCATTTCATTCCCGCTCATCGAGCACTCCTCAAGCTCGATGCGCTGTTAAAGTAGAGTCAGGAGCTATCGTACAACTTATAGACGCAGTCACTCCGAACAAGCAAGCGTATTCACAGCTTGCGAGAGCACTAATACCCCAGACGAGAGCAGTCGAATATACGAAAGACGCAAAGGAAATCCCGCCTCCTCGCTTGTTGGAAGACGCCCGAGCTTTTCCCCCGTTCCCTTCCCTTTCCCTTCAATGCACAAACAGAGTACTTTGCAAGTACTTTATACCACCCAAACGCCCGCGAAAACAAACAGTGCTCACAGCGCCCTTTCATGCAGTTTGTACGAGTAGACATATCCATGTATGTCCTGGCACTCCTACTATGTCGCCCAACGCCACTAAGTTGAGAAATGAGAAGGAGAAAGAAAAGGAGGCGAAACGACAGGGAATATCCACAATCTTCACCTCATCTACTGGGTGATGTGTCCCTGTCTATGCCTCCCTACACATTGCTAAAAACCCGTAACTACGCTTAGGTAGGTTCAGGGTCGAAGTTGATGCCTATCAAGGGGTCATCTCGTAATATAGTGCTCGTCTATTACCACCAGTCGGAATACCGTGGTCTTAGTACTGCCTCATATGAGGTTTGTTCAACTTTTGGTGGCGGTCGATCGAAGTTTTTGTCACGATCTGGCTGGCCATAACCCACAATGTTGGGGCCGATCAAGCCAGACAGAAGATCGGCCGGTTTCGAGACGGCTGCAAATGCTCATCAGACACCGGACCCGGCGTTATGCCTTTTTGCTGGTCTGGAAATAGGCTCACTGTCCTCCTCATCACTGCTAAGAGTGAGGTCGATGACTTCGGCCGGCCGCTTCTTGCCGTTAGATCTGGGAGGACCGGAAGAAGGCTCTTTAGAGCCGGCGGAGCTAGTTGTGCCGTTCCCTGCGGATGTGGGAATAGGTGTAGCAAAGGTACGTGGCGTGCCGCTGATGTTGCTACGACGATCATCGATCACTGAGATTTCATCGTCACCATCAAGATTAGCGTCAGTATCAGACGATCGAGACTTGGCCGCCGTCTTGTTTGACTGGACCATCCATTGACCACTAGGTTCAATCGTGACCTGGTCGATGCTGTCCGTGGTCTTCTCAAGTATGTCTGCCACGTAGTCATCGATGGCCAGGGTATCGAACGGCGCCGACTTGTTACAAATGGGACAAATCCATTGCGGGCCTTGTTCTTGCAGCTGCAAATATGCGCTTGCATCAAAGCACTGAACATGGCTGCAAGTCGTGGACCGGCTAGGGGTTCTCAGTCTCGTATAAGTAAGGGGGCACCTGAGAGAAAGAACTGTTGATGTGGCGACGACATCAGGGTCCTTCGCCTTCCTAGTTACTACGGGAGGTCAGAATGATATCCATCTTTCAAAAAAAGAACTGGGGGCTTGTTGAAGGAAGCATACTCTCTTGGATAACGGCGTTCTTGGCAATCTTCTTGCGCTTGATTTTCGTCACGAGCGTGTCGACGGGTACCATTTGGCAAAGAAAGGTCGTCAGGTAGTACTTCTGTTCACCATGTTAGCGAATCTCGATCCACAGAAACTGCCCGGCTACCATCAAACACAAGCTCACTGTAGCTTCGGGAGATGGGTCGTGCATCTTCACCTTCGACGTGAGTGCGTAAGTAAACTCGACATTGTTGTTGTAGGTCGCCGGCTTGAGACGGAGCAGGTCGGTGATGTCCACCGGACGCGTCGTGCCCGGCTTTCCCTTGAGGCCTCGGAGATTGGCCTTCACATCACCACCATTGACCTTAATCTCACTCTGGTGAGGGAAGGCGATCTCTTGAACCCCCGTGTTTTCAGAGGCACAGAAAATCATCAAACGAAGTGACTTGTCGTCTGATAGGTTGGAAAGACTGGGATGCTCGTTGATCTTGATCGAGATATGGATGGTATTCCGATGCTGGGCCATGACTGCAACCCCAGTCAGTGATCATGAACGAGCCAGAAGCAGACGAGTGCCGTGCACGATGCACGATGCACGGGAATGGAACGAACAGCTTCCTTACCATCGCACGTAAGAATATCACCAATCCGGGCAATTGGATTATAGAATGGTGAGGGTTTAAACTGGGCCCCGCGCATAGACTGGAGGTTGTTCTTATAGTAATCCAAAGTGCTGGCGCTTGGCACACCGGAAGGGCCGAAGTTTGCAAGCGGCGACGCAAGGCCTGTTGCACCAGGTAATTGGTACCTAGAGGCTCCTGGAACCTCCGTGTTGGACGTGCCCGCAGCGTAACCGTAAGCATGGCGAGGTCCTGGAGGATTAGGCATGCTTGACTGCGGCCGAGACGAACCGCCGACGATGCTCTGAATCGTAGTCTGGATTTGGCGGAACGTCGCCGGGTCGTGTGCATAAGACTCGAGTAGGGCTGCAGGAGAAGAAAAGTTAGCGGGGGGGGAACTGAAGATGGCTGACTAGGAAGTCAAGGATACGAGGGATGGGTGCGGGCATGGAACGAAGAAGCCTGTGAAGGCTATGGAGAACAAAATAAGGTTGCGTGCGTGCTGCGTGTTTTGGTTGGAGTTGGAGCGGTGGGTGGCTTGGCAGATTGCCATAAAGAGCTGCCCGTTTCGGGAGATGCTTGCTGGCACCGAACCTCACATGAATGCTGAAGGGCGTGCTGACAAGCCTCGCAGTGTCATCCACACAATTCCTCCGTAATATCGTGCTTTTTCGTGTGCTCTCGTTGCCATAGAAGCACGACATGCGAGGCCGAAATCGGGTGGCCCCTGGTAAACGCACTCACCCCCCCTTAAAAAAACTGATAGGAAAGAAAGGAACGCAGGCTGCCTAGAACTGGAAGCGAAGAGAAAGGTTCCATTTGTGAAATCGTTCGATAGATCAATGTGGATGAGACTTGTAGGAACCAAGGACTCGAGGGTGATCGTGAGAATTCAAGGTGAGAAGTAGGGGTTCATATATAGTAGGTAGAAGATTCGACCAACTTACCGTTGCGGATGCGAATCTGAAGCTCCGCCTTGACACCACCCGCTCTCAACCCATGAGTGAGGCAGATATGCTGTAACTGGCGATTAAGAAGTGTCGAGATGCTGCGCTCAAGCTGGCGAATCTCGCCATTGGTGGTGGTAGACGTCGAGGAGTTCATGGTGGCGACAACCTCCGCTGCGGCTAGCACTGCAGTGTCAGCGCTCGAGCTAGTGGTCTGGACTCGCGCGCAAGGATGACGACGAAGGAGCTGCCCGCAACAACCTCATCGAGAAGCCCCGAAGCGCTCAAAAAGTGCGCCGCGCTTGCGCCTTCTTTTGAGCGACAGATCTGCTCTTTGAAATGCAGAAGTGTTCGCTTTTATGTTCAGCACGAGCTGAAACCCACCCAGTTGCTCGGAAAGCGAGAGATCTGCTCTTCGAGCTAATCGACCGCTCACTTCTATTCCTCCGGTGCTTTTAAATACTTATAAAGTCTCAAATGCGGCTAGCTCATGCGCGACAAGTGTTGCGTGTGCTTGTCCGAGCTAAACGTTATCGCCGAGAGCGTTGAGGATCGGCGTCGCAATCTGACGGACGGAAGGATGAGCGCAAAGAACGGTGGTTCAGCGTCAGGCGTGTCTGTGTCGCGTTCTAGTTGTGCCGGAGTTGGGACCGAGCGGTGGGAGTGCTCAGCGCGAAGTGCGGTCTGAGGTTTGGTTGGAGACGGGGTGGGAGTGGGAGTGGGATGAGACGGAAGGGATCGGATCGGATCTGCAATGAGCAGAGCGGGAAGAGGTAGGAGGTATGGATGGGATGTGAACCGATGGACTCAAAGGAGCGCGCAATGCAGTGTGGAAATTATGGGCTTAACTGCTGCTAACGGGAATCCCTGGTCACTGGGTATGTGCTGGGGGCATTAAAGGAGCTTTGATGCGCGTCTGGCAAAGAAGGGAAAGGGGAGGGGAAGCAGGCAGGATTTACGGAATAGGCTGTCGTCACTGATTTATTACACGCCTTCGTCCTCGTCGCTGCATCGTGCTTGCAAAACCTCACCGCCTGCCAACTTAGTTAGTACCTGGGCTCGTACCTTGCCCGTGCTTTTGGTACTTGTGCAACACGTTAAAGTCTGCGGCGGCACGAAGTACCTCTTTAAGGTCTACTTGGGCGTCCGTCGTATCTGCCGCTACAACGATTATCCACCTGCCATTAAAAGCAGGGCGGGCGGCGATTCTGCCAGTGCTAGACTGTCAAGCGGCCCGAGCACTTACGCGTGTGCGATTGTACCTCTCGTGCAAATCTGGGTGCAGAGATACCTCTCCAGTGTCGACACGGACGCGGCCGTCCTCGTCCCTGGCCAGTACGTAATAAACGGCGCCTGCATGGCTTCCGATAAGCTCCACTAAAACTTTAGAATCTTTTTCCGTTCTGCCAAACCGCTCGAGGAGCAGAGAGAACGATAATACCTACCGACCGACTGAGCGGACACAACGCTCCTTGCACATCTGCCTCCGCTCCTTGCGCACTCGACACGCTCTAATTCCGTCTTTCTCACTTACGGCGCATCTGCATACCTCGACTCTATCCTCAACACCCAAAACCGAGCACTAATTCAAATATAACAAAATGGCCAAGAGCGCCCGCGCCAGTTCGCGCAAAGCGAACAACCAGCGCCTCAAGGCCAAGGTCTTCGGCCCCGTCGAACTGGAGCGCAATGCGCGACTCTCTGCCAAGCTGCTCGAGCTGGCTACTGCGCCCAAGCCTGAGCGCCCCGAGAGCGACATCATGAACATTATCGACGACGAGAAGAGCGCAAAGAAACAGACCACTGCTGCCGCCGCTGCTGCCCCTGCTGATGAGAGTAAGTTTTACTTGCCCCTGAAATAGAAGGGACATCTACTATGGATATGTCGAACAACGGGTGTTAACAGGTACATTAGTGAGCATGGATGTCGATGGTGTCAAGCCCGCTACGACGTCGACTAAGTCGAGCAACAAGAAGGGCCGTATCGAGAAGCGGAAAAAGACGAGCAAGATCGTCTTCCCCAAATACGGCGACAAGTCCAAGAAGAAGAAGAAGAACTAGACACATATTATAAAAAAAGGAGCAGAGCAGGATGGATGGTGATGTATACGGGTTTGAGGCGCAAGAAAAACTTGAAAGGGTAGTATGCATACTGTTCAGGGCGCAAAGTATCTGGCAAAGTGAGGAATCATGGCACAAGGCGTTCAGGTTGCCCCCTTTATTTTTCATTTTCTGATTCATTAAACTGGTATTTCTGGTACCTACTTCTAGTTTGCGCATAGAGAGAAATCTCATGCAATGATACCCAGTACCGGAATCTTCATCCTTCGTTCTGTCTTGCAGCGATCATGTGATGGGAAGCATTAGCACTCCCCAAGAGTCCCCATGACTCAGTTACCTTCCCAAAGTCGTTGTGCAAATCCGCACTCATATTTGGTGAGAGCGTGCACACAGAGTTTTCATAGGTAAAGCTATATGTGGTCGTCGATACCACATCTTCTGATCGAGCACATAATTTGGTGCTAGGTATTATACATACTCTCTGGGCGAATAAAAGCTAGTCCAAGAGATAGCTAGCTCCGTATCAGGCTCAAGTCGACTCCGACTCGCAATCTACCCGGTTTCGGCTCGCTGAGTTGTTCTCACTGCCCATAGGATACGCCTATGGGGTTACGTCTCCGGGTTCAACGCAAATACAGCATGCGTCGTCGGAGTTTGTGTCTGACTGGTATCACTCGGTTCTTTTGCAATCACGGACTCGTTAGTCGCAGCTGGCACGTTAGTGCTGCCGCCCGCACTCGACTGATCCGCTGCAGTATTCGTAGCAGTCATCAGGTTCGGTTCAGGCGCAGGCGCAGGCGCAGGCGCAATTGCTTCTCCGATCTGCTCATGGTGATCCGCAGTTCTGTCTGTGTCCTGGGCTGTTTCATCGTTACTCGTATGCTGATCAGAAGGAGTCTGCTCTTTCGAAGGACCGGGAGCATCTGGATTCAAGAATCTCAGAGGGACACCCTTGGCGGCGTGGGTTCCGCTGCCCATCCATGCACCTACCAAGCTGCTCCACTTATACTCGCCTTTGTATAGCTTCTGGATCTGTTGGAAAGCATGAGCATTGTAGTACGGCAAGCCAGTCTTGGGGTCTCTGTATTTTGCCGGGTGATTTGTGATCACGCAACGAGTTGCCGGGCCATGTTCTGTCAAATAGTGATTAGTACAAGCATAGTAAGCAACAGGGAACATTCACGGTAACCTACTTGGCAGTTTACTCATCTCTCTGCCGAACAAAATGCGAATCTGTGTCGACTTGTCTCTGACTGCATTCTCATTGAAGTTCTGCAGTATGATACCGTTGCGTGTAGCTCGACCATTAGCCGGAGCTGGCGGGTGCAAAGTCGGTGGGGATGGTGGCACAGACGGGCCAGCAGATTTCGTCTGATTCTTTTGAGCATTGGCCTTCGCGGGCTTTGGGGTGCTTATGGCGAGCTTGGGCGGATGACTTCCTGACGCAGTCAATGGTGCAGAAGGAGTAGTGGAAGTCGGGGTCAACATGAGTTGTGCGGGCCGGGTCGGAGTCGATACAGGAGGGAAGGGAGTTTGAGTGTTAGTCGGGGGCATAGATAGTAATGGCTGTCGTTGTGCTGGGTTAGGAGGCGCAAGGACGTTAGAAGTATTCATCGAGTTCGACGGGGTCTGATAGCCAATTACGGGCATGGACAAGCCATTCTGAGAGACACCGACAGGCGGAGCCAAAAAGCTATTTGGCTTCAGCTCTGGTGGCTTCATCAACGACGGCTGTGGGGGTAGGGCGAATATACTACTAGTATAAAGGCCTGGAGCCGGCGGCCGAAGATCAGGGGGTTTGAGATCAGGAGGTCTGATATCTGCCGATGGAAGTGGCTGTGGTTGAAAGCTGTTCTCTGGTAGTGAACTTTGCTGATGACCCGTAGCATCTTCGGCTTGTGGCGTATGCAAAGCTGAAGAGGTCATATATGAAGCGGGAGTCGACTGAATCGATTGCTCGACGCCCCTATTAATCATAAGAGTTTCGCTCTCTAGGTCAGCCGAGTCGTCAACGTTTGATACAGACTCTATAATCCCTTGCGGATTTAAACCAGTCTGCTGTAATGATGGCAGACCCAATCCAACGGTCACTGTGTCGCCAAGAGAAGAATGCATGTCAGGTTCACTTGCTTGGGCCTCACGAGAAGTCTCTCCTGCTCCACCAGGGCCAGCAAGGGAATGCCGTTTCTTCTTGACGGGCTTGTCCTCGATAGTAACGTTCTTGCCAACGTACTTCAGTTTGCCATCAACCCATTCTCCCACTCCACTCCAGAACGTAACAACTGGCCCTTCCAAGGTTCTGTTGTTCAAAGCGGCTAGCTTGGCTTTGCGTGCCTCTTCTCTCTGCTTCTCAGCTTCTTCCCAGCGGTTAAGACTCTTCGCATTTCTTTTCTCAACCAGGGCGGCCTCAGCGAGGCGTTCTGCCTGCGTCATCGGTGGCTTCTTGAGGGCCTCCATCCTCTTGGCTTTGCGCTCCATAGCTTCGATCTGTTTGAGTCGCTTAGACTCTCGCTCAGCCATTTGCTTGTGAAGCTGCTCTTTGCCAGCCATTGTCGTTTCACGCTTTGAAGCTCGTGTGGGCATGTCGGCAGGAGAGGGAAGCCAACTTAGACGCTCCGACTTCTTCTTCGGTCTTGGCGGCTTGGGAGTTGCGTTTGCGGCGCTTGTGCTCGGCGTCTGAGAGGTATCGATTTTGACCTTTTTTCGGAACTTCAGGGGGATCGCCGCCTGCGCCCGACGCTTGCGCGCAGCTAGCTTGCTATCACGCGCTTGCTTCTCCAGCTCTTTCTCGCCCTCCAACTCATCGGCGTTCTCCTGCGCATCCTCATCATCAGATGAGGACATCTGCGCATCCGATCCATCATCACCAGCGTCCTCGAAACCTGCGTCGTCGGTATCTTCGGCGAACAAGAGCTCGAGATCGTCCTCGGGATCCTCCGCAGCGATCATCGACTTCATGCGATTACCAGCAGTTGACCGTTTCTCTCTGCCGGTAACTAGCCACTCCACGGCAGGCGCCGGCTCTCCATTGTCAGAGACATCATCGTCGCTGTCGCTCTCCTCGGATAGCAAGGCATCAAGCTCGTCTGAGTCGATTTGCATGGCCTGCAGTTCGTCTTCGTCGTCGGCAGTCGCCATCTTGTCGTCTTGGCTACAAATTCGATCGAGAAATGCCAATCCACGCGAACTAATACATCCTACAACTTATCAAACAACTTAATCCAGACGCGAAGATACAAGCAAGATGGTTGCGCCACGGAAAGGGTACGGTTCGAAGGGCGTTGTCGCGTTGGAAATTCTTGGATGGAAGTTGAATCAGATAAAAAGATAAAATAAAAAAGTGGTCTAGGAAAGACCCGGAAGTTGCCAATGCGCGAGGGAATGCACGTCATTCGATTTTTAGTATTTTGTTCTATCGGGGAATGTACTTATCGGAATTTCCATTATACCGAGAAAAGAATATTCGATATTGAATATCTCGGAGATCTTACGGCTTATGAGATCTTCGCAATGAAAAGGACTTCTCGATTTCGAAAGAGAAGCCATCAATCGAAATGGACATTGATCATGAATATAGCCCCTGAATTCAAGCTCGTTGAACAGGTGTATAGGCTTCATTGACTGTTCTACCTCCTCATCAAGACAACTTCTCAGGTATCCCAATACGCCCCCGGACGACGAACAGCCTGAAATTCTCTCGGAGATACTTGCAAGATATGATGAAAGGCAGTCTACTCGTGTAATGGGAAGAAGAGTCGACTTCTATTATCGGGTATAGGTAGACTTGCCACGGAATGCCATGATATGATACAAAAAGACTACTTCAACGTCTCCGGGAAGACTAACAATAACGACATGTCCAACGATTCAGAAGACCACAGAGAAACGGCTCCTATATCTCTCATGTCTTTTCCGAAACTATTCACCCATATGTTGAAATGAGAAGAGATGGATGCGTGAGAGAAAGAAGCATAAGTCATATTCAATGGGATCGTTTCTGCTTATCATCCATCGAGCCGGGACGATCCTCCTCCATGATACTATCTTGCTCGGTGCTGACAATGGTCGAACCGGATGACTCTACGGAATCCATAACCTCATCATCGCCTTCTCAGACGAGAAAATCTAGCTCACATGATGACGAAGTGCAGATTCAATGCGTTAGATATGACCAACGGTTACTACCATCGACGGTTACTACCATCAACGGTTACCATGAAGACAAGTACCTTGGGTAGAAGCCGGAACTCCACTCATTACTCAACGGTTCAACTCGTAAAACACAAAAAACGAAACGAGAAAGCAACGCAAAAAGAATGAATACGGGGCGCGGCAATTTACGTAAACACGGCTCATCCAGAATCCAGGAGGGATCCGGTAATACGGCGGAACGAGCAGCCAAAAGAAGCATCAGACAGGACAAGACAGACAATCTTCTCGCTTGCGCAAATGCACTACATACGACCCGGGTCCACCGTCACCCAACAACCAAGGCAACAGAGAAAAAACAAACTCTTCACGGTCTTTGTCTTATTAATAGACATCCATGACAAGGGGTAGGTAACTCCAATCCAACCCGAGCCCCGAGTTCCGTTCCCCAGCCGAGAAGAGAGAGAGGGCCTTACCTTGCATCCGGAGTGACGCGAATATGACGGGAACCGTGTGAACTCTGACGGGTATTTCCAGCAAGACCTCCTTTCTTTTCTGGTACACGTAATTGCGTTCCAGGTCGCGGGTCAGGTACCTTACAGGTGCAAGGCAGCACGCAATTCGGGACCTTCGGATCACCAATTCGAACCGTGTCGAGTTTCGGAATGTTGAGAAAGGGGAGGTTCAAGTTCCTACTGTATGGATCTCTCCCTCTTTCTTTGATGCGCCCTCTTTGTTGATAATTGCGTGATCAAAAGGTGAAACTCGCTATTTTTTCAACAATTCGCTGTCGCGAAACACGCACCCCCCTTTTGAGCTGCCAATGTCACCAGTTGCATACTCGCGTTTGCCGCGACTGCCAAGCCCCGAGATTGGGAGACCCCGTGAAGCCCGTCCGGTTCTGAGCGAGCCGGAAACCGGAGTCGCATTCCTGATTGAGCTCATCTAACCGTGCCAGATCTGTAGTAAGATGGTTGAAGAGTCCGGTGTCGCATTGATCCAGGAGAATTGGATGTAGATTCTGCCCATGCCTCGCAAATCTGTAGACGTAGGAATAGTATCACGACTCAGAAAGACCGACAACACGCTGATTTGCTTTGTTTAACAGTTTTTTGTTTGTTAATTTCTGCAGTTTGCACTACCTATAGAGCTAGCTAGCCATATTTTGCTATCCAAAAAAAGATCAGGAAGGATCGCCAGCGTATCCAATCCATCTTTTTTCCTCTTTTATTTATTTCTTTCTTTTTTTTGTTTGTTTGCATAACGCATTGTCGTCAAGAAAAGGGGAGGGGTTGACCAAAACTAAACAATAATACCCGATGGTGGTTTTCCCTCTTCTTCTTCTTCCTTTCCTTGTTCCCAATTCCCTTTCCTGCAAATGCAACTTTGCCCTGTGAATTTCCCGATAAGTTGCCCCTTTCTTTTGCGCCCATTATAAAGACTTATTTATTTTTCATCCCTGCGCTAAATTTGTCGATAAACACTTTTTTTTTCTAGTGTGATGTGATGTGATTTTTGTTTAATGCGGTAAGTTGGTTGAGCGTGGTGGTTTCGTAGATGGGCTCGTTATTAAGGGATCTATCTTGAATCCCTCTGAGTAGTAGGCCCCGTCAGCAATGACCGTCGTCGTAGGACAATCAGCGCTGAACGTAGTAACACTGAATCCCTTTTCGATAAGGGATGTCAGTGCTAGAGGTTGGCATGCACTCGTCTAGTAACGACTCATCATGGGAGTCACGAGCGCAATGCTCTTCGGTCGCGAATAAGACGGCGATGTCCGCGGGGGTAAGGGGCGTTCGGGCGACATGATACCAGCACCGTAGGCAGGAGTCGTCACATTGCCCCCATCGTATGTCGAGGGGCACATGTTAGTGAGATAAGACGAGTTAGGGCTGGTAGCCGCGCTGCGCGTAAACGGCCAGACGGAGCTCATAGATAGCGAGGAAGGCGGGCTCGGAGGGCGGAGGTTCAGCGACCGCAGAGCTGAGATGGCGCTGGGGAATTGAGAGTTCGTGGGTGTGGTGGGGGGCGAGAAGTAGTTCGAGCTGGGCCGCGAGGGCGACGCCCGCGGGATGATGTCCCGGATCTCTGTGGTCTCGTGGTTGTAGTATGGTAAGCTGCCGCTGCTGTAGGTCTCGTATGTCCTGAATTCAGGCGAGGGTAGTGACATTGCTGCGCTCTGGTCCTCCTTGCGACAACTAAATACGAGAATGTAAGTATGTGGTACTTTGGCCGGGAACTGGGAGGGTTGCCGCTTACGCCTCGGAGCAATACAGGAATCTCTCGTCTTGCGCGATGAATTGTTTCTCGCATGTCATGCTGTAACGACTGGTAAGTAAGGGATAAACAGACGGAACGAATTTAATCAATTATTGGGCCTATAGCAAGGCAGGGGACGAAAAACAGGGGACGGAATATCATCCTATAGGGATCGATCTCGAGGGCCATCCGCGACAAAAACGTGGACGGTACCCCATCCATTGCGCATCACATGATGACGCAGCTTACACCATGAGGCGTTGCGAATATGCATGCTTGTCTCTCCTCCTCCACACACCCATATGGTCATTGACGCCGTGTGTGTGGGTGTGCTATGTGTTGTGGGCGCGGTCACCAACCACAAGGTGGCGCCGAGAGAAGCAAATTGCCCAAGCCGTCAAAACTCGGGGAGGACAACGGGAGGAAAGATGCAAGGGAGAGAGAAACGGGAAATCGATATACTATTAAAAAAAGAGAGAGGAACGTACCAGAACTGCGGGAAGCTTTCCCGTTCGTCCTCCGGCCATTGCTGCTGTTGCTGCTGCTCCTTTTCGCTGGCCCTCTCCCGATCTCTGGGGCTCTTGTTGCGCTTCTGCTGCGTCTGGGGAGCCGACTTTCTAGCCATGGTCTGCGGGTTCCGCGGCCGCGAGGGATCCGCTGGGTTGGAGGTCTTGCGGACGTCAGTCGTGGACGAGTTGGTCGAGCCAAGTTTTCGGCGACTGGGGTGAATCATTGAGACCGTTTGTGTGTGTTGATTGGTCTCAAATGGTAAGACTCGTAGTAAGAAGCGGCGATTGATTGAGAAATGCCTGGTCGACTAAGTCTTATAAACAGCCCCGTCAACCAAGACGTTTTGTGTAAGAGGGGCTGAAGCGGGGGTGACTCTTGCGGTTTCGAGAAAGGATTCTGTCTAACCGCAGGGAGAATGGCCGACACAACTCGAGGTCGTTCTGTGACTCAGAGGACCTCTAGGCACCCGAATTGTTTTATTGAGTGAGCGAGTGTGATTAAGGTGTGGCAGACCAAGTGATAATGGCCGAGGTCTGAGTCGTCGCCTGGACTAGGGTGAGATAAGAGTTGATAGTGATGTGACCTTGGATGGAATGGTAGCGTGGTGCGGGAAGCGGGAAAACGGGAAGCGAGATGGAGTTGAGAAATCTTTTAAAAGTCGAGGAGGGAACGATTTTTTTTTCGTTTGGCCAGAGATAGACGGCCCAAGATATATAATAGCGAGATTAATGTCGATGGGTCGAAATTGGCGTGCGAGACACGACGAGAGCTGGAAGATATGAAGACTAGAGAACCAGGGTTCGAATCTAGATCATGTAAGGTGGGATATCATCGGGATGCAGCTCGGAACCAGATGGCACGTGGGTTCTTGAATACAGCAAATCCCGATGGTACCAACACAACAGGTAGCTCGGGCGCGATACTGGTTTAGTCGATGTCCTAAATATCTGGGGAGATATATATGGGGTTAGGGTGACTCGACAGGAGAGCGGCTAACAGGTAATAGTCGAGATGGTGACGTGCTCTGCTGTACTGCGTCGTAGTGTAGGTAGCAGTACCACCGTACCAATGGGGTGTCTGGGCGGTTGCAGTTGCGAATGGCGACGGTTTTGTTTTCAGAATGCAGTGAACGGGCGCAGACAAGGGCCGTTGGACAAGCCCCTTATGGTGTGTGTATGGTTGGTTGAATGAAAGAACGAATGTCACAGGTAGTAAGAGGGCGAGGCGAGAAAGAGGGCCAGGAGTCAATAATATAGAGGCACAAACCCTACTCGCAGGCCGTCTACCTATTGCATGGTGGTAATCCGCAAATCCAACACAACAAGGTAGGCATGGTACTTTGTCCACTTCGTTAGGGGTCAATGGTTGGCGGTGGTTTGTGTCTTGGAACAAGAGTCGCAGTGCAGGTCGCATGCAGCCCGGGTGGATACATTTACTTTACAACATCAGCAGGTTGGCCGGTATAAGTGACTCTCTTCTTTTTCGTGCGAATTGCCTCTTACACTAGACAAAACCTTTTTTTTCTTTTTATAGACCCAACGGAATCCCCCCCAGGCTTACAAATGGTCTATGAGTAAGATGATACCTATACATAGTAATGGCGACTTCGGCGGCAGTAGTCGTGGCAAGGCATGTACAGAGTACGAACGAGGTGACTCTTCTACTCGTACATACCGTGTAGGATTTCGTAGTTGTTAACTAACTCGACGCTCATAAGAAAGACCTAGCTAAACCTACGGATCACGCATTACCTACCAGTGACCAGTGACTCCTACACCACGAAATACCACCTTCCTACTTGTATTGTCAAGCCGTCTTCGTCTTCTCTTCGCCTTGCGGCCCGTTGCGGCCTACCACACCTCTGACGGCCCGCCGCGTGCAATTGACTGCCAATTGCGTACGAAGTAGTCGCCCACGTTCGCAACTACGGATTAGCTCGCCGTTGAGTTGTACCGCTCGCTATGTTTCACGAATTTCTAGCCAGAAGGACTTGTTAGTAGTCAGAGCTTCGTTGGGGCTTCATACGAAGCAGGCGGGATTTGAATAACCCCTATGGTCCTAGTGTAGAAGGCAGCAAATTAAGAGGGCTCGATAAGGCCAAAGGGGGTCAACGGGGCAAAAGCAAATAAATCTGCTCTTATAGATACGGTGAATGCCCTACCGCCGCCGCAACAAATTAATGCAGCAATAATTCAGCTAGAACGCAGATTAGTTAGCTGTTAGCTAGCTGGATTTCCTGTTAACCCAGGCCTTTTTTTTAGTTGCGAGTGCCGTACGGATTACCTACGGATTAGTACAGGCCGTGACGATCGGCACGAATCTGTAATCCGTACGAAAGAACCCGGACGTGACGTCGCACGCCAAGTGCTGTCAGACGTTCGACAGTCCGACACGGGCCGTATGGTGCCCGGACCGAAGGTTCATGATCCGGGGCAGGCACCGATCAGCGATGGGTTGCGACTGCCCAACGATATCACAGATCGAACCGCGACGCCGTGTACGAAGGAGTGAAGCGGCGTACGAATTACGGATTACACCCACGACCTACGGATTACACTACGGGACTCACTAGGCAATTCCGTGCTACTTATCCGTACACTAGCGTAGGTACCTAGTACGGACTGCATTGGAGGAATGGAGGATGTTTGCCGATTACATAAGTTATCTTTTCTCTCCCTAATACAGCGTACATATCTACTAGGTAACCTACGGTTTAGGGATTCCACTTACCCAGAGAAAATCATATGTGGTGATGTGTAACGTATGTTGGGCATGTTACTAGTGTATGTGCTCTGAGAAAATTTTCATATGACCTGGTGACTCCGTTGTCTCTTTTTTGCCCTGGCAATCCATATCAGAAAAAACTGCGTGTAAGATATGAGCCGGGTACCTACGGATGTCTCCGGATGTCTCCGGAAGTCGGATTTAGCAGGAGGCCGCGCGTGCCAAGAGAACTTGTATCTGCATATCCTTCTATACGGTACGGTACTTTCCCCCACAGTGGGCTTCCCGGTATCAATTCGTTGCTGCCGCCGACGGCCGGCGTGCAGGAGCAAGCGTCGTCGGCAGTCAAGAGATATATATTTAGGTATCGGTTTGTAACGATCGCAAATGCAAGTCATGAAATGTCTGATCGAATAAAATAGACAGATTGGAGGGCAGTGTCAGGTCTGTACCTAGATTCGAGGCATGCCGGTAATCAGCAAATCTAGATGTACAAAGACCCCGATGTTACGATATCGCTGACGGCTTGGCGTGTCTTGGTGAGCGCCCACCCTCTTTTTAAGTCCGACTTGAGCTGTACCTTTTCCGTTAGGTACATATCACAGGAATCGGCAGGGTCGCATGTCTTCAATGATTTCTGGCTGTCGGTTTAGACCTTTTAGCACCTACACGAACTACACTAGGCCGTAGGTCGAGTCCGGGGGACGATCAGGATGCATCCGGTACATTAACCTACCGAACATCATCCCAGGAGAAAGACAACACTCCGGCGTTAACTTGGTCTGGAATGCCTACGCGGCTACGAAGTACGCCAGCCAACTATTATTTGTACTTACATAGTATAGCCACTTAACAAGTGCTCGGTATTCCGCAGATCACCGCCTGCCATTGCGTGCGGTACGAAGTGCCTGACAACTCGGGCTAGTGTGGTCCCGACGTGATGAATCCTTCCTATGATGACTTGCTGCCGACTAGAAGCGCTACCGACAATGTATGTAAGCTCTAAGACGTTACGGCCTTATATCAGAGTCCAGACAACTGACAAGAGTTGACGACTTTCTGTCCAGGTATCGCGCTAACCCTCCGATCCACCGGCCTTGCTCGATTCGCCTTAGGCACCCGACAATTGGCAGTGGGCACCGGGTGGGCAAAGTCCAGGTACATGCGGAGGACCACACGAACCCACCGGTGGAGGTGTGGCTACGCTATTTCCAGCATAGCCCTCCGCTAATCTGTTCTTTGGTTAGCCGTCGATGTGTAAAAAGTAGGTATCACGTCCGGGGCGTCTTGATATTCTTCGAGTTCATTTTTTTTGTTCGGTTATCCAACTCATAATCCGTGCTTGTAAACAGAAACAAACAGCTGTGAGTATTGGTAGATCGTTGCCCGAGAGTAACACGTACATAACTAATGTACAAAATAATGTAAAGCATGCGCGTATTGAAGAATGACGCAACTCGCGATAGCAACTTGAGCCGATGAAACAAACCGACAAGACCTTGTTGGACGAGCCTTCCAAACACGGACGTTTCTGCTGCGGCTGATTGGCTGAAACCGCCACAAGGGTGCGCATGCTCATTAGGTAATCCGTCACCCGTGAGTTTTACTTTTACAGCGTGTCGGATGGCCTAATCGTGTGACTTTGGGGGACAATCATCAATCCTTGAAGAAGGAGCTGTCAGGACTCGGAAGTCAGAAGGTTACGAATCCCCGTGTCCCCGTGCTTTGTGGGTTCTATCTTCGTAATAATGGCGAAATCCATGTGTATGTACCGAATACCGACGCCCGTCTCAGTCTGAGGGCTCCTTTTTTAGCCTTTGATTCTAGCCCGGCAACCTGATCACCTCATCCACCGATTCAAGCACGTTTCGACTAAAATTCGCGTGTGTCTTAGATCATCACCGCCTTCAGACTTGTACATACACACACACACTCCCATCACGAATGAGAATTGAAAAAAAAAGAATAAAAATAAAATGTGAGGGAAAATAGAAAAAAAAAGAGACATGACCGACAGTGAGCACGCGCGCAGGATCTGTCTTCCTATTCATCGACTGTGCCCTGTCTAAGCCCGCATATCACCGGGTGCCTGGCAGATAACTACGGCAACTCCCAGCCTCACCAACCACGGAAATATGTGTGTTCGCATAAGAACGGAATTCCTACAGCATGCTACGAATTAGTCGGCTCAGTATAAACCTATGGACGTTCAATAGTCGCCGACTTGTTCGCCAACCTGCGCCGCCTCTCAAATGCCATTGGTCTCCTCGATGTCGCCACCGCGTACCCTAAAATATACCGGCTGCTGTCTAGTGTGTCCACGCAGTACCTAGCGCCTACGGGCAGAAACTGTGGGGGATAAAAAAGATGAAAACCCCGTTCTTACCCTCGGCCCACGGTTCATGCCCACGGTCCACCAGCGTCTTGCTGTCGAGCAACTGCCTATCATGGAATAGGTAGATAACTCCATCGCCTCGGGTACCTATGCAGTTGCTGTAAGCCGCAGAGCATAGGGACTCATGAGGGAAGAGGCCTCAGGTCTTCAAGACGATGTTTCATGAGTTCCCATATGTGATTCGAGTTGGTATTCACTCGCGCCTGGTCAGTGTACGAAATACAGGCAGACCAAGAAGACGGGTTCACAACCTCGCCCCTCGGACTCCTGCTAGTGTTCCACGGGGGGTTTCTGTCACCCGTGTCGTTGCGCACAGCGTCGAGACTTTACGTACACAAACCCGTCTGTTCTGCCATTGACCTCGCTGTTGACATGACACTCCGCGGGCCCCGGTCGCTTGCCGTTACCTAACCCCAACCTTCAAGGCGAATCATTGCCGTTTCTGTGTTGTCAGTTGCATTGGGGAACAAGTCATGGGGGAAAAGAACGTTGACGGGCAAATCATCCATGAAACTCCAGAATTTTTTTTTCTATTTTTTTTTTTTCCTTCCTTATCCGTTGCGAACCTGGTTCGATGTGGATCAGGTCGTATCTGTGGTTGGTACCTTTTCCTCACTGGTGATATTTACGGACTGATATGATATGATATTATTACCTGGTCACAGCTATTACGCAGGTGTAACTTGTAAGAGTCGCCAACCTGCCGGGACTCCGAACGAGCCCCTATCACCTGCTCCGTGCCTAATGGTCACTCGGTAACCCGTAACCTGAGCCTTCGGCATGCCTCTTTCGGCATGAGGAAACTTGTCCTCTTGTGTCTTGTCCGAACCCCTGTCGCGACTCACGCGAAGCTAGATCCGCATACATAACAGTTTTTGGGGGGAGCGACATAACGCACAGGTGGGTAATATGCAACACCAGTTTTTCCCTTCCTCAAAACATGAGATGCTAACCACAGACATGCATGTCCACTTGGATATTCCGTACGTAAACGCGCCTTGCTCGCGATCTACATACATAGCACCACTGAGAATGGCGCATAATTTGCCGACTCCATCGAAAATGTTAGCTGTCAGACAGAGACACTTTGGCCCTCTTGCTGCGTCAGTATGGTTACATTCGACCCAGACGCAGGCGAGATCAGATTGATTGGTGTGAGATAAAAATCCCCGAACGTTTGCCCGCGGCAGGTGAAGCCGCATATTGAGGTGAACAGTTCACAGCAAATCTTGGAGAAAAAAAAGGACAATTTTTTTTTTCTTGCAGACAGATGCAAGGCCATTCTTGCAGATCGCGGGTCGCATGCATCTGAGTCGAATTTGTTGTTGTTCATAGGCAATAAGTCGTCATTGACGATGTCGGTGCCTGACACAATGTGAATCGATACGCACGGTCCGCAAATCGTCGCATATGGTTTCTCCCCTCGGGCCTCGGGGTGGGACACCTCGCGGCATCTGCTTCAGAACTTTTCTGATCGATGGCAGATTGGATGAATGGCACAGTCCAGTTTCTCCTCCACATGGTCAAAGTCTCAGGTCTGATGGCCAGTGGAGATAACAGCCCTTTTACTTGTACAGGCGCATTGATCTCACAGGATTCAGAATCGCATCAATGAGGGGGTGGCTGTGGTTATCAGGAGTTAGTGAAGCCTCAGGAACTTCCGATCCTGACGACACGAACCCGCCATCACGATCTCTGAGCGACCTTCTGTGAGGTGTCACAGAGACACAGACTCCCATTTTTCTTTTGTCTTCGACGCCAGGCCCTACTTGCGCCCAGATCGGCCATAAAGAACCGATTACCCCTATCTGCGCTCTACATCATTAGGGCTATATTATGCGCAAGTCAGCCTTGGGAAGCCTCAAGTTGACGCCTTGAGTCCTTCTAAGCACGTCGGGCATATCACCTAATCTATTAGGAGAAAGCTCGCATACCACACAGTATCCCGAGCTTACTGGGCTGGGGGGCCGGTTGTTGGCCGAGGTATCTGCCTTCATACGTCGGCGGCTTGGGTCCGTGTATTCGAGAACTGAAACCTGACTGTGAGGTTACGAGAATGGGGGCCATGACCAACAAAAAATAAGAAGACCCCTTGAATGTCGTCAGCACGGAGAAGAGAATTTTTCTTCTTCTCACTCAAATCGGATTAGAAGATTCCCGCACGTGCCGTATATCTATATGCAGACGAAAGGGCAATCTGGGGGAAAGAAGAAAAAAGAAACACTTACGCCCTCACTCACCTCGCTGCAGGTACCCCGGTCTGAACCCTCTCGACCCTCTGCACAGGGATCAAAAATGCTTATTCTCATTGAAGCGTGCTTACTATGCTCTATCGTCTCGGTCGAGGGCGTTGCGAAGCTCGCATCCGATACTGCTATTTACTCTCTACTGTATCCGGATCTTACCGTACGTTGATGATGGCAGTTATCAAACCTCATGCATGACCTCGACTCCGGACCGGAGACGAATCAGATGAGCAATAGACCATGCAAGGAACACTCCAGAAACCCTGGAAGTCCTATATTCCTCCACGTATCCATCCCCACCATGACTCTGTGATAGGTAGGTAAGGCCGTGTACCTTGACGAGGCGGAGTCCGAAGCCGTCTCGCTTGCCAACCCCCGTTCCAGGAGCAGAGAAATTTTTTCAATACCACTCGATTCTCTGAATCGCGGCATGGGGTACAACCAAGGGCGAACATATCCCGTAATACGTACCTCGAAGTAGCTCCCAGGATTCGTCAGAACCGAGTTGCCTCTCTCGCATGTATGCATGCATACACACATCCATATCCACTACGACGACGACACGGAGTGCTATTGTATGTAATCCGTACATCCTATTACGTCGTTGATTTCATATCGACTTTCATTTCCCCCTGTGAGTGTTGTTTGTTGTGTGTGTGGTGTCAGTCCCAGACAAGATGAGAAGAGGAGAAGAGAGGGGGCGGGGTTCCAAGGTGGGAGTTTGCGATCATGAATCTCATACCTCGACTCAAGGTCTCTCACGTCCTAACAAACCCTCACATGCACCAAAGATCGAAATCCCATTCCCCTATCCGGGGAAAAACCAGTATGTACGATATCTCCTCCCCGTGCAACATCACGTCACACCTCGTCTCGGCGCCTGTAACCCACATCAACCTGTCGTGTCCACCTGTCTGTCTGTCTCGTGCGCCCGGTGCGAAAGAAACCGCGGATCACACACACACACACACACTTCTCCTCCATATGTAGTCGAGAGTACATAATATCTTATCATCCATCATCTACCCCATACCCCAATCCCGTGGCGCGTCGTACATACTTCGTAGATCTGTCAATCTATCTCTCGTTCATTCATGAGAAGGCCCCACGTGTCTAGGTTGTTGTCAAGTGGCGAACATACATACATACACACACTTACATCACAGATCGGCAAGGGGATAGCGCGCAATATGTTTCGATTCGTCGGGGTGAGGGACGTGTGTGTTGCGTGACTACGCTTGGGGTCCATGATAATGGAAAAGGGGGGTCGGATATCAACTCATATTCACCTGTGAACACCGTCTACATCCACGAAGTCGAGGCGGCTCCCGTACCTACGAAAGGCGAGGTCCGCGACTTAGCAACACTAACCGACCGAGAGCCTTTTCTATCCATCTGTATACCGTATTAAATCCCCCCATGATAACGGGGCTTGGTCTTTGGGGGGACACTATGCGTGGCTATCTATCTGGTTCTCATGCTGTCTCATATGATATCAACTACACGACCCTCGCCATCAAGACAGGACGCCGAAATCAAATCGATACCAGAATAATGCCCGGAAAGAGCCTGTAGAGGTTGACTCATGGGTAAGTCGTGATAGGTCGTTTGAAAGGGCCCGAGCTGATGAAAACACAATGTCCATCGCTTCGAGTCATCACTGTTCATAGTAAACACTGTCGCCTAAACGGACATCTGAATGAATAGATACGCCCTTATGGATCTTAGCACATTTACGTCTGAGATCAACTGATGACGGTGGTCTGTACATTGGTATTTAGGATAGTAGCCGTGTCGATGGAAGGCTCATTATGCCACCGTGCAAACATTAGGTAGTCTTCATAAATGGGTTTTGATTGATCGGTTCGGTTTCGAAGCGATGCTGAATACACAAAACAAGCCAGAATACCCGGAAAACGATTAAATGACTCGAATAAGTGACTCTCAACATGCCTCGGGCCCTTGATCAGGGGTCTTCAAGTGGTTCTGGCTGACGATAGGTTTCGTCAAGTATGAACCTCTGAAGAGCCTGCAAGGCTTCTGTTATACTCTCCATCTTGAAAATATCGTATAGCCGGGAATGATCTATGAAATATATTCCCAGTCTTCGACTTCGCTTGCTTAGCATGTAAGTACATTCCGAAATGGCTACGAGGTCATGCTGACAATCTTCCAGAAATTGTCCAGTTGCGTGGGGGAAGACCGGCATCTCAGCTATCACTTTGATGCCAACAGTTGTAATTATAGCATCAAAGATTGGCTGAATTAAGGTCCACTTCAACTGGGACATGTAAAGCTGTTCAGTGTCCACGGCTCGAGTACCGGCATCTGTTGTATGCAGTTCATGCCATATCGTTCGGAATGCTCCCAGGCGTGCTAAGCATTGAATATACAGCTGAAACCCGTATGGCCTGTCACGACTGACTAGAGATCGAAAAGAGACTGCCGGCTTATCCACACCTGGCACGTAACCCGTGAGCAGGGAGTAGAGGCTCGTGAGTCGAGTCGAGTGGTCCAGGTTGTAAGTAAGGGTGTCTGCTGGTATCGTCACAAGTTCGTAGCGTATATATTCCAGAAGATACTCGACAAATTTGTCGCCGGGCTGCTCTTGTTCGAGCCACCTTCTGAGGTAGTGCTGGCTTGCGGTAAACGCGTGGCAATTGAGAGAGATCCGGAGACCTGACATGTAAATGTTTCTCGAGATGCGAAGTGCGTACCGATCCAAGTTTATCAACAAATTGTTCAGAAATGAAAGTGCTTGGAAAGGGTCAGTGTTAACAAATCGAGTAAGAGCTGAATCGAGCTCGTCACCCAACTCTGACAACATTCGACAACCGTCGCGGGTTTCCCAAACCCCTGTCACTATACGCTCGAGTTCGTGAAAGGAACTGCACTTCCCCAAAACCTTTCGAAGTGATGCTTCGTCCCTGTGTTCGGCTGGGTTCTGGTAGAGCTTTTGACGATATTGCATATACCTCAGAGTCTCAGACATGTCTTCTCTGGTAGACTCTGGAACCCCGTTGCTGTCTAGTACAGAGCCGAGTGTTTTGAGTGCCGCCACGTACGAGGCGGGAAGATCGTTCATGGGACCCTTGCCGAGCGAGTTGACGGTATTGAACGGATCTATCAGTGCAGCTACCATAACATCGAAGTCCCGAATGCGATGTGGATGAAGGTTATCGGCGGCCACGGACTCGGCTCTAGACTGGGTTTTTCGGTATGCCTTCTCGAACTCAGCGACGCGTTTTTTGATGGGCCGTAGGGCGCGAACTTGTGCCGCATCACCCCATTCAAGCCGACCATCAATATCCTCTCTAAACGGGCGCACACCCCGAGCATTCTCAGCATCAAGATCCAGCAGGAGAGATGAGATCTCGACGGGGGCACAGGTCTTTCGCAAGGGCCATCCATAGCCATATCGTGACCGTTTCTGGCGTATCTCGCGTGTCTGGCATTTCCATAGTCGCGTGTTCGCTTGGAGCTTTGGGAACACAGACGAGCTACTGAGCCGTTGCATCTCACAGCCTGAATTGACGAATGGCAAACGAGAAACGAAACGAATAGATTAAAAAGATAGAACGAAGAAGTAGACCTCACCTACCAAGAGCAGATCATATCATGGAGGGTACCTACTCTGCCAGGAGTGAAGGCACGGGTTGGACCTTCCCTGGGTGAATGCGCACAACCTAAGAGAGTCGCTCCTTACCTACCTACTCACATGTCTGGACTTGTAATCCGTGCCGAGACTCGTGGGAGGGAAGTTGCTACCTAAGGTTGTGACGCATCTCCAACCCTGCTCAGCCACCTCATCTGTACTCGTACTGCGTACCTACTTCGTACTTTTCGTCCATACTACCTTCCCTATGTTGATGTTCGTACCAACAACATCTAATATTGAGATTCTGGTGGTATAGAAGTGGCCGAGCAGGGTTGGTGCCGGGCAGGGTTGTTAAACAGCGGGCGAATCGACGCTAAAACCCCAGACGGGAGTTTGTTACGTCCCGTCTCAGCAGGGACCTCAATGGCCCATGGGTACCTGCCTAGGTACACTAAAAGTGAAGCTAGCGGACTGCTGGTACCGACGTTTAGGGCGGGTACGATGATGTACGGTACCTACGATGGGGCAGTTGCTGTGGGCATTAGTACGAATTGCCGAGTCACACTGTGCATGGGCGTGAAGACCCACTGTAAACTACTAGGTACAGTGCCTCACCACATGAAACGCACACCCGTTCAATTCAACTTTTTACACTCAACTTCTACTTGTAATAACTCTACAAATAGCGTACTTAAAAATTGCAAAAAATCGTAGCAATACAATTTAGTTATTTCTCTATAAGCTGATGTTTTTGTTTTGTTTTAACTATCTTGTTTTCACCTTCAAAAGACACATGTAATGAAGAGGTACGATTTTTGTACTTGTATTTTAAGTGTATATGTTTGAAGCAGTTTATATGGCCATTATGTAATAATGCATATGTTTCTATAGCAAATTGACCGATAAAAAGGATAATGCAAGTTGTAAGTGTTAAAATGTAGTTGTTATAAAGTTATTTACGTTTGTAAAAGATATGTTGCAACAAACAAATTTTGGCTTGAATGATTATAGTGATGTAAGCCTGAAAGTCCACTAAGATATAGTGGGTTACATCACTAAAGGTCCCTACAACTTTAGTGCAGTAGCCTATAGTCACAAAAGTTATTGTTGGTGACCTAAGTTCAAACCACAACATCTCACTTAAAAAAGACTGCTAAAAGAAAAGTAAAGAAGCAGTTACGTAGATCTGTCAATTAATTCCTTAATTCTGTGTTTTCTTGATTTTACTACTTAAACTGGTGCAGTTGTACGGCTGGCAAATGTGTGTTTTTTTGGGTGTTTTTTGGTGTAAAAGGACCGGGTGTGCGTTTCATATGGCGACCCACTGTACATGAGGTATCTGTATGGTCGATGATGGGCGGTACGGATTACAAAATGCACTGTATTATGTACTTTCAGACCCCGCAACTCAACCGGCTCAGCGTGCTACCACCAGCCACGCAATAATATGGACTGTGGGCGCGGCTCACACATGAGCCGTACCTAGGTACCTACAAGTATCTTCACACATGTACCGTATGCGTAAGGCCAAGATATACAGTGCCGTGACCCGCTGGTAAGGCGCTCGCTCGATCCATTGCTGACCGACCGAAGATCTACTCCGTAGGCAATGTTTCATTCAACTTCATCCTTCATTCAAATCCCACGTCAATTCTCAGAATACACCACCATACTCTCAGACCATCGGCGCTTTCACCCTGAACCAGCCTTCTCAGAAGCATACAAGAATCATGCCGCCAGCCAAGAGAAGAAAAACCACTCCAGTCTCGGAAGAGACCGAGGATAAGGGGCAGGAATCGACTGACCAGGTCCCAGACGAAGTTTCTGCGGCCGATGATGCGGAAAACGTCAAGCAGTCCGCGAAGGACGTCTCAGACAATACGTCGACGGATACCCCAGCGCCGTCGTCAAGCACAGCAAACGACGCCGCTGCCAAAGCCAAAGACAGACTTGAACGCTTCCGCGCTCTCCAGGCTCGCGCCAAGACCTCTTCAGACCAGAACTTCAAAGAAGCCACGAAAGAGTCCCAACGGCTGGCTACCGACCCCTCGGCTTTGACGGCATTGCATCGCCGCCGCGACATTGCTGCTCACAAGCTGTTGAAGGCAGAGACTGAGGAAGCGGGCGAGGACTTTGAACGCAAACGAGCATGGGACTGGACAGTGGAAGAGAGTGAGCGATGGGACAAGCGCGTAAAGAAGAAGGCTGCCCACCGCGACAACAACGCTTTCCAGGACTACCGTGCCGAGAGCAACAAGATCTATAAGCGCCAGCTTCAGAACTTGGCCCCGGATATGGAGCGTTACGAGAAAGACAAGATGAAGGCGATTGAGAAAGCGGCGGCATCTGGAGGACTGGAGATCATCGAGACCGAGGACGGCGAATTAATCGCCGTGGATAAGGACGGCAGCTTCTACTCGACTGCCGATTCGACTAATTTCCACGAGAATAAGCCTGATAAAGCTGCCGTGGATCGTCTTGTCGAGGACTTGAAGCGAGCAGAGGAAGCGCGGCTACGGAAGAGAAAGGAACGCATGGCACAGAACGGCGACGATGGCGACGTCACCTACATCAACGAGAAGAACAAGCAGTTCAACCAGAAACTGGCGCGCTTCTACAACAAGTACACAGCCGAGATCCGCGATAGCTTTGAGCGTGGAACTAGGGTTTAGGCCACGAGGAAAAGGTTGACAGGAAAGGGGTGTTGTATTTTGAGCGCCATAAGCATTACGTGCTACAATTAGGAAAGGGACACCGGCGGCGTATGAAGGAGTTATGGTACAGTCTTATAGGTCAACTAATGTCAGTCTCTGAACGGCTGATCAGAGCATAGTGCTCCTCCATTCCTTGTGAGCAAGCTCCTCCATCTCAGCCGGCTCAACAGGACCCTTCACAGCTTCATTATCAAGTGCTTGTACGACGGCCGCTGCTACGGCGTCCGCTTTCATGGGTTTGACTCCCGCAGCCCCCATCAAGCCGCTGAGAATGCCTCCCGTGAGTCCGTTGAAAGCAGAAGTGACTCCCGCGATGGCAGCAATGGGCATCGTGATCGGCCGTGAGCTATCGTAAAGGAAGGGGGCGCGGAAAAATAGGCTTCTCATCTTTGGGAACTCGCTCGTGATAGCGCGCTCTGCCTCCCGTTTTGTAGAAATGTACCGAACCGGCAAACCTGGCGCTCCAGAGACGGCTGATATGTAGGCAAATGCCGCTACGTTCTCCTCAGCCGCCTTCTTGGCCAGCATAATGGCGCTGTCTCGGTTCATGGTCTCATACGTGATCTGCTGGCGTGTCTCGGGTGGCCGAATATCGGCGTCGGAGTCACCAACACCACGCTCAAGCGGGTTTCCTGGCTGAGGTTTTGACGTGAAGGCCTTGCGCAGGCCGGAGATGGGCGACTCCTGACCACGCATTACGCCCTTATAGTCGGCCTCGAGCAGTATTCCCAGGGTGTGCACTACATAGTCGGTGCCCTTGAGCAACGATGCGTAGGTTGCAGGTCGTAGGATATCGGCTCGCTCCCAGCTCACCTTATGAGACCATGATGGCGCTGCCGGGGAAGAGGTGACGGCATCCCATTTGGGCGCCCCCGAACGACTATGAGTTAGGTCTTAGCAAAATATCCAGTTTACATGGGACCGCCAAATAGAGGAATAGTACCTGATAGACGTGACGTCCCATCCCTTCTGCACCGCGTACTTGCAGATTCTCGAGCCTACGAAGCCATTGCCTCCGCATACGATGATTCTCTTCGTGGCTGACATGGTGGGATAAGCAAGGCTATCGACCTATGAGCACGGGGGTAGTACGGGAGCAGTCTGGAGAGCAGTTCCGTCGAGGAGAACAGAGGGTTATAACCCCAATGCCGAATAGACAGGGGCTTTTCGAAGCCAACAGAAAATGCCTATCGGCCAGAGACAGAAATGATAAGTGCGTGTCTTTGAGAAAAGGGGTGACCGAGTGGCCGAGTGACCGAGACACTACGAATGCAGTTTGAATGTGATTATACCTGATTTTGACTCACCAACCATGAATGGAATATGAGAAATACGAAGGGGTGTATAGGCGTAGGTACAAGATTACATCATACGTTGCGACTGGCGCAGGGAGGCTCTCGCCACATGTGAAAGTCCACCAGTGAAGCCGCAAATTTCTGTCCAGCGACCGTACTTACCTCGGACTATGGATTACGGATTACATACAAGTGCCTACCTAAGCTTCACTAAAGAATTCCCGTCAATGCGACGGGCGTACCTGTGATTGACCCTCGGTGGGGCCTCTATAATTCGTGCTTGTATGTATTTTGTTCGTACCGACAACACGAACAGTGACCTCAGGCGCCATGTGAATGCGATGGACCGCTGTAAAAACGCTCTGTGCACGGCTACCAGTCTAAAAAGTGCGCTAACTACAGGCGCTTGTTCGGCTGTTCGGCGCACTCGGTAGCGGCTCACCGCCTACAGGCTGAAACGGCAGGGGACCTTATCGGGCCTCTTATCAGATGATAGCGGTTCTCTCGCAAGGCGGGGTCCATAATAAAGTCGGGCCCGCCTTGCATCTTGAATTCCACAGTTGAGCGCAGCACGCGTGCAGCGGCTAACTTACAAGTTACATACTACAAACACCCGCCACGAGTACGCGACGAACAAACCAGCAACTCTCCATCGACAAAGCATCCCACATATGCCATCAAGCACTATACGATTGCCTTCTGAAGCCACGCGCATTACATCACGGTACTGTTAAAAGACGAACGCAATGGCGCCGCCAGCGGGCAAGCGTGTCAAAGGTGTGCAGGTCTTCAGACCTTTCATCTACGGCACGACCGCGCGTCCCTTCAACGACACCGACAATCCGCGCCCAGCCGGCGTTCCGCTCGACCACACACATTCCTGGCAAGTGTTTGTCAAAGGTGTAGAAGACACCGATATCTTCTACTGGTTGCGACGCGTACAATTTAAGCTACACGAATCCATTCCTAACCACCTGCGCACCATCGACGCCGAAACCATCCTGAAGGAGAACGAGGCTCAGAGTAGCGGGAAGTCCAACTCAAACAAGAAGCCGAATAATGCGTTCGTCGTGAACGAGACTGGTTGGGGTGAGTTTGAGATCACCATCAAGTTGTATTATGACGGCAAGAGTGGCGAGAAGCCCCAGACGCTCTATCATCACCTGCGACTCCATCCTTACGGTCGTAATGAGGCCGAGAAGGAGGCTATGCGGCTTGGTGGAGAGGTTATTGCCTGGACTTATGAAGAGCAGGTTTTCAACGAGCCCTTCGAGGAATTCTACAAGATCTTGACATCTGGTGCGCGGGACAAGGGCACGCCTGCTTCCGGCGGCAAAGGGAAAGGCAAGGGCAAGAGCGCATACGCGCTGGTCGGCACGGGCATGGAAGGGGATGTCAAAGAACGCAGTGCAATGATCCCCCTTAGCACCCGCCCTGGCCAGCCATTCAGTCGCGAAACCGAGTCCGTGGAGCTTAAGCGGCTCCGTGAGGCCGATGAAAAAGTGCAGCAGATGATTGTCGAGATGAATAAGGTCGTTAGGGACAAGGAGAAAGAACTTGCTGCTTTGAAGGCAAGCAATAAGGTCACAGCAACGGCGCTTGCGGCCGCTGTGGCCTCTGCGGCACCTGCTGCTACTGCTGATGCTTCTAGCTCGACTGCTTAGAACTCAACTGCGGGCGGAAGTACATCACAGGACAACCAGGGCGGAGATAAGCCGCCTGGAAATGACCAGAAGAAGAAGAAGAAGAAGAACCAGAAGGGAAGAAGAAAGCGGCGGTAAATGCAGCAGACACGGACGGGCTTTCCCCAGGTCATGGAGCATACAAAGGTAGCGCAAGCCAGAGCATGCATACCAAGCTACATCTCTCATGGCCAGCCCTAGTCTGCTCTCGTGCTGACGAACGATGTGCCGTCGTGCACCCTCCGACATCACTCGATATTGCTATAATCCGAACGGGGAAGAACCGATATGGCATCACTATGCCTGGATATACACACAGACTGCGAGTGGAGGAATAAGATATCGACGGGCCACGATGACCACTCAGATGGAGGCAATCATATCGCAAAATCCTCCCCTACGAACAGGCTTTTTATAGAGACGCCATTGCGAGAGACACAACATTATTATCATGCGCGTTTCAAGTAGGGATGTTTGGTTACGGCAGCCATACAAATACCGCGCTGTTATTAATAACTGTTTTTACCTTATCAACTGGGTAACCAGGAAGAGAGGGAGCTGAATAGCCAACCGGGCACAGCAGCAAGCTAGCTAGCAAGCCAGCAGGTTGAAGATGCCTAGACATACGGATCACAGACTTAACTACTGCCTACTACTGCAGTGGTAGTCAGATGTCAGAGAAGAGGTGGAACAGGAGCCGAGGCTCGACTCGAATCGACTCTCTATCGTATTTGTAAGGGGGTAATCCGCATTCCGTAGGAGCCGTCGACCGACATACGAGTACATACATACAGACGGACCTCCAGACCTACTACTCGTACATACATACGGATTACTTAGGTAGAGTCTAGAGACAATGCAAAACACGTAACATGCTCACAGCTTTACCTGTTCTGTTCAAGCCCGTGTCCACCATCACACATAGACCTACCTAGGTCCTCTTCCATACACACGAGTGATCAGATGCGGTGAAAAGCTGGAAGACTATTTACTGAGGAGAGGAGAGGAGAGCAGAGAGATAGGTAATGGTCATCCGTACTTAGTTTGTATCGTAGGTAGTAGGTAATAAGTATTACTGTCCGGAATGAGTTGTGTACAGTAAGAGGGCGATAAGATGGCGTTCGAATTCATCCCATCATCCATTCCATTCCCCATACATACATGATTCCATACCGCCCCCCCCTTGCACGTACCGTGACGAATGTGGGGAAACAGGAGAAGGAAAATCAACGTTTCCATCCGTTTCCCCGCTGTCTCTTTGCTTTGCCGATGCCGAGAGTCGAGACATGGGTAATAGAAGGTAGCCAAAAGATAAGGGAAAGATAGGTATTCCGTAGACACATGTAATCATTCCGTATGAATTCCGTACTGATTCCGTGCGCTAGATGTTACCTAACAAGAGGGGGGGGGGGGAGGGGAGGGAGACTGTGAGAGAGAGAGAGAGAGGTGATCTGGCCTCTCCATGCGATAGATAGATCTAGATCTCGCAAGTGCCTACGATATGTACGAGTACGAAACGAAACGAAACGAACGAAGCAGAAGGTAACATCAACCTAATGTACCGTACCGTAATCCGTCCCTCCCTCCGTACAGTACGGTATTTCGTACAGGTGTCCAGGAAGAAGAAAAAAATTCGACGAGAGAGAGAAAAAAAAAGTTTTCCTGTTGGTCCCACGGTATCTGTACGGTATCTAAGCACGACTCAACAACCGGCGCCGCTTACACTACGGCATACACTACGGATTACCCATGACGATTTCAACTGCAGTGATTCATCACTCACCCTGCAAGTTGCTCTCTCCCCCCTGCCCTGGTCCGAGTGGTAACCTAACCTAACCTCTTCCGTCTGGGTATACAACGTCAGTGGAATTCACATTGCGTCGGTAACTTGCAAACAAGATCAATAAGATCGGATCAATAATCCGTACATATCAATTACCCACACAACGGACGGAAAAATGGCAGATCTCATCACGGATCCAAGTCCTGCACGGATTTGTCAACTCGTCTACTTGCTAAGCGCGGCTGCCGTGCTGGCCATCGCTGCGGCCCCAGATACAGCGCAACGGCTACTGGCACAGTACGGCGCGCGAAGCTCCGGCTACCACACATCCGCCTCGGCTTCGGTATCGGCATCGTCGCAGGATAGAACTAATCGCCGCGGCAAGGGACAAGATAGTAATGACCCTGACCGGGGGGCTAGTAGCAGTATCACCAACGACGACTCGAGTCTACTCTATCGTCTCATCGCTCGCCTCACCTCCGTGAGCAAGGTGCCGCATTCATGGTTCAGTCATTTCTATATTCTCTCGCTGGTCTGCAATGTATTCTGGGTGCTTCAGTTCGCCACCGGCGGAAGGGTGCTGCATCTCATCGTTCGAAAGCAGCTGGCCGTATCTACACCATCCATGACTATGAGTCAAGTCGCTCTCATCCAGTTTCTGATGGGCCTCCAGGCTGCGAGGCGCCTCTATGAGCAACTGGCAGTGCTACGACCATCGTCTTCCAGCAGCATGTGGATCGTCCATTGGTTGATAGGAATGGCCTTTTACCTATGCACAAGTGTAGCCATCTGGGTTGAAGGATCCAGTAAGTAACTAGGTCTCCCACGGAGATTTTCTCACCTCGTACTGACTGGAACACAGAGTCCATACAGGATGTTGGCCCAAACTGGTTCGACATGGACTTCCCCTCTCTCAGATCCGTTATCGCAACCTCTGTTTTTCTAAGTGCATGGATCTTGCAGCATCGATGCCATCGCTATCTCGCCGGCTTGAAGAAGTATTCACTTCCCGAGGAGGGTTTGTTTAGGTATCTGGTGTGTCCACACTACACCTGCGAATGCGTGATCTATCTCTCAATGGCAGTCATCGCCGCTCCCAACGGCCAGTTGCTCAACCAGACTCTCGCTTGCGCCGTCTTTTTCGTTTCGTCCAATCTCGGTGTCACTGCAAATGGCACCAAGAAATGGTACATCGAGCAATTCGGCAGCCGAGTGCAGAGCAAATGGAAGATGATACCCCTCGTGTTCTAAATAGATGAGCCCTGGCAAGTCATGTCACTTCACTTTCTCTGGTTGAACAGGCCAAATTTGCTCCCCAAGTTAGAGACGCTTATCACGTCTCGGTACGTGAGGCTGGTACGCATTTGGCGTGTGTTCTGACCATCGTCAAACGCCGAGCTCGATCGTAGTAAAGACCAATTTGCAATCGTTCGTTCGGAGAGCTCCATGTCGTCCAGTATGTCGTCTATGCCATGGAGATAATCTGTGTAGAGATCTGCTGTTGTGATAAGAAGGCTCCGAGGTTCCTGCAGAATTCTCCCAATAGGAGTTTCGTCAAGTGTGCCACCCTCCTTCATTTGATGGATGTTCAAGCAAAGGCTCGATCCGAGGCTCACGGTGCAGACAACAGGATGGTAAGCAGCCCCGTCTTTATGAGGCATGATTCCGATACCCGGTGGATATTCATTGACGAGTACATGATTTGGTCGTTGGTGAGGACTATCGAAGAAAATGTGCGAGTGCAAGTCGTCATCTGCTAAGCGGAGAGATAGCAGTCGCGGAACAATGGGGTTCTCGAGCCATGTGGGCAATGGCGAATCAACCAGTTTATTGTTGACCAGATCTGACGGCCAAGTTTGCAATCGACGTCGACGCAGCTGCTTCCACCGCGGTTTGGGTGCAGACGCTATCTTCTCAAGTATCAGTTTCTCTTCATCCTCGGTAATGAAATCCGGAATATAGAAAGCAGTCGAGGGTAGCCCGGGTACTCGCGCATGATCGAGGCATCGAGGCAGTGAGATCTCCTTGGGGGTGTCCATCGTATTGTCAGGGACGGAATATACTCGACGATATGTCAGGACCGATATGATAGCTACTAGAAATAAGCCTTTCGAGCAGCAGCAGGCCCTGTCCCTGCGGCGGGCGTCGGCTTGAAGTGGCGGACAACCCTAACCTCAATAAGGTGAACAACCATGCAGGTTGCAGAAGCACGAATGCCTTATCCCGACTTCACGGCAGGCGGGATATCAAAGGACCTTTCGTAAAGCTTTCTGATGTGTTCCATAGGTGTGTGGCATGTATCATCTTACCCTTGGAACATTGTGATGTGATCAGAGATCGTCCAAGGGTGGGGGCTGGGGGGAGATGATGAACTGCGGTGCAGCCTCAACTGCCTACCAGGTAGGTGTGGTGTTAGGTATCGCCCTCCTCTGTCTATGTCTCGAGGCCCGCCTTTTTCAAGGACAGCAAGACCTGGCACAAGACTTAGAGAGAACTCACATAATCCGTAGAAAAGGAGAGGTAGAGGGAAGGGCTTCAGATCAGATGGAAACTGTAGGTGCAGACATAGAGACTGAAGACGTCTGGCCCCAGAGTGATGTGTGATGGAATACCTACAAATACAAACCTACCTAACACGATCCTGGGAAGAGGAGACGAGCAGAAAAACAGACAGAGAGAGCCGGAGTTTGATAAAGGATGGTAGGAAGTGAGGGGCAGGCCTGCTTTTTGCTGGGGAGGTGGTGGAGAGTCGGTACTGTGGGAGGAGAAGGGGGACGAAGGCTTGTCAGACAAGGGGCCGCAATTTTGCGGGATTACCGACCACCTACCTATTGAGCGTCGAGCCAATCACGACGGGAGATATTTGGAGTGCATGGTAAGCATCGCTTGCGCTCTAGCCAGATGACGCCTAGTGTTTGTTGACACACGCTGTAATGCTACGCACTAGGCGGAAAGAGGCATGGCGGTGCCTCTTTTCTCTCGCCTCCCACGGGCCACACAGCACCTGCCAGTCGGTCGCTCTGGGTACTCGTAGGTCGTTCTTGCTGGCCACTGCTGTCCGTCTCTCTCTCTCTGGCGGCGAAGGAACGACCTCTACAGTACAGAATACGCTGTAACTAGCGTTGCGTCCGGATTCTCTAGCAGGCCTCGTAGTGTGGAAAGAGCAGCCAGTCCGCCGGGTGCAAGTGGGAGGTTGCCTACCAACTCGCCTGCCTACTACGACTACTTGCCTATCATCTCTATCTGCAATCCCCTGTGGTGTGCACTTTAAACTATCCGCTGTCAAAAACTTACTCCCTCTTCGTTCTTCACTCATCGCCCATCGTCCACTGCTCGTATCCTCTGCATCCTTTAATTCCCTCCTCACCAACCCACAGCGTCACCCCATACATACCTTGTGTCTCTGTTACCCTAGCCTGCGGCACGGTCGTGCTAACTCTCTCCAATCCATTCTTCACCGCATCGCTTCCACAATTACCTACGCTCTCGTGCTGGATTCAATTGACCTGTTTGACTCGGACCGACTCTTTCGGGTCCTACACAACGCAGCACGCCAGCGACCGTGTAGGAACGCCAGCCACGACCCCTACTCACGCGACTGTCTCGCCAACGTCACCGACGAGTGGCCATCATGCTGCACTATTTGAAGGCTTAGTCTTTAAATCAAATGCTATGGATGCGCAGAATGCTGCCGAGTCCTCGAGTACGAAGCAGCTTGCTTCCCCAAGAGAGGGAGGCTCGGGTCCCGATCCAACAAAGTCCAAGTCGGTATCTAGCACCATGCCGAACACCCTCAAGTCATCTTTCAGCCACAAGTATTCATACCCGTCCAAAGACTACAGGCCCGACGACGATGTTGTTCACGAACTAGACTCGGATGCCGAGACTATTGTCTTGCCTGGGAAAGATGGCCTCTCTCCTTCCAAGCCCCGCAAGGTCATTAAGCATGAGGACAAGAGCGACGACGAGATGAACAGTATCCCGCGACCTCGGAAACCATTAAAGGACAGGCGGGATCCGGATCACAACGGTGGCCGTTCCGAAGATACCGCTCCAATTCCATCGACAGGCAAAAAAAAACGGCAGGCCGAGAAAGAAAAACAACGATCTAAAGATGTGTCTGACGTACTTGGCTCCTCTCCTCCTTCTCCATCAATCAACAACCGCTCAAATAACGACAATGCAAGCCAGAGACGTCACAAGCCTGGTGATGCCCAATCCGAATCTGGGTCTGAAACCTCGAAGTCACGGACGCCAAAGACCGCTCACAAGGAAAAAGCCAAGTCCGTGGATAAATTACCTCTGAATAAACGAAAGTCACTTAAGACAGAATCAGAGGACGAGGGAGAGACCCGCAAGGCTCGCCGACAGCGTGATACGGTCGCCGCTGATGCGCCAGCTAGTGTTCGAGATAGAGAGCACAGGGCATTGTCTGGCCGACACTTAGATAAACAATCTACTACTAAAACCCGCTCCGCTTCTCCACCTCCGCGCATACATCGTCGGAGTCACTCAATACAATTGCCCTCTCATGCCTCGAACGGTTTAAGCAAAAAGAGACGTATTCCCGCCCCACTGCATTCGACCGAGGACCATTCCGACGATTCTTCGGCGAGTTGTAGTACACACCCTCGCAGTTCTAAACTGAGAAGTGTTGCCACTCCCATCAACACCGAAACTGTCACTTTACCTGCTAGGATGCCAGGTCATAAAAAGCATGTGGACAATCATGGCCAGACACTATTCGCGAAGGCTTGTGCGAAAGGCGAATATGAGATCGCTAAGAGACGACTCGCTGAAAGACCTGAAGATCTGAACTTTGCTGATTATGCAGGAAACACACCTCTCCAGGTGGCCTCTCTGAACGGGCACGAAGATATCGTCCAGCTTTTGATTGATGCAGGGTGCAATCTAGATTGCCGCAATAGCGACAAGGAAACCCCTCTTCTCGACGCTGTAGAAAACGGCCACCTGGGCGTCGTTAAGCTTCTACTCAAAGCCGGTGTCAACCCTCGAAAGGCCGATGCGGAAGGGCACGAACCCTTAGAGAAAGTTCCGGATGACTTAGATAACGCAGAAGAAATCCGTGCAGCTCTCAGAGAAGCGAAAGAGCGTGGTGGCGAACTACGTCGTACTTCTGAAGATCATCAGCTTCAAGACCTTCACGATGCTCTTTCCTCGCATGGGCCCGATAGTCCACGCGATTCCCCTGCTGCGACTACGGGCATTTATCCAGAGAAACGCCGCGGCGGAACTGTGCGTTCCACGAAGACAAGCAACCATCTATTGTACATGAACCTCGATGATAAAACGCTCAGACAGGCGGCAGCTCGCGGTGACAACGAAACCGTTACGCGCGTACTCCAAGTCAAAGAGCGCTGCGACGATCCTGAGGCATTGGTAAATGCTGCGCGAGGAGGTCATAATCTTGTGGTTGAGCTTCTTCTTGCCCTGGGTAGTGCAAACCCCGATCCTCGGCCCGTTTCCGGTCTTCATCCAGATTACGCCACTCCGATTCTTGCAGCGATTGGGCAGGAAAACTTTGAAGTTATCAAGTTGCTTATCAATGCTAATGGCTTTAATCCGACCCGTTTACATCAAGGACATACCTATTATGAAATCGCTCGGCATCGAGAAGGCCCGAATTGGAAAGAAGAGGAACACGTGTTGAAAGAAGCGTACGATCAATTCAAGAAGAATACTAAGGGTTCTTCCAAGACCAAGCCTTCTCCCAACCGACGGGAACGGGAGTCTGACGTAGACTCAAAACGGGCAACTCGCAACGAGGCAACTCAGGAAGCGTCTCGTTCGCAGAAACGGGCCTCAATGAGTCCGTCTCGTGACTCCGAACCTAAGAGAAGACCCAACAACGGCAAAGCCAACAAGAGTCCTAGAGAGAAACGTCGCTCGCTCTCTTTCGGCACTCATGATGAGCACACCTCACCAAAACGTGGACCAGGCCGACCCAAACGACAGGAACGTTGCTCAAATGCTGTATCCTCAGATCGCGAGAGTTCACCGGCCCGATCGAAAAATACTGCTATGCCCAGATTGGTTGAGCCGGAAGTTGCGGCATCGTCTGATGGAGAGGCAATCAAACCGAGACGGAAGCTGATTTCAGGAAAGGATCTAAAAGGTCAACGGGAGAAACAGCGCCGTGAGAGTTTAGCATCGAACATGTCCGGAATTGATCGTGGCGATTCCAAGGACGATGAGTCTTCCGAAAAGTCAAGAGGCGGTGAAAGGCTTCTCAATAGGACAGAAGCTTTGAAGCGCGAAGAATCATCTGATCGGCTATCCACTGCTGATTCTTCAAACAAGAGACATCGTTCGAGTGCGAGCCCTTCGAGGCGTGGGTCAGGCGAAAGGGAAGATGGGGGCGCACTTCACAAGAGACGGAAGTTGGATTCCCATAGCGCGGAAAGACGACACCTGGAACCCCCGTCGCCCGAGAATCGTCACCAGAAACGAGACTTATCTCACAATGCTGGCCCGCAGCAACAGGTCTCTGAAAATGATTACAAGGATGGCTCAAAGGCAACTCGCAAGGAATCGGAGAAATCATCCACTGACAGAAATCCTCCTGTCACCTCTGAAGACGCGGATGTCGAGATGCGCGATGCATCCCAAGCGTCTGAGGAAGAGGGGGAGATTCAAGCCGACTCTGATAGGGAAGAGATTAAGCAGCTGCCAAGGCGGATGCCCACCGAGTTCTCCGCCCGCCATGAAATACGGAAGAGGGATGCTGAGCGTGAGCTGCACGAACGGGATAGGAAAAAACGTAAAGATGAGGTGAGAAGAAAGGAGCAAGATGCGGACGAAAAGCGACTGGAAGCCGAGGAGCGCAGCCAGCGCGAGCGCGATGAACTTAAGCGCAAGGAAAATAATCCTGTCACAAAGGCTCCGACACGGCAGCCAAACGTGTCAGCTGGCGCAGCTTCGATTGACCTATCACATGATACCAATCCCGACGTCAAGTATGCCGCCGCAAAGGTTCCAGGAAAGCAGTCAGGCTTGTCACATTCTGCTATCGCGGCTGCAGAAAAAGTACGACTCGAAGAAGAGCAACATTTGAAGGAAGAGCAGGAACGGAAGAAGCAGGAAGAAGAGGAGCGGAGACGACGAGAAGAACAGGAACGGATTCAACGTGAGGCCGAAGATAGAGCCCGGCGAGAAAAGGAAGCAGCAGATGAAGAAGAGCGACGGGAGAAAGAGCGCAGACGAGCCGAACTCATTGCACGCGAAGCCGAGCGAAAAGCGGAGGAAGAGCGCGTTCGTATCTCTAAACTGCCGCCTCTTCTACGTTGGCTGGATGGCTGTCCGGATCCCAAGCAGTCAGACATTGCAACACTGTTCAAAAGAGCACAGGGTGTTCGATATGACACAATTGAGACATCGGCAACGAACAAGCCCGGCGGTCGCGACCAATGGCTTCTCAACACTCAAGTTGCACTTCTCTTGGGAGAAAAGGATCTTTCTTTGTCACGTTGTAGGTGGCTTCTTGCGTCGATTTGATTTGGGGCGGTTGGAGAATTAACTGGATCATAGTTCCTACCTGGGATCGAGTCCCCGTGTCCGACATCGCGAAAAGGGTCATATGGCGTCTAGAGCAAGACCGGTATGCTTTGACAGATGGCAGACTCCGCCATCTGGGAGAACAACTCCCAGGCTATTTCGGTGTGGGCTCAGACAAAGTGGATTACCCTGAGCTTATGAAGCTGCGCGAGGAGGCGGCTAAGCTCTTCATGGGGTTTTCCGAGTTCTTCTTTGTGAGGGTAAGTTTGCGCTGCTCCTATCCATCCTGGTTATGGCTGCCCTGTGCATGCTGACTCGTACGACAGGAAAGCGATTTTCTCTCAATTGTCCCGACTATCCCTCATCTTCGCGATGTCAGAATCGCTATTTGTTACCGTGAACTTCCTGAGGACGAATCGAACTTCAAGACGTGGGCTGGTACCAGTAAATGGAAGCAAGATCCGGGTGCACATCCCCGCTATGCTCCAGGGCACAAGTACTACATCAACGGGCAACTCGTCCAGGAAGATTCGGCGGTGAAGTTCATGCCAAGCAAAGTACCTGCTCCTGGCAATAGGGTGCCGAGGAGACATGGACTGACGGTGGTAACGCCGGACGAGCCTGACTATGTGCGCCTTTGCGTCGAACAGAACTTGACGCACCTTCTGACGGAGCAGCAGAAGTTGTCCCTTGTGAACGGGTCTCACTTGACGCCAAGCAGTATGGCTTCAAACGACCCCACGGAGGAGAACTTGTCGCCGTCCAGCGTGGCTCCTCCGCAAGCCCACGCTGTGAATGGATTTGGCAGAAACCACGAGTCCCCGGAGCGGCTACCCAATGGAACTCCTGGTGGAAATCACGACGAACACCGTTAATTCCTGGGCCCGCCGCTCTGGCGACCGACACACACCTGTTCATAACGACTGTCCTTATGTATGATATTCCGAGGCTCAACTTGTTGGCGGTAGGGCATCATTTTTTGGTGGAACCGTTTGCTGCAGCAGAGATGAGGTTCCTAATGGATCAATGGCACGGTCACGGATCTACGACTAAAAAAAAGCAAGGGAACAAGATGATCAGCACGCACATTGACTCATTTGTCTGGCTTCACGTATGGAGTTGTTGGCTCTTGATTGGCTGCTCGGACTTTGGATTGATTAGGGGTCAGGGCTTCCTGCCCTGTAATGACGGCGTATACGGCAACGTTATTGTCACGACTAGTCTAGAGAACTACGGCCTGGCGGTTGGGTTGCGGGTCGGGAATGTCGGATGGCGGACGGAGGATTACGTAGGGTACGTTAGATATGCTTCTTACGAGTATATAGGTGACTCTTCCATGAACCAGAGAACCTTGGGTCTGTGGCGGTTGCGGGTTGCGGGTTACGAGTTGCGAGTTGCCAGAACACGCACCGCAGCAGGTATGTTGGGAAGCACAACAGTTACATATTTTGGACCAACTGAGCCTGGGCAACGCCAAGACTCCCGGTACCGGTACTTGCGTGGTACGGTCGTCGTACCCAGTACAATAGTATATGAGTGTAAACAAAGCTGCTCTGGTGTTTTGGTGTTTCTAGTGCTGCCTGAGGTCAAGTCGAGTAACGAAACAAACAACTCCAAGTTGTGGGGAGTTGGCAGAACGCCACCCACGACGGAGTGCGGAATACTACCTGTAATATATCGTAGCGAGTACGGAATACTACGGATAGGATTCCATGCCCACGCCGCAACTATTCCGTACGGGTTTCTACCTTACTCGTAGGTACCGTAGTTAATAGTATTTCTAGGTAAGTCCGTCGGTGGCTCGATGCAGAGACAATTCGCAACCCATCCCTATTGAGGAGTTCGACAGAGCCGATGCGTTATGATGATGATGGGCGATGCACAATTGCCATGAATGAAGCGACTCATAACCGCATACGGTGTCGATAGGACCTTGTTCGGACTCTAGTCTGCAGGCAGTAGGGAAGACGGATGGCCGGTAGGTGGTAGGATGGACGTTGGTGCTTACGCAGTAATCCGGATACATGTCTAGTACGCAGACTATACATGCGACTACATTGTAGGCCGGCGAAAACACCAGAAAAAATTATCTTACCGGCGGCATACTATAGGCAGTCCGTGGCTCGGAGTCTCACGGGATGGCTGTACACGTGTGGGCTCCTCATGCGTATGGGACGCGAGTTATGTACGGATTGGGGATTATGAAGCTGCGTCGTTCAGCCACCGAGGAGGTTCTACCCACCAGGGGCCGGCCAGTCAGCGGACGAGTTCCGGGCGCAACTGTCAGAGCTAGCATCGGTTCTGGCTTGACGCGAGATAGCCATGCGGACTTGCGAGGTACGAGTCCTGTACAAGGTCGGTTATGGGCTTGTGGCTGAAGAGGCCTGAAGAGGCCTCTCTTGGGGAGTGCACGGGATAGATTACTGGCGTTGCACTTTTGCTGCTCTGAGGTTGCTTTTAATAGATGCAAGTTGCAACGGGGTCGTGTTTGGTGCTTTCAGCTGAGCGAGCGTTCGGCACGGTTGGCCTGTCACTCGGACTTGAGACAGCATCGATATCATCATAGGCAGGGTACTATTCCGTTCTCAGGGTCTTCCTCCCTCCCGCTGTCGAACCCTCCTCCCCCCAGTCCAGTGACTCCAATCCGGTCCTGTCCTTGTCTCCCTCCCCCCCGTACGTATTGCCGGCCTTTTCTGCTGTTTTGTCGAAGCGGTCCCCAGAAATTTTAGCGAATGGCCCACGCCCGTCTCTCCCTAGCGTTCTGTATTATTCCTGGCTGGCCTGAGCCACCTATGAGACGAACCCACGGTGAGCTACAGCCCTCGTATAGCCTGTGCGTAGCATCTGGGGGTGTTGGTTGGCTGGTTCTCGAGATAATGTATGTAGGCATGCCTAGTTGTGCACGCTACGTACAACGAACAGCACGCAGAAGCAGAAGCAGCCAGCTCCCGGTACCTGAGATCGACCGTACCAAACATACCCAAGCTGTGCCGGCAGACCCAGTAGTTGTTGTAGTTTGCATGAGACGGGCGGGAATTCTGTGTTCTTTCCCCATTCTTTCTCTTTTTCCCTTACCGTGAGTTGCGAGTTTCACACTTCAGAGCTGTGTTTTTGTGAGTGAGCTGAGGGATGATCCCGAGACCAGAGACGAGATACCAGAGAGACAACGAGATCAACGATCAGAGATACTACTGATTACGAGCTGTTACGGATTCTCTTTCTTTCTTTCTATCTAACTATCTCTCGACTCCTACATGTGAGTGAGTTGGCCAAGGGTTATCATAACGACCTACCTACCTAGCTCAGGTTATCTATCCTGTCCTGTCACGAGACTGTCACTGTCGACAACGTCTCAATCCAGAGACGTAGATGGGCTACACAAAGAAGTTCACACGCGTTACTCAACATCACACCGTCTGAGAGGCTGGCTGAGACCAAGACCAAGACCAAGACCAATCCTATCGGCGTCGACAAAGCTCAGCTGAAGCTGTCAAGCACCGGATACTAGTCCCCTTAGCTGGGCAATTGACGAAAGGTCCAACCCATTGACGGAACAGAGAAGAGAGACAACAAAAAGAGCGACCCAACCATGAGGACGCTCCTCCCCGTCCCTCTGTTCGTCACCCTGCTCCTCCAGACAGGTTTGTCAACAGCCATAACCAACGACTTCTCGTCGTATCCCGAGGGCTCCCAGCCATGTATGTACCAGTCGGCCGACCAGGCCAACTGCAAGGATGGCGCTTCAGGAGCCGAACTCAACAATTGCCTGTGCAAGAACACCAACAACTTCGTTTATAACACGGCCAGGTGTGTCGCCCAGCAGAGCCCGTCGGATATAGTAGCCGTCTACGAGACGTTATCCGCCAACTGCGCCGGCACGGGCGTGATCCTCGCCGTGTCAGAGGGTGCCTTCTTGGCAGCCGCCGCCGCTGCAACGCAGAGTACCCCGACGCCAACCCCAACCCCAACACCCACCGACTCCTCGAGCAGTTCTTCACCAACCAACACCTCCGCCAATCCAAGCTCATCCATCACGGACACACCCACCACCACCAACCCAGGCACCACCAACACCGAGACATCAACTCCCAGCCCAACACCCTCAGACCTACCACCCACGAACTCCACCGACGGCGGGATCAGCACCAGCACCAAGATCGCGATCGGTGTCGGCATCGGTTTCGGCCTCGTCGCGGCCCTGCTCGCCGCCTGGTTCATCTGGGCCTACCAGCGACGTCGACGTCCAGGGCACCAACTGCACGAAAACGAGACAGGCGAGAACAACACGAACTCATCCAACAGCGCCTTCGGGCTCGGCAGCGCGCCACACACCGAATACGCGCAAGACAACATCCAGGCAGAAGCCGCCGAAATGGACCCAGCGTCGTGGAAGCCGCAATCCGGGTTCGTGTTAGCCGGTTTCGACGGGGACGGCGGTCATAACCAGCACGACAAGAAGGCCGGCGTGCCGCTGCTCGCGGAGATGGGCACCGATTTCCACGGCCACCAGAAACCCGTCGAACTGCCCGCCAGCGTGGATTTCGGCAACGGGGGCTACCCCGGCGGCATGCATGGCGCGATGCGGAGTCCGCCGGAGCAGAGGACGGTTTCGCCGTCGGAGGGCCTGTCGTCGGGGGTGTTTTCGCAGCCGAGCGATGTCTCGCCGATCGCGTCGCAGCCGAGTGATATCGGGGGGTATTATAGGGGCTAGATGATAATTGAAAACTAAACACTTAGAGGAGATCCCCTTTTTTGGCAAATATAGGGGAAGACAGAAAGAAAAGAGAGACGACGACAAAGAGAGTAATATGACGACTTCTATGAAAAATGGGAGGGAAAGGGGGGAGTTGGCCAAAAAGACCCCCGAACCTTTGAGAGAAACAACTTTTTTAATGGAAACAACTTTTTTTTTTAATCGCAATGTACTGAAAAAAAACAACACGCGGATTTTTTTCACGACAATGAGATCACTGTTTTTATATTTGAGGGTACGTTGCTTCTTTTTTCTTTGTTCCTCCGAGAGGATGAGGATGGATAGATGGCTAGATCTACCTACCTACCTAGATAATCTTACCCTATTTCTGAAATTCAATCACATAGCGTTGTCGATTGTTTCTTTTGCTGGCGATCCTTGTGATGATGTAGGTCCCTGAGCTGTCTGGAATAAGAAGGTAACATTGTGAGGGATTCGGGATCTTCGATCTTGTCTATCTTGTTGTCAAAGTGATGATATTAGAAGCTACGACTTTCATTCAAACGACTTAACGCACTCATGAACTCGACTCATCCATCCCTAACACACACAACTTACCTTGTCCATCATCAGAACCGGCATCATCATCATCATGAACCGTAACTCACACCTCCGACTCAACCCCTAAACCTGCCTAAGCAATCGTCGACGAGCTCCTCGACGTAAACGAGGACCAATCGCTATCATTCTCATTCCCAGCGTTACTCGGTCTCCGACGCCAAAACGCAAGTTTCCTAAACACACCCATAATCCTCGCCTTCACACCAACCCGACTCGCCCGTCGTTCCGCTCGATACTTCTCCATAACCCATTTCACTACACTCCGTCTCGGCATGACATCCCTCACACAAGCATGACAAGGACACGCACAGCATCCACAACACAACTTCTGCACAGATGGCGGCCTTCCGCTTCGTGCCACAAAAACCGGCCCTACTGATCTTGGTCTCGGCGGTCTCGGGGGCCCATTATGGAACGCCGGACCAACGTAGAACCCGGAGTTCGCATCCGCGTCGAGAGACATATCGAGCGCAAGGATACAATTCGGCTTAAGATCGAACGAGCCAACGACCCTGTATCCCCTTTTGCCAGCAAGATAGCACAAAAACTGCGCCGCAGCCTGAAGCAGCATCTCATCACTTTCGGGACCTCCATCCTCCCCGACAAAACTCGCCCAAGACTGCGGTCCCACACCCCCTATCGCGGAAACCGTGCTCTGCAGTAGCGCCATCGTCGGCGCGATATGCGACGGCGTCGCCATCAATCTAGTCATGGCGCCCGGTGGGCCCTGCGGCATATTGCGATGGAGACGGGCGACGCGATACGTCAGGGAGTCCCAAGACGGTATGTCCATGGGCGGGGGCGGGTGAATACTCTCGATGTTTTCGAGACGACGGACGCGCGTGTCGAGCTGGTCGAGGGCCATGCGCTTGGCGTCTTTCGTGCAGGGGAGGGTGCCGCCGCGCCAGCCCTCGAGATTCGCGATCACGGTTGCGCAGTAGGCCTGTGCTTCCGTGTTGGCGGGCCGCGATTCTTCGTCGCCAGCGTTGTTGTTGTTGTTGAGATGATAGGACATGTTGAGAGTTGGTGGGGTGTCCATAGTGCATTGGTGAAAGGGGGAGATGTTGATGGTCGTTTTCGAGGTTGTATTACCGGCATCCGGTTTTGAGGAGGTCGAAATAGTAGAAAAGATCCGTTGGAGTAACGTGAGCATGACCAAATCTGTCTGCTTCTGAGCAGATGCCCGCGAAGATATATACTCGGCCGGTTCTCTGCGTTCCACCTGGCACCGACGTGATGACACTATCCCTAGACTCCCACGGTCACCAATGTGCTCCTATACCTCGCCCGATCCGTCAGTGTGGCAGGTCGGCAGCGCGAATCACGATGCCCAATCCGTCATCACAACCTGTTCTGCTTGCCTACCTGCCTTGCCGCCTGTCCATTGCCGCCCGCAGAATAAGTGCCGTACAACTCCCATCATCAAAAGCGCGTTCACACATTGGAGCAAAACATCCCCGTCGCCCGTCTCGTCCAACAGCACATGACAGGCTTTGTGCTCTCACAGACGACATGACAAATTTTCCGTTGGGGGGAGCTCTACACGATTCCTGCTTGCCGTCGTGCATCCTCGTGTTAGCGGCTTCCAGGGAAAAAAAGTTCATATGTACCACTCCATGCAATGCGCCCAGTTCGTCTATCAAGTGGATAGCCGTGGGTTCTGGCGACAAGCCTTGTTGTGACATATCTCTTGTCCTCCTCCCCTTCCGATGTTCGGATCGCTGTTACACCGTCGCGCCAGCTATCAGCCAGATTAAGGGGGCGGGATGATGCATGGTTAGCAGGGTGCAACTCTTCCCTCGCCCCTCGCTGTCTTTGGCGCATAAAACATTTTGGGGGCGTGGGACACTGCTTTCTGCATCATGAGCTGCCATGCGAGTACGATTCCCAGCTTCCACTGTTCTCGAAACCTATCATAACCTCATTGAGTCCCGTGGCAAAATCCACGTGATGGTCTAAGCCCCGACATGATTGCCCAAGGGACACATATTCTGATATAGTGCTGCATTATTGACAGGAGGGCTTAATCGAACTTACGTCAAAATTACGTTTTGACGGCATGAAAGAGAGGGATGGAGAGCGACAGTCTGGTTGAGAACATAGATCTCGTGTCTTGGGTTGGTCATGAAAACGTTAGTCGGAGAAATCGTCGTGGATGTTGCCTAAACAATCGTGGGGGGCCAAGGTCGGCCAGGTCCGGTTGGCCAAGCAATCAAGGTAAAATCACCGGGGAGCCCACGGTGAGGTTCTCGTGAATGGATTGATGGATTTCTCATCACCAACGCGGCGTGTGTCGCAAAGATGTCCCGAATGATCGACATAGCACGAAATGCGGCCCAACCAGACTTTCGCCCTATCACTAGGGGTTTCCTCTGTGCTCCTGTGCCGCGGGACGCGACAGTTCAAGGCGGTGCTCGATCGAATAGTATTCAGCAAAGAGATAGCCGGGGAGCTAGTCTGCAGCGAGAACACTGCCATCATTGGACGTAATTGCGCTCATGAAGGGCGATGTTGTGCAGATTACGGCTTGGTATCTCTTGCAAACTGCTATCTTCCGGTCTCAGCTCGGTCGGACGAGGTGAGAAGAGGGACTGGAGAAGGTTGTGCGATTGGAAACCTCGAGGATGTGAATGGTTGGGTCTGTCTACCCCTGATATGCATGGTACTTCTCGTCAGATGGCACAAGGCTTCCTCCTTTGCCAAGTCGTACATGGCGAAGGATGTTTCTAGGTAAATCTGATTATCTCTAGATCTTCTTGACGTTAGTTTTATCTTATTTGGTAGAAGATGGTTCATTTTGGAAACCGTAGTCTATCTTACCTAGTCCAACTGAAGATGTCCGATGCGGTTGAAGAACCCGGATTGCAAACGTTAACCAATGGCTTTCCTATCGACTGTTCCAAACCGTCAAACTTTTAGCGGCCATGATTCGCGAGAATGGGGCCGTCGACAAGGTTGGCTCACTGTTGTAACTGGCTCAGCCAGCTCGGAACTGTTTGGCATCGTGTAGTCCGACCGGTTGCTAACTGTTGAGAGCTCATTCGCGGCGGGACCGCGGGAATACCTCCGGACCCTTCATGATAAGTGCGGAGGCGGACATCGAAGAGTCACGAGAATAACAACCTGTAGGCTACAAAGGGGGCATTTTCTCAAACAAGAAGCCAGCGGCGATTATAGTATCCATTGGGATATACATCGCTATTCCAGGGATTTCGAGAATTAGCGCGGGAGAAACGTCTTGGGAAAAGACACCCGGGATACAGATCACCGTAGTACGATTATCGATCCCTCTGTGGCCGGGCATATGTCAAGAGGTACGAATGATGCGTCTGATGTTGATCGACTTTTTACTAGATAATCTATTAGCCAAGGCACAACAGTGAGCTGTATTCTAGCCCTGAATGAGGTGCAGAAAAATTTACCTGCATATGGGGGGGGTTCTGGGGGGCTTCGGAGCAGACATTCCTGGGAAGGGTGAGGACTTACACGTAGTCTCGCGTTGAAAAACGTACGAGACTGAAGATAAAGCAAAATTGTATTCTTTCTATTCGTCGAATCTAACAAATACATGCAGTTCGTTGTTCCGATCTTCATTCAGACACGCGTCAGTTACAACTGCCCGCCTCCGTAACCGCCGATGGGTTGAGAATGTATTACAATATGACAGCAGCACTGCCATTCATTCTTACAGAACACTAGTGATCGGTATCATTACCCTGCATGATTCGGGTGAAGTTCTGCATCTGCTTGACGTGAAGCAACCCGGAGCTGTCTTGTCCCAGAGACCATCCCGATATTCCGCCAAGCGTGGCGTTCTTGTTGTTGACGATCTCGTCGAACTTGTGCCGCATCGTAGCGATGGACTCCCATGTCCAGAAAAGATTGGGCTTCGTAGTCCGGTCTATGTAGAATGAACCCCCCATAACCGCATCGTACTTGGCATTCAACTGCGCCCTCTCGAACGAGGTTATGATGTCTAGGCCATGGCATTGTCCATATCCAAACTATTTGATTGAAAAGCGATCAGCAATTAATAGACATTTTCTATTGCTGGAATCCGAATGGATTCGGAAGGACATGGTCGCATAAGGGAATACACAGGATACTAACCTGACAGTTAAGCAAGCAATGTTCTGGTGAGTCCCCACACCATCCAGCATCAGCGCAGCACAACGAGCCTTTGCACTTGTGGTTGGTAAGAGTACCGTTAGACCAACCACAAGTGCCGTCGGGACTCTCGATTAAATCTTCAATCTTGGATGTGTCGCGATGCATGTTCTTATATTCGAAAGTCAAGACGCCACTGGTGTATATGTCGGTGCCATTGTCCAGTTGAGCCTTCATGATAGTGCAGCCGGTAGGAAGCGAGGTTTTTGGACACGTCCCATTCACTTGGAAATACTTGGCGTAGAATGCGAATCCAAGGTTGATTTTTTCGGGAGAAAGGCCCAAATCAAGGTACCTCTGTACGGCTTCCTTTGTGGTTTTGACATCTGTGTGATGACCCGTGGCATTGCTGCCACGACTGACATAGTCATAGGCCATGATGGTGATAAATTCAATGTTGTCCCATATGGGGCGGGTCTGGTTAACAGACTGGAAGGCAGCCATGCCACTCGGGGCGCCGGCCACTGAGAGACTGATGTTCTGTGTTCCTACTGATTGGTTCTTGAGGGCTGATTTAATGGCACCGATGAATCCGGGAAAGTCGGCGATCTCTTTCTCAGGGGCTACGGATTTTACACTCCCATTTCCGCCGGGGTATTCCCAATCGATATCTGAACTCACAGTCAGCTCGACTGGTTGTGGCCATGGAAGACGAATGCGAAGTCGGAAAAGTCAGAAAATGCTTTTATGATATCGAGCGTCACATACCAACGAAATCGTAACCTTTGTCTTTCATCCAGGTTGCGAGGTTCGAGGCAAAATTCGTTCGATTTTCCTCGGCTGCCACTGTGGCAAAACCAGCCGACCAGCTCCAACCACCAAGGGCAACACCAATCTTGGTTCCGTTATCAAAATGACTGCGTACCTGGTCAACAGGCATGAGAGGCGGACTGGGCAAATTGTCCTTGGTGGTAAAATTCAACGGATCCACGAAAGACATGATAACGTGCGATATGCCAGCAGAGTTGTTACGAGTCGTCGTAATATCAGGATGCCATCTGTGAGCAATTAGCATGAGAGAAAGAAACGACACTTGCCATGGGGTAGCTTACTCGTCGATATACAAGACATTGCGAAAAGCTTGAACATGGCAAGCTAGCGAGGTAAAGGCCAAGGCCTTAGCCCAGACTGACGGCGCCGGGAAAAGCATAGCGATGTAGCTGACTGAATACGCGAAGTGCACTTAGCAATAGGGATATTGATGAAGTTGGGTGTACCAGAGGTCGAATAGCGGAAGAGATGCTTCTGCTTTCGACCATAGAGAGAACAAGGCTCCCAGAACCTGTCTATTTATACACACTACATGAAGCCGTATACCATTTGAAATGACTCAAAGAAGTGAAAGATTGCGTGGTTGGATGTACTCAACTGTACTCAACTGTGTTGGTCAAAGACTCATTAGATGTTGGTCGCACGAGTAGGCCAGAGCTCGGTGAATAGATGGACCAACACTTAATCAATGGGATGAAAGGGGCACGAAATCCCACGGAAGCTTGCCAGCGTATGGCATAGCCATTGTTTGCCTATTAGCCGGAACTGAAACGCTCATCAGGTCGGGTTGGTGTCCTTATGGAAATTGCCTAGACTTGATAAGTTTGATCATACTGCTGATCTGTTGGAAATAGACAAGGCGGCTTCATAGAGGACCTTGAGCCAACTTCTCTCACTTCGAATATGAAAACTCGCCGAATCGTGACACCGGCCTGCGCCGACGATTCATCCCCCTTTACAACCCAGCATCCGCGAAGGTCTCGTCTGACTCACATATACTACACTTGTAGGTCGCAAGCGGCATACTGAAGGGCGAGATGATCGATGGCGACGAGTAGTCATGCGTGCTACCTACTGCTCCAGTAGGCTGGCCAGCTTGACCGGGTATGACAAACCCGTGGCCCCGGAATTGGACGTCGGCATACATGCAATTCGACCGCTGTTGATAGCCGAGGAAGCGAGACTGCAGCAGATCATCTCGTCGGAGAAAAAGAGAAATGAGGGCCATGCTCTCATTAGATGCGGACGAGATTTCCCCATACTCCGTCCAAAGGAATCTCAGAATGGATGAATGAATCGGCGAGTCACTCATGGAAGTACCCGGAACACCTTCACCTAGTATCCTGTATTCCGAATTCAGTTCGGTGACTAAATCAGAATTCTGACCGCAACCTTTGATGTCTGTCAGGACACCTTGTATGCGGCCTGATGAACCACCTGGGGTTATCTGAAGACAGTTGTGTAAGTCTTCCTGGCGAGAGCAACTTTGAGATACGGTAGTACCCAGCTGGTGAATTCATGTTAGTAGTAGTAGTATGAATGCCAACTAGCTGCATGTGATTCCAATTGAAACCAGCGCCGGTCCCGTTGAGATGAATCGTAGAATTCCAGTACAAGTGCATGAAATGGGCGTCGTCCCAACGCCTATCGTTGATAGCAAGCGCCCAACCAGGCGGTCAGTTCAAACTCACTATCACGGTGCAGGCTGCTGGATACTTGTAGAGATCGGGACTCGCCCGTTTGCACCGATTCAGAATGTCTTGGACGATCGGCGCTCAAGTTGACAGATCCATCGCTAATGACTGGTCTCGAAGGCCCGTAATGGCCTCACGATTCACCTGTGCTCGTACTCCTGGCGGATGAAGGTACTGTGCATTCTGTACTGCGTGCAGAATATTCCGTACACTCCTGACTAACATTGAGTGGCGCATCCAGTAAATATGAGGCTTGCATTAACGTCTACAAGAGCCAAAGAACGTATCGTGAGAATGGGCAGAAGTGGCAGCGTGTATTCGTAGAAGTGTGAAACAGAAGTTCTTGTGCTTTGGACCAATAATTGGAGAGAAGTGCTGGTTGACGATTGTGAGCCAGCAGCCAGCAGCAGGTGAACCGATACTACCCGTGCCAGCGTCCCACTTTAGGCTCGATCCCGCAGCCTGAGCAAGACCGATCGAAGTTTCTTCTGCTGGTGTTGGAGCCTGGACCTGCCGTGGCCGACTGGACTGTGCGCCCAATGTCATCACCAGCAGCTCCACAACCGGCAGCGACAACCGGTGTTTACGAAAAGTCGCGACCAGGTTCGAAGCTGCTGCTGCCACCAAGAACCGTGTTCCCATGTGGAATGCTGCACGATGCGCCACGTTGGCCCATAAGAACCCACATTAATGCGTTCAACCAGTGAATTATGGCCAATGGCGCGTCTGCAAAAGTGAGGCTTGCTCGACACTAGCCACACAAACTGACTCTCGTAGGGATCCGCCCCCTATCCTTATCCCGACCAGGCAATGTGGACACCAGCAGTGGGTCGTGCCTTATTGGATTGGCTCTAGCGAGGCCGGTGATTGGCCGGTGCTTCTTCCAGTCAATATGGATAACTATAACACGGTTTCATCACATTGTTGATTCTTCCCCTCTCTTCTCTCTTCTCTCAATCATCTTAGCTACCTATCCTGCCTTACTTGATTGTCTCCATTTACGAACTAAACCGCGGTAATCATAATCGTATTTCTCACCTTCCACCATGCGTGAAATTGTTAGTTGCTCTCGCTCCCGCTCTCGTCCATCATCCCAGTCCAGCTCAGCCCGGGCCAGCTTCGCACGTTTGCATCTGCATGAGCTAACATTGTTTCCCAAATTTAGGTGCATCTCCAAACCGGCCAATGCGTGAGTCCTTAGCCTCCCTGCCGCTGACCCTATGTCACTCCTTCTGACTGCTGATGAGTGAGAATAGGGTAACCAAATCGGTTCCGCTTTCTGGCAGACCATCTCGGGCGAGCACGGCCTGAACAACGATGGCATGTAAGTGGTGCTGACTCGCCGTCGGTCTCGCTGGACGCCTTGCTCACGATGTCGCGCCTGTAGTTACGAGGGTACCTCCGAGCTCCAGCTCGAGCGGATGAACGTCTACTTCAACGAGGTATGGCCCGTTCCCTTCCAGGAGCTATGGCCCTGAGACTAATCGGCTCTATTACAGGCATCCGACAACAAGTACGTGCCCCGTGCCGTCCTGGTCGACTTGGAGCCCGGTACCATCGACGCCGTCCGCGCTGGCCCCTTCGGTCAGCTGTTCCGCCCAGACAACTTCGTTTTCGGCCAGTCTAGTGCCGGCAACAACTGGGCCAAGGGTCACTACACTGAAGGAGCTGAATTGGTCGACCAGGTCCTCGATGTCGTCCGCCGTGAGGCTGAGGGCTGTGACTGCCTCCAGGGCTTCCAGATCACCCACTCTCTCGGTGGTGGTACCGGTTCCGGTATGGGAACGTTGCTCATCTCCAAGATCCGAGAAGGTCCGCTGCTCCCCGTGTGTCCGCTCCTAGAGCTTCGACTGATATATACCCCTTACAGAGTTCCCCGACCGCATGATGGCCACTTTCAGTGTTGTTCCCTCCCCCAAGGTGTCCGATACCGTCGTCGAACCCTACAACGCCACCCTTTCGGTTCACCAGCTGGTTGAAAACTCCGACCAGACTTTCTGTATCGATAACGAGGCGCTCTACGATATCTGCCAACGCACCCTGAAGCTCACCAACCCCTCATACGGTGACTTGAACCACCTTGTGTCTGCCGTCATGTCGGGTGTTTCCACCTCCCTCCGTTTCCCCGGCCAGCTCAACTCCGACTTGCGTAAGCTAGCCGTCAACATGGTAAGCTATCCCTAAATCGCATGGTATCCCGTGTCTCAGCCAAATGATGCTTACCGCTCTGAACAGGTTCCCTTCCCTCGTCTCCACTTCTTCATGGTCGGATTTGCTCCCCTGACCAGCCGCGGTGCCCACTCCTTCCGCGCCGTTACTGTGCCCGAGCTCACGCAGCAACTCTTCGATCCCAAGAACATGATGACCGGCTCCGACTTCCGCAACGGCCGATACTTGACTTGCTCAGCCATCTTCCGAGGCAAGATCGCCATGAAGGAGGTTGAGGACCAGATGCGCAACGTCCAGAACCGCAACTCCTCGTACTTCGTTGAATGGATTCCCAACAACGTCCAGACTGCTCTCTGCTCTATTCCCCCTCGCGGATTGAAGATGTCGTCCACCTTTGTCGGTAACTCCACCGCTATCCAGGATATCTTCAAGCGTGTTGGCGAGCAGTTCTCTGCTATGTTCCGCCGCAAGGCTTTCTTGCATTGGTACACTGGTGAGGGTATGGACGAGATGGAGTTTACTGAGGCTGAGTCCAACATGAACGATCTCATTTCCGAGTACCAGCAGTACCAGGATGCCACTTTGGATGGCGAGGAGGAGGAGTACGAGCAGGAGGAGTTTGAGCAGCATGAATAAAGAGCAGGAACTGTATCTTCAGTACCCGTCGTTTTTCAGCCCTTGAGGAGCTGAAATACCTAATATTGAAAGTCGGGGACTCTCATTGTCAATCACCGTAGCCTGCCATAGAAAAAAATGCTAGAGGAATACTAGCTCTAATACGAGGTGCTATTGTCAATAATAAAGGTAGAAATAAGCAAGTATCACATGTGTTTTCAGTGCGGTCCTTCTGTGCAGAGTATCAGACGGTCTGGCGAGGTCGGTCTGTACGAGCGGAACTGTGTATTCTGGATCGGGATGAGTTGTAAATCATCCTCCCCGGATTCCAGTTTCTTAGCCGACCCATCTTGATCGCAACAATCATCCGTCGTTTGAAAAAGCTGCACTTTATTCCGTATCTGTTTCGAAAGCAGCATTGGTCGCTGACACCCTTCAGAACCGACGTAATGGGGCCTGAACCTCGTCACGGCTCGGTATTCCCCGACTCAATCCACGGTTCCGGTTAAGTGCTAGGGGCAGGCGTCGTATAGGTATTGCACTGCAGCTACCCTATCTTAAGCTTCACGACAAAAGCTCCAAACCGCGGACAGCTCTCAGGGAGTTTAGAGAAGTCGATGCCGGGTCCTGAACCATCTTATTGCCGTCATGTTCATCACGTCTTCGTGCTTCATATAGGGGCTTCCCTCATGAACTGCATAACTTCAAACGCCGGCCACGAGACCCCTTGGGTTCGCCGATTTGTCTTGATTGTTCGGAATTCGTGATTATTCACTCACCTCCTTGTAGGCATTACTGGATGTTTAACCCCTTGTACCCATACTATCCTATTGTCTAGGGAAGAAGCAGACAAAGGAACGGCTTTATGCGGCTCGAACAGAGGAACTGTTTCTGTTTGTTTAGGGTTGAGCTGTGAACCGCCTCTGTGTGGTAAAATTTGGGCTGGGGGACAAGATAAAGGAGACCTTCAACGAACAACGCCATGGTTCTCAGTCTTTATGGATGACCATATACATATAAGTATGGCTGGACATTGATCTACGACATGTCTGCTATTCTCGACAACCACTTCCTCAAGTCTAACTAACTGCCTACCTCCTGACATCTACAGTCCATAGCTCGAACGACTAACATTACGACTTACACTCAATATGACTCTCCCCATCATCTACCTGACCGGCGCGACCGCCACGGGCAAAGGCACCCTAGGTAAGAAACTCGCCGCAGAGTTCAACTTCTACCACGTCTCTATGGGCGACATCCGGCGCTCCTTCGTATCACAAATACATGCAGGCGCTTCAGGTATGGACACCGACATCCAAAGATACATTTTCAGGAACGAAACCATCCCGCCCAGCATCCTCGCACGCTTCGACCCCGTACCCGCCATCCTAAAATTCCACAATCAAAGGGTGTCAGGCCCCGGAATGGAACATACATGGTCCGTCTCCCTCGCAATGGACATAATCGACGAAGTCTTGAATGAGATACCGGATAAAGGTACGTACCGCGCCATCATCATCGACGGGCACCCGCTGACGGTGGGCGGTGGCATATCGGACGGCTTCGTTGAGCAGCGGATAGATGAATTCTCAGGGCTGACGATCTTGATAGAATGTCCGCGGGAAGAAGCGAAGAAACGCTTTGTTGCAAGAGCAAGGGTAGCTCGTGATACGGCGGAAGGATTCGAGATCCGAATGGCGAAGACGGAAAGAGCTCTACGTTCGTTTGTTCAGCTTATGGAGGGTTATGGGGAGGTTGTCAGGTTGACGAATAGTGATGCCATGACTGTCGATGAGGCGTATGGGAGTTTGGTCGAGAAGTTGCGCCAGAGTAAGGCGTTTCAGCGACTGACGACGGAGGCGAGTGCTGCTAACTGATCCTAGGTTGCATTGAAATCGTCGAATGAAAAGGGGAAGTGAGGTAACAAGAAGAGGCTGGTATGTCTTCCAGACTCGATATACGAAGTACTTGTTTCACTATTTTCGTACAGAATACAATACAGACTGTTCACAATAAGCATACGATAGATATCTTGATGAATGAAAAAGTGACTTCTTTGACGTGGGAGTGATACGGCACTTGCATGATGGCAGCTTCGGTTGATACCTCAGACGACCAACCCAGCGATGAGAGCTGAACGGAACGCATGACTCCAAAGATTTATGGTACGATGCGTACGAGACATCGTTGCCGAGATGCCGAAGTTCCTCAGCTCGATTCATTCATCACCACCAACATGACGCGATGTGTGGATTCTCCAAGTCATGAACAATCAAAAAGACCCCAACCAAAAAAAAGAAAAAAAGTGAAGAAATCTCCAAAAATATGAACATCTGCCTCCATCCAGGATTGAACTAGAGATCTTTGCATATTCCTGTACGGAGCATTTCCCAATACAAGTGCAACGCGTTACCACTACGCCATAGAGGCAAGGACGGTTACACTGCAGCGTAGCACCACTTTATATAGCGACGACGACGGTCGAGCATACAGTGCATTTCTTGTAAGTCGACACGAGCCGTGACTCGTACCACCTACGTAACCAACCACCTCCCAACCTCCGTCATTTTCAGATTGATTGTGGCTTCTCTTTTCTATCTCGTTTTCTTGTTTTGCCCCCCTTTTCTGTATGACCTTAAAACTCGATGTTCTGTGCTAGCACTGACTAATTCCTCATCGCGCTTTCCTCGAGCTTGTTAGTGTAGACTTCGAATCCTTTTAAGGTTCTCTTGACACAATCCGGGTACTCGCACCTTCTCAAAGCCATCTCATAATGACGGCTGGTGAATCCGAAGCCGTGTTGGGCTTGGCAAACGCCACTTCTTCGGAGTGAGTCGTGCATCTTCTCTCTTGTCTCACTTCGTCCCTCACAATGGTCGATGCTCAGATCTTTATAGCAGCAGCATTTCGCTAGAAGCTTCCAATGCCATCGCGATCAACCTGAATATTCGCAAGACCAAATCAACAACCAGACTCAATGACTGGGCGGTCAGTATGGCAGAATGTTCTCAAGGCCTAATTGCGAACGGTACCATCTTTGGTCCAAACGTCTTCGTGTTCGATCCAAGCATGCCCACGGCCTTTATTCAGGAGACGGTGACATCCATCTTCACGCGGATGGAAGCCAATGAATTCGGGCCTGATCGCTATGCTCTTCTTTTCAAGCCAGGGACTTACAACGTACTCTTCAATGTTGGGTTCTACACCCAAGTAGCAGGTCTGGGAAAGAACCCAGACGACGTGCTGATTGAGGGCGGCGTGAACGTCCCGGCATACTGGCTGCCGAACCGCAATGCCACACGCAATTTCTGGCGTTCTTATGAGAATTTTGCCATCAATGCCTCCGAGGAGACAAATAATACAACTACCATCGCCGTGTCTCAGGCGGCACCGATCCGGCGTATGCATATCAAGAGTTCCAATGGTCTGTGGTTGTTCCAGGTTGATCCAGAAACCGGGGGCGGAGGCTGGGCTTCGGGCGGCTTTCTGGCTGACTCGGTCGTTGACCATACGATCCTTCCTGGCTCGCAGCAGCAATGGCTGTCGAGGAACAACAAGTATGGCGAGTGGGCCAACGGGGTGTGGAACATGGTCTTCGTGGGTGATGAAGATGCTCCGAGCCAGGACAACTTCCCCGTACCCCCTTATACCACCGTACGACGGACACCAGTGATTCGAGAGAAGCCCTATCTATATGTGACTGATGATGGCCAGTACGAAGTCTTCGTGCCACATCTGCAGAAACACACTCAGGGGCCGAGCTGGGCCAACGGGCGCACAACGCCCGGCAGATCTATACCGATCTGCGACTTCGTCATTGCACGACCCGAATCCTCGAGCGCAGCTAGTATCAACATGGCGTTGCATAGAGGCAAACATGTCATCTTCACCCCCGGCGTATATAACCTCGAGCACACATTGCGTGTCACGAGACCTGATACTGTCATTCTGGGCCTGGGTCAACCTTCACTTGTCCCGATCCATGGAAACGCTGCAATTACCGTAGCCGACGTTTCTGGCGTGACGATAGCTGGCCTGATTATTGATGCCGGCAAGATCAAGTCCCATACCCTAATCGAGGTTGGTCCTCCATACAGTCGCGCCAACCACGCACACAATCCTACGTTCTTGTACGACCTCACCGTGCGAACATCTGGATACTGCAAAAACGATGTCTGCATCAAAATCAACAGCAACAACGTGGTCGGTGACCAGCTCTGGCTTTGGCGCGCCGACCATGGCGACGGCGCAGGCTGGGACCTCAATCCAACCAAGCACGGTATTATCGTCAACGGCGACGACGTAACTATCTACGGTCTCTTCAATGAGCACCACAAAGAACACCAGACCCTCTGGAACGGGGAAGGTGGACGGCTGTATTTCTACCAGTCCGAACTCCCCTATGATCCCCCGAACCAGGAATCGTGGATGTGTGGCTCGACAAACGGATTCGCCTCGTATAAGGTCGCTGATCGGGTTCATAGTCATGAGGCCTGGGGATTGGGAGTTTACTCGTATTTCCGCGACTCGCCTAGTAAACTTGCGAATGCGATTGAGGTCCCTAGGCGTCCTGGAGTGAAGTTACATCATTTGACGACTATTTGGTTGAATGGGATGCCTGGGAGCGAGATCACGCATATTGTGAATGGTGAGGGAGGGCGCGTTTATGCTGGAGCTCCGACTGAAGCGCAGAGGCAGACTATGAAGGAATTTTCTTCTCATTGATGTTAAGGGGCGTTCATGTTGTCTTGAACCACAGCTGGATGACGTTGCAGTGCTTTAAGCGGGTGATGACTTCTGTTGATTACCCTGGCGGTTGTTGCGTGTCATGGTAGGCGGGTATTTTCTTCGAGATAACAAAAGTTAAGGGTTGTCTGGGTGAGTAAGTCGGGAGCGAAAGCTGTGTACAAACGAATAATGATAGAAAATAGGTAGGTGAGCATGTGTAGGTAGGTTACGCACATACAACCACTGTCCACACATTACGATCTCAGTCTCGTCTTGCCCCCTATTCGCATGATGACTTATCTCGCGCATCTAGGCATTCAGAAGTATATTCAACGTTCATACCTGCACATTGTCGATAGGTAATTGTGGCAACGTCTTGGTATACGTTGAGGGGCCACATGTATCTGCGATGTGTGATTGGGCTCACAAGACGATGTTATGGGAGAGTTAACCAGCTCAACACTAACGTGCAACAGCAACATATTATCACGTTCAGGACCTTTGATATATGGAACTAATGAAGTTCGGCATATTCCATGATATTCAAACATTAATGTACGTAAAGCATACTCCCTCGTCCCCAAAAATTGTTTTAAACACTCAACTCGAATCAAAACATCTCCCCATACCCCCCTACTCATCAACACCCACCCGTCCAGTTCTCACACTGTCCACCCCCCACCCCCCTATTCACCCTCACACAATCCTGATACTGCAACTGACACGCATCCTTCGCATCCCTCCACCTCTGCGCAAACCGTCCCGTCCGACACCCCTCCACATACGTCCCCTCACACTGCTGCAACTGCGCCTTACACGCGTCCGCGCAGGCATTCGCGCCCTGACCGGACGGATACGAGGGACACTTGCGACTATCCTTGTCCGTGTACAACTTATACACGTTCCCGTTATCCCAGTCGTTCTTCACATTATTGCACGTCACCACCGGAAGCCCGATACCGCCGACGGGATGGCCCGGCGCGTACCCGTAGTGCGGGTTATTCGGCTGTGTGCAGATCCCCGTGGGCGTGGGCATCGCGCACGTCGACGCAGTCGTGGTCGCCATGGTCGTCGGACAAGCGAACGTCACGACGCTCGTGGTGGCGCTATTCCCGCCCTTCGGCGGACACGTGCCCGTGAAGCCGTCCTTGCCGCAGTTTCCGCTGGAGCAGGGACCTTGACAGTAGGCGTGGAGCTCGGAGCACCATTCCTGGTACTGGTAACAGCTCAGAGAGGCTGGGAAGCCGGCTTTGTGGAAACAGCTTGTTGCTTGGAGGGTGCATTGGGACCAGGCGGCGGAGCAGGAGGCGGTGTCGTGGAAGGACGGGAGGGGGTTTGAACACCAGGATCCGACGGCGTATTCGCAGGTTGGAGGTGTGATGGATGTGCTTGTGCAGATGGGGGTTAGGGGGAGTTGTTGTGGTTGGGATGGGGATTGTTGGGGGCGGTGTGGTGGATGTCACCGGGCCTGTGAGGGATGTGCTTGAGGTTGTGGTTGGGACTGATGTTGTTGGGATCGTGATGATTGTTGTTGATATCGTTGTGATTGGGGTTTCTGAAGTCGTGGCGGTTGTGGTTGGTACCGATATCGTGGGGATTGTGATGGTAGTAGTCGACACTGTCGTGATTGGAGTTGTAGAAGTCGAACTTGGAACCGATGTAGTAGTGGGTGTCCCCGGGGCCGTAACGGTAGTAGTCGGCACCGATGTGATTGAGGTCGTGGTGGTCAGACTTGATGAAGGTGTCGTCGTTGGGATCGTGATGGTAATAGTCGGGATTGTGATCGTAGTCGACACCGTCGTGGTTGGCGTTACGGGAGTCGTGGTGGTCGAACTTGACTCTGACGTTGTGGACGTCGGAGGAACCGTGCTGGTCGTGCTCGACTCCGTCGTAGTTGAAGTCTCAGGGGTAGTGGTAGTTGAGCTTGACTCCGTTGTAGTTGGGGTCTCAGTGGTCGTAGTAGAGGAGCTCGTTACCGGCGGGGTTGTGGCATCAGTGGTTGTGGTGGTCGTGCTTGACTCCGTTGTAGTAGTAGAGGGCTCAGGAGTCGTGGTTGTAGAACTCGACTCTGTCGTGGTTGTGGTCTCAGAGGTCGTACTAGTAGTGGTCGGCTCTGTCGTGGTTGTGCTCTCAGTGGTCGTAGTAGTAGACTCCGTTGTAGAGGTAGTCTCAGACGTAGTGCTGGTAGTGGTTGAAGTCGTTGTCGTCGATGTACTAGGACCAGGCGTGATAGTGCTAGAATCATCCGGCGGGTTTGTGCATGGCTCTGAAGATTGCAAGTCCTTCGCGACATACAGACTGAGCCTAGACGGGCCACCGCATATCTCGTTGGAATTACCATTGCAGGGCATGTTGCAAGTCGACTGGTCACTGGCCATGGCAGTGCCTGCGGCGACAATGACACCGCAGTAACATTCACCACCTGAAATAGGAACGTCAGCTTAAGGTCACGATCAGGGGTATGAGTTGCGTATTATCACTCACCATACTCAGTACCAGCAAACGGGAAACCACCATCAAGACAAGACTGCAAGCAGAGCTCAGTCGTAAGAGTAGCAGAATCAAGGTTATTCTGACGATAGAAGAGTGCCTTGCCCTGGCTCGCGTCATCGGTCCAGCAACCGACAGGTTTGTACTCGCTGATGCTAGTCTGCTGCTCGAGGGGTGGGAAGGTCGGGTCCGACCAGATGTTGATCTGCGTGTCGCCGCCGCATGTCTCCGAGCTGTTTCCAGAACACGGGAACGTGCATTGGTCTTCGGGGAGCTGAGATGTGTGGAGAGTCTGGCCACAGTAGCAGACGCCGTAGTAGGAGAGACCGGCTAACCGATAGTCGTTTCCTGAACGCGGGGTTAGTCTTTCATCTCTTTGTTATTCGGTGTTGGACTCAAGGATGCTCACCTTTACAGTGAGCCGTGCAGATCTCAACAGTCATGTTCTGCTGGTCGAGATCAGAACGAAGATTCAAGGCCTCCGGTTGGCCCCGTTGTCCGTTGTCAAAGCATCCCGTGTAAGTGAAGGGTGTGAAGGACGATTCACACGAAGGCAACTCATTGTACCAAGCCTGTGCCGTATTAACGAGTGAAAGTGCCGCGATCGCAGCGAGCGGCTTAATCCCGACCATTTTCGAGAATCGTGGCTCTTCACAGCTCGTCGAGAGAACAACGTGGTGATGTGAGATACCAGTTTGGACTGTCCACAACGTTCTCGACAGACCAAAGACGGGGAAGCATCCTTATGTATGCGGATTCTTTCTCGCGTAGCTCTTCCATTTACGGCGTAGTCGAGCTCGAGAGAACAATGAAAGGGTCGACTCTACGCCTCATCACCGAAGGCTTCAACCCACATTACGATTGCTTCTGGACTCGGCCGGGATGGGCTGTGTACCGAGTCTGGCATCTCGGAACTCACAAAGCTCCCCCTGAACAAAGACATACATACATTGTATTGAAAGCCATAGAGTACCGATTCTGGTAATTTTTATTTTTCAATAGTTCACAGTGCCTCCCAAATCTCATGATGTGGTGAGTGCGTGGTTTGGTCGCGCCAGGCTCTCCACAGTTCAGCTGGTTGATTCAGCCCATACGATGGCAACGTTGGGACGTGTCGTATTATCGAGGCGGACTTGCACACAGTCGACCCAGAGGAGGTGAGAGAGCGGTATGTATTGGATATTCGATGAAGAAAAGTTGTGCGCAATTACTCGATGTGTATATTGTCGGTTGTCTCACTTTCTTTTTCTCCTTCTCGTGAGGTCTCGATATGAATTGCTTACCGACTGATGCCTGGTCTACAGAGTGATTATACCAGAATAAACAGAAAAAAAAAGAAAAAAGATAAGGGTACCTGCATGAGATGCCGTCCACATAAACTCCTTCCCGGCTCATGCAGAGTACCCCGTATCGTTACCATCTTCTGTACGATCGTCTCGTCCCCCCTGTCGCTACACTTGAAGCAATGCCCATGTGCGCAATGTCTCTTCTCAGCGAAACGGTTCTCCGGAACCAAAAACAACCAGTTCTGAATCATGGACAGAAACCATTCCCCACGGCTGGCACGACGTAAGAATCTGTCTTTGCACAACAGTCTCGGGTCGCCCGAAACCCGGGGTCGAGCTGGCAAGTAGATAGAGAGATAGATAACAATAAGAACAATAACCAAAAGTCGGACGAACTGCTCTAGGTTATCCGTGACATGGAAGACCTTGGTAACAATCACCCGAAACCGGGTATAGCATCAGATCCGGAGCACTCGTAGAAACAAAGCACTGACACACTTGAAGATCGACGAGCCCAGGCCCATAAACGCCCATCGTCAGCCCGCGAAAGTACAGAGACAAAGCACAGTGTCTTCGATACATCATTATCGTCAACTCGACATGCAACGGCTCTTATCCCCTCGATAGCTTTAGCTGGATGCGAATGTCTCTCATTCGAGCTGAGTGTCTCTCTTGCAAGTACTCCGTGCACTTCCTATGTAGTTCTTCACAAACACTGCCGACAACCCGATATCCAGCGGCAGGCTGACCATGTCGCTCACAAATACTCACGATTCTGGCGAGGATGGTGCCTGGACACATACCACATATCGCGCCATCGGAAGAGACACCCGTATCTGTACCCGATGGCATCAACTCTTCACCAACAAAAGATCAGCGGTCTAACACGAACATCAACATCAAAAGACCATGCCGCCATTTACTCGTCACTCAAGCATAGGTAGGCCACGGGAAGATCGGTAGCACTGAGACAGCCCTAAGATCAAGTTCCGAAATGTGATAAAATTCCGATGAATCTCATACTACCCATCGACACCGCCGAGTCGATGTCTTACATGCCTGGAAGCCATCGGTGAGTATAGCAATCTCCGCCCATTCGGAAGAGTAGGTGAGTAAGTGTTGACATGTTCAATACCTCACCGTCTCTAAGCCAAACAGGTGGAGTTGAAGTCACCTCCGACGAAACTGGTAACTCACGATAGACCCAAGTTCACATCTCAACACATTCACTTACATCAACGCAAGTAACTCTCCCGTTGTTCTCAACCCATTATACTAACCCGGTTGCATTCATGGCGTAACTCGCCAATTAAGCATGTTACTCTGCAGAATATCAATGCCACAGCATATTAATTGGCGATCTCGGATGCCGCGTTCCTGCGTCCGGATGGTACCCCATGACGCTCACAGGACGATGTTAATTCAGCCTCAGAGAGGAATCATGAATGGGTCAGTCACCACGGACACTACGTAGGTGTGTAAAGCATCGATTTCTATTGGAATTGCTTCTTAATATCTAAACAACCGCTGTACAATGCATTTTGTTCGTAAGGGGTATTAACGCTGTTCAACACCCTGTCCGCTGATAGAACTCGACCGATTCTTCGACTGTAACTTCCCCTCAAGATATTCCGAGCCCTCCCATCCAATCCTCCACCGTCATAACTAATGATGAGTAGTTTCTATGTGAAGTTGCTCCAGTGGTTGCTTCGTCACGAGAGATCAGATGGCCCGGTAAGGACTCAGGGGCCCGTCTCAGCATCAAGGCAAGCTATGCTCGAGCCGATAGTGCCTGCAAACTCCCCTGTTATTACTCGCCAACCCGTTGTATCGTGTTTTTCCGGGATACTTACCGTCATATCCATCATTCAGGAAGCATGTGAAGGGCCGGCAATATGGCCTGGATCGTGAGTAAAGTCTCCCCACCTCGTTCGTGTCTTTGCCTCGCCCGCTTCTCTCGAGAGTTTCCATGCGACGATGGAGATCATCTTGAGGCTGGGCAAGATCTCAAGCTCTACAAGCCGCGCCATAAAAGTCTGCAACTGGTCGGAATGTTTTCCGAAGACGTTCTGATTGGCGTTGGACTTCCACGCAATGCGGAATGGTTTGTCCTTTTCGAGGCGCGCAACCTCGGCGTAGATGTGACCAGTTGTCCAATCCTTGAATTCTTCCCCCAGGTCAAGATCGCCGTCGTCGATGCCGCATGTTATCATTACTTCGGCTGGCCCGGAATTCATTGAAGGATGCACCAGCGTAAGATAAGGAGTGCCGAACTGATACTTCTCCCCGACGAAGCGATACCTGTCGTAGTTCCATATTGATTGGCGATACCACCAGTTCAAGGGCAAAACCAATTTCGTGACGGATGTGAGATACGGCACGAAAGGTATGAGATGTGCGGCTTCTTCGACACGTGAATCGATGTCGAGAAAGAGCATAGTAGTGCCTCCCTTTCTAAACCCACAACGAGACAGTCCGTTCGGAGGGATGGCCGGTCGTGGGTCGGACAGCGTGGGAGTCCTCATGCCACTTCTTCGCTGGGGGCTGGAAATGAAGTAGATGGGGTTCACCGTCCAAACGACATGGCGGAATGCTCTGTATGCGGCCTGGGAGACGGTCCGTATGGGACACCATTTTGCTGCGCGGATGAACTCGTCCGTTTGGTGCTCTTGACGCTCGCCCTTCTTGCCTTTGGTCGACGACTCGCTCTCATAGCCAAGCATGGCTAACTGAGCCGTTGTAGGATACTCCCGAACACCATCAATATCTTCCCAGTTGTCAGGGTATGCCGAGTACCTGAAGAGTGAACCATATGGTTTCAGGTAATTGATCGTGGCCTGCATGAAGATATGGTACTGGATATCGAAACAGAACTTGTCGAAAAGAGGGAACTTCACCTTTGTATCCCCCATGATAAATAATTAGCTTCTATTGTATCGTAACAGTGATTGATGATCTGCGTATGGAGGATGCCCGGCATGATTGGTTGAAGTCCCCGAGGTATTTCAGATTCACTCACCCACGTAAACACTCGTCCAGTTCTTCTTCTTCTTTTTCTAGCTTTCAGCGCGGTGAAAAATGAAGTCGCCGCTTAAAGATAGATCTTTCCCTATCTCGCCATGAAGGCTCTTTCTAGCACCTTACTCCTTTCTCCTTGCTCATTGATCCTTCCAACTCCAGGCAAGGGAAGTAGACGGTGCGATGGTGTCCCTTAAGAAAACCTATAAGTCAGCACAGCTCGTCGGTTCTCGATTTGGATATACTGCCTATCCAGGCCTGACGGTCCAGCTCACCAATACCACTCGCTTAGCCTACAGACGTGACCCTGAGAATATACCTACTGTTCTACTTCCAATCTCATTGAAGTCCGTTCCCTTTCGTCGTCCTAAGATACAACGACTCGCTCTTCTCCCAGGAGCTCAGATTGTGTCATGATCGACACCCCATTGTAGTCCTCTAATCACGTCAACAACCCTGGCGATGTAAGCTGCAATTCCGCGTTGGATCGCCCCTTTACCCTCTCACATAGGCACCTACCTAATCTTTCAGTTCATGAAAGACCAAAGCAGTCACCACAAACCAGAAGATTCAGGAAAGAGAAGACACCAACATTCGGAAGATAAAACATTACGCACATCCATGAGTACATTCCATAAGCATGGTCCTTACTACCCCTCGAACACACAGGGCTTCCCCATCGGCGCTCGGCTCTGGAGGGCACGCACGACACCATGTCAGATTTCAGCAGGCGCCTCCCAAGGCATCCCTGATGACTTTGAACCGGCAGTTCCACGTGAGCTTGAGGCAGGGGACAAAGCAAGGAACTCTTGCCGTGGCTTCCTCGCTCGGATACATATATTTCTTCCTCAGCTCGTTTCCGTCCGAGTGGTATCTGGGGTCATATCTCTGCATGACTTATGCTCGTGATCAAGTTATCTTCTGCTGGTCCGCCGAAACCCGATCGGCATGACAGTCCACTGATCACAAGAATGACTGAGGCTCTGCGCCTACACTCATGCTGGCCTGAAAACGGAGAAATCATGGCTTCGATTAATTCCGGCCCCGGAGATACGAGCACACACGAGTGCCACTTCTCCGAGAAATACATATCCATATCATGCCACGCTCACCTTGGTGGTGTAGGCCCCAAGATCAGCTCGGTGTCGCTCGCCTGGCACGACTCGCAGCGCCAACCAATCAACAACAACCAACGGCATGGGGAATCAACACAACCATCATCTCGACGAGGCCGGTTCGGTACCGACCAATATTATGCAGCACCATGGGCCACAGGTTCAGCTACCTGTCGACCATGTACCCACGATGTATCTTCCAAAAGAAAGAGAGAAATAATAGCCCCCATCGCCAAGAACGCTGTGCCCGAGATGTACTTGTAGCGCGGTTTCAGCCACTATTTTTCTCTCTCTGTGCACCCGATATCCTCCAGTTTTTTAGATCAAGAGGATTTTTTTCGAGAATTTTTTCCATGTAGGTAGGTTACCTACCATTGGGGGGAATACTTTTCTCTTTCTCGAAAATCCCGCAAACACGCTGCGCGGTTCTCGGCACTGCTGCTATGTATCGTAGTAGTTGGGCTGGGGGCTGGCTGGCTGGCAACGCAGCAGCCGATGACCTTTGCCGAATCTGTATGTAAGACGGAAATTAAAGAAGGAATCAATGGAAGGTCGAGAACATGTGAAACAAGCGCTCGAATCCTTCTCGGTGATTTATTTTTATTTCTTATTTTATTTTATTTTTTTTTATCTCTCTTCTCATCATGTGCGTGACCAGTCTGGATTGGGTTGACTTACCTACCTGATGGGGTTGGACTTGGAGAGTGAAGCGGTATGCCTACGACTTAGCATAAAGGAATCAATCACAGTTCTCACGAGATAAAAGCTGCGAGTTCCCAGGCAACGACTTAACGTTCCCTTGGAAGACAGTGGTCTGCAACATCAATTCAATGATTACTACTTGAAAACTACGACTCCGATGGAACGTCGTCCGTGTCTATCAAATCTGCGCAAGATGGCATCGTGAGGGAGGTCGACGCATGACATCGACAATCATCATCATTTGTCCTCGTCTGACTGCTGAATCTCAGAAGCAAGTGATGCTTCTTTCGTGAGCCTGATTACAAACATCTTTGGTAAACTCAAACCCCAACGCCCATCCTTGCAATGCTTTTAACAACTCTTGCTTATCGCGCATGCGGGTTACGGTATTTTCCGGCAGTGCCAGAAGGTCTCAGGGGCTCTCTAGGAGGAGGGGCATCGCCAGCCGGAGCCGCATCGCCAGCCGCCGCCTTCTTGGCCGCCTCACGATCACGCCATGATGGCTTACCAGAAGCGCCCTGCAGGTTGAGACGCGGGGGACCGCCGGCACTCCTGCTGGAGTCGGCCCGTTCCATAACTGGCACGGGTCCACGGGACAGTCCACCGGCACCACTGGCACCACTGGCCGGAGGGGCATCTCCAGAGGGCTCGCGATCATGCCATGACTTCTGGCCACGGGCGAGTGGCACGCGGGGCGGACCGGAAGGTGCATCGCGAGAGTCGGTGCGTTCCATGGTAATAGGTTCGCGGCGGGGTATTTGGCGCGCGCTTTCCTTCTCGGCTTGTCGTCTGGCCATGGCTTCCTCTTCTCGTCTGGCTTGCAAAGCAGCCTTTTCCAGACCTGCTTGCCGCTCCTTCTCTCTCTGCTCCTTGATTCTGGCCAACTCGGCCCGCTTCTGCTCCTGTCGCTTCTCCTGCTCTTCCTTGTCTCTGGCGGCGCGCTCCTCGGCCTCCCGGAGAGCTCTCTCCTTCTCTTCCCGCTCCCGCTTCTCCCGAAGCTTGCGCTCTCTGTACTCCTTCTTCCGCATGTTGATCTGCTTCTCCAATTCCCGCTCAGCGTCGCGTTGACGCTTCTCGAACTCATCACGGCGACGTTCGTGGAGCGAGTTCTTGTAGGGCTCGTAGTAGACCATGAGACGGCTGAGGCGGTGCTTGAGTTCAACACTCTCCTTGTGCTTGGACTTAGCTTCCTGCAGGGTCTCCTCCCGCATCGTCTCGTAGGCAGCGAGATCGCGCTCTCGCTGTTTCGCGTAATCATCAGCAAGCTTAGCAGACTCCTCTTTACGGAAGGCACGCTCGAGGTGGTCAATGCGCTTGCCAGTGATGCGAAGTCTCTCCTTGATGTCATTCTTCTCACGCTCGAGTTGAGCGAGCTTCATGGCACGGATATCGATATCGTTGAGATTGTCAACGTCAATCTCGGGAGCACCAGCACCCAACTTGAGGTCGGCAATCTGCTTCTTGAGTTCCTCCTTGCGAACACGGTCCCGTTCATCCTTGATACGCTTCTCCTCGCGTTCCTTCTGTTCCTGAGCGAGACGGCGTTCCTCCGCCTCAGCTAGAGCCTGCTCCTGAAGGCGCTTCTGTCGGGCCTTCTCCTTCTCTCTCTTCGCCTGCAGTTCGGAAGCCTCCTCCTTTCGCTTCTGGATGATATCCTTGCGAGCAAGAGTCTCACGGTGTTCCTTCTCAGCACCCGCCTTAGTGCGTTCCAAAGCAGCATCGCGAGCTGCGGCTTGGCTTTGTCTAAAGGTAGGATCAATGTAGAAGCAGGTGGTGTAGAGAGTGCTGGCAAGGCGAGACAGTTGCGAGCGAACAATTTCCGAGGGGGTGCTCTGAAGTCTCTGAACAGTGCCGGTTTGGCTTTCCGCAGAGCCGGAGGCAGAGCCGGCATGGACGGGCTTGGAAGAGGCAAAGACATCCTTGTCAAACTTGAGGACACCGGTGGCGTGATCCATACGAATGGAAAGGTCGCCCTTCTTGTTTCCGTTCATGATGAACTTCTCAATGGTACCCCGAGAGATCTGGTAGGGATCGGGGAAGTTGGCAAGACTCTCAACAAAGGCAAGATCGACACTCTCGTAGACCTGAGACAGCTGCTGGAAGAGGCGCGTGAGAATGACCTGCTGAAGAGGGAGGATGTACTTCTCCATTTCAGGATCAGTGCCAATCTTGGTGAGAATAGGCGAAATCTTCTGGCAGATAGAGAGGGGGTGGAAGTCGACCTCAAGAATGTTGTACAGATCCCTAATCTCAGGACGAGCACGCTTCAAGAGAGACTTGGAAAGGGCGTCGCGGAACAAGACAGCTCGTGTGGGGGCAACGGACATGCCCAAGAGGTGAGTGAGACGAGAGTTCTTGTTCTTGCGGGCCTCGTCGAAGTCAACCATGGCACCACGCGATCGGGTAGTGCTGATGACAGGAATGGCCAAAGCAGCAAGGAGCACAAACGACGCGGCCTTCTGCAGATCCGCCTCAGTGGCAGAGGGATTGTCGGCCTTCTTACCCTGGCCAGAAGCAACCAGAGCAGCGGACTGCCGAAGAAGGTTGTAGTATCTGGACCAAGCGGCAGCGTGGAAAAGGTAGTTCTCGCCAACCAGGAAGATACGGGTGAGCTTTTCGTAGTAGTTGGCCATCATGACGTTCTTGGGAGGGCGCTTGCTGAGGTTCAAGAGGGTGTGAATATCCTCAACACTTCGGAAAGCCTCCTGCCAAAGCTCGAGCTCGACGGCAACATTGAGCTGCTGAAAGCGAGTCTCCAAGTGTCGCTGCAACGTATCAGGCTCATTAAGATTGATAGCGTGCATCTGACTGGAATACTTCGCAGCGGTCTGGACATGGTTGCGGAGCAGCTCGCAGAGGCGGCGGAACTCAGTCTTGCGCTGGTACTTGAGACAGAAGTCGAAGGCCTGGAGAGCAGTACTCTGGTACAGAAGCTCGAGACGAGCGTTATTACGCAAGATGTCGAGAACGGTACGGTACGCTTCCCACAGGAACTTGAGCCAGGGCGTGACGACGGCGCGCTCGGTGCGATCTCTCGACTGCTCACCCGATACGGTGGCCAGTAGAATGGACTCGGGGGTCTCGGTGGCCTCGAGGTCGTCGACGTTAGCGGTGGTGGCTTCGATGCTCTCCTGGACCTCGTCGGCCTTCTTCTGGGCGGCCGTGACTTTCTCGGCGGCCAACTCGATGAACTTCTTTAGAACCAACTCGATAGTAACGATGTTTGTGTTCTGGGCGATGTTCTTGTAGGAGTAGAGCGCGTCCTTGGCTACTTTGCCCTTCTTCTGCTCGACGGAGAGCTCGACGAGGAGGAGCATAACCGGCTCCAGGGAGGCGATAGGGACATTTCGGGAGCGCTTGGAGGTGATGTGGTCATGGAGGAGGGTGAGGGCGGCAGGAACCTGATTGACGCCGATAAGCTCGTGAGCACGCTTCAACACGTTCTCCGGCTTCTGGTGGGGTGGTGGCGGCATCGTGGGCAATCTCTTTTTGATGTATGATTGACCAAAAGAGACGGATGCGGCCGGAGTGACGTTACGGTTGGTAGAAGAAGGCTCGGAAAAGAAGATTTTGAAATGTACCACATTTTCGTGGGTTTGGGCGTCGAGCGAGGCGGGGCACGGGCTTGGGGAATGCTATGTCACGTGATTTACAGCAATTAGGCTCCACTTAAGGCCACTTAACAGGTACCTTTGAAGCTTAGTACCTGCCACCACACCTGGGAGGTAGCGCGCCAGGCGCCAGCGAAGAGGATTCACGATTGGTGGGTCCAGAGTCTAGTCCAGGTAGCACCTGGTAGCTCTGTGTACGCCTCACAGTGCCTGGCGTATTCCACACTGCTCCATTCTCTAATTGTTAGACTGTTGGTACGGATTAGGTAGTTCGGGTTGCACGAAGTAGGAGATGCGCGTAGTTTTAGAAACTTGAAAAACTTGAAATTCATGCCATATTCTCCAAACATCTCGTGCTTAATAGTCTCAGACATCCGATAGGACGATCAAAGGTAGGGCATAGAGGTACATTTATCGTAGGTCACATGGGTTTCTCATGTCAACTTACCGTGGTACTGTTGATAGTGCGATGCTGGTGACTGCACAGTGCCCAGTTAATTCCAGCAGGCAAGGCGACTGGACTAAAGAGGTTAGTCCCTGATTAATAAATTAGTGGTGTTACCTACCCAATTCGAACACCTACGGTACTTATCTCGGAGGTTCCTTCTGTATCCTGACGTGTAACGATGGTACGTGGACGGATTACAGAAACATTTTCGGGAGCAGGAAAGATTTACGAGTATTCTTAAAGTCAGGTTACCCGTTCTTTGCATATGCCCCACTTTGTAATAGTACCTTTATTTTGCATAGTACTCTTTAGTACATACATATGACCGGACTTGTTCTCTCTTCGCGCGTCGTCACGATTGATCACGACCGAGGGCCCGACAGCGCGGATTACTTGTGGGTTTTATAACACATATTAAGATGCAGTCTTCAGATTATAGGACATTTCGCACTTGTTGCGCCGCAAATACCTAACTCCTTCAATATTATGACAATCGTCGTGCCAATATCTGCTATCACAGCTTTTGTCGACTCTGCTGTGCACAACATTGCTCTTGCGACAGTTGTCAATAGTGTGTTGAAGGACAGCGGAATATGCAACATGCCCGGCGATTCATATGTTTCGCAGACCCGATTTACAAACCGAGTTGGCCTCTATAGCCGGGCCAAGGCAGTTAAAGACGCCGAGTTGAAGGTAAAGGTGCCCTCACTATTAACTACCACCTCATTGAACCTGGCCGGCATGGGATGATGGCTCGCGAGGGCGTTTGTATTGCGGGGAGGTTCGCACTATTTTCGAAAACCTTTCAATGTCCAGGTAGGTGCATAACATTTTGACCATCACGGCGCGTGGTATAGAAATAGGTATCGTATGTCTCAAGCAGGGCTCCGGTGATATATATAGGTACGGGTTAGTCGATAGATCCATACTTGTGAATGCTTGGAAGCGTCGCAGGAAGGATTGAGGATGTTTTTCCTGGTAGCGTGGTGTAATCCGTGCGAAGAATGATTCCATACACTCGGTTGTTAGGACGTCGACCCGGCACAGTGCTGTATATTACGTACTTGCACCAGGATGTTAACTGTGGCTGGGCGGTTTCTTGCAACCCACGTCTTGTTGGTTTGTTAGTCAATAGTAACGGTGCGCAGAGGTGCGTCGTGAAGTTGAAATCAGCTGCCGCCAGGCCCGGCGTCGCTCTTTATGGAGCGCAGTGCTCTACGGTGCAGAGTGTGCCTGGCTAGATAATCGGTACTGTACGCTAATGCACAATGCGACGGGCGTTCGAGACACTCAAGTTGAACTGTACTTTTAGGACAAGCTGGGATATGCAGGTACATTGCGCTAAGTACTGGTAGGCATAGTGAAGTACACGCTAAGTACCTTCCTTCAGATACACTTTCCGGTGACTCCTGCTCTGAATGCCAGGCAACGCACGCAGTCATGATGGAGGCCTATGACGAACGCTTATCCGTGCTGCTGGGTGCTTCGTACACGGAGGCCATGTACTAAGGAAGGTCCCGTGCTTGAGACCGTACGTGCCACCTACCTATCCTCTATAGGTAATCAATGATGTCGTGAAGCTAACAAGAGCTGGTCGAAAATCAGATCAAAAAGAACTCGAACTTGGCATTTCAGCTAGACTGATACCTACGTACGCTACCTACTACGAGTGCAAACGGGCTGCGTACATGTAATCCGTAGATGGGCCGGGCCACCTACGGGCTGGTACTTAATTATGCAGTGCATCTAATCCGTGTTCCGTACAGCTAGATGCGTAGTGAGGTAGGTTAGGTAGGTAGTGCATCGTAGCTGGAGCTGTTACATACGGATTACAGTTACATAGGCCCTTCGTATCCATGAAGAGCGCATTCCGTCCGTACGAAATGGTAGAGGCTCATAGTGCCAAGCAGGTATGTACTTACCGAGGTATGAATTTTCTAGTGTAGGCAGGTAGTGTGCGCTACCTTCCATTAGCTGCCACCTAGCTACACTACGCTACAATATTTTGGTGGTGGGCAGGTACCCTCGCCGTACACTCGAACTCTGTGTCGACGGCAGGCTCGCTCGCCAGGCATGGACGGGTACTTCGAAGGTACCGCCAGGAGCGCGAAGAAGCCACAACGGAAACTGGATCTCCAATTTCCCAGCCTGCAAGAAAAGACCCATAGTTCTTCACCCCTAATGAATCCGGCCAATCAGCCGCGCCGGCTCTGCCAGGGAAGAGTCCTAATTCTGCTTGGTGCCGGGGCCTATTTCCTGGCCTACCCTGAGAAAGGTATCTCCTGGGCCTTGTCTTTGCCTCCACCCTCCACTCCCAATACCGCAACCCTGACCTTTCTCTTCTCTCAATTCCCATTTCTTGTTTCCAGCAGTCTACACTATCTATCTTGTTGTATTCTGCCCGTGTCCGCTCGCTTTCCTCTGCTCCTGCTGCCGCGCCGACCGACGAGATACCCTTCGCGTATCCATCCCCATCCCTCTGGAGTCTCTGCGCCACTAATTGTCGCCGCCCCTACACGTTCTGAGACTCGTCCGCTTCCATCGTATGGCGAGTCCGTTGATCAGGTAGCCGGTAGGTATCCCGCAATTTCATCCCTCATCCATCCATCCCCCATCCCGACGAATTGACTCCAATGAAGTCCGATTGCCCACCACCAAACCAGACCCAGCCCACCTACCTACTGTGCCTCCCCTCCGCCTGTTGCTGCCCGTGGACAACAGCGAAAAGGGCAAACATAGCGGCCGATATATATCGTGCTACACTATGATTACCTGCATCATCAATGCAGATAATATTAACTGCCTAAGGTAGATAATTTACTGACTAGTTCGGTCCTGTGTTAGGGGAACGTACAATTTTACATTGTCACTTGAGGCGAACAACACTGCTTTCGGGCCAGCCAGCCGATCTTAATACTGTTCTCTTCTCTCATCACGACATCACTTGTCATTAATCGAAGCCGACGCGTCATTCTCTATCGTCCTATTATCAGCGTCATCATCATCACCACCACCACTACCGCCGTCACCGCTATCACCGCCATCGCCGCCATCGCCGTGTCAAACGAGAACGAATAGATACCCTCTCACGACAGCAACACAGACACCATCATCACCATGCCTGCATACACATCCAGAGAGGTCGGCGACCCGACGCAAATCAAAAAGAACAAGCAGTCTATGGCCGATTTGAAGTTGCGACGCTTGACGGAGCTGAATAGTAAACTACGGGAAGATTTGGGACGAGAGCGGATTCCAGTATCACAGGCTGCAAAGAGGTGAGGCAACCCCCCGTCACGTTGACATCAACCTCGATGGTTGGGTCGTATTTTGCGGCTCGTTCTTGGATGCTAAGATGATGTTGTTCACAGCATAATCGCATACTGCAATAGTACGAGGGATTATATGGTGCCCTCGGTATGGGGACCGGTACCGAAAGGAGAAGACCCCTACGCACCTCAGCAGAACGGCAGCTGTTGCGTGGTCATGTAGAGTGACGACGGGGTGTTTCGACGGTGCGACAGGCGGATGGATCCCAGAAGATCCCAGAAACGTGCCGAGCAAGGAGGTTGTCGGGATGTACGTTCTGGTTGTGATGACTATTGTTCATGGCAAGAGGGTTGGCGATTTTGAATTTCGCAATGTGCGACCTAGGGCGTTTACTCTCGCGTAGATGTCATGTTTGACTACATGCTGGCAAAATACCCAGACTACCAAAGCGAGTGGAGGTGAGATGAGGTGAGGAATCGAGGCCCCATCCAAACCAAAAAGGCAAGACGCCCGGCTGGCGCTCGAGGAGATGTGGTGGCGTCTTTTTACGATAATCAACGGCATACTTCCATGTTTCCATGCTCAAGATGGTTGCCCGTTCCGTTCGGAGACCCATCCAGCATGTAATACTTATTCTGCTTATGACCTGTATTTTGTCTCGGTTCTTTTTCTTTTCTTTTTTTTTTCGTCGATTACCGAACTCGATGGACTACATAGATTTCTAACAATGAGCATCGTTTCTCTATCACGACCTGCCCGGCGAAGCGCAGCTCGCGTTTGCTTGATCGCTCACTCCAACGTCCTCGTGTCTGAACCGAAACTGCGTGTGGATTATGAATCATCTCACGCGGATTGGTCTCTTCGATCATGCCTAACACAAGAGCCCTCGTTGTATTGTCCACATCCAGATTGTCGCATGTGTGTTTACTGTATATCGTATGCCCTCGCCTTCTCACATCCTTACATCCTTACCCCACCTCCAACAGCCGATACAGTTCAACTAGCGGTCTGGCATATCGAGTTGTTTGACGGCCGTGGAGGCTTTGATTGGTGGTGCTGCTGACTGCAGTGCGTAGTGCCGGCAAGAAAACACATCATAGGTAAGTAGGTGGTTTACATCATGAATCGATTCTGGATTGCGTACACATCTCACTCGTGATAGGTAGGAAATATATATATATATATATATATATATTTTTTACCTACACTGTTTGTCGACATGCTGTCTACCTATTAGGATATAATATAGACATACAAGTGAACTGGTGAGATTCAGTCGTTCATGAACAGCAGCAGCGTAAAGAAACTCACTGCTTGTTATGAGTGAGTGAGTGAGTCCCGGGAGTCTTGAAGCGCACCTGCCTCTTTTTCCGGCCAAGCTCTGCTTACGAGATGAATCCCGATCCAACCTACGAATTACTCACACGTGATAAGTACATATTACGGGTTAGTCGATAGCTGAACGGAACCTTGGTCTTACGGTGCGAAAGCTCTCCGTTCATTACGGATTCCTAGGTCTCTGGTGAGCACCAAAAATCGCCGATTAGCGACAAGGCACTTACCTCATTGAGCATCGAAGTCGCAGCTATAATCTCACGGCACCTTTTTAAGCCCAAGTTTAGGGCTGTTAGGAACTGGGTAATGGCCTGGAATCCTTCTACGGAGTCGCTGTCGCTGTCGCACGTTGCACGACTCCCATGATCCATATTGTCTCTGTGAGCTGAGCTCATATACGGACCACATTCCAATGTCCATGTGAGCTCATACATTCCCATAAGACACTCATACATCTAGATATCTACACGCATTTGGCTACACTGTCTACATCTACCTCTCTTATACACACAGATAACAAAATACAAGATCATCCTCACATCTATATCCCAATGGCTTCGACTGTCCCCCCCTCGGTGCCGGCTCAGAGCCCCGCATCTGCATCACAGACAACGAGCTCGACGTCCACGCTGCCATCACCATTGCCTTTCCCCCGTGTCACCATCCGCTTCTGCACCCAATGCAAGTGGATGCTGAGAGCCGCCTACGTAAGTCGGGCCTATACATGCGTTCCTTATCAACCCGTCAAGCCCTCTCAACTCCCCACCATCTGCTATCATCCATGACTTCACCTCACACATATCACAGTTCGCTCAAGAGCTCCTATCCACGTTCTCAACTGCCCTCGGCGAGGTCGCCCTTCAGCCCGCCACAGGCGGCATCTTCGTCGTCGAGATCTTCCATGCCAGCGAGTCTGCGTCTTCGGATCCCTCTAACCCCGCGATCCAGCACCGCGTGCTCTGGGATCGCAAAGTGGACGGTGGTTTTCCCGAGACAAAAGAGCTGAAGCGGCGGGTCCGCGACGTCATTGAGCCCGGTCGGAATCTGGGACATGTTGATCGGGATTATCCGAGGCAATCCAAGGAAGAGACTGGAAAGGAGTCAAATGCTCCTCAAGCTGGCACGGCCGATAACTCGCGGTCGCAGGGGAACGTTCAGCCTCCGGGACCTCGGTGGCCTGAGCTTCATAGTCAGACACAGTCTTCAAAGACCGGCACAACTCAGGGGCAACAGACCGCAGCCCCTGAGCAGTCTGGCCAGACAAAGACATTGGCAGACCTTGGCCTACGTTCCCGGACGGATAATACCGGAGCAGACGGCTCTGTCTACGACCCCAAAATGCTTAACGGAGGTATCATGCCCGTGATGCCTCCCCGTGCTGCCAGTTCGAGGTTCACAAGTCAGGAGCAATCATCCCCTGCTAAGTGCCCACCGCGACAGAACGAGGAAGTATGCGAGGATTGTCAATGATATGAATGATCAGCCCTACGCCCTATGCCCCACGATACGGGGCACGGACACCATAGCCAGAAGCAGAGGGAGAATGGGAAAATCGCTTCAGGGCTAAGCCACGTTCAAAAGTAGACCAGGTACGAATTCCCAGCTCCTATCATTCTGCAAGATTTACGCACGTGTTTTGTTAGTAGAAGGTCTTGATATGTCGCCTGCTCAAAGGGTCTCGTATTTCTGTTCACGCCTCCTCTCTTCTTATCTTAACATTGGCGGCCCTGAAAGAACCCGGATCCGAAAACGTAAACTCCGTTGACGGGCCTACAACAATGGTGCCAGGCTATGGTAGGCATTCACATATAGAGTCAAGCAGTCAGGGTATAATCCATATCAACGACCTACCCTAAACGCCCACCACAACCATCCCGCCTCACCCACGATGCACCATCTCTCACCGAACCCAAAAGCAACAACACATGTAACAACCTAACCAGACATCAACCTCCAAAGGGGGGATCTGTCAATCTAGCATGCATAGATGTAACTCTACTTGCTTCTCTTACCCATATGTACATATACATACCAGAAAAGCCCACATGCATATTCGAGCCCAAGTAATCCGTATTATCGCGCAAAAGAAAAATCTCCAACCATACCATAGACTTACCACTACCTACCTAATTCACCTGCCCTCTTCGCCTAAACCATCAAAAACTCTAAGCGCCGACGTCCCTACACAGTAAACGGCAAATGACATGACACGACATGACGTGTGAAAAAAAAAGAGCCCAAAAAAGCACTAAACCCCAAGAAGCACTACGCCCTTGGCAATCCCCATCCCATTCCATCCGGGAATAAAAGTGACGGTCGTTTCCCTTACCTTCCCTCGCCTACCTTCTTACCTACCTACCTACCTAATGTATCTAGACTCCCTCGAAAATTTCTCTTGTATGAAACCTACGGAGATAGGTAGGTAGAAAAAAACTCGTACTAGCTGAAGGTCCGGACCAAGCCCTCTCAGCATCCGTGTCTTAGCCAGCCAGCCTACCGTAGTAGGTAGTAGGTAGTAAGTCCTGTCTACGATAGGTAGGTCTGATAGCTAATTCTCACCCACGGATATTACGAAACCACCTACCTACTCATACGAAACGAGGCACCAGGGCGTAATCAGATAGACGTGATAGGGAGATAGCTACCGTTTATATGAAAATAAGGACTACAGGTCGCCTCCAATGAACGGGACGAAGGCTGTGGGGTTCTCGCCTGTTTTAATTACGAATCGCAGGTTATCAGTCAGTCCATGGCATGATTGATACCATGGGGTAGAACTGTCTGGGCCAAGCAGGTTACGAGTAAGCACGGATGGGGGAAAACGGGGGGGGCGGGGGGCGGGGACGGGGACAGGAACATCGGCAGCAGCAGCAGCAGCAGCAGCAACAACTTGAGAAGTAGTAACGGCGTATTTAACAAACCTCGCCAATATTTAGACACTGGGATACAGTATTGGCAAGACCTTGGAAAAGCAAGGCAGTCTTTTGCACAGGATCCATGCGTTTGTTTGTGGAAAGAATTAACGGTCTAGACATATCCACTATTTTACCAACCGTGGGTCAATGGTCTGCTGGGGCATCTGCATTCCTTGAGACACACGGCAGTCTGAACCTTTGCAGATGAGGAAAACATGATTTTATTTTTGCTTCATAACAGCGACATCCATCATCAATACAGTCGTCTAAATTGATCGTGGGCGTTGTTTTGGCGGAGGAGGGGCGTATCAAGGCCTGGGCTTCGAACACGGAGAGTTCAGTCGCCTGTCGTCGAGAAATGACCTGTCGATAGTTCCGAACGGATGGTAACGAGACTCAAATGCGGGCTGGGAGCTGGTGGACGAGCTCATCGGTTTCGGCCGAACCTAGAAGACGAGGAAATTCGCATGAATATTTTGTACTCTGGATTTAAGACTTGGAGTGTTTTCTAGGAGGAGTTGCGAAGGAGCTGCCTCCGAGGCCGGCATTAACGTACTTGGGTTTCTTCTCAGCAGGCTTGAGAATCTGTAGACGAACCAGTTAGACCATTTTCGACATCCCAAAATACAACCATAAACATGTAAATCATACCTGGAAAGAACATAGTAGACTCTCATCTACACTCATCATAGCTCCAGCATTGTCGAATTCACCGCAGTAGTTGGGCGCGCTGAAAAGAGTGACGAGTTGACGTTTAGAGAAGAACTCATAACCGTCCTCGACAACTTGGTGGGCACGGCAGATCAGATCCATATCGTGCTTCTGGAGGAAGCGAGAAACCACATCCGGACCGAACGTGAAAGACACACCACGGTCGTTTTCGCTCCATCCCGTGATGTCCTTATCAGGATCAGACCATAGCAGATCGCACAGGAGGCCGCAGTCGGGAATCTAAGTAATAGGTGAGTACATGATCAAGCCCGAGGAGGCTGAAAACATATGAGATGCCACAAGGAGGGGGGAAGAGGGGGGGGTTGATGCTCACGTCTGTTGGTCGCATGACCCGGCGGATCTGCTCCATTGAGTTCAGATCGGGACTCAAGCCACCGTGCATGGTGAAGATCTTCTCGTCAATAATGGCGGCAATGGGCAAACAATTGAAACAGTCTGTGAAAGTCTTCCATAGCTTGATATTGTACCGGCGCTTGCACTCATCGTAGAAACCGTAGATTCGGTTAATGGAAGCGCATTCGTGGTTACCTCGAAGAATGAAGAAGTTTTCGGGGTATTTGATCTTGTACGCAAGCAAAAGGCAGATGGTCTCCAGTGACTGCTTGCCGCGGTCGACATAGTCACCGAGGAAGAGATAGTTGGCTTCCGGGGGAAAGCCACCGTACTCAAAGAGACGCAGCAGATCGTAGTACTGGCCGTGGATGTCACCACAGATCTGAATAAGCATCCAGGGTTAGTGACTCTGATCCAGGCGAGAAGCGGGCGGCGAGAATCGGCTGTTTACCTTGATGGGAGCCTCCAACTCGAGGAGAATTGGTTGGCTGATAAAAATCTCTCTGGCTTTGGTACATAAAAATCTGATTTCGGCTTCGAGGAGCTGGACCTGCTTGCCGGGCCGGCTGCCGCGCACCTCCAAGAGGCGGTCGATAATGGAATCGAGGTCAACGTCGTGTTGGTCGGCCATCGTGAGGTGGTATCCTACCAGGCGGGGGCCCGCAAGGAATTGAGTGTCAAGGGTTTAGAACGACGAAGGAAACGGGGCTGTTCGGGATCGAAGCAGAGACGTGGTGGAGCCCAATGCCAGAAATATGATACACTTCTTGGGCTGCAAGAGAGATGTTAGCGAGGATCACGCAATGCATGGAAGGGGTTTGCAGGAATATGTATTCATGGGGCAGGGCAATATAGACGTGGTGGTTTTGCCTCCAAGGCCACAGAACGCAGGGTCTAGAATGCGGTGCGATTCGGCACCCAGGTTGTGGTGATGGCAGGGTGGGTGGGGAAGAGGGGGTGAGCCGGCGATGGCTTGATTACCAAGACCAAGACCGAGGCCTAAGCAAGGACGCAAAAACTCACGAGGAAGCGATCTCAGCTACGACCGGAGCTTATCGGGAAGAAAAGCTCGTGCCTCAATGGTGTCACCACTTAGAGAACCCAAATGTCTGCTTGAAGATCAAGCGTGTTTTGTATGATATCTCTTGTGTCCTGGATGCACACAATGAATCGTCGCCTAGTCGCGTGAGTTGCCAATTGAACGTCGGCAACCTCGCGATGGGGGTTGAGTGCTGCGCGCGCGCTCAAGCTTTCGTCTAGGGTGCAGCTAGAAACGGAGCAAGAGAAATACTATATGACCGGTTCGTGGCACTGAATTAGCCAATCGACCCAGAACGCCGGAGGTGTTTGAGGACGGTTTTCCTGTTTTTTTTGCTTGGATGCAACCAGGTGGCAGTGACAGCTGACGTCCAAGTCGTGGAGACGGGGAAGAAGATGGATCAAAGGCGGGAGGTGAGGCGGGAGGAGTGTGGCAACAAGCAACCCAAGGGATGCACAAAAGAAAAAAGAGAAAAAAAAAAAACACCAACAGAGCGAGAGGAGGGAGAGACGAAGGCACGCAGGGAAAGGAAGAGGCAAGGCAAAACCGAGCAAAAAGAGCTGGAGAGGGGGGAAAGAAGAAAACGGACGAGGGAAAAAGAGGGAAAAAAGCGAACTACGAGATGGAGAAAGAGAGAGAGAAGTAGAAGACGGTTGCTAAGTCTTGCAGGATACTTACGTTGCTCGCCACGGCAGGGTCGCAATGGAGAGAGGGGCAAAGACAGACAGACTGGATCTTACTGTCGGCGTCGTTGGCGTCTCGTCGGCGTCGCTTCCGGCGTCGCTGTCGCTAGCGTCTGGCGTCTGGGTGGGAGATGCGGAGAAGTAGTGGACTGGACTGTATTGATGACGGGGATGCTGTGATATGTCTCTACTGCGTGTGGGTAGATGTCGTCGTCGCCGTGGAGTCAGTGATGGATGGGGTCGCCGTTGTTGGTATTGTTATTGTTGATGCCGGTGATTCTGATCTGGTCTGGCAGGTGGTGTTGCTGTTGCTGCTGAGATAGTGCTGCGTGGGCGGGCGGCAGGGGCAGCGAGGCTCTGCCGGCGCTTTTAAACAATGGACAAAACTTTCTTTTTAGTTGAGGAGGTCCACAGTGCTCTCTCAAGGCGGCGGTGCAAATGCAGGTGCAGATGCAGGGCAAACGAGGGCGGGCAGAGCTGGGAAAAAATGATGCCAACTGATGCTTATCGCAGTAACAAATGGAGGTGCGCAGGGCAGCAGGACAAGGACAGGATGAACCTGTGGACTATCGCCGTAAATGTTTTCGCGGGGTCTCTCGGGTGGACGGGGGAGAAACGACTGGCACTGGCAAAAGACAGAGGCAGAGGTGAAAACGGGCGAGGGAGGGAGAGAAAAGGGTCAATCAAAACTCGTTCACTTGAGATGGAAGGAAAGAAATGGTCCCCGGTGCGCTAGGAAGCGTTATCAACAACCCACTGTGAGGCCCGGCCGTATAGGCCTTACAATGCCTAATGCCCTTCCCTACGTCGCACCTGCGGTGCCTGCGACCCAGGTACACCAGGTAGATCTACCGCCCCGGTACGTACTGCAGGTACTTACCCCATGTACCTAACAGCTGGAGGCGCCGTTTTTGTGGGTACCCGACGTTCCAGCCACGGCAAGTACCAGTACCTCCGCCGGTGCCACCCGAGAGAGATGCCTGACGGGCGCCTGTTTGCTCACATAAGCACCCAGGCGCGTAGGCGGAGAGTACCGGTACCTGGAGGTCCTGGGTACGCCTGCAGTCTCGATTCACACACGCAGTTCTTCCTCCTCCTCCTCAGTTCTCAACCCAGCAACGCAACCTCCTCCAGTCCGTAATCCGTACCGCACCTACCTACAGGTATGTAATGAATCCGTACATCTCCTCGGCCGCGGTGCTTCAGACCAGATCTTCATGATCCTTCCCTGCCGCGACAGCAAGCCCAGATTGTGCATAAACACCCACGTCACGGGAGGTGAATCGGGAAACAACGTGATCAAACAGAGAAATTATGATGAGTGTGGGAACTGTGTGGCATTATTCTTGGCTTTTATATGATGAGACCCATGCTGTTAGCGGGCTCGCGTATAGGTACGGTGCCTGCTCGTACATGGACAGGGTGGTGGAATGCGAGAGACGTGTTCCAAAAACGTACCCGTGGAGGTACCGATACTTGCGCCCTCGCAGGCCGGCGGTACCAAATCAGAGACATCGGTACAAGTACGAGTACGATGCAGATGGGGAAGTCGATAGGCCGGCCGTTAATGCCTTATTTGCGTCAAATTGCGTGTCATGACTTAGATGCGACGTCCAGGGCCACGATGCGTCTATTCGTAAGTCGTGCCAGCAGAGTTTCAGACCTGCCTGCCAGTTCCGATGCTTCGGCCATTGGTCAGTCGCACAGTTTCCTGTGTGCCGGTCGCGACTCGCTGCTGGCCCGCGGTGCTATTTACGATAACTTGCTGAGGTCCTTCGCGTCCTCTTATCTAAGCCGTCTCCTACCTAACAGTAATTCGTAGTAACCGCCATAGAAGTCGTGAATCTCCGGATTATCCTCACCCATCATCCTTCGTCAGATCTTAAATACATCCTGCTTGTACAGGCATGCGACGTGCGGGATGAATCATCCACTCGACTACTACTAATACTTCACATTCATTCATGACTGATGAGGAGTCAGAGGCATGCCAGTCGGTCATCATCATCAAAAGACGCAATGCTCCCAATACAGGATACCGACATGCTCCCCACTGCGTCCGTTAACAAATGTCGTGCTTCGCAAGATCCGCCGTCTTCCGCGTCTCGTGTAGCCCAGTGATTCTGATTCATTTCATGCATCTGTACGTTGAGATCTTCCCGCCGTCTCAAAACACAGCCTGCCTAGGCCGTACATACTCTCCCTTTTCTTGCTCCAAGTTTGCTGCTATCTAAGTACCCGTACGCCCGTCCCTATCATCCAACGGCGCAGTCTTTCTGGTCGAGCTGCGGTGACTCAGCGGTATTTCATGTTTCACGATGCACTACTCACGGATTGCGGCTGACCAATATCTTTTAGAAGCGAGCAGAGCTCGAAGCAGGATGAGATGCTGCCTGTTGTCCTTTCAGATAAGTTTAGGATCGTTCCATCGTGACTACGAGCAGTCGTCATGTAAGAGGTACCTAAGGTACAAGTAGGAGGTATTCTCGAACTTAAGAATCTGACGAGCTGCGACTTCCGCCCCTTTCGACCGATGACAGAATCGAAATGGAGCCCTCGCACTGGCAATGGCATTACGTATGTCCGGTTTCATGGGGATATCGTTGCCGGCTTACCTAATACGCGTATGCGGCCGGCCGGGGCACCAAAAACAGCCGATCCGAAGCAGAGCTCACTCAATAAAATGCTGGGTGACCCCACAAACACCCTCTGAGACTCTGTATGAATTCTACCTCAACGACATCTGCTCAGGCACTTTACTTTGCCCCTTAACAAGCCAGCCCATCGCGAATTTGATAGCACTCATGAGACTGAAGAATAATCGTCCTCTCGGCGCATCAGAAATGACGTCGAATAGAGAGTCTAGGTCCTTCCAACATCACCAATGACCTTTTGCTCTCCGGTCTGTAATGGCATGGCTATCTCGGTTGGCGATTTACCACGAGGCTGTGTTACGCGTTGCTGCCAGACTCTCAAGGCATTGAGAGGGACGGAAGTTATAACGTCATATACGCAAACACACGGCGTAGCAAGCAGGCAATTATGCCGCGCCTCGACCCGGCGTCGAGCTCATTGCTATCACATGCAACAACGTCACCAGCGCGGAACTGCACATTTTCCAGCAGACGAAGGAGGTAGGCCGGAGTGATTTGGCAATCACGGTACGTAACGGTCATAGGAGGTTCAAAGCTGTTAAATCTCCGAGTCCACGTCAACGTACATGGTAAACGCCTCACGCCGGGTAAGATATCGTTACGCTCCAATCTCGATTGTCATGACGCCAGCTCACATGACCCAAATTGTCGTGGGAGACATTGCAGCCAGAGAAAGCAAAGGAATTCGGCACGACTGCTCCTTTGAGATTCCACCGATTGGTCGCTATGCATTGTTAGATCCTGGAAGAGAGGTATTCAACTCGTGAAGATGGGTATTCCAGTATGGGTTTAGGGTGGCTTATAATTCAGCGAGGTACAGTATGCCCATTGTACCAACAAGCCCGGTAAGCGAGACACAATGAACTGAAAATTTATGAGAACATCTGCCGTCAAAGATGATCGAAGGTAGGTTAGATGTTCCCAACAATTTCAAGATTGTGTGTGTATATTGTAGGGACTTGTATTGGATCGCAACGCTCCATCGCGCGGATCAACGCGGCACTCGTCAAGCCACCACGTGACCCGACTAGGGATCGCTTTCATTTGTGGCTTGCCTGACAACGGGCACGACTATGCTTACGTGATGGGCTCCGCTCAGCCACGCCCCGCGCGAAGGTGTACCGGTACTCCGTCTTCGTACCGAACCGGTACATCCATCCATCCATCCATCCTTCATCCACCGATCAGGTCAGGTACCCTCATAATATGCGTTGCATCTTAAGTGGCCACTGATCTGTGGTTCATATCGCTCGTTGAAAGGGCCGCTTCAGAGCCACGTCTTCCGGCCACCACCAGGCTGTGTACCATACAAGTAATTTCGCCATCCGGCATTATGTTACCAGGCAGATGGACACAAGATTGCACGAGATCAAGGGCGTAATCCGTGGCGAGGACCTTTGTCTTCCATACACGTCATCTTCCGTTCGCCAGGGTTCGAAGCAATTCCACTCGACGGCGGGATTCCGAGAGAATTATTAATTCCTTCGTTTTCGCGCGAGTAATTCACATCTCAGGAAGCCAACGCGCCCGGCGCCACGTGATATGCCGCCATCGCACAACGTTGAATCTCCACCACGATGGAGGGGTGTAAAGGTGGCTGACCTTTACCTATCGAGTGCGACAGGTGGTTGACTAGGACGATATGTACCCTATCGAGGGAGGGGAAGGGAGAGACTTGAGTTGAGTTGGTGGGCGGCTCTCTCGCTCTCTCTCGCTCTCCACAGTCCACTCGACGAAATCGTGGCTTGCACAGGTGACGGGTTGGATCATGGATGGCTCGGATGGGTTGGAAGGCAAGCTATATTTAGAACAATTATGCTTCAAGGCCCCTTGCATTTTCTAATTGTTAAGCGGGATCTTCCCAGGACCGGACCAGGGCATTGTCAATATCAGCATCATCGGTTATCTTTTTCATTTCTTGAACCCTTGAACACCCTCTGCAGTTCCCCCTGGGCCCACGGAATGGTAACCGGGACCTACGGAAGAGGTATTGATGGTCATTCAATCTCCCGAATATCTATACCCATGAATTGCTTATCACACGTACAAAGCGGGTAAGTATGGGGTAGGTATTGTTTCCCTCTTATTGCTTCTTCTGGTTCGGTTTTTGCGTCGGAATGTTTTATTTTTTGACTCTGGTTTTTGAACTGCCGATGTCGTGCGAAACAATCAAATCGAACCTTGTCTTTGTATCCCTGCGTTTCCGGGGGAACCGGATCTTCGTGTCGCGGCGTCCCGGATATCCGCCGGTTGACGACTTCCTACAATCTGACGTCTACCTATGAAGTCGTTTCCGAACTGCGATGGCCTACTTACAAATACACTTATGTATTTGACTCGGGTTTCTATGTTATCGTCCCGTCTCTTGATAGTTGACGTACTGTTCAACCCCATCGTTTCACATCGTCTCGCCCACCCACACTTCCATACACAATCATGTGTCTCTCCTTCTCTGCATCCTTCTCCTCCGCGGGGCCCCACCAAATCCTGACAAAGTTACATCGTGCCTTACATCGACTCTTAACAGATTCAGAACTTGCTTCTGTCCGAATCGAGGGGCTGAGATTATGTAACCCACGTGACTGTCGTGACGTTCATGTTTGTTGATGAGGGAGATGATGGCATCGGGGAGCAGGACTTACAGCATCTTAGACTATGATGGTGATCATGTATGTGTCTTATGTGTCGTGATGGCTATAACATCATCCCCTCACGCTCAGACAACAACGGTACCTACTGAGAACTAACTGCCTAGAGACTACAAACCGATACCTTGCAAGGGTTTGAAGCAATCGAAACATAGGTGACTTGGAATACAACGCCTTGTCAAGGACGTGCTTGGCGGTCCGAGTATTCTTTTCGGCACGGTGAAGTCAGTGATCGAGTAGTTGCCTTGGCAACTAGGGAGATAGTAACGAGACATAATGACCCCTGAGGGGGCTGAGGAGGCAAGGGATACGGGCATACAAGGCATTATATCCCGAGATGGGGGCAGCGCTGTCCTAGTTTCAGAGCTATGTGTTGTAAAGTTTGGGGGTAATGAATATTACGTTTGTTCCTATGTCATTGAGTCTTCGGGATTGTACGGTGAGATGGGGATGTCGTAAAAGCAAAGGAGTTCTACGATCCGTATCAGAATACATTTCATATCAACTTTCCACGATACGATACTCGAACGTCTCGAAACCGAATGATTCACATTACTCCTCACACAAAATCATAACAGACATCTCACGACACCTCAAACACACCCATCTCAACGAAGCAGCCACAATCTACAGCAACGATGATGACTTCAGCAATTATTGCATCCGCAAACGAACTAAAAGTACAAAAAAAGACAACGGTTGTTCCGATTTTTTTTGGGCCGTTCGGGTTGCTTTCTAAAACAGATCCTCCATAACTTATCATGCTTTACTCCTTCCCACCCCTTTCATTGATGAAAATAATAAACGCCGAGACCTGATAAAATAGAAGCCATCCGTTATCATTAGGTATAGTAGAGTCAGGTCAGGTCATAAAAAGGGGGGCGAGGCTCGTATCTCTTTCTCTCTCTGGGGACGCCCCTTTTTTCGGAAGGCTTCAAATCCGTTCCATCAGCAACTGATTGTTTAGAAAAGCAAGGTGGATTGCTCCGGATTATTCCAGCTTATACAGCCAGATAATATGATGAATAGAAGGCAAAAGAAGGCCTTAAAGCCTTTAAGGCGGTATAGTACAAGAAAACAAGTCCGGAACAACACCAGCCCAGCAATTATGTCGAGCTCATCAGCGGCGCCGATAAGTGGTCTTGCGCTTCTTAGCGCGCGATGGCTTCTTTGCAGGACTTGCGTGGCTAGTTGTATCAGCGACAGGAGCGGTAGCAGCCGGGGATGCCGTGATGCTCTGATTGATTTCGACGCCGAGTCCCTTAAGTTCGTCGTCGTCAATCTCGGTCAGTTCCTCGCTCATACTGCCTTCCGCATCTCCCTCCTCCCATTCTTCTTGGGCCGCGGATGTTCCTTCTGGTTCAAATTCTTGAAGATACCAGAGGATGCCACCATCGGTAAGAGGTTCCATCGGCTGTCGTCCTAAGCTACCGTTGGACTGCGGAGGGGTAGGGGGTGTTGGCTGGGTGGTTGGTGGCACCGAGACAAAGCCGTTCGTTCCCGGCGGGGTGATAACCGACTGGGTATCACTTGTGCCGGTCTGCTCTGGCTTTGTTTCCGCGACCTGGGAATCGGGTGCCGGCGTATGTACAGCATCCGCCGCCATCTGCTCTCCTTCGGCTTTGATCTGTGCTTCGATGGCAGAAGTATCAACGTCAATGTTGCCATCCAGAGATGTCACTTGAATCTTGGCATCGACCATTGAGATATCCCCATTTACCTCTTCGGTTCTCTGCTCATCCGCTCCATCAACGGCAATATCTGCTGCCGATGCATCCACCATGATGACATCCTGGCTCTGTTCTCCATCACCATTATCTTTCACAACAGGGGCTTTGGGCCGATATTCAACACTTGCCTCTATCATAGCCTCCAGTTCCTGTTTGAGGCTTTCAAACTGCTTATGGCTTGCCTCTGCCTCTAGCTGTAGCGCCGTCTCCAGTTGTGGTTGCAACACTTTGAGAACTCTTTTACCAAGCTTCTTACGATCCCGATAATCAGAGCCCACTTTCGTGGTGTTGTTTAGACCAAGTGCTCCGGTTGGTGCTGCCTCGGTTGTAATTTCTGGTTCAGTGTTGATGGAGGTGTGTATGACGTCGCAAAGATCACGGACAAATGGTAGGGTGGTTGTGTAGTATCGTTGGTCAATCCGAGAAGACAGGCGCACCAGTGCATCGAAATAGTTGTTCTTATCAAGACTATTGCATCGTTAGCATCAACCACACAAAGGAAGTCATCCAACTTACGACATAGCTTTTTCCAGAATGGGAAGCAGAAGCTTATGAATAGGAAAATAACACGTATCAACGAAGTCTCGTTCCATCTCGGCAGCATCTAGTTTGCTCTGTTCCCTGTTGACTATGTCTTGTGAGAGGGCTTTGAGCTGATTGAGGTCGTTCAACAGCCTTTCGGCGAATTCGATTCTCCTGCTTAGTCTGGCCCTGCCACTAGAACCCATAGCAGCAAAATTGCGACGTGTGAGCTCCATGGACGAGAACGTTTCCATTTGGAGCTGTAAGCGCTTCAACAGAGCAGCGCCCCGACGCATTTCTCTTTTCAGAGTCCAGTAACGACAAGCATCACCAACAAACTCCTTACGTTTCATAAAAGGAAACCTTTGAAGCGAAGCCTCGACAATGTCGAAGACCGCCTGGGGGATGACTGGAGCCCCAGAGGGGAGCTTCCATATAGGCTTTCCTTGTTGGTTCTTTTTGTCGCCTAGAACAGCCGAGAGCTTAGCGCCCGTCATCTGCGACTCATCGGGCGGGTGATCTGTAACCGCGTGCTGGTGAGTAGCAGCTAATGCTTGTGCCGATGCCTGATTGGTAGCCCAGAGCCTACCTTTCATCGTCTTTCTGTAGAACTTCTTCGCCCTCTTCGTTGCTCGAGCCACGTTGTTTTCCTTGGCATATTCGGATGGGCAATGCTTGTCGCACAATGCCTTTAAATTGGTGCTGCCGTCCAGAACATCCAGTGTGCCAGAACTGTTCTTCATCCGCAGAAAGAGACGAGCACGACGCGCGCAGGTCACATGGAAAGCCTGATAGCATGCTTTGTTACCGCACTGAATACAGGCTCCCATCTGTTGATTGCAAATATAGCACGTCAGCTTCCATCGACTCTTGGGCACCTTCTCCACATCCATGACCGGCTCCATGAAGGTATGATTCCCTAGGGTGATCTCGGGTATCCACATGGCACAGAGCAGATGAGCCCACTTTGATGAGTTGGTCTGCTTGAAGGCGCCATCGGAATTAGGGCAGAATATACAGGTCTAGTTCCAGTTAGCATCGGTCGAATAAAACCGGAGAGTACAGGTGGCCTACAGGTATACCACGCCCAATTAACTGGCATTTTCGGCAAAGCCATTGACCCTCGGGGATGAATGGGACACCATAACATTCCTGATGCACAGCCAAATCGCAGCCATCGCAGAAAACAATGGCATTTGTATTCTCACAATCACCATCGTCACATATGGCACATTTGCTGTCCTGTTCCTCGCTCGGCTGAGGCTCGCCATTAACGGCCGCTGCTGAGCTAGATCGGGGTCTATGTGTCTGCGGCGGTTTTGGATTCGCTTTTGGTATCCTCTTTTCCAGAGCATACCATTCCTTCTCGATCTTTGTGATTGCAATTTCGAAGACCTCGCGACTGACTGGGTTCAAACCACTATTTTTGCGATTGGTATTATATGCCTCCAACCACATATCATCCTGTTCGTCCATGTCGTACTCCACACGGCCCAGGGTATTAACCGGCGGATGCGTTATCTCACCGTCGATCTTGGGAACACTTGAGACATCTTGGTCTTCTTCCACACTCCCATCTGTGGCTTTGATTAAGCGGCGCTCTGGTCGAATATAGTTGTCACTTTCTTGATATCCCATATTCATCATCGCCTTATCAACGTATCGTGCCTGTCCATATTTCTTGCTCTCAAAGAGCATGATACGATCGGTCTTGCGATAAAGAGGCCGTTTGAGATCGAGTTTCTCCTTGTTATTTTGACCATGAATGGGTAGTGGCGCGGGAGCGTTCGCTGTTCCTGCTGTTGTGGCTGCTTCACCACGTGTGGAGTAGGTCGACCGGCCCCCTCGACGTCTGATGGGCGTGGATACTCCGTGACCCTGGGAGTGGTATAGGATGCCGTTTGTTTGGGCGTTGGGAGACGCTTGACCCTGATCTTTCGTGGGGCTACCAGCCTCATTGGAATCCCAAAACGCGGGCTTTCCCGATGATGTGTCGGCATTGGTCTTGGAAGTACCGTCTACATCTTCTGCATGAAAGAGCATGAAGGTGCCTTCGATATCGAGGTCCGGATGGAATTCCTCCCAGCCTCGCTCTTCGCGGGGCTTGTAGCCTTCGCTGTGTACGACAGCAGCAGCAACAGCGGCTGCCGAGCTGATCTGCATTTCATCATCTTGTTCGTGGCGTGTGGAGGTTCGGTTGCGAGTGCTACGAGATCGTCGAGGATAAAGGGAGGGCGAGGTTTCACCGTTGAGAAGGCTGGGACGGGTCCGGGAGCGGACGCCAGTGGTCGCAACGTCATCCATCAGATCTTCGTCGTCTTTTTCAAAAAAGCTATTGCCGCCACTCAAACCACCTGCGGCGTAGCGGCGCCGCTTCAACGGAGGCTCGGTAGCGGCCACAATGCTGTTCGCACGAGCGCGTCGTGTCGTGCTCGCGGTCTCCGGCTGTCGAGCTCGTTGGCGCACGGATAGTGTTGTTCTTGGCGTCCTTGGACTCGGGGCCATGTTACGGCGATCGATAAGCTAGGATTTCAAGGAGAAAGAGCAAGGTAGAGGGTTGGGTAGGGCGCTATCAGCGCGTCGCAAGGGATGATGCGAGGGGCTCAGGGTGCGGCGGAGGGCGGCAAAAAGGCATTTGACAAAGTCACTTTAGAGGTTCGGGGTATATTAGGGTGGCAGAGACAAATGCAACGCGGCTATCGCGGATCATTCGTGCTGTAGTGAAGGCTAAATGGCGAAAGTAGCGACCAGAACGCGGTCTCTCCCGGACGTGATGTAGTCGCGGAGGTGCGACGGTGTTAGGAGCGCCACAGCGGATATTAAGTAATCGCAGCCCCACTTACCCGGATTGACAAGGCACGTTTTTGTAGCGTCTCCACTTTTCCAAACCTTCGTCGGTCTGGAGCGAGTACCAATGTCATCCGTACCTGCCTCAACCGTTACAGTGCAGATACCGTACGCTGCTAGACGATCAGGTACAACCCACTCCGTACTTCCCTGCAACAACTCCTGCGTACGAACTTCATGCATTCCAGGCAAGAGCAACTAACTCCGTCGATGCATTACCTATCTGTATTTGTTCACGTGATCATTTCAGAGCGGTCTCAATTGATTTAACCCCTTATCTTGACTTCGCAGATACACATATATGCCCCCTGAAAATGCATTTACCAGATCAGGAGTGCAGCTAGGTCGCTCATGCATTCGTCTGTCACATCTCTCAACTGGTAATGTCATCAACCGGATGACAAGAACAGCCCTGTACGCTGTTAGGTCGTACTGGTCGGGGCCTCGAATGTTTCCTCCTCGAGAATAAGCACCTTAATTTTCAATACCACCAGTTTGTAATCTGTCATCCGTACTTCGTGGGCAGTCAAGAAGTTGAAATGATGAACTGGCCACCTTACTTTTTGAATGTTCCAGACGGAGATCTCTGGGGAAATGTGATTGCTACTACATACTGAATCACCCATGCTGTCAACTACCAGTACCCTACCTAATCACGTTGTTCGACTGGGGCCGTCGTGTCGATGCCTATGCTGATGCGCGCCAATCAAATGCTGTGCGCATACCTATTGAATGTTGACGAATTGGGTGGGGGGTGTGGGCTAATAAAATGGGAACCTTTCCCACATTCCATACTTCCAATCTAGATTCAGCCCTACGAACGCGGAAGGAAGCAGAACGGTCGACCTTGCGGCCAAATCTCTAGTTCGGAGTCTTGGCTCCCTCGGTACCTTTCCTTCGGTAATTCCCCAGACGCGCGAGCACCGGCCTATCACACTCCCTTGTCAATGGCCGTGGCTCCGTATTCCAACATGGACACTAATGAGACATCATGGGCCTACCGACCGACCCTATTCTTTTCTTAATTCGGCTTGCTCGCCAACCCCACAGCGGCTAATGACCATGTCAAGATCAATTGTCCATACCCAGGATCATGCCAGTATGGCCGACGTGCGGGTTTTTATTGTTGGCGACGTCAACATCAAGCATAGCACACATGCAGCATTAGTTTCTCCTACGTATATGACTCGGTCTCGCGTCTCCGCTCGCCGATGGTCACAGCTTCTCAATGTCCAGTAGGCTCCTTTCCATTCAGGAGGTGTTTCTTCCTAACGAGGCGATTGGTGACCGTCGTGAGACTAAGACGGCAGATTGAACTTTACAAGGACTCATGGACCACGGAAGCGTTCTAAGGAGAGCAAGCTTTCTAAGCCCCCTTTCTGACATCAGAAGAAATGCCGTGACAGTATTGTACGGAGTATATCAGGAGCTACTTCTCTGGGTTTGGAGCCGACCTGTACCTGATGGTCGACAATGTCGATCGTCCGATAGGAGTGGAGATTTCAGGAGCACGTTTCGGGAAGTCTCCGTCGCGAAGAAAGGGCTTCGGATTATAATGCTTCGTCTCTACGAATGATAATTCATGCCAAGAGGCTACCTTTGGGAGTTACTAACTACTCGATTCTCCATTACTTCTCATTCGGTGGTCGCCCATCGACTGACCAACCTTGGTCTTGTTACGCGATGCGCTATGTTGTTATGAACTCCATAGCAACTGATCAAGAGTGACACCAAGCTTTCTTCTCGCCTATCTGTGAGCCTGGCATCGGACACCAGGCTCCTTCAATCTACTTAGATGATTTAAAGCGGAGTAATATGCCTTTTCCCCACGGTCATGGCGAGCGACTTGATATGTCCATGTAATGCACTGCTCTTTGAATGTAGAACAAAACGACTCCCCTTTCATACTCACGTCCCTCCGAAGGTCTGAAGTCCAGTCTACCATAAAATCAATCTATCAGGGATTCACCCTTTCTCCTCCAACTTCCTTATCTAAACGTGATTTCAACTCCAACATCGGGTGCCGAGGTCTCTAACCCTAACCCGTCCCCATAAAAAGACCTCTGATAGTATTCACCATGTCAGTCAGCTAGCCCAGCAAACCGATCTATCCATTGTGTGTTGACACAGTCGGCGATCAGTTAGCAATCTAGGCATTCGTTTAATGAACGTGTGCCAAATGCAGACTATTAGTATACTCTCGCTTTCTACAAGTAGATGAAGCTGACGCAACTCATCACACAGGGAGAACTTTGGTGCATATCTGGGACGAAGCCAGTAGCATACATGTGAAGAACGGAAAGAAAACTCATGCTTTTATTATCGTCATCGCCGGTAGGAAGCGACTGCTCCTCTACCCTGGGCCACCGTAACATTCGACTCCGTGAAAATGCGAAATAACGCTGCCATCATACGCATCTCTCGTATTACAAAGCAGTATGCCGAAAACTGGATAAGATGGGGAGCAATTTTGCGCAACGAAGTAACAGCAGATGCCAGCAGATGAAGTCCACACAAAATCAAATTCGAGGAGCCTGGCCAGCGCCAACCAGATAGATACCTAGGACGAAACAGAACATGAATCAGACTAATACATCAGGAGAACCCCATTGCCACCGCCCATTCCACCATTTTCTTTCAACGTCGTTCTAGGTAGGGTATCTAATCTCGCCGTAAGATGCGGTTTTACGCGCAAGTGAGACTCGTGTGGCTTTGTTCGACTTGCAGGAGTGATCAGACGGTTTGCGTCTGGTGCTCTGTCAATGATAGCATGCATATGCAATCGTGTGAGAAAAGGATGCCGACCCTGCTACCGAACGCCAAACGCTATGCTCTGATAAGAAATCAAATGAAGAATGGGGAATCTTGATAGAAGGCCGGGCAGTGAAGCCCGACACGAGGGACCCATTTCCACAGGGGACCGAGAAAAGACGAGCAATCACTCAATCAATGACCGTTTGCCATTAGACCATGGTGCCAGCACTATGAATGACCGAAGTACTGGACATTCGTGGCGTAACAGAACCGGAGTGGATGGGAGAAGCCGGGCCGAAATCGGGGGTAAGAAAAGATGGACGAGAACCCTCCCAGTTTTCTTCATTCAGGGCACTGAGGTAACCATTACCCACTTTATCTCGCAATGCCTCGATTTTCTGCCGGTAGATTTCTCCGCCAGCATTCCAATCTTGTAGGTCACTCCAGGAGTGCCGTGGCTCTTGCGTGACCGATGACTGTGGAGACTTTGAAACATTGTTACTGTCAGTGTGCTCAACCTCGGGTGGACTGAGTGTGGTTAATGGCGTCAGTTCCCCCAAGACCTTGGTGGGAAATGCTTGTCTCTCCAGGGGCTGAGAGATACGATAATTTTCTTGTGGGCCAGCAAATGTACCATCATTTTCGGCATTTTCCCCCGTCATGACAGACTCCGGCGGATCTGAAGTCGTATGATCACTAGTCGAAAGATCGATAATACGGCGCTTTGGAGTACGGCGTTTGCGTGTAGACGCGTTGACTTCACTCGATACTGCCTTGGGCGTAGGGCGGGCTGACCGTTCTTTGCGCAGGACGGTTGGTTGTCTCGAACTATCTTGAACGACGGCTGATTTGCTCACATCCACAGCTGATACTTCAGGCAGAATAGGCTTTATCACGGGAACCGCTGCTGGCACGGGGACTCGATCAATGAGGTACTTCCTTTCCGCAGACGTTGGGCCTGATGCATCGATAATAATGTCTTCAGTGAATCCAGGGGTATTACGGAACAGGTTGAAGATGAGAATGCGATAGTCTCGGTGCGTTCGTGTAAAGGGGTTTCCTTCGACCCAAATCTCACGAATATCGGGTATACCGGTGAGCCGAGCGAGTTCCATAGGGTCTGTAAGGCGATTATCTCGAAGGTCCAGTCGCTCGAGAGGATAAAGCTTTTCAATTCCTGCAATTGACGAGAGACGATTGCCGCGCAGATTCAGAGCACTAATGGCGGGGAGAGGATTTCGCAGAAGGGAGTGCAAGGAGTCGATCATGCAACTAGAAAGATTCAGGGCTCGTAGAGCAGATAACGTGGCAAGACTGTCAGGTATCTGCGTGAAGAGGTTTGTGGACAGATCCAGAGAGTTGAGTGTGTTAGCGAGCGGTGCAAGGCTTGCTGCTGGTATGGCAGTCAACGAGTTGTCGGCTAGACTCAGATGCTTCAAGAAACGCCACTTGGAGGCAGGTAGGGCGCCCGTAGCAAGCAGGTTTGAAGTACTACTTCTCGGATTGTGCCAGGAGTCGGAGAGGCTGGAATGAGAGCTACCGGATCCTGAGCGTCTAACTTTGTGAGTATCCCTTAGATTCGCGGAATGGTGCCGAGAGCTCGTGGGACGCCTCGGAGAATGGCTTCGTGGTCGGCCCAAATGATATGGAGACCCCGGTTCCTCGAATTCGATGTGAGGCACAGATGTGCGGCGGTTGTCGCGTAGAGAGAGGCTTTCGAGTGATTCGTTTCCCATGGAGCCTATACTCAAATCCGCGATCGTATTTCTGCGCTCATGTGTTCGTGGAATCGGACTGTGCCGACGAAGGTCTGTGATGGGACTTCGCTTTGGACTAGATGTGTGAGCATAGATACCTGTCGGTGAAGTTTGGGCTTTTGCGGAGCGACGGCGTCTCCTGTCCATGTCGTCCAGGACAATGTCGATCAGTATATCAGCCGGATCCTCAATACTTGCATTCTTGAGAGTTAGAGACCGAACTTGCTCGGCCAACCGATCCCATCCAAAGAACTGCCGGAAATCTATGCTGTTAATCTCCACAGCTTGAAGGTTCTTGAAAACGTAGAGAGGTACGGCTGAATCGAAAGGAAACTCCTCGTATCCACGGATTAGTTTGGCCCGCCAGTCCGGTGCCAGTCGCAGGCACGGTATCTTAGTAAATGCAGAATACAGATATTTCAGGTCAGCCTGGATGGCAGCTTTTTGTTTTTCGTTACGAGCGGCAGCGATGCTTGTACCAATTCCGATGCTGTTCCATAAAGCTGACATTCCAGACATGACGCTCCGTATGCTGGAAACCGACCTGATAGAGACCGCATCAGAGCCGCGGCTCTTGGTGCGCTGAGACGGGCTCAGAAAAGAAACGTAGTTTGCTGAAGTAGTGTTATCATGTAAGTTCTCCAGGCGCACTTTCATGGGCCCAACATTAATGCCCAAGTCTTCAAACCGGGACAGCAAATAGAAGAGGTGATGGGGGGTAAGGGCCAGCCTAGTTGACTTAGGACTATGCGATGCGAAGTTCAGGGACCCCAGGGACAAGGCTGCCGCTAAAGCACTCGACGTCGGCACCGATGTCGAGGATCGATCGGGGTTAGAGAGGGAGGTGGTGGACTGTGAGGTCTGTATACTCGACGTGCTTTGACTAGGCCCATGTCTAGGCTGCCTTCGCATTTGCAAGGCATTAGCCAATGCCTTCTCGTGTGTACGCACGAAAGTTGCAAGTTGCTGGGAAGCATTAGGAAAAGGTTCACATTGCGAGCTGATTTCCAAAATGTACCTTAATAAACAACTCCCCGTCTTCAGAATCCATCTTGCATCCTACTCATGTAACAGAGTCAGGGTGGTGTATGGCGGAGAGACGTCGACCGACAGCAGAATATTCCTCAGGGAATTTCTGGGAACGCGTCCCCTGGACCCAACGCAAGATCTCCCTGAGTCTTACTTATCGACGGCGAATTTAACGACACTAAAATGTACCAGAAACACCACGTTAGTGTCAATACATCGTAAGCAGCTATCACTGCACTGCTTTGACGGAGGACCGCCGTATCATAGGCCTGTTCAAGACGCATCCGAAGCCGGAAAAATGGAGGAAAAACGATAAACGAATTAATTGTTAGGCGGCTCTGGAACAAGTGAAATAGGACTCCTCCGGTTGTGAGCCTTGGACCCAAAAACCAGATAAACCAGCTGAACTACATGGCCCGACCTTGAGGCTCTGGCTCCAAAGCAGGGCGAGTAGATACCGTACAGGTCAAACCTGTGGCCGACCTGTGGATATCTTTATCACATGGATGTAGTCACATACACAGTCGCGAAAAAAAACACGGCAACAAGGCAAGCCATCAGCTGGGCATAGAGTTCACCATTTCGAGGAGAGACCGGCAGCAACACGAATGGCAACATATTGGAGGGCAAATGAAGGTATGGGTGGGTGAGGTGAGGGATAAACGAGAGTGGGAAGGCAACAAACGGAAGAGAGGGTGTCGAGAGGACATACCTTGGTAAATCAAAATGTCCAATGCCTATTCCATGCTCGTCAATACGCGGCGACGTGATGCGGCCAGACGGACAGACACGCGCCCGGATGTGGCAGACAGGAGGAGGCGAAAGGATAGGTGGCCAGAATAGCAAAACGAACGAAGCCAAGGCGAATGCGGCCGCAAGCGATGTAGCAATGGGATCGCAGAGTGTGGACGCAAGAGTGCGAAAGTCGGAGGCGTGGACACCGAAAAAGAGGTTGAGATTTGGAGGAAGAATACATCGGCAGAAGGCTGCGACCCGACTCGAGTTATAGTGTAGGGGTCCTGGCAGACGGTGCAGGCCTTAGGTGAGTGAGACTTCAGCGTGAGGCCCACCTTGTGGGAATAAAACACAAGCGCCAAGCCAAAAAGAGCCAGGGTGTGGCTACTTGATAAGTGCAGTGGAGGGGCTTGGTGGATTAGGTGGAAATTGATTAATTCGGCATGCATATGCCCTTGTAAGGGGCACCACTTATTATTGCGCTAGGCCGAGTGCGGCTAAGCTATTATACCCGTAATAGTTTAGATCGATATGCCCGTGGGTGTAGATCCTAGTCACGCTGAGAGATGCGACTTCCAAGTCAGCCAGTCACTAGTCAAGTCGCTAGTCAAGTCACCTGCTACTGCCTGTAGTTATTATTATTAGTACCTTACAGACTTTAGTGTGCGCTCACTAGCGAACCTACACCAACTCAATCCGATTCCTACCACCGACGCATACATATCGGCCGCCAACGCCAGAGAGTCAACCTGGGGCCTCACTAGAGATGGGAAAGGTAAGATGCCTACTCCTCCATTCAACTACCACCTACCGGTAGTGTACGGAAACCTCGTACGGAATAGGCCTACGCCACCCTGTGGTTGGCAGGTATTATCGCGAGACCGTGGTACTCGGCGGGTCCTTGACGGGTCTTTGACCTCACCAGAGCACCAAAGACGTACTCGTAGTATTCCGTACAAATACCTATTACTACATACCTGGCACTTCCCTCTCGACACCACGCCACGGACACACATAATGTGTATAATACATCTCCATGGAAGGACTGCGAGCACTGGCGGCAACGGAGAGGTGTCAGATGGCATTGCTGAATGGGGGCCTCCAAGTCAGCCAATCGAGCGACGGCCTGGTCTCATCAGCTGCACCTCCTGCCACTCATTGCGCCCTGCCCTGTGCACCTAGTGTGCCGCCATGGCAACTCTGATAAGCCATTCGCCATTCACTCCTGTTCGCATGAGATACATACTTATACGCCGGGTATGTCAACAGGCACTGGCATGCACCTCATCCCTATGACAGCTGCTTGTCTTATGCGCGATAAAGTCGATACAAGTAGGGAGCGGTATCAGACGGGGGAATGCGACGCCTGCCTACATAACTACCGATTTTGCTTGATGCTAATGTTGACGTTGCTCTGCGCTGACCATTGTGTCTCGGCTTCTATTCTGTTTACATTCTCCGCTGGCTTCACATGCCACCGCCGTTATGCCCATCAACTCTACAGCTGACCCTCAGGCTCGCCATTGTTTACTCACGGAGATATAATACTAGGTGCTCCATATCCAGTTCTCAGCCCGCCAAACTGGTACCCAAAACCATGTTTCGAAGCCAGTCTCACATGCGCGGCTACGCATTACAGGCTCCTGCTGTCCAGTTCAGTCTCGCGAGCCCGCATGTCTCAGTGCGTTTTTTCTTGAGTATTGCGACTTCTGACAGGCTCGCCTTCCTCCAAAGTTACCACGTTGAGAACTGTACGAAGTATTGGTAACGACTCGACCTACCTGATATGGACAGCACATTCCAGATCTTATATTATACGGTGAATTGAGGATTACGCCGTATCAAACGGCTCGAGATCAACTCACACATTCGTGTCGAGACGTACCATGAGCCGCTTACACGGCCAACAAAGTTACCCAAGGGGACCGAACCTGTATCCCGCAAACACTTTTAGATGTGTCGCTCACAGTCGCCTCGATTCCATCTCGTGGTCTCCCGGTTTTTCACCGCTCCCATGCTTGGAGTCATGGCAAGCAACTCTCAAATTACAATGTTTGGCCGATGTGTTTCTACTCGTCGCACATGGAGTTGAGCCAGCGCCAGGGATTGCGGATCACCGGTTCTCCTCACTCATTTCGAGCCTGGAAGCCCCCTATCAGATAACAAAATATCTGTGTACGATATACGTGCATGGATGCTTCAAAAGGGGATGGTATACGGACATCCTATCCTGCTAGGCACGTATATCCCGTATGCTGTCTCTCTGGGCCGTTTTTTATTCTCATGGCCTGTCTACTTGTACTGATGCCTTTCCGGCTTCACAGTACCTATTATTACTCCATACATATCTAGGTACATATCCAGGATCGAAATGCTTTTGACGCTGTCACACTGCCGTAGTGTACACTAGATGCACTAGATGCACTATCTACCTACCTATCTAGGTAGTGTAAGGCGTGTGTTTCGAGCATTCGGGTCATTACTCGTGCGTTCACGGATTACACTGCACCGCACTAACTCGATAGGTGTGCCATTGTCGACACGACCGAACAAGTTACTTACAGCCCTCCTTGAAGACTCCTACTCGCCAGGACCTAGTGTAGGTACACGACACCACTAGCAACTCTATATTTACACTAATAAGTTACATATTTAGCACGTCATCGCCAAGAAACGACACCATACAGGGCAGTGTCATGTCGTCTGTTCGTACCTCTTACCTGGGTTTGTCTGGCGAGTCTGGCAGGAGGAACGTCAGGCATGGAAGATCTCAGTTTCACAAGCCCAAATTCTTGCCTTTCGACTCTGTATAAAACATCCGATCCTCACATCCAGTACGGTGGACGAGCGAGACGAGTACAGAATACTACCCCTTTGTGTCTGGCACTTGATAGTGGCAGTGCCGCTCACTACCATCTACGAGTACACATCCATACTGCCTACCTACCCGTCTTCATATCTAACTCGTACTCATACAGGTTACCTACTACGAAATACTCAGCGTGTACATTACCTACGATACATTAGGTAGGAATATGTCTTCGTACGCAGCAGCCACATTTCGTCATGAATCCACAGTCATCCTACTTATCCTAGCCATTCTGCTAGGCATACACTAACTGACAGGCGTGTACGCTGGTCCGATCCCTCGGCCATGCACTATGTACGAGTACCAGCCTGTAGGGAGCTACCTACTAGTCTAGGAACGTACGAAGTTACGGATTCCCTGGGCACGCTGGTCAATACGATCGTCTTCTGATTTCGTCCATTTACTCCGATGTATGTGCGGAACACCCTACTTACCCCGCCATCTTCAATATCTCTCGTTTCAGGATTCAAGGGGTCTTTCAAAGTACCAACCATAGAGTAGGTACACTGCGATATGTGGTTGTTGCGCCGATTCTGTAGGTATCTTCCTCTCTCTGAATACCACCTTGGGGAGGGGTAGTCCGTTGACACATCGTGCGATAGATCCCTACCTACTTCGTCGTCCATGCAATTCTCGCGGACACTATCGCCTTTCTCTTTCCAAATTCATCGTAAGTTGGGATCATGCCACAGATCACCCTGTTCTTGTTCGAATTTACACTCGTTCCGTACTACCGCCATCACCCACGAGCCAGAGACTTGAGTCTGTCAACTGGATACTGAATGCGGATTACCACGAAAGCAAGGGCGATTAAGTGCAGGGACAGGGAGTTCCAACGTGCACGCCGCCTATAGTCCGTAAAGCGTTATGATCCCGGTCGTTCCTCAGATCCCCGGGCGTTTGCATAGGAGCATCTAGGGACACGATGCAAAGAATGATACATTGCATTTAGACGAGCCCGTGTATCATGTGAGAAGACCAACATACCAACATACCTGCCTGCCTGCCTGCCTGCTTTGAGAACCCACAGCATTGAGGGTCGCCATTCCTTTTACACCGCTCGATTGGATGCCATTGTTAGTGAGGCTGCTGACCACCAGACTTGGCCAACATTGAGCAACCCTCATCGTCGTTCAAATCCTGAACAACAGAGTCTGGGGAACATGATAGGTAGTATCATGGCCGTCGCGTGATCGGCAACCCTCTTGATATGTGGATTGAGATATCTAGAGTCTGCAAGAGGTTGGCTGTTCTGCTATTATTCGTCAGTCAGAACAGCACATTTAACACAGGTTTATCCTTCCATATCCTATACGACGCTCCCCAGGAACACACAGCAGCTCACCTTGGCAGCAGCATGGACTTCATGATACGGAATACAAAACTGCGTCGCCCAGACTCGAAAAGCAAAACGAAAGACAATGAATACCTCCCTATGAACCGGAGAAGAACCGTAGCGCCATGTATGGAATATTACTACATACGACTTACAACGTACGCTAGGTCCTATGAGACAGAAGATAACGCAAGCCAAGACTCGCCATGATCTAGTTAAGTCCCGCCGGCTAGATCACTGCCGATTTCCTTGAAAATAGGTAGCAACACCGAATCCGCACTGCAAGAGATTGAACAGTAGGCACCCAATCGTGGAGTGTAACACCGCATGAGAAACAACCCATGGCTTAATGCTAGTGCGGTATTATTTTAGCATGCCCATTGCAACCGAGCCGTGCAGTTCATCGAGATCTTTACCAGGACGTACCAGGATCCAGAATCGCCGCCTTACAGGCGCTCGAAGAACTGCAATTGGACAGGAGCGTTGAAGCTGGCACCTCTACAACCGCCCAGCCCATTAGAACCAATGTAAGACCGGTGGCAAATGGTAAGCCCTTCGCGGGAGGCGTCTTAGTCTTCCTACCAGCGAACGATCATGTGACAACCTAGTGTCTTTCCTTACCCCATTGTCGGCCATATGAGACGCGAAAGAAGCAGCGCTATCTGCGGTTGTCCTTCCGAAGACTTCCGGCTTCAGTCCCCAGTTCAGACTAGATCACCTGCACCAAATCGTCTTCGACCCGCTTGAGCACAACCTAGGAATTCATGATGCCTACCTATCTACCTGCCTGCCTCACCTACACGCGGCCCCTCGTTTTCCCGGCGTCAGTTCGCCGATATGGCGCCCGCAGACTCGGTGATACAGACACTCCTCAAGCCTGGCTGACGACTTGGCACGTTTTGAACGGCAGAGGGCTTCAGTGAACATGTCGTACCGTATCAAAAGAAGTCGAATCCAATGTCGCCAGAAAACCTCATCGCTTCGCACCTACCGGAACACGGCACATGGTGATACGAACACATTTAAGAAAACCCATGGCTTCTCGTCTGGTTTGCTTCTTTCTTCGACACGCTGGTAGTGTCATAGAGCCTGGCGCGTGACAGTACTTTGTACGAGGTCCGACGGTTGAGACAATGGATGTGCGCATACGGATTGCAGAAGAAACCCTGTCCAGCTACGGTATCTACCTACTCCAGCTCCCGCCATGCACGATTCGTTGAAACAACGCATGAAGCGAGCGTCGAGCGAGAGGGGAAAGCTACGGATTGCCGTGACCTCCTTCGTATCGACGACGGCGCTTGACTAGTTATCCAGCAACTTCACTTTGAGGACTCATACCAGTACCTAACGCTTGGTACGCAGACGCTACATATTTCGTACACTACGCTAGGTACTCTCTTGGCAAGCTAGGGGCGGTCGATCAGGGTCCTAGGTAGGTACGGTAGTACCTATTCTATTTCACAGGTATGTTCTCGTTATCTCATTGGGTTGGCTTTACAGAAACAGTCATGAAGCAGAGGGCTGCCCATGGGCAGTTTGTTCAACACAAACATTCGGTAGAACTACTGAGCATTCAGTACCGAAGCTACCAACATGTCCTGGTATCTCTTGAACCCAAGGGCCAACATGTAACTCTATGATCTCCGTGTCATGTACGACATCCGCTTGAAGTGAAGGATTTCAATTTTTGGCCATGCAACTTAGATGACAAGAGCTCATCGACGACACATCCGTACACACAACTAGCCGCTGACCGGTTCACACAATCATTCTCATGTTCAGTTCGAGATGTTCGACTTCCAAACCGAATCTAGAGTAGGTATCATCCTGTTGGTGTTCGAAACAGGGCATCGTTGGCGCGGACTTTTCTGCCTCTGGTTTGGCCCCGAGAAACAATGCGACTCCCACCGCATTATGCGGTCGGCAGATGACCATAATGCGATCCTTACACAACATGACACAGCAGCAAGTGCTACGCGAATTGGTATTCAGAAATGAATTAGCTGCAAGTTGCCGGTTTTAATGATGATCACCTAGGGAACCTATCTGCGGCCGTGCACTGATCTGTTTATAGCAAAAGGCTGACCCGTAGAGTCGGGCCGCACCTTGTCACGAATATTCCCGGAATCTCGGACGAACCACATTCGATGTCTTACGGAGTAAAATTATAGGCGCCCCTTAATCTGAAGACGAACCGTGATTTTGTGAGCATGCGAGCGCGGTTTGGTCGCGTACGGAGTAAAAGTTCTCGGGAAACCCATTGTATGGAGTACAGCTCGCAGGCCACAGGCAGGACAATGTGCCGCCCACTATGGCTTTTCAGGGCGTCACCTATCAGCTAGGTAGGACGTGTCACGTCTTTCCATACGATATCGCGCACTCCGACGTTTACAACAATAACGCGGCAGGACTTGGACGTTTGTCCCTGAGCGGTAGGGTGCACGGACGGTGAATAATGACACGTCCATGTACGCGCAATGCTGTCACTCGAGCAACGACGACTGGATGGAGAAAACAAGTGTCTCTCGCCTTGTCCCATGGCATCACAGATGCCTCGTGCACCGAGTACGATACCTTATCTGTGAGTCATGGCGCAAGACGGCTAGTGGCTTGTCAGAGCACTTTCCATAACCCGAGCCTCAAAGGTCTACGGTGGCGCTCTGTACATCGTATTGGCGCTCGTTGCTCTGCACGGAACGGTCTTTGGACTCGACATGAGGTATGGCGAGTCACGGCGAAACCACCGATTATGAGGAAACAAACAAACAAACGAGGTACGAGACATCTACAACGTCGTCCGAGCGACTGCGTTTCATATGACTGGTTTGTAATATGTAACGGGCGACAGACTCGTGTCACTCACGATGTCCATGAAATCGTGTTGTGGGTGACGGACTGACTGTTCACGGCGAATGTTATGATCAGATACTCCCACAAATCGTATGACCGGATAACGACTCAACAATCGAATGACTCAAAAGTGAGAATGACTCTCGCTTTGAATCACTGGCTTAGTTACAGTAAATGCGATTTTGTCTCTTTTCGGTGTTAGACTGCGAAAACTAGGCCGAGGATGCCCCTACATCATGATCCGGGTCAGGATGCATGCTTGTCTTGCGTGAGCATGTCGGGGCTGGCGAGTGTCTGAGATTCTGCCTCCATGCGAGTCTAGATAGGTATCTGGTCGTCTCCTCGGTGTCGGGGCTATCCCTCTGAACACCGGAGGTTTATGTCTAGCCTGGAACACCCATGCTTGGCCTCATACCTCAACAATTACGAATACAGACAGAACCACGGGCAACTCAGATAAGGTCGAAGCATGATACCGATGCAAAGAATCCATACTAGATAGCTCGGCCGCAGGAGTTCGTCAATGCCCAATCTGATGAAGTCGGTTCTGTGGTCCATGTCTCGCAGTTGCTCAGCGTAGCGCATGACAATAGTACGCAGCACGCATGTAAGTCAACTCTAGTGTACCGACCTACTGCATTTCTACGCAGACTCCAGAGCGAGAGGGAGAAAAAAAGAGACAGGTCACAAGGCCAGATGGTCTCTTCTTTTTCCCCTTCTCCGCTGTCCAGCTCGGTCTCGGCAGATGTGAGTTCCCAGAAAAAATTGTGCCGGCATCTACTGTAGGTACACCACTACGGAAACGGCCTACGAGGACACCAAAGGAAACGGATTAGTGGCCGAAGGATTCGTGCGCCGCGCTGCTGCTAGATAGTAGGTAGGTACTTGTAACTCCGTAGAAACCTTCAAGCTAAGGCAATCTAAATAAGAACGAAAAGAAGGAAAAAGAACAATCGACTTGTCTCGGAGAGAAGAAGGAAGAAGGAAGATAGGTTGGTTGGTAGATGAGGGGTTGCAGAGCGGCGTTGCGCGCCCCCTAAGACACTCGGACATCCGACGACCCCCTTTCTGTTATCTACGACACCTTCTAGGTAAGTCGATATATCTAACCTAGCCGTAGGATATAATACGACCCGAGGATCTTTCTAAGAACATTCTAGGTAATTTCTTACTCATTCTGTTCTGGTTGTGATATTCCTACTTCGTACATACATATGTGCCTCTTCCTCCCCCTCCTTAAAACGCGCATCGTATCCATCCCGCATCGTATCCCGCAATGCTACCTACCACCTAACCTGCCTACATAGATGGATACCGAGGTGCCGGGATGGGAGTTGCCATGGACACGCAGGTTCCGTCATCCACCGGCCTACTCCTAGACTACCAACACTACAGATAAGTTCAGCGTGTCAAAACACGCACCGGAGGGGAGCAGATGTAACTGCACTATAAACGACGCCATGTAACAGAACTGTTAGTGAGAACAAAGAGGCAAATCTGATGCGGAATTTATTAACAGGGTTAAGAGAGACATTTTCTGTCTGGGAGACGCCCAAGTTAACCCATTCATGTGTCGACTCTCCCTTAGTGGTACCAATCAATGCCCTTTCGTTCCGCACTCAGCAGCCAACCAATCCATCTATGCCCCCCCTTCCCTTGTTTTTTTTATCTTCCGAAACCCGGAGATTTAAGATCCACGGATAGATAAAAAGAACCCAGAATTTAATCTTAACGCCTATCTTTTCTTTCTTTCCGTTTAATCTGGATCAGTAAAACCAGGGTAGATCGGGTCACGCGAATAGTTCGTCGTGTTACGCATTACCCCCGTCGTGTTACTGTTAATATCTAGGTTGGTTCGTTGGTTGCTTTGTTGATGGTCCGGGTCGGGTACCTGTCAGTGGTCAGTGGTTGGTCACCTTAACCAGGAAGTCGACGGTTATGGATCTGGGAATACCTACCTCCTAACTCGCCACAACGGCCCAGTCGCTGGTACAGGTACGAGTACAGGTAGGTACAGGCACGAAACTACCCAACTAGCATGACCACTAGTCTGACCACTCTTAACTCCGTCCTTCACATCTCTCGCATCTTCGCTTTAGCGTAACCAGTGGGGGGAACCGGTGGCGTTCAGAACCAAGACCAAGACCAATCTTGGGCTGAGAGAACCAACTTAAGTCAGGCAAAACTTGGGCAAAACTGCGGAATGCCTCACACTAAAACGAAACGGTCTTCTTATCGTTCGTTTTCTTCGATTTTCTTCTCGACGAATCGTGGCACAGACGTTTCGTCTCGGGGTTTCGTTTCGGACAGGATTCCCCCGTCTCCAGAGGCCGGAGCTGCCGAATAAGGCTTAGACACCTTAGCCCGAGGGCGCCCTCTCTAGGCTCTCTCTCTCTCTCTCTCTCTGTCTTTTTCCGGGGTTTGTGGGCGGCCTGGCGTTGACAGGGCAATCATGGACTCGGAAATAATTGACATCATTGGGGAGGGAGTTAGGGTCGTTGACGTGCGAGACACGTGCTATGGCGGAATTCTGGGAATCTTTACGGAATACTCCTCATCGTGATAGTGATGTTGGAGGGAAGGAATCGAAGAAGATGACGGAGATACCCACTCGGGCCAGATCGGTTGGTAGGTAGGTAGTGTAAGCCAACGAGAACGACGTGAACACGTAGAGCAACTCAACTTATACATTACATCTTCATAGACTAGAATAAAGAATTCAAACAGCATTATATTCCCATTTCTATCTCTCGACGGAGTGAAGCAGACCTCATAATTCAAGTCATCTCATAAACACAATAAGATGGCAAGCAAAGAGAAAAGCCCCGCCCTCATCGACACGGCCAAGACCCTCTCCCACGTCCCCTGGGGCGAAGAGTACGAGAAGATGGTATCGGGGATGCTGTAAGTCTCCCTCACTCGGTGCAAAGACAAGCCGGCCACATACCAAGGCAAAAACACCCCCGCTGATCAACACCCAGCTACGACGCACAAGCGCCCGAGCTGGTCGCAGGCCGCTTCAAGGCCCGGCGCTTCATGCACAAGTACAACACGCACTTCCCGGACGACGCCACGCCCGCGTCCCTCACGCAGGACAGGGAGGCCATGCTCAAGGGGATCATGGGGTCCATTGGGTCCGGCGCGTTCGTCGAGCCGCCCGTGAATATCGACTATGGGTGTAATATCCGGATTGGGGATAATTTTTATTCGAATTTCAAGTATGTTCACTTTTATATGCCCCTTTTCATACATCTCTCTGCTCTGATAAGCTGTACACTTGAATACTCCTTACCCGGTATGAATGTCTAACATGCTGGGTATAGCCTCGTCATCCTAGACTGCAGCATCGTCACAATAGGAAGCCGCGTGCAATTCGGCCCCTTCGTGTCCATCTTCGCCGCGACCCATGAGACAGAAGTCCAGTCGCGGCGCGACGGCATCGAGTATGCTAAGCCCGTCACTATCGGCGACGACTGCTGGATCGGCGGGAACGCGACCATCATGCCTGGCGTTACGATCGGAAAGGGATGCACGATTGGCGCTGGTAGTGTCGTGACGAGAGATATCCCTGATTTCTCCGTTGCTATTGGGTCGCCGGCGAGGGTGGTTAAGAAGGTTACGCCTCTTCCGGATTTATGATGTTATGAAGCGTGTGGTTGATGGTTAGGGGATAATTGGCTGCTCATCTGCATTGCCATGATGGTGATGCCAGACATCGTGAGAACAAGCGGTCGTTGTGAGCATGAGATTCAGTCTGCTCGGGTCATGAGATCAGAGAATAGAAAGGTAGGAAATGAATTGCTCAAATGACAGTTATGAAGAGTCTATCTTCGACTTTCATAATCTGTCTGCTCTAATGCCATTATCAATAATACAGTAGCTATGCATATATTCGTCGTTTTCACGGACGAGATAGCCGTACTTTTCACATATATGACGGCGCAACTTTACAAAAGCGAGCCGCATATAAACACCCCAGACGACTCAACTTGAATCTCAACCAATTGTCGTATGAAGCAAGCCCAAGGTTAACCCGTTTCTTAAATTTATTGGGGAGCCTTGGCTTCCGACTGAACGCGAGCCAACTCAGGATCAGGCTGGATCCTCACAAGTCTATCCAGGACCTGACCATTCTCAAGCGCAAAACCACCCTCAGTATCCATCTTATGCCTGACTCCATCAATGAAAACAGGCGCAAAGCCTTCACCAGTCAAACCCCGTCGCACGCTGTCAAAAATGGTAGAAGAAGCCCTCTTCGCGTCCCGGAAAGGGGCGGTCATGAGATGATCCATCTCATACTGCCGTTCCTGTCTCCTGCGCTCGAGATCCATCTGGTCCTGCATCATCCTCGTTTTCTGAGAAACAATCACCGGCCGCTGGTGTACGGGGTTCACCATGACGATGCGCTCGGGCTCCACCTTGACACGCTTCAAAGGCAACGGGATGATCGAGATGCGGCGGGATGCCACCTCAAGCAAGACACGCTGAGCATTCGCGTCTACTGGCAATCCCTTCTTCGACGATTCGAACGGAAGGACTTTGATCGAGCGAATTACGGAGCTCGGTCTCAGGGCAAATACTGTACCCAAGGCAGCGAACATGACACTGATGACACCGAATCCGACTGGCACCCACGAGGAGATTCCGGGAGGGAGGTTGTAAACGTTGAACCAACTGTTGATTACAGCCGAACCGAAGCAGAAGAAGGTCGCGCTGTAACTCGAAATCATGAATCCCGTCTGCGATGGACCCTCGTATATAGTCGTCGGCTGGTTCTTGCTAGCAAGGCGCCGAGCATAACCCACCATAGCATTGGCTGAGCTGATATGGGGGAGCGGAGTCGCGGGCTTTTTGGTCGCGGGAGCGGATGTCGTGCTCGGCTTTGCATTGTAAAGAGCGCGACCAGAGAAAAGTGTCCGTCGTTGCCGCGAAGGGTTCGTGAGGAGCGAGCTGGCGGTGGTTCGACGGGGAGACTCGAGAGCGCTTCTTGTCCTTAAAGTGCTGCGCACAAGAAGGACGAAAGGGTGGGTGAAGCCCCGGCATTGGGGGATCGTAGACGCCATTGTGTCTTTTTACAAAAAGACAATCAAGAGCACTCAATTGGCGCCGGATGTGGCTGTTGACCTGATTAATGATCGAGTTTTTCTTCCAGAAAACAGCGACGATAGCTTCGTGTAAGTGGAGGTTCGCGCGAAGTACTTCGTACCTGGGTCCAATTGGGATTACGTAACTCAGATCTGATAACGCTAGCCGTAAAGAGGCTTAGTATGTGATACTTACTTTAATTTTGCCCCCAACAAGCGACCTCATCCTTGTCTCGGGCCCGTTGGGGTTCCATAGCAATTGACAAGGCCGGGAAACCGAAGAATATACGGAAGACGGGCCAGGTCCATCACGATCCCCGAAAAAAACACAACCAACTTCCGAACAAGTTTCCCGGAACTGTCCCTCTTAGCTACTCGTTAAGAGTCAATTCGAATACACGCGGGCGTGACCGAAAAGAGAAGAGTTAGGGAATACTTGAAGCTCCAGCTGCTTCTTCAACCCCGCCAACGATGGCATCCTTTGCGACGGCAACCCGTTTGTCTGCCAGACTGGTAGGCCGACGTGTCGCCCAAGATGCCGGTTCTCGAGGTTCGTAGCTTTAATATATCCCTGGTTTGTACTGTTGCTTCTGAATAGCTGCTTATACCTTTTATTCTCCAGGTTTCCGTACCTCCGCCGCTTCGCTCGCCGCCCAGAACTTCACCATGCCCGCCCTGTCGCCGACCATGACCGAGGGAAACATCGCTTCCTGGAAGATCAAGGAGGGCGACTCTTTCTCCGCTGGTGATGTCATTCTCGAGATCGAGACCGACAAGGCTTCGATGGACGTCGAGGCGCAGGACGACGGTATCCTCATGAAGATCATGCAGGGCGACGGCAGCAAGAGCGTCCAGGTTGGAACCAGAATAGGAGTCATTGCCGAGCCCGGTGACGACATCAGCCAACTCGAGATCCCCGCCGAGGGAAAGCCCGCACAGCCAGAGCCCAAGAAGGAGGCGGCGCCGCCAAAGGAGGAAGTCGCCGCGACCAAGCCCCAGGGGCAGCCCAAGCGGACAGGAGAGAAGGCACCCCCTCAGAAGTACCCTCTCTACCCTTCAGTAGCGCGTCTACTCAAGGAGAATGGATTGGACAAGTCGGTTATCAGCGAGATGACACCCACCGGACCGGGCGGACGATTGCTCAAGGGTGATGTCCTGGCCTACTTGGGATCTGTCGCTTCGAGCCGGCCTGAGGAGATCATGAAGCGCTTCAACCACAACGCCCACCTTGACCTCTCCAACATCAAGATCGCTGCCCCTAATAAGGTGGAGAAGCCGGTCGAGAAGAAGGCCCCCGTTAAGGAGGTCGCGGTCCCCGAGGAACGACTAGTTTCATTGCCCGTTTCATTCGCGGCTCTCGTCGAGGCGCAAACCAAGCTGCGTGACACATTGGGCTCTCACATTCCCGTATCTACCTTCGTTGAACGCGCTGCTAAGCTCGCCAACGATGCTCTCCCCTTACCCCTTAACTACCAGCCCTCCGCCAACGAGCTATTCAACCAAGTTCTAGGCTTAGACAAGGTCGGCAAGAAGGCCTCACGGGGTCGTTACCTACCCCAGATCGCTGCTCTTCCTCCTGCGGGTTTCACTGGTGTTGCCCCTAAGCGGAAGGTCGACATCATCGACATCCTGGGCGGTCCTGCCAGAAAAGCCGCCCCCAAGAAGTCCGTCCAGCCGGGCATGTCCACCGGCACCAACGTCTTCAGCCTGACGGTTCCCAAGGACGAGGAGAAGCGCGCCCAGGTTTTCTTGCAGAGAATGAAGGCCATTTTGGAAACGAAGCCTGCCAACCTGGTTCTATGAAAAAACGAAAATCAAAATGAAATATATCGTCCTGTATCTATAGATTCTTTTTGTAATGCCTATGCGCGACCCCCTGATGCATTGATAGATTTATGGCATTTCGTCACAATTTGGATTCTGCTCATCATGAAGAAGAATTTACTTGCGAGATATGGCTTTTGCTATTGATGTGACCGAAACTAGGAAACCTCGTCTATTTACACTATCCAGCTCTGTTCTGTCAAGTTGATTATCATACTCCTGGTGTGATTGGATCCCGCAGATGTCCCTGGATGAATGGGCATAATGTTTTGACTGATAGTCTCTTTCACGATACTGATCAAGACATACGTCGATTCCTCCCTGCTTGTCAACTCCGTGTCAAGCCTTCAATGGTTTACCTGCAACACAAAACTACTCACCCTTGCGTGTTGTTTCATGTAACTGATAAATAGAAGTGTTTCTTATCGATCATTGTTCTCGAACGTTACGAAATCCAGTCAGTCCGTAATTATTTGCCAATCTGTACCGCCGCCATTGACACACTGAGGCGAGTGCGCTGTGACCCGTTACGCCTCGAGCATTGAAACGAGCTCGAGGATTCAATGCCTTCCCCGGTACCATGTTTGCGTGTTTCAATAGCGCAATGCTATTATTCGAATCGCACATCTTTGATTATGTCTCCCTATTTTCATTTGTTGGTATGGGCTACACTTGTTATGACACCGGGTCTGAGGTGTGATACGGTAGGGCCACCAATGAATGACTGTTGTCTTTCCCCGATGCTGTATCATATGCTATGGTAGTATCACGTATCTGGGTTTCTCATAGGTTGGATTGACTCCTGAAGTTCGGAATGTTTATCACTGCGCGATGGGTGGTTGTGATACTGAGGAAAGGAAAATGAGGTTAGGTAGCATCGTCTTCGCATTATTGCTGTGATATAGCTTGATGCAAGGACATTGACTGCGTTCATAATGCAACCCCTATCCATTCATCTTGAATAGAATACGTAGACGTCTTCATTCACGAGAACTATGCCATGGACCCGGATCCAAATGCTACTCTCCAGGCAGACGCTCTTATCATGTGTATCGACAATGACAAATCCAAATCCATACATATCACTGATGCGATCATGAGCGACACAAAGCCAAGGCGGGAGGCTCTCCTTGGCTATATTTCTTTTGGCTTCTTCTCGGCAGATAGGAAGTTACATCAGCGAGATTGACGGACCAAGATCTAGGCAGTTGGGGTTCTCGTTCATGATCGAGATCAAGGTGCGTTGTACCGGGAAATCGAGGGGAACGATACGACTTTGTACTTAACTCAGGGCTGACTAGCTGGGTGTCTCACACAACTCAGTCGGGACTCTCGGGGGATACGTCTGGCCTTATGTGTTAGGGCGTTTAACCAGGACTCGATTCTACGTAGATATGTAGTCAGTCAGTGGTTACTACGATCACGGCTAGTTGATACACAGAAACACATCACTAAGCTAGTCACCGTATACATATCATACTCCCAAGGGAGTGTATCACGGCTAGCCCTTACCATCTCACAGCTTGGGTTGAGCTGGAGGCTGACAAGTATGGTATTACTCAATTATTCGTTATCGAGTCACCCACCGTTTGTTTTACGAGAAGATTCAAAGGAATGTCGACTAAGAACGCTATAGCCGCCGAGTAGGACGTACGGAGTATGTGACCTCGATGAGTCCTACAACGACTTGACTTGATATGAACGACTGTATTCCGTATCACTCATTCATATTCCAATCATGATCATTGGTGAATAGGAGTTCAATACCACTTCAGCGCAATCTCACGTGCTCGTCGTCAAAAAGTCCGACAAGGATTCGATTCGCCCAGCAATCATAAACGGCAATTCCACAACATCGCTGTATACGATGCGATCATTGATCTTAAGAAGAACACGGTGGTGTGGAGCGTGATAATTACCAACAGGCTGACAAGAACCCCAGGCAATAAAAAACTGCCGTGGACCTATATCAGCTCCGCTTCGTATTGGTAGACTCGAGTTGAAACCGGTCGGCCGCGAGGACGCGTAGGTTCATGCATTGGCAGTGTCTCCTTTGGGCTGGAATCAGATTGCCACCGACGCCCTATGGACTAATAGCCGTTATTATTCGTATTCTGCTGGAACCATAGATCACTCTCCGATTCGTGAGAAGCTTGCTGAACTCGATGAGCTGGGTTACTCGAGAGTTCTAGGCACGCTGTCAGAGCCATGTCGGAATGAATGACCTTGTCAACGAGGACATATTTGGATATCATTTCGGTGATGGAACACAGACATCCAAATCTGAAATCTCCAGGCCAACGCCTGACTGGGATCGGGCTGCCAACTTGTGCCGCTAATTGGACGTCCTTTTCTCACGGTGCACGACTGTTTGAACACGTATGTATAGTATTATTATCTTGAGAACCACGGACGGTCCTCTTTTCCGGTACCAAGACGAGCTCTACCCACTCTACCATGAACTAAACCAGTCTATATTCTTCTGTCAGCAACGCCTGATATGCTATGCGGTGTGTACTGTGTTACCAAAACCGCATAGAAGAATTTCGTTTCCAGACCTCGCATGTTCCAATGCAGGACTGGATGGAGGAAATGGGAAGAGGCATTTGACAGCAAAACTTGCATAGACAAAAGCAATTCGCGATGGAACTGGGCCAAAACAACCATGTCCGGTTAGCTTCTGCGTGTGAACCCGACACACAGAGAATGTCGCCGATTCCTGTCGTGAAACCGTAAGGTGGCACTTCAAGTAATCAAATGACTGCGCAGTCCGTTGGACGAGGACTCGCTAGTAATAACCGGTCAGAAAAGAGGTCGATTATCCATCCAACATCTCATTGTCTTCCTCCCAATCCTCCCACGTCGGGGCATCGAAGCCATTGGGTCGCGTGGCCCGCACGTGGCCAATTTCAAGTCCTTGAATATCGAGAACTTCTCTTGGCCGTCGGACAATACCATCAAACCCCACGCTGTAAGCGCTTTGCATTGCGCTTTCGGCAAAGAGCTTCGGGTGCAGCCTACGAATGCTGCAGATTGCACGCTTTCCAACTTCATCAACCGAGTCACTATGTCGCAGTGCGAAGAAGTGAGGGTCATGCTGCCGACGCAGCTTGTCCTGGACTTCCTCCGGGTATGGACCGAGCGAGAGGAGAAACAGGTTGTACTGGGACAAACTGGTCCGACAGATCCAGGAACCACCCTCGGTGGCGCGCTGGTAGAGGCCAGATAGGGCTGCAATCGTTCCTAGACTGCCCGTTCCATAGTCAGACATAGGGAAAGGCGGGACTACAGGTTCATCCAGACCCATAAAGTTGCCTTGTTCCCATGCCACACCTGTCACGCAGTCTGCGATCTGCTGCCAACCCGCGCGACCTGCCCATTCGGCACCAGGCTCGTCTGAGCCCCCAAAACAATCCTCTGCTACATATATTATCCCACGACCTCGCTGCTCCGCTTTCATAACGAGAACCCCAGGCGAGTATCCCAACTGTGCGATCACGCCAGGACGGTAGCCGTCCAGAATCACGTCAGCGGTCTCGAGAAGCTCTTCAAATATGGCACGGTCAGTGGGGTTTTTGAGATGGAGAGACGTCGTATGTTTGCCAGCATTGACGTCAAGTTGGAAGAAGGGCACATCGGGCAGCTGAGGAGAGGTGATCTTCAGCACCGAAGCGCCATACGCTGCGAGTGACCTTCCAATTGTCGGGCCAGCGATCACACGACACAACTCGATAACACGTATACCACGGAGACACTGACGTCGGTCCACACCGTCTTCGGGTATCATGAATGGGACAGGCGGCGTAGACAGTTCAAGGGGCCGCACAGTAAAAGGTGGGAGCGAGCTCATGACGCGCCCGTGGCGAGTTTCCCTGTATTGGTCTTGGGTAAGTACCGCGGTGCCGGCTTGTCGAAACTGTTTGTTTCGTGTTTCCAACTCTGCGGTAGAGAACCGTTTCACGGCGTTTTCGATGGTCTTGATACATTGGCGATAGTCATTCAAACCCGGACAGAACGGTGGCAGACCAATCATGCCCAGGGTTATGCTGGCATCCAGGGATCCGTGAATATGGTAATACTCGCCTGGTTTTCGCGTCTCGTAAAGCCCTGCGGACAACCGACGATACAGGATGGACTGAGCACTGTGAAGGTCGGTGTCTGGGATGAGGAATTAGCAGACAGCGACGAAAGCAGAGAGAACGCATACTAACCAGGCAACCTGCGGCTAATCTTTGGGTTAGACTTGTCAAGGCCATCGAGAGTTGTCACATAGGCGGACATCAAGAAACAAGTCACGCGCTCAAGGTTTACGGTGATCTTTCTCCTGCCCTCCTGGCGTTGCATATCGGCGATAGCAGCTACTGCACAACCTTCGAGCGCCTTAAGTGCTGCGCAAGCTTCCTGTTGGCGTAAAGGGCAGGGCAGACAGGCCGAGTCTCCCGTGGTAGAGCGGCTGTCAAACCTTACATCGTGAATGGACTGAAAGAACTCGGACGGCATCTCCGACTGGGAGGCCCGGAGAAGGGCCTGTAAAGCATGGTAAGCATTACTGCTTACCGAATAGGAAGAAGAAGCCCCCTGAGACAGAGGGACTGGTGCTGGCGGCGAGTGACTGATGGCCATGTTAACTTAAACTTATAGCAATGTTCTTTGGAGAGAGTGCCTTGAGGAGAACATGGGAGATCAGGACTGAACGGGCACGCCACTTGGCTGCCGTTTTTAAACCTCAGGAACCACGCAACGCCACTGAATCTCACAGACATTTTGATGGTCAGGAACTGTCAGCACATGGGCCAAAAGATTATCGTGACCATGTGTGGTCACCACGACTTTGACAACCCGGAAGTGACAGTCGTTTTCGGATGTGCAAACAAACAACTACATCCGACTCAGCCGCTCGGTGATACACCTCATCGATAGTTAAGAATTTGGAAGCCTTTTAGATCAATGTCACGAAGATCAGAGCCTCCACACGAGCGAAGGCAGGAGACGACAAGCCAATCCCTGGGCATGTAGCACAGTTCCTCGTCCCGTGGGTTAGGATTAATGCCAAAAGCTCGTCTGCTATTGGCATGTCAGCATGTGTAGTGCAGCCGGCAATGCGAAGTCAGGTGCTAGTCTCTGGAAATATTGAGAATGACATAATTTACTATATCATATGCCAGACTATCACGTGTTAAAGGGGCCAAAAAGCACAAGGCGCTGTTCTAAATATGAGCAGAAGGATGATGTGGACGAGGCGCCTCAAGATCGAGCAGCTGAAGGATAGACGGACGGCGTGCAGATCAGGGGGTCCCGAAAGAGACACCGGACGGGCTGCGGTTGTGAGTCTATGCGACCCTTGGAAAGAAGAAGGGAACACTTTGCTTGTTGAATCTTCACAGCCTACCGAGAGAACGGAACTATGAAAACTGAACTGCAAACCGAAATAGAACCTCACCAGTTATACTCACCAGTTATACCGAAAGCGTGGAAAGCGTGGAAAGGTTCGGACGACCACGACCGGAGTCCCACGACGGCAAAGCCTGGATGCCGAAGATATCTACCCAAGTACCGCCTGGGGTAAGCAGCCACAGACTACATGATAGCCGTGTGCATTATCCGAGGATACAAAAGTCCGAGGCGCAATATATGAACAGAGGTGATCGTGTAAAAAGAACCTACAGATACGTGGATCTGTGCAACATCGTACAGCAGTTGCGTGTGATGATGATGTAGTAGTTCTCGCTACATGATATATAGATTGTATGGTGTTCTCGGTTATCCAGACGGCGTACAGACGATGGAGGCCAGAGACTAGGTCAGGTATCATGAAGACATCGTGGGGTTGGCTGGAGGTGGTTGGGAAGTTGACGTTGGCGTTGGATGGATCGAGAAGACGTTGGTAGCGCGAGCGAGATTTTGATAAGTCAGCATGCCCCATGCCCGCTACGGAATAGTCGCTGGCCCCACCGTGGGGAAGTTTACGCTAGTGTACGGATTACGTAGGAGGTACCTGCCTGAAATCCGTAGCGCCTGCCGTCGCCTGCGACAGTTACGGGCCAAGGACACCTACGATTGCCGTATCAAGTTTCCTGCAGCAACTTACGCGTACCTTCTGTCTACATGTTTACCTTCGGATGACATCGACATCGAATTCTATACGGAAGGGCAGATTCTTTACCTGACCTGTGGGGAAAGAAGAGTGTACCTATCCGGGAAGTGATGGAAGGGGCGCTCGTGGGGAGGTGGTAGTCGGCGGGCTCTTCACCGAGCAGAGAAGCTCCAGCTACCTGGTAGCCAACCCATTACATGCTGACATTATAGGCAGATAGGTTCGCTAAGCACACCTCGGTAGGCCAAATAGGTGCATTAGCCGATGAGCCTCAGCTAGGATGACGACGAGCACACCTAGAAAGGCGTACCTATCGTATTCCGTAAAGGAAGGCTGATTCAAGCCACGCTCTTTAACTGGAAGGAAGTACGAAGCACAAAGAGGTAGGTACGAAGTACACTATACCGTGGGTGTAGGCGGTGCGCACTATGCAGCTGTCTATCGATCTCCCATGAAGAATCGTCCCTGGCCTTGGTGGTTTGGCTGGCAATGTACGGAAATACCTACATCCACTTCGCAGCATGAGATGTGATGCTATAAATACCGGGGAGATTCTCGACTGGTTCTCCCACGTTGACGGCTCTAACGTGCCTGCTAGTCTACGAGTAGTGCAGGTGAATTAACTGTCTATGTATGTACTGCTGCCGCTGCCGCCGCTACTGCTCTTCTCTCCCTCTTCTTCGTGGATGTCGGTTGATCGACCAACATCGCGACCAAGCGGACTCAACCGTTCAGCCGGTGAGACGCATTGGCCAATCGGACGAGAATGGGTACGTACTCTCTTGGCCGTTTGTGCATTTCGGACAAATCTACAGCAAGATCCAGGCGATCGGTTTCTGACCTGACAGCGGACCAGGTAATGGCCATTGACGCGATGGGTCAGCTGCTTGTCACAGTGCTACTACCAGGGCAGATATGAGCAATCATCTTTCTCAGCCGGTACTGAGGTGCCGATCTATCAGCTCTGTGCTCTCATGCCTAGCAGTGCTCGTACCGCACACGCGGAGCATGATCTCCCTTTGAAATTCCGACGAGGAACCTTGTGCATCTGCGGATTACTCGTAACCTGAGAGTTGAACTTGCATGCGAGTGCTACAGACGAGTACAGACGTCCACATGCATCTCTCGACGTCCGGCCTGTGCTCTCAACCTTGAGGCTTCCATGTTGGGCTACGGGCCACCGTCGGCGCTTGCATGGCCTTGCCCTGCTGGCTTTATAGGCCGGTGGTTTCTCAATCTTCCAGCTCTGTTTAGCGAGCAAAGCGAGCAACGCCAGCAACTGAGTAGCCAGAGGCATTCCAGTCCTGCGTCTCGTGCTCGGATGTGCTATGCTGTGCTTGCTCATGTACTGCGTACATTGCCAGTCCAGTCTCTTCTGCTTACATGCTTGAGGTATACACACGTAGGCCACGGGAATCGGGTTGAATACGTACACACAGAGACACAAAGCGCACACAACACACCTCTTTTGCCGGTTCTCTTCACTTGATGGATGCATGTCAAGCGCCACCATTCTGCTATGCCAACCTAACGGGAGTCTCAGTTAATTGATCCACGATTACTTTGCCCAATCATGCCTTTTCCAAGCAACTTAGCCCTGTATTATTTCTCATACGAATTTCTGTTGTCACATCAGGCATGATAGGCAGACGACCCAGGGCGAGACCAGGGTCTGCTGGCTGGCTTGCCCCCCAAATATCTGCCTTGCATTTTGCCATCTTTTCTTGTCTTCTCGATCTTGGCCAGACTGGTACTGTGCTCCTCTTCTCTTGCCATCCTCCCCCTTCCGACGCAGGCGGCCGATCTCAGCACCCCTTCCTATCTCCTTTATTTTGGGCCCTCGATCTAGGCAAAGAAGAGTTCATATCCTCACTGTTCGGATCCTTAGCGCCTCGGCCATTAGGTACCCGGTTCTATCTCTCATTCAGAATTACCTACTCTTCGCCGTTTGCCCCCGAGATACAGCTGTCGCGCTCGACTCTGAGGGCCCGATGCCGATGCCGCATGCAGGTCGATAACTGTGCGTGTCCGGGTGAACTATCGTTTCAAGCAAGCAGATCTCACACGTGAGATCCCTCGAGTCTTACGCCCCGTCTGGGTCCCGATAGGGCTGAAGGGTTCCTTTTGTCCGTATCCGAGACCGACCCCTCAGCGTGCCCGTGAGTTCGGCGCCGCCCCGAGCCTTCGTCTTTGCCATTGTCCAACTTGAGCCCTCCCACTCTGTAGCTCCTGATCGGATGGCGGATGTGACCTGATTCCAAAACAACCATGACACGACCAAAGGTTGATCCAGACAAAAGACAGCGTACTGCTCAAGCCTGCGACTCATGTAAACGTAGGAAACAAAAGGTCAGTCGAAGCATGCTCTTTGCTGGTTTACTTTTTCCTTTGTACAAGCAAATACGGGTCTTGTAAATGCTAGGTCTGGACTTGTCAACCTATGCCTTTCCCCTGAAACCCGATGTTGTCACTAATGCCACGCCGAGTCGTGCAGTAAGTTGCTTGCACGCTATAAAATCCTTATTGTCTTGATGTTGCTGGGAGAGTCGGGAGTATGGCATACCACCCGCTCTCTCGTGGTTCAGTCTGTCCGACCAAGCTAGAATCAGCGAGTAGCCGCATGGCTGTTCATCCATTGTGGCGACCTCTATTCCGTTCAGAAGGGTCACTTTGTGTGCTGATCCCAATGCGCTAATCAAGTCTATAGTGCAACGGCCTGAAGCCATGTAACACCTGTACAAAGCGAACACTTGATTGCCAATATACGTCGGCCAGTTCAGATCACTCTGGCTTGCAGGATGGTTTTGGATCACCTGCTAAGCGTCGCCATCTGAACAGTTCGCCAAATATGTTGAAATCATCTATCGAAATTGATCAGAATTCTTCAAGAAAAAACTCATCTTTACTGCCTTGGGGCCATCAGACAGAATCAGGAGACCTGGTCATTGATGGTGCAGTTGGGATCAAACCTCCCCAACAGAGACAGATCGGGATGAGTCGCCCATTCCTGACTGGAACCGATGGAGATTTCGATAGTCGTTCCAAGTTCAGCAACGCTAGCGCTGCTGCTGACGAGGCCGAAGTCTACCCTCAAAATCGAATGCTTCAGGACTCAACCGGAAGACTTCGTAAGTTAGCATAGTTCCAGTCGGTCACTCTTTCAAGCTTTCCTTTGTGCATTGGTTTTCGTTTACACGTCTCAAGAAAGCCTGATTTTCTTCGTCCTGAACCTCCTTTTTACTTACCACTTGTTAACTGCGATCAATCACATCCATCTACACTGATTTTGAACGAAACGAACTGACATAGAGTGTAGTCTACATTGGCGATTCCGCCAGTCTTTCCTATCTTCAATGGATCCGTATGATTGTCGAAAAGGTCTCTGGAACCTCTGAATTCACTGTAGACCCTCGCCGGCACATGATCATGGAGAACACTATCTTGCTACCGCAAGATTTGAGGCCGACTGGCGTCCTTCCTGACCAAAGAACTGCTAACATCTTGATCAACTCCTTTTTTACAAATGTACGTTCCCATCTTCTTATTATGTATGTGACATGTCATTAATAGATACAGACCGCAGGGTTCATTGAAGTTTTCAACAAGCAAGCATTCTTGAAGTCAGTCGACGAATGCTATAAAGATCCGCTAGGCGTCACACCGTCTCTCTTGTGCTTACTTTACTTGGTATTCGCCATTGGGCTTGTCATGGCGGCCCCTTTTCCTGGAAGTGACGAGTCTGCAGTCATCGACAAACTTCGATCGGAGAGGGCGAACCGAGCGGAGTTGTTTTTTCGCAGCGCTAAGAGTCTCGCGGATCCAGTTTCCGGGTTCGAAGATGCCGACTTCTGGTCTATACAGGCTTTGCTTCTGATGTCTCTATACATGCTCGCGGTTTCAAAGCGAAACGCATCTTATGCCTATTACGGTGAGAATGTTTGCTGTTGAGCCATTATTTTGCACACAGATATCCATGTTCTCGACGTCACGTCCCGTATCTAACGCTGCCGGGTAGGGATGGCAGTACGTTCTGCTTTTGCCTTGGGGCTCCATAGAGAAGAGAGCATGGAGGTATTCCAATCTGAGGAGTGTTTTGTACGCAAACGCCTCTGGAGGACACTATTCATACTTGACCGCTTCTTGTCAGCATGTTTAGGTCGTCCAACTGCCATATCCGAAGAGGACTGCTCTGACATCGCGTTTGAGACCTCGGTAACAACGTGTAGTCCACCCATGAGCATGTGCACGGAGTCAATCCACTTAGCCGCCCTTGATGCCGCCGTCAAGAGTTGCCAGGTTATTGGGATGACTCTAAAACGTGTATATTCGAAGAGGAAGATCTCGACTATAGTGGGACACGAAATTGCTACTCTCTTGGAAACCTGGAATAAAGAACTACCCCCATCGCTTCATTGGAGACGACTCATGAATGGACCGATCGAACCAACCCAAGGCATCGCGATATTGCATGTCAACCTTCTTCATTGCCATTCCGTCATGCTTTTGACGAGGCCATTCTTCCTTTGCTTGCTCAACAAAAGCGCGGCAGGCTTAGTCGGCAGCAATGCTAAACCGTCCCGTCTGAGTCACAAAATGGAAAATTTCGCTCAGACTTGTGTTGAAGCATCGCAGCATACTTTAGTCCTTACACAGGCCGTTCTGGATGACAAGTATTTGCCGCAATGCGATCCCTTTGTCATGTAGGTCATCCTACCCTGATGTTTACGCAGCTAACGGAGAGTAGACATTGCGTTTTTGCCGCGGCGCTGATTGTTCTGAGCAACGAGTTCGCCTCACTATACCATAATCCGGATGCCCGAACATCCATCAATAGCGCAATAGCGATTCTCAGATTCTGCTCTCAAAATGACAAACAGGCAGAGCGAGTATCATATATTGTAGAGACGTTCGACAGGGCAAACGAGCAACGGACACCGTCGGTCAAAAGACCCTATCTTTCAGGTCGGAAAACTCCGGTGCTATCGACGTTGTCTCAAAACAGTTCCTTTGATGCAATGAGCCACTTCTTTCGAATAGGGCACCGCGATGCTATTTACACCACTACCACGTCGACGTTTGATGATGAGCCTGTCTTGGCTACTGCAGCACTTCCGTCTCTCCCATCCTTGATACCTTCTAGTATGCAAGAACCGAGTCCGGAGGGGAACCTGTCTATGAGCAGCGGCATAACGGCCACTGCCGGCACGACACAGGGCATTGACGCGACGTTGAGTGGTGGTGACTCAGAATTCGATCTGGACAGCCTCTGGGACTGTTGGCATAACAGTTCTAGCCTTCCAGCAACGGTGCACCCTGGTGCCTTTGGCCAGTATGCCATCGGCAACCCGCTGGTTCACCAGGCGGGCCCAAGTGTCATGTTTCATCCTTCGGACTTTAAGTGATTGGCACCCCACTTCCATTCCTATCTTTGCGTGATCAGAGGTCGCCAATATTCTTTCAACATACCTAGTATAGGAGGGATTTAATGCTTTGTCATTCTAGCTAAACACGGTGGGATTACCTGAGGCGTCCTGATCTCTCAAAGGGCACGCGTTGTCTGGGTGTGTGGGTGTAATCAAGTCAACTTCCAAGCCTTGAAGTCTTCTCGTTTTATATCAGAGCACATACTGTATGCTATGCTTCATTCACTAGCGACGTTCTTTTGTATTCGAATTCTCTATCGACTTACTTGAAACCTGGGGGCACTATGAAGAATTCGCGTTTCGTCCTGTCGACTTGTGACTTATACACTTACGGGTTTACGACCACCTACTCATTATTTTTTAGTATATAATGCTATTGTTCTACTCAGAAGGCTTCTTTAGTCTGTTATCGTCATTTACGAGTACATTACTGTTGTGGATATGTGAACCCTTGCGGTCCTTGATGAACTACTCGTACCAAACTGCCCCGCTCATCATGTATGTGTGAGTTGGATGTGATCAACGCGTGATGTCACAGGTATGCATAATGCGTCTTCTACCGACAGCGTGTTAGTCGATGCAAGTCAAAGTAAGCACTTAGGATTCAAGGCAATGCAGATGACGTGACGGAACGCTCGCTCAATAAACAATAAACAGACTATGGATACAGCGGATGAAAGTGGTATAAACAGGAAACGAAATAATGGTATGCATCCCTTCCCAAACGATGACTACGTAGTCTGGTAGTAGTCTCTAATCCCCTCACTTTTTCTGTGCTGTTTTCCCCTTCCTGTCCAAGAGTCTGCGCGAACCCAACCACTACTGCCCTATCTACTACCTACTACACTAACATGAATGCAAGTAGTAGAGGGACCCAGATGTACACCGCACTGGGGCTTAGTGAATGATGCAATAAGCTTGATGCGCCGCTGTGGAGTAAGACGGGCGTGCCAGTTGTCGGCGTGTCATCGATGCTGCAGATCATTTTGCAGTGGCCCTTCGATCGCTTCTCGATTTCGTCCCGCTTGCTGGGCTGCGGGTCCTTCTCCGTCGAGTTGTAGACGACCTCGATCCACTGGATTTGCAGGTAGGCCGCGCTGCCAACTGTCATGTTGCCGGACCAAGAACCGCCGTCTGACCATGCATTGAAGATGACCTGGCTCGGTTCGTGGGGCACCTGAAAGGCGATCGACGCCGCTTGATCGCCGTCAATGAACCACGTGGTGTTCTTCGGGCTCCAATCCAACCGGTGAACGGACCACTGTGTCCAGTCGGCCTCGACTGGCGTTGTCGCATTCCGCGTGGCGGCCGGAATGTCGTCGCCCGCCGCGCTATACGAGGGCTGGTTGGTGTATTGAACCTTGTCTGTGGGATCTGAGGTTCGGATCTCGAGATCGGCCTCCTGGACCGATTTGAGCGTATCTGGGTTGCCATTGTCTCGGTATGTGAACATGGCGGTCACGGCGCCGGGCGCACCGAGCGTTCTGGCGTACATCCGGATGGAGAGGAAGTGGTAGGAATCCGAGACGGACTCGAACTCGGCCGACGACTGGAAATCGTCAAATCTCGCAGTTCTCATCGTCAAGAAGGTGTCCGATGAGGGGTTCTCATCTGTGTTGTTCTCGATGTAGACATTGCTAAGGGAATTGACCATCAGCACTGATGCCGCCCCCGAGTCTAGCGACGCGCTGTTATTCCAATTTTGAAGACTCCAGATGGTCGACCAGTCAGGGTCCAGAAAGTACTGGCTGGACTCTGGTGCCCAGGCACTCTCGAATGGGTCGCTGAGAGCTGGAGGAACCCCCGCATATTGTGACAGGGACCGGAAGTCGAAGAATTTGTGTGTTGTGAAGTAATGGGCGCTGGTCTCGTTGGTCAAGTAGCAACCACACTGCGAGTCTGTGACTTCTTCTAAACAGGAAACGAGGCTCAAAACCTGGAAGAAAACGAAAAGAATCGCATGCAAGGCCATGCCAGCCATCCTGATGTCGAGAGTGCTCGATCGCACGATTGTCCAGCTTAATTCAGCTCGGGTGGGGTTGGTGCAAACAGTTGAGTCGAAACCGTTAGCAGCAAGAAGGGGTGGCTGAGGTCTGGACTGAGTGAATCATCCCAGGGAATTCGAAGACAGACAACGTTCGAGGACCGAAGGTTGGGTTGGATGGCGAGTCGTCAGATAATATAGAAAAATCACCAAATGAGCAGATTTTATGTACAGGTAAGACAAAGAAGGGAGGCTAGACAACTCAATCTATCGTGCATACGCAGTACAGGAAGCACAAGCGGGCACAGCAATAGTTTCGGGTTGGCAAACACGATCAGTTCTAAATCTGGCTGCCAATTAAGCACGATCTGTCAGGCCTAGCCACCTGGCTGAGCTGCAGGTCAGCTACGCAATGCCGGTGGTATATTGAATACATACTCGTACATACCTGACCTGCCTTACCTATACGAAGACAGAGTGTCTTGCGGGCGTCAGGGTGGCCACGATGCACGATCACGCACGATTGGGCTCTGTTGGCCTTTTTGGGGCCGACTTAGTGTCTAGATCGACGAGGTCCGTCGATTGGGTGGGTGGAAGGAGAGAGAACACATCCAGAGAGTGTGAGGCCTCTGGCGATCATAGCCGCGTTGATTGTTCAGCCACAGCGTTGCATTTCGAACGTCTATTGTCCCGTTATAATCCCGATGTTGACAAATGAAGGGAATGCTGATTGGCCGAGCCAGCTTGACAGCGGCCACATGCGCGAGCGAGCACCTATATGAGACAAAGGACCAGTGCCCCTTGTATATTATATGCTGGCACAGGAGAGATGAGAGGGCAGCGAAGGAGAGATGATTGCCGGACTGCGCCTCGAAGTGGACGTAGGCCGGCGCCGTGACGGCAAAAACGGTGGCCAACTTGGTGACCATCATGAAAATCCAGGCCGAGAATCCCCTCGTGTGGAACGAAGGGAGCACGGGATTGCTCAGGCAGACACGGCCCAGGTAGCTGGAGCGGGATCGGTTACAGTCTGCTTCTTGGCGCCAATACTTACTCTACCTGCCACCTTCGAACTTCATGCTCTACCTACTTCAACCCGGGATCTCTTGACGTGAGAACCAGCCCCAAGATCCTCTCACAAGTGAGGCTGAATGTGCCCTTTATCTCTGGCAATGCTCACGAACCTCATTGCTCGAAGTGGCGCAACCGCGGGCGTTCTTTCGGGTCTCAGATGGGTGGGAGGCCGCCATTCCATAATCCGCTGGAGTTGTGCTGTGTAGACGGTGTCAGCCATGGCATCATGTCAACGTTACTTTGACTGGACGCTCGGTGGCCGACTTGTTTATTGGTTGGAGCTGGAGGTTTTTGGTTGTCACGTCTTGGCCGGAGTTTATCCACAGGCCAATCACCGTTACTTACATAGGACAGTGTCTCGTAATTAGTATAAAAGGTATAACACTGTGATTTTGGGTTCATCCAAGCGGCTTAAATACATATATATACTGGATAAGTGTATCATGGTAGGAATTATGGACACGTCCCAAGCTACTCCGAGGAGAACTCGTTAAATTCCGTACATATGTATCTCGCGAAGATCACTCACTAGGTATTACGCACATGAATCGTGATTTTCCGAACCTGGATGTAAAGCAAGCTGGTACTATTACTCAGAATAGAAGTGATCGATGGGTATGGGTGGTTGGTTCTGCTGCTGACGTTCATCCGTAATGCGTCGATCCATTGCGGACATACGGATTAATTCGGGTGATAAACGGAAGAGAGTCAGTTATCCCGTTCACGGTATGCCGTAACCAACTCACTACGGATTAAGTGCATAGTTTGTAACGGTTAAATGGATATACTTTACAGAGTACAAGTCAGCTAACGCGTCCCTGCTCCATTCTCCGGGTACCTGTACCTGCCTACAAGTGACCGCTACCGCTACCTATTCCAAGCCCTGGAAGCTTTCCATGTTGAACACCAACTTCTGCGCATCGTTAGCGGAACAGAATTCCGACGACTTCTTCACCGTCTACTTCTACATCGTAGCCTCATCTAGCCTTCGAGTGTGTCTCAGAGGGTTCCGCGCTTAACGCCTCTCAGGTTGGACATCCTGTCGCAAGTTCTCTTCGAATGCGCTTCGGTTGTTTCATTCAAATGTGCGGGCTTCCATATTGACTACCACAGTTCTTTTTTTAGTGACGCCGACATGACCGCCTCCGACCCGATCGCCAGCGAGCCCGCATCGCCCAGTCCATCCACTGGCCGTGATGCACCGGACGCGACACCACAGGTCAATGACGCCGAGGTGAAATCTGAGACTCACGATGTTCCCGTTCAATCCCTAAACTCCGCTTCTTGCGACAAGTCTACCTCTCGCGACGAACCACCATCTCCATCCCGCGACGAGCCATCACAGAAAGCCCCAATGGCCAAAGTAGACGAGTCGAAGGACTCCCGAAGCAATGATGCAACAGCTGAACCAGTCAACTCTCAAGATGAGTCGGCTGCTACTGCTGCCGCTGAAGCTTCGGGCCAGCCCACCGCATCTGCAGCAACTGGCGGAGAAGACGATGGTTGGGGCTGTCATTGGGATCAGGAGCACCAGGCCTGGTTCTTCTATAACAGCATTACCAAAGAGTCTACTTGGGACAATCCTCGAGTACCGTCTCAAGCCCAAGCTTCTGCGGGAGCCAGTGCTCAAGCGCAGGGTTCAGCTGCGACCGCGGCTCCGCCAGCGAGCAAATTGCCGGCCGGTGGTTACAATCCCGCCATCCATGGCGACTATGACCCCAATGCTTGGTATGCCAAGAACAATCAGGAGGAAAACGAGACCGACGTTCCCGTAATGGACACCGCCGCTGCCTATGCTGCCATTGGCTCTTTCAACCGTTTCACTGGCAGATGGCAAGGTGATGAACAGGGTCCAGATCGTCACAATGACGAGGCTAAGTCCCGGCGTCAGATGAACGCCTTCTTCGATGTCGACGCTGCGGCCAATGCGCATAACGGACGTAGTTTAAAGGCTGAACGCGCCGGCAAGAAGCCCACCAAGAGCGAACTCAAGCAGTTCAAGGAGAAGCGTCGGGCGAAGAAGGAGGAGAAGCGCCGGGCTTGGCTGCGCGACTAGAACAACAGTCTAGCCTCACTTACTGGGTTTATTCATGGATGGGCGTTAACGGCTTGACACTCGTTCAATTTGACGAGAAATGGAACGGCATCTGATGCATGAGAAATGGCGTTGGCTGGTTGACTAGGCTGTTTAATTCTGTACGCGTTGACGGCATGCGGACTCCTTTGCATAAGGGGCGTATTACACTTCTGTTCTCGGTGTTCACGACACGCTTTCCTGTAAATGCTTTCTAGTTGTAGTTGGTTGTACGATATAAATCTGATATTGAGGTCGAGATGGGGCCGATTTGCTTGGCCGCCGTGGCATCCTCCCTTGACGCGTTCGGAATTTTTCTCATCTAGGTACAAGAACAATATACACGCCTAGATCGCGCGCGGCTGCGAACGACGAATTGTTTCAGCTCTTCTTCCCCATTGGCTCTAACTGTCGATGCCTCCAGGTGGTCGGTCCTACACAACGTGAGAAGCTGAATGGCGAACTGCGCCCCGACCTATGGTTTGGTTCTTCCTTTTTCGTGGCCACTTACTATCCCTGCCATGCCACGACCGTGATGAATCGCTTTCCGAATTTCTTCTTGGCGATATAGGAGCCAAGAATTCACGGTTTGCGCGAATGTGCAGTGGTATCATGGCAAATGAGACTTCATGCTTACCGTCTCGCAAGATGTTCCCCTTTTTTCGTTCATGTGCCCTTGCATATTCGTTCACTAGCATTGGATTCAGGGGAAAGGCGATAATGAAAATTCAGGGGAAAAAGTGAGAATAACGAGAACTCATGTTCGGAATCCTCTTGGTATTAAGACCTCACCGGTCTATATAGCGGTCAATATACATAAAGCTCCGGGTGCAACTCTGCTCCGACTCGAATACAGCTGAGCGAAAATAATCTTCCACCCTACTCGTCCTCATCGTCCGTATCCAGCTCCATGTTCAGATGCACGCTCTCGTCATCGCTGCTATCCTCCTCTCCACCCTGGTTCGTCTCCGCCTGTCGGATGATACCCGTGGCCGTGGTAGCATGACCGGATGGAGCGGCGGTTATATCGGGCCGAACCGAAGCTGCCGGGTCGGCATCCGATATGCTTGTGCTTGCTGTCTCCATCTCGATGCGTTTCGGAGAACTATCTTCCATCGAGATATCCTCGTTCTTCCGCTTCAGTGACTTCGTTGCTGCGGGCTCCTCTGGTGCTGGCTGGACTTTCGATTCCGATGCTTGTGTGATGAAAGGAGTCGAGATGGGCTCGGCGGTGCGTGTGGGAAAGGGGTTGGAGGAGTTGAATGTCGCAGCGGGCGCCGGAGCTGAGAATGCGCTCGCGCCTTGGCTTTCGAATCCTTGTCCGAAGGAGAACCCTCCAGTCTTGGTCTCTGTCTCGTTTTCTCCGTTTTCATCCACCACCATCGCGTCGCCTGTTTCCAAGAATTCCCCAGTAGGCCCGGTGGAGATTGGTCGGAAGTTGAATCGGAGAATCTCCACGCTTTCGTCCCGAGGGAACTGCTGAGTGAGGTAGGGGAGGATGACCTGGGGTGTGCGCCCGCTTGCATGGCGCGCTGGATGGAGTACGCTTGCTATTTGAGCATCCCGGTTCCGAGAGAGGATCGCCGTCCTCAGCATCTGTGCGCGCAAGGACGAAGGAATGTGCTGTTGTGATAAGTGGCTGAAGAGTGTGGTCAGTAAGGCCTCGGCCGCGCTCAGATGCTCGGCGCTGAGTGAAACGGTCATCATATCGTCCTGAGGCTTGCCGATGAGGAATGCATCGGCGCTCTGTGAAAGCGTCTTGGGCTTCTGTCCGTTCTGTGTCGTAGATGTTACTTGTGGCTTCGGCTTCGGGAGGTAACCAGCTGCGCCGAAAAGATCCCGGCAGCAACACTTGATAAGGAGACTCAGACTGTCGACGGAAAACTTGGGTAGCGTGGGTCCGCAGAGTTGTAGCATTTCCTTCGCCAACACGAAGGCGATCGTCCGCACCTGGGGTAACCGGTATGCGGATTCGAGCACTCTCAAAGTCTGATCTAGGGTCTCCTGTGCCAATGGGATGTAGCTGCTTTGCAGTCTCTTGGCCAGCGTAAGATGCAACTTCATCGCGGCAACCTGAATATCGGGTAATACCGCCCACAACTCGTCTCTCTCCTCTCTTCCAACAGCAGGGTTCAAGTATCCAGCATCTTGCTTCTCCTTTCCAGGTAATGAGGGCTTAATTGATGAGATTCTCGTGATAATGTCGAGTATCGCGGTGACCGGAATGGCAACAGGTACTCGGGTACCGCAGCGGAGGTACTCTCCAATGAATCTGAGCAAACCAATGATTCGCTCACTGCCGGCCTCAAGTCCGACCCATTGAGGAAGTTGGTCTGGTCCCCCATTTCCACCCTGAGGTTCCGCGTCAAGGTTGACATGCTTAGGCTTGTAGCCGGTCGTTGATTCCCAGCTTTCATTTACAGCTCGGAAGACTTGGTCGGCGGTGCCATGCAGCGTCTTCACGAGTTCCTCGACATTCTTGGTCCACTCGGTGGAATCTCCGCCCTTCGCTGCGGTCATGTGAAGCCGAATCGCTAAGCGCCGACTGCTCTCTTGCAGAGTAACGGGAATGAGACCATCGTTCAATGTAGTCGGGGCCAAGAATGGTCGCGTCTCAGTCCTGAACTTTCCAGCAAATTGTCTCAAAGTGGTAGGATGATGCGGAACCAAAAGCGAAATGGCCTCGAAGATGGTCTCAATAAGGCTATAAGGGGCCTTTCCTACTTTGCTAGATGCCGGGGGCTTGAGAATCTGTAAACAGGCCGTTGCGAATGACGTTAAAGTAGGCGTGACGATCTCCCGTACGAGAGTTGGATAGTCCTGCATCAACGTGTAGATCTTCGTGATTGTCACTATACATAGATCTTTGGTGGCGGCAGGGTCTTTCTTCTGTTTCGGAGTCAGCTTGTTGAACTTGCCGCGGCACTATCCTTTGGGTCGTACCTGTAAAATGGTAATCAACTCCCGCACCCAGGGCTCTGATGCGCGAAGGCATTCCCATCCGCCAGTTTCAACGACGGCCTTCACTAAAGCTGCGCCGACGAAACGGCCCTGGATCGTCCTGCCCTTGAGAAGAGAGGTTATCTGGGTTTTCAACCTGTGTACGAGCACAGAAGCTTCAGGGGAGTTGTCTGTAGTTTTGGCTTCTGATGGCCGGGAGAGAGGCTCCTGACAACGCGCCACATCCTTGAGAAGACTCGGTAAAAGTAACGGCAGTTGCTCGACCTTCGCCGATGTCAACCTCCGGCAGATGCCCCGGAGCTCTGGTGGTAAAACAACGAGCGCCATTGAGAACTGAGATGATTATCGACAGTGGTGAGATTCACAGTCGTTTATCCCTGAGTATTGGCGCTTTTATGTCGGTTGTTTGAGTGCTGCTGTCGCCAATGATTGTCGCAGATCAGATATCGCCTGGTATAAGTGTGAGTGGGCGACGCTCACACGGGCGTGATGGCGATGTTTGAAAGTTCAAGGAAAGAGAACCTCTATATAATAAATCTCACAGTACTCTTGCTGTGCTTTCAAAGGTCCATTTATTCAATGCTTTATACACCGATTTGAAATCGAATGGAAAAAGATGAGTATGGCAGCTTCAACAAGAGATGAACATAATTTTCAGAGGCAGAATTTTGGTACATCCATTTGCTAGGTAGACACGGGATCCTACATAAACTTAATAAATACATAATAAAGGAGCGATATCTTTATATAGGGGTCTTCCTTCTCTTAGGCCTCGTTTGTCGCACTAATCCTTTTAATCGGTATGTAGTAAGGTTATCTGATAAGTCGGTATGTCGACGGATGATATCACATGGTTGCCCCTGACTTTACTTTTGGCTGCCTACGGATTACCTACCTGCCCTCTTGATTATTTACTTACTAACTTAAGACACGATCAACAATCTGACGCCCGCGCCCGAGTTTCAACTCCTTTCTGTATTATCGACCAATTGTACGCGCGAGATGATTCCGAGTTCTTCAGTTGAACAGTAACGCGACCGAGCCTAGAATCAGGGAGGATCCAAAGACAGTCCGTCGCCAGGATGAGTGTATGTCGTTATAGGGGATGATAGCGGGTTCTGCCACTTTATGCTAGCAACTTTACTGACCAGGATGTCGTTCCCAGAACCCGATCAAGGCAGCTCATTACCTGAAACTACTGGAGGATGCGAGGTGCGAGGGGAAATGGGAGTTAGTCACCGAACTCGTGCGCAAGGTGCGCAAACATGCGAACGATCGAGCGTGTACGATGCTTTCGCCCTCTCAACCCCCGTGAAGGCAGGCTGGGCTGACAACTGAATACCATAAAAGGCCTTACCGCCGCTGTAGAAACCGAGTATGCGGTCGTTAAAGCTGTCCAGAAACAATCCACTACTTCGACGCCTTCGGCCCCCGTTTCGACCGCCGATCTAGACACCGGCCGGTTATTTCCCAAGTTGCTCGAGGCCATCAGCGCCGAACGTACCTATCCTGAAGATAGATATCAGGCCCAGGTTTGTCTGGCCTGGGCACACTGGACAGTGGGAGAATACGATATTGTATCAGCCCGGTTGCCCACTGATCAAGAGAAAGAGGCTTTGCCGCTCCAGCAACCAGACGGGGTTTCAGAGTGCACGCGCTTTTGTGTTCTAAGGGCCATATATCTCAAGGCTTATTGCCTTGCTCGGAGCGACAAGACGCTAGAGGCGCTTGGCGTCATCCAAGGAGCTCTGGCGTCTTTACCGAGTCTCTGGTATGGTCAGAAAGGTCGCGCGCAGTTACAGTTCTGGGCCGAGATCTCTTTGGGCGAGTACTGCTTGACACATACCCAAGCTTTGGACCGGGGTGAAAAGAGTCTCAGCGATGTCGACTCGCTTGGCCCCTTTCGAATGTGGGCGAAGTACTGGGACGTAACTAAGCCACAGGGGACCCTCACTGTTGCTGGTCACGGCTTTCGTGGACCACTACCGCGAAGAAAGGTCTGGAACGAGTACTACAATGCGGTTTCTAGCATTCTCCAACTGGACTTCCCATTTCCCGCTGGGTATGTGAGCGATGGCAACAACGGACCCTCTGCTCGCTGCCAGCTGCAAGTGGAATTGAAGAAAGTCGAGGTTGCATATGAAAATCTGCTTCTAAGCGAGACTACATTTCCTCGAGCCGATGAAGAGCGAGAAGAGGTCGAGAAGTTTGTTGCCGCCGTGATGAGCAATTGGCGTGTTTCAGTCGGCCGCGACTGGCTAGAGCAGGATCTCGGACCGGGTGGTAAAGATGGCCTTAGTCGCGGTATCTTGGACATCTTATATCGTGCGGCAACCAAGACATACCACTCTACTGCCATTCTACGACACTTGTTCACTGTTCACCTCGCCGTCGCCGAGTTCGATCTGGCTTTTCATGCCCTTGATTCATACATAGAAATTGTGAAGAAGGGCAAAGCGCGCGTCGATAAAACTGGCAACCCTGAACCATCTCTCGATGATGATGCCACAGTACTGGAGACTATCTCGAAGGCCATAATTGCTTTATGTAAGTATGGTTTTCAAGATACTGCCGAAAAGGCTCGCGATCTTGGTATTGAGTTGGAAGAGATCCTTCAGAAAGCGCGCCCACCGCTGCCCAAGACCGGGGGTAGTATCCCTACGGTTGATGAGGAGAACGGGAATGGTGTTGTTCTTCACCCTAGACTGTCTTCTCGCGTCAACGCTTTATCCTGGCAGGCTATTGGTTTGTCGCAAGCGCACTGGTCTCGCGTAACTTCTGACACGTCTTCAAGGATTGACCTCCAGACCAGCGCTATTCGCAGTCTCCAAAAGTCACTCTCGCCAGAGACGGGCAACCCTACGGATGTCAGGACTCTCTTTACTTTGAGTCTTTTATTAGCAGAGCAGCGTGAATTGACTGCCGCTATTGATATCGTGAAGGCCGCATTGATGTCTCGAAAGAGACCTTCTGAGCAACGGCTCGAGAATAACCCCTATTGGCACGAGAGGTCCCTCATCCCTCTGTGGCATCTTCTGGCCCTATTGCTTAGTGCTAGACAAGACTACACGATGGCGGCCCGTGCTTGCGAGGGAGCATTCGAGCAATTCAACGACCTAGATGTACTGTTTGGACCGCAAACACAAGGCTCCTTCCGAAGCGAACACCTTAACGAGGCTGAAGCTCACGATGAAGCACCATCTTCTATTGGCCTTGTAGATGAGATGGATGACCTGGAAAAGGAGGGCATTCTTGAAGTAAAGATGACACAGATCGCCCTTCTAGAGCTACTAGAAGGGCCAGAAGCTGCAGTTAACGCAAGCCAGGAACTCCTTGTCCTTTACACTCGACTCTTCGGGCCTATCAAGACGAAAACTCTCGCTGTAGTCCCCAAGTCGCCCTCCGAACCTCCCAAGTCGGCTGGCACGCTTCGAAGTATTAAAGAAAGTATCTTCAGCCACAGATCCGACAAAAACAACAACCACTCGAGAAGACGAAGCATCTTCAGCAGCGGCGAGAAGTCGATTGCTCCGTCTGAGAGGCCCCAAACCACTCAAACATTCACGAGCCTTTCTACACATGGAACAGGCATAGAAAATGGCGATTTTACAGGGTCTCCCCGATCTTCCAGACCGACAAGTGTTCGTGGACGACGTAGTGAGTCGCTGCGACGAAACAGTCTGAAGAAACGAGACGGCAGTGTTCAGCAACAACGTGCACGCAGCAGTAGCGGGGCGCCTCGGAAGTCGGACCTCGTTAATGGCGAAGGTCACGCCATGCCAGACGCCGCAAGAGTCGCTGGGCAACAGGATTACTCGGGACGGAGTAGTAGGAGTATAAGTATCAGTGCGCAACTCACGAAGGGTCGGGGACTGGTCCAAAATGGGTTCGACCAGCCGGCCTTAGATGCCTTCCAATGCCCTAACCCTCTGCCTGCGATCAAGTTCTCTGAGGAGCAGACTGAACGGCAGCGCCAGACTCTTCTGATCAAGGTCTGGTTGATGATTGCCTCATTCTATCGATGCTGTAAAATGTATGGAGCAGCGAAAGACGCGATAAATGAGGCGCAGAAGTTAGCGGATAATATAGGAGTCGCCATATCCAAGGACACGAGTGGCTCTCTAAGCCCGAGCAACCCTGGCTGGGGTGGTAAGACATGTCTCGCCGAACTTTTAGGCGACATAAACACTCAGGTAAGATAGATCATCGGGTTACTAAGGATAGGAGCTCAACTGACATGGGTATAGATGGGTCTCCTTGCTGTCGACGAAGGCGCTCCGGAAACCGCCAAAGCTTACTTCGAGGATGCTCTGATGCATTATCCCGATCACCCGGCTGCGATCGTCGGGCTATCCAACATCCTGCTGGATATATACTGTGAGGATCTCTTACCACCTCCAGCTATACCTAGCATAAGCGGAGAGACGGTTTCAGGGGAAAGTGCCGCTAGTGGCACGAAGGCCAAGAAATCCACCTCGGGGAAGATGGAAGCTTCACATCCTATGCTGGCAGGACCTCTAGGACTCAGGGGCGAATCACTCCATGAAACGTCGTTGTCTCGAGCTTCTACAGACCACATGACCGATTTCGATGCCGTAGATGGACTCCCCGCTCCCCATAAGGCGACCTCACTACCGCTTCTTGATCGCTTGTCTGCTCGAGACCGAGCGTATGGTCTCTTGTCTGGCCTGACTAAGCTCGGTAGGGGCTGGAACTACTCGGATGCCTGGTTCGCTCTAGCCAGGGCACATGAAGAGAGTGGGCAGATAGACAAAGCTAAAGATGCGCTGTGGTGGTGTGTGGAGCTCGAGGAAGGAATGGGTGTACGCAGCTGGCATTGCGTCGGTGTGAATGGATACGCTCTCTAGAAGATGGACATACGTCTACGTCATGGGCATATCGGCGTTGATGGGACATGTTTGTCAGACCTTTCATACCAGTCAGTCACCGTTACGCGTCCTCATGATGCGCGACTGGGGTGTTTGTCTAGGATGAGTCTCGAGGCTTCCCCCCTCAACAACACCAGCCCAAATGTGACTGTTATTTTGTTTTAGCAAATTCCGCAACCGCATTCAGACCAGCATGGATTTAGCGGGATAATTCCATTATAGACTTGATCAGAGAGCATTGTCCCAAAATCATGGCGGACCTTAATTTATCGAGACAAGTTACTATTAGATCTAGTATATACAAAATTAATGCAGAGCCTTAGCTCATCCTACTCAAACCACCTCGCCTCACGTCGCATCTCATGGATCCCAAGGCTTCGTTCGGTTCCTGTATTGCCCGAAGTCGTCGTCAAAAGTATGTTGTTATGTGAAGACTTTTCTTTTTTCTTACCCCTTTACCCCTGAAGTGAACAATGGTGACATGGTCACGTACGGATGAGATATGTCATCTGCGATACCAAACTGAAAAACGGTATTTCATGCAAGTTTCTCCATAATCCCACTGCTGCTTATCCGTGCGTCCCGGGCCTGATTCCCCCGTACTTCCCTGCCTACATCATGCAGACCATTGTCCCGCTTACTTACAGCATATGCATGTCTGTGTGGGAACCAGCCGAATCATGCAAGGACGATCCCAAGATCTGGGATACCATGATCGTGTTTTGACGTCTTTTGTCGTCGCGCCCCCGTTCGTAGCCCGTCGAACGATCCGGCTTACTATGGCGGGAAGCCTAATAGCTAGGCTGGATGGATGAACTTTCGACGCTACTTACCGGCACCACGGCATTGTCTTGATGCCCGCCATGTCCTCGGTGTTGGTTTTATTGGCGGACAGAATCTTAGCGTCATGTTTACTATTTCTATGATGGTGGTATGAACTGGCTAGTCAACGGTCCGTTCTGGAAGCAGGTACAGGAGATGGATCTTGTCTAGCTTCTCCTATTAACCCCAACCCACACCCTGACGTTAGGAATACCGTCTTGACGTCGATAGCGTCATGCCATCACGGTTCTCATCTTCGGAGAAGAAGACTCTCTCGTCCAAGTATCCTCTCTCATCAGCCTGGATCATGGGTGGTTGATGATGTATTCCACTGTGTCGCCCTCGCTGCATTGTGCTGAATGATCTCGAACTTTCGTCAAAAGCGAACTCAAAAACAAAGTCGATGAGCTTCATGTGATGGACAGTTCAGAGATTTCCGTCGATCAGCTAATCTGATTTTACATCAGGGGGAAAAGGATGGGCATAAATACACATCCCATCCCCCTGAACGAGCCAAGAGGGAACTTGTCACTTCTTTCCATCCCGAAGACAGTTTTCTGTTCAGAAGTCTCGACGAAAACACCAACTCTCGTTAAATATCACTCTTCAAGTATCTACTTTACCGGAACCGTATTAGGAAGATACCTCCAGCTTCATCACGATGCATTTCCCCAAGTCTTTCGTGGCCGCCGTGCTCATGCTCGGTCCCGCGGTCCTCGCGAACCCGATCACCATTCCCTCCAGCTCCGGCTCCAGCTCCGGCTCCAGTGTAAGTCCATATCACTACGAGTATACCTACCTTGATTCACTAACGAGATACACACAGGACGATACCAGCGTCGCTGAGCGCGGTTTCAAGGGCGGCGAGATGATGAAGCACGGCAAGGGCAACATTGGCGGCGGCCACGGCGGTATGCACGGCGGTATGCACGGTGGCAACAAAGGTGGCACCCACGAGGCCCGCCAGAGCAGCGACGATATCAATGATCTCATCAACAGCCTGACCTCCCGTGACGGTGGCCACCATGATGATCACCACGATGATCACCACGATGACCACAAGGATGACCATCACGATGGCCACGAGGATGGCCACGAGGATGGTCATAAGGAGGGCCACAAGGAAGGCTTCAAGGAGGGCTGGAAGGAGGGCTACAAGGAGGGCCATGGCCATGGTCACGGTCACGGCTACAAGCGCGATGAGAAGTGGGGTGGTATGGATATGAAGGGTGAGGGCTGGAAGCAGGGTGGCAAGGGCGGCTTTGGCATGAAGGCTGCCTTGGTTAAGGGCTTTGTCATGGGCGCTGAGGGGATGAATGATGGTGGGAAGTGGGACGATGGAAAGCAAGATGATGGCAAGCAGGATGATGGCAAGGATGATGGGAAGAAAGATGACGGCAAGGACGACGGCAAGAAAGACGATGGCAAAGATGATGGCAAGAAAGACGATGGCAAGAAGGACGATGGCAAGAAAGATGATGGAAAGAAGGACGACGGCAAGGATGATGGCAAGAAGGACGATGGCAAAGGCGACGGCAAGAAAGATGATGGCAAGGGTGACGATGGCAAGAAGGACGACGGCATGGGCGGCTTCGGAAAGGGCTACACCAAGCGTGGTGATGGTGGTAAGGGCTACGGCAAGGGAGACGACGGCAAGGGTGATGATGGCAAGGGTGGGTACGGAAAGGGAGGTTACGGGAAAGGAGGTTACGGGAAGGGTGGCTACGGCAAGGGCCATGACGGAGGCAACAAGGGCGGCTGGGGCAAGGGCGGCGCAAAGGGCGGCTGGGCCAAAGGCGGCTGGGGCAAGGGCGATGACAAGCCTTGAACTTGATGAAAGTGAGGGGGTTTCGACTCATCTTTGACTACTATCTTGACTATTATGGGGATACACGGATGAATTTGAACTGGAGGCACTAATGAGGTTGAAATACATGCCATTATAATTGATACGTTAGTGAGTTTTGAACGATGTTGTCGGTGTTGTTGATGTTGATGTTGATATTGACTACGGACGTTGCACGGGAACGGTGACTGACCGGGAGACCGAGTCAGTCAGTCCGTCGGAGTCAAGAACACTCACGATTAACCGGTGCCGGCTCCTAACGGGCCGTCAGAACTGCACCAGACGCAAACGGGCCGAAAGACGCGCGGTACGACTGGGCAATCCCCACTACGAAATGCGGTTTGACGCGAAACTGCAACTGGTGAAAGGCAATCCGACCGTAAATCCGGCGTCCCCTCAGGATTCCCGCGGAAACAGTGTAGAAATAGCAAACACACAATCCGTGAGATGAGAGATTCGATTGCATACTTTCAGCACCGCTGAAGGGACTTCTCTCAAATTCATTTCTGCCTAATTCCCGTCCCTCACTTGCTACCGTCTTCTCGTGAGCGAGAAAGACACCGAGTGAGCATTAATACTCTCTACCGACTCGTCTCTCAGAATGGCTCCTATCGTGGCCAATCCCGAAGAAATGACGGCCGACGAATTGTTCGCGCCGGCTACCTCGGACTCCCGGATCAACGCCAAGGACTCGCGCAATTACTGGCAGGGCATCGATGCTAATGACAACGGCATGCTCGGCGGTTATGGCCGCTGCTCCCGGGTCGACCTGCGCGGCTCCCGGAGTTTCCTGGCGAAGCTAGGATTTGGCCGGAAGAATGGTCGCAAGATGATCGGAAGAGTGCTGGAAGGCGGTGCTGGGTATGTTTGATGAGTCCGAGCACTCACTCCTACTGTTCCTATCATCTCGCTCCTTCATGGTGGTTCTGCGGTCCTGTTGCTGTCCATCCCTGTTGTGATGGGATTAACGAGCCGTACTGCTGTTAGCTTGGGTTCCCGAGAGGAATTGAATGAAAATGAGAATGAATGACTGAGACATGGGTGCTAGCATCGGTCGCATTACAAACGGTCTCCTCTTAGACCTGGCCGAGACCGTCGATGTCATCGAGCCGCTATCCAAGTTCACGGCGGCGCTGCAGGGTTGCGAGGGCGTAGGCAAAGTCTACAACGTTGGTCTAGAGGAGTGGCGTCCTGATGAGTCCGGCGCTGTCACCTACGACGTGATCTGGAACCAGTGGTGTCTCGGATATCTGAAGGATGCCCAGCTTGAGACATACTTAGCTCACGTGAGTTTCTCACTCTCCTTTCCCGGCTCTGTGGTTCTTCTTGTCAGGGGTTCATTTCATCCCTTGTTTCGCGTTGAGTTTGGGTTCCGAAACATTTTTGATATGCCGTTACTAATGTGAGATGTTGGGATTGAAAAGTGCAAATCTGTGCTGAGTCGGGGCGAGAACGGTGAGGTCACGGGCATTATCGTCGTCAAGGAGAATATGAGCACACACGGTAAGGACGTGTTTGACGAAGACGACAGCAGTGTTACGAGGTAAGAGTTGCCATGGCTCTTGATTTGGGCTGAGTACTTCTTACCGGACCATATGCCATGTGGTTACGGGGAGGTCCTTGTTGGATCCTTGACTGGCGGTTACTAACGAATGCATATAGACTGGAGGAGAGTTTCAGACGGATCTTCGAGAAACTAGATCTGCGCATCATCAAGACTGAGTTACAGCACGGAATGCCTGACGAGCTGTTCCCTATCCGGATGTTTGCGCTTAAGCCGAAATAGATGTGAAACGAAGGGGGATAGGGAGTTGGTTGTCTGGGCGGCGATAGTCAGTAATGCCAGTGTATTTTCCACGCAGGCGTCACGACACGGAAGATATCAGTCATATTCCGGAATATGGAGATAATGGCATGGAACGACATGAATTGGCTTCTTTGGTTGCTAAAATAGACAAACAATGCTTCTTCTTATGGCCTACAGTCATTTCCCAACTCCCATCATTCCTTGTTCAACTTGTACGCAAACGGCTCTAACCCCCTTGCTCCCACGTCCACTCTGAATAACGCACCGCTCAGCTCCACGGCCTCTTCTGAACCCTCGCCCTTCTCCATAGCCGCAGTCGTGATAAACAGCTCCGTACCGACGAATTGCGTGCAGGTGATGTTATGCGTGGGGAGATTGATCTGCCCAACAAGCTTTCCCTCGGGCGAGATCTTGAGCACACGCGACTCGCCGTAGACGGCATGCCACAGGTTGCCCTCCGTATCGACACGACAACCGTCTGGCTCTCCGGGGCCCACGTGGCGGTAGAAGACGCGCTCATTGGACAGGCTGCCGTCCTCAGCGGCGTAGTCCCACGCGTAGATGGTCCGCTCCGTCGAGTGGGTGAAGTACATGGTCTTCAGGTCGGGCGACCAGTTGATGGCGTTGGGGATCGTCACAGGGTGTCGCACAGACTGCGCCAGTGGCTTGCCGCTGAAGAGGAAGACGTGCCCTGGTTGTTCCAATTAGCAGTGTAAATTAGCAAATTGCATGTGCGGGTGTGTGTGTTGTGTGTGATTTGATATGATCTCAGGAAATAAGACGCCATCATCTTGATCTCGCTCGCTCGCTGGTCGCGTGTGTGCGGTACCCCCACAGTCCATCCTGACAGTGACCCAGGAAATGACATTATTCTTTCATTTCCCTTCGCACGACACCAACCCCCACGCGTCCCCTGGAGCGAGACGACGCAGAGCCCCTGGCACAACCTTCCTCGACAAATCTCTGGGAAAGCAGAAGACGCCACGACGATCCCTCGCAAAATTAAAACATACCTTCAGCCCGGAGATCCAATCCGATATCGCTCATCGTGCCCAGCCAGAGCCTGCCATGAGGATCCACGGCGCCATCGTTGCTGCGCAGCCTCTCGTTGTCGGGGGCGGTGAAGTGCGCGACGTACTCGTAGGCACCCGTCGCACGGTCGAGCACGGCGATGCCACGCTTGACGCCGACGAGGATGCGCTCGCGCGGATCCACGCCCTCGATGTCTGCCGTTACCGTCACGGGCACGTCCAGCTGCACCGTCTTCACCGAGGCGGGGTCCTCGGCTAGATTCACCCAGTGCACGCGGTGCTTCTTGATGTCGACGAAGCGCAGGCTATTGGTCGCTGCCTCGTAGTACGGCCCTTCGCCCAGCGCGCAGTGCAGGTGGAGATAGGGCTCGGTGACGTGCCATTGCTGCAGCTCTGGTTGGGAGTTGGCTGACATCTTTGCGGTATTTGTTTGGTCTGACTTTTCAGACCCTCTTGTTTTCAGGGGTCAAGTGTATCTCAGGCCTGACGTTGGCTTTGTGTTGCCCAGTGGCTTGATACCGTCTGGTTATCTTCGCGCGACGTTTGCTCAGATTGACGGGACTGAGGGGGCTGAGTGCGGTGCAACCTGGTAGCTTTGTTGGTTCAGATGATCTGTCGATCGCGTTGCTGGAGTTTTTATCTTGGGTCGATTGATTTGATTGCTCGGTTTCGATATCTGTCGGCGTGCCTCCTGCTTCACCTGCCTGACCTACATATACATAACACACCGTGGCTTGCTTTATCTCCTTGTCTCCTCAAACGCGCATGAGTTGGGTATGAATTGTCTTCAAGATTTCAGATTCATCACTTTTTTCTGTCTTGCGACAAGGAGTGAGGGGGTGGCCGGGTGTCTGTCTGGTTTATCAACAGCACCAGCGGATAATTCCTCCTGCTGTGTCAGTGGCACCGTCGCAGTCTGCTGGTCCAAATTACCCGGAGACGCGGGCCTTGAAGCCGTTGGAACCTGGGAATCCTGAATTTCTCCGTGCGGGCGGCTGTTGGGGTTGTGCGGGCAACGGCAGCTGTTGTCCCGGCGGCTCAAGTCGGTTTTCGTCCCCGATCCGAAATGAAGAGCTGCGGCTATTTTCACCTCCATCCTCACCATCGCTTCTCGGATGACTCCAACTCCAACTCCCATATTGAGCTAATTATTAGCTGCCGTCAGCCCCGAAAGCACGTGGTAACGCGGTGACTCGCTCAGTAACAGGTTTTGTTACTAGGTAGGTACTGCATTGTTACTGCGTGCATAGATTCTGTACTTCATACTGCATTTGACTGATTCATGTGTGTGCCTGGGTTCATGCGAGGACGTTTTGAGATTCAACTCAATGAGTTCATGAAGCTGCACTGCATAATGTGAGCTGCTCATATGAGATCTCTCTCATCAAGATCACTCGCAGCGCCGGAACTATTCCGCAATGCGTGAAGAGATCAGAGTCCAGTCGCAGTCTACATCAACTGCTTCATACGAGTACTTTTCGACATGTTTTTTTTTTCTTTTCTTATTTTACCCGATTTAATATCCTGTGGTTCTCAACTCATGGACCGTCATCGTCATAAGTTGCTGGTTCCGTCAAACGCCCATCCACGTTCTATTTGAAGTGGCGGATGGGAATTGAAATACCTATCGTATCATGAACGACTTGTCGATGAGAATATTATAGGCAGCAATTCCATATAATATGTAGGTAAATTATTCCGTAGTGTACGAGTACCTACTCCTTATGCGTACCATTGGGTTCGCCTCACCGCTGCAGCAGAGGTCGCGCTGTAGGTCCCATTGGGGCCTATAAAAAGTGTCTCCATCCGCAATCGTGACCGCTCTTTGCATGTGGATTGTGACTCCGTACGAGTACTTCCTCGTAGAGATTTTGGATGGCGGCCACCCACATGGTCGATAAGAATTCAAGATCCCTGAATAGCTCAAGCGGCGTCATTCGATGCACGGGCCCTGACCGGCGGCATTACCTAATTACAAGTATCTACCGCGCGACAATGTCGGTGTAGGAGCCATTCATGTCGCCAATGAAGCTTGTTCTTCTCCTGTCCTGTCCCGTTTGTGGCCCTGGTCATCGACGGGACGAGATGCGTATCGAGAAGATGCTTGGCATAACACTACTTATGGCACTTGTGCACTTCGGCGGAGAAAAGGCAGCCACAACATGCAGCTTGATAGAAATAAAAGATCAGCAGCAGACGCCACGAATAGTGGAAAGACTCAGCTGGATTAGATAGTACTTCGTAGTGTGAGATCTTGTTGCTAGTGCACGGAGTAGGTAGGTAGACACGAGAAGAGAGGAGAGGAACGAGGGAGGTGTTTGTTAGTCTCGTATCATGTGTCGTGCCGTTCCGTCAGGCCAGGGGAGCTGGTTCGAAACCATCTCCAAGTCCAAAACACACTTGACACACAGCACATGACCACCGATCGATGCGGTCGGATTGTCTCAGCCGGACACTGGTTCTCATCGAAGAAAACCTGGAAAAGACACAAATTTGACAGATCAATCGGTGTATCTCGTCGTCCCCACTTGACTCTCCGCAAGATGACTAGCTTTTTGTTAGCCCTGGACGGTGGAACCGAGTCAGTGGAACCGGTAAGGAACTTAATCCCTGCCAGCTATCCACTGACGAGGCGGTAGGTCTGTGATGCAGTGGTGTCGAGGTGGTTGAACGGGCATACCGGTACACGTGTACATCTGTATGTCGTGATTTGGGACGGGACTGGCAGGAGACCGACAGCGAGTGCTGTCATCATGTCATGTTCACTTCTGCCTATCCTGTCTCATCCCGTCGACCTACCTGACGTCTCTGTACGTAGAGTCTCGTGAGTGTCATTCACACAGGTATTTATAGGCACGGGACAGGTAGGGGATTGGTAGCAGGGGCAGCAAGTATGTACGTACCGAAGGCCCGAGCTCTAACCCCGGCCGAACAACCAGCGAGAGGCATGGGAGGACGAGGACCACTGTTGACCTCTCTGGACCGACAGCACTTGTACTTGTACGCAGTAGGTACCTGCTCCGTACCGTACTGCTACGGTGCAGGCCACATCCGCGGCCCAAGACTTCAAGGGATCGCTGGTGACTGGACGGGGTGGCGAGGAGGTACGAGGTACAAACTAGGGGAAGCCATCCGGACCCCGAAACATCATGGATCAGTTCTTGTTTTCCCCTTGTCGAGTGACGATTGATGAAACTGATCATCTTTTCCCGCTAGTTGATCTGGTGAATTCCGTACTACCTACGGTAGCATGTACTCGTAAACAGGTACGAGAGCAGTCCGTTCGTACGTAGGTACTCGTAGTCCGGTCGGGACGAGGGATACTTGATGGATCGTGCTCCGTATACAGGGGCATGAGTGTAGGTACGAGTAGAGCAAGTGGATTGTCTATCGTACAACAGACAGTCATTTAGCGTCTCTATACGAGTACTCCGTACTGGAGCATCGTGAGCGTGGGAGCAAGAAAAGTCGAAAACGACGCTGCTGCTGCTAGCGTAGCGTGGTGTTGGTGGTGTTGGTAAACAGGAACATCCGCGTCGCCACGACACGGTAAGACGGCGGAATACCTAGGCTAGGGCCTGGGCGGACACACCTCGCTAAATCTAGAAAATCTAGCCACCCCGTGCAAGTCAGGTCGCACGGATTACCTACGCCAACACAGTAGCACCCGGCTCTCATTGCTGCATACCCGTTTAACTACATATGTTGCTTTTTCCATTGTCGTTTTTCTTTGTCTCTCAAATTCGAGGTCAGCACTTTGAAATTTCCGTACACGACAGATGCTCTGCATGTTCAGCTTATTGGCATCTGGATTACTCGTATGTACTCGTAGAGATATATGCGTCGAGGTGCTGGTGTGCATACCGGGAGCTGGGTACCTGGTAATCCGTCGGTGGTGGTGTAATCCCGTATGCGGAGTGGCTGCAACGACACGAAATACAAGCACAAGCCTCGGGATACCGATTGCAGATTTCTCTAGATAATTCCAATTATAACTTCTAGCTGGTTATTACGGGTGGCTTGAAATTTGAGAAGTGATACATGATAACCGCTTCTGATTGTCTGTACGAAGCAGGACCACATCAGACATTGCATCGTACGGTTCGGATAGAATGTATAGATACCTAACCTGTATACTTGAATATAAACATTAGTATTCCGTAGGTATCGGGTATAAGTACCTAGCCGTGATAGGAGGGTCATATCTGGCCCGTGACGCCAATCGACGATTCTCCGGAACACCACCCATGATGATCCATCTCCTACCTACCTACCTACCTAACCTACCTACTCGTACCGTTCTTGTACGGAATGTCACCCTTCGCTAATTAGCAAAGATTCCCACCTCTCGCTCCAGGGATCCAGGATCCATCCTTGTCGTTGTTAAGTGTACCATACCATAGCCTGCTGCAGTCATTCTTAGCTGCAGATGCACTCTGCATGCCATACCTTTCAGATTTTGTACGCATTATGGTCCCGTTGTGCTTGTGCTTGTGCTTGTGCTCCCTGATCGATGCCGAGCCTGCTCGGCAGCAGCCACAACGAATCAACTAGCGCTCCACCGTCTCTTCAGGCCACACGGGGACTGTGATATGGCGATGCGGTTTATATGAGTGTGGGAATCCCAACAACCGAGCGACAGGGACTGCAACACGCGCTAGGGACCTGATTAGACGCCATCACGTCGTATGTACCTACCTCCTATCCTATCCTTCATCCACCCTCGAAGTATCTGACGAAGCAATAGGTACTGTACCTACAGGCTTCATCTGCGTGATGATGAGGTTCGAGGGTCACGTTAGCGTATGTCACACTCATGTGAATGTACGGAATACGTACGAGCAGGTATGTATTACGGATTACGGGCACGTCTCTTCGCAGGTAAGCCGAGATGCCCTCTTTCGTGAAAAAGAAACCCTCATAATTTCGGTGATAATGGTCCGTACGAAGTATGTATGTATTCCATCTTCCGTTCCTTGCGTTATGCTTCAGTGTATCGCATAGCATTGTCTACATGCATAGCCGTCCAGATCGCACATGAGATCTAGACTGCTGTTGTTCTGACTCGATGTCAACAGCTCACAAGTCTCCCGAGTCCAGATCTCCGGTGTGTGTCGAGAACATGCCTGGTGCCGCATATGTCCCATGTGTTCAGACTGATTATGCCGGTACTAGGGTATGCACATGCACGTCCAAGTATCAAGCAGTATGCAAATAACTTCCGTATAGCGAATACCTTGGCGTCCATCTTCTTGGCCTGCTCAATACTTTTCGACGCCTTGAATCCGAGCTCCGTGAGCTGTACTTGCACTAACTGACCCTGTAGGTACCAGAGATCGGGCATTATCCGTGCCCGATCCACACCATTTAGGTAGCGTCGCGTGTTCTGATCTGTACACTAGGGACCTTGCTAATACGGAGTAATTAGCAAGTGGGTGGGATTCGACTTAGCATTCTCACTTTCACGAACCTGGAGTTCGACGCTCTGCAACGGTTGCAATGGTCTAATACCCCATGACGATGACGTTGCAAGATTGCGCGAAGCAACGAACGCTTGCTCACTGCGTCAGTAGGCGGGAAGATCGACTTCTTCTGACGTTGTTGTGATTGGGACGTTATTTAAAGGGGTATTACGGAATAAATGGTACGGATTACACGGATTCTACGTGTACGAGTACGTGTACGATATACGGCCATGATACGGATCATTGCTGAGTGAGGGTACGGATTACGGATTACGGATCCTCGTGCGCACCGTAAACTCGACGTACCGCTCCCGTTTCCCGCGTACGGTACCGCACGACAGCCACCCATTGCATGAAACAGCGACGATAAAGCATATGGAATTCCCGGCGTGGCCGAATTCCTTTTGCTGCATGCACATGCTAGTATGTGCATAATACCTAAGGTACGTCGAGAAATGACGAAGATGTCGTGTCGTTGTATGGTTGCGCCCCCACTGTCATGTCTCTCTCTCTCCTCCTCGTCTCCTTCATTGATGTCCAACGGTGTCAATCTTTCTTGTTTTTCGAGAGGGGGGCGGCGCGTGTGACTTGACAGTCCAGTCCAAACCGCCACGACAGCATGGGTTTGATTACACGCCATCTCTCTGAAAATCCCGGAAATATATTCCTTCTCATCGGACAACCCACGTGCTGTCACACTCAACTCCATACGGAGGTTGCGGCGCTGTCGAACGACGACCAGCTAATAATACTTGTGATGGGACATCATCTTTGCTAATAAGTAGCGGGTTAACCCTGAAAAGAAAAAAGTGACGCAGGTTATTCTTTGCAGCAAGCCTCCCTCCCCCCATGCACGATACAATACGTGTGATATAGGTAGGTACGGATGAACAAATGTAAGACAACAATGCTACATACCCGTCAACTACTACCGTCTACCGCCTACGATACCGCCGACGCAGTACTTGTACGGAGTACGAGTACACACACACACGCACACTACTTCGTATGTACGGAGTACGGCAGTACGGCTACGGAGTACATCAACGGTGATGCTCCATTGAGTTGTTACACTACTGTATGGAATCGCTCGGACATCCTTGCCGAGCCAAGCTCGGAATATCCTGGTCACTGGAAAAAGCAATGCCTCACGATGCCTACATTGTAGGTGATACTTCCAGGTTCCGGCTTCGTGTACGAAGTATGGAATATGGAATACCTACATTGGGTAAAAAGAAAATCAGCCTGCCTCGAGCCAGAAAACCACTGAAGCAAGTGAAAAGGGGGCCGACTTGCGGTACTTTGGCCCGGTGATCTTAGTCCGTCAGGTATTTCGGACTCGAAGTGGTGCAAGTTCATGTCGAACATCTTGCCTCATCACAGTTAATCCGGCTCATGAAGTTCCTTTCCCACTTCGGCACTCTGGCTCGCGTGTCCAAAGTGGTAACATGGAGTCGCAGTTACGACTTACAGTGTTGCAAACACCAGAAGCCATCGATAGTCATTAATTACCTGCGTTACAGTACGATCGCCAAAAATGTGACATGCCGGTAAGTGCCTGTACAGCCCCATTTACGCAGGAGAGATTTCGAATACGACACTACATTTACATACTACGATATGTAGCACACCAGGAAGAGGGGAGAGACGAATCGTGGACAACGGAGATAATATGATATGTACGCAGCAGCATGTATTGCCCAGATGACATGTTCTCCCCTTCCCCCCCTCTCTTCCCTTCTCTTCTCTCACTCCCGCACCGACTTTCAAATCATATCCAATCCCGAAACCCCCCATCAGATTTCGAAACACCGCCTCACTCGCTTGAGACCCGGACTTCAGAGCTCGCTGGGTGATGCACTACGAGTAAGTACGATAGATTAAAAGGTGAACTAAGACCCCAGACGGCTTAGGCGGGCTCTCCCTTACCCAGATGCCTGGGTTGACGATATTCGGGATATGTACCCGTAGAATCCTTGCTCATATCAGCATCATGTTAAGGGTTGCCTACTTGTCATGGGGGGGCAAATTGTTCAAAAGGTCACTAAGAGATGGTCAGTTTCGTAATCTCTTGTGGAGGAGGTCGGCTGTCTTGCGGCTGTTTTGGGGGTTGCATTGTCGAGCATCGAGGGGGTTGCATGCCGCGCTTGCTGGGGCCACAGGACGTAGGTAAGAACGGTAAAGGGCGTCTCTGAGGACCCTCCCTCAGTTTACGAGACCTACTTCAATGTAAGGTCAAGGACTCGAGACATCATCGTCGAGACCGCATAGCAACTGTATCTATCTCCTTGCAGTTAGTATCAGCATAGGTAAAGGAAAGTGACCTACGCTAATGTATGTGTATAGGTTTTTGTTTACAAGTGATAGTAAATAGTCACGATGCAAGTATTGTAAGTGAGTGTTGACTGCCTATCGTACTTAGACCACGGATTACTGACCAGCCCTCAAGCAGGGGGTTTGCTCGACCCCGGAAGGTGAAGAGGGATTGACTGCTGCTGCTGCTCAAAGGGTGACGGACATGCCATCATGCAGCGGAAGTCATATCTACATACATAGCAGGCATGATATAGTGTTCCTAGACAGAAACGGCTTGGCACGTACAACGCACGTACATACATATGCAAAGCGTCAATGCCGCGGGTTGTGTGAATCTAACTCCTGGTGATAGGTGGGTGGGTGGCACCGGGTACATACGAAGTAGGTACGTTGCACTCTCATGCAGTTCGTTCAGTCATGGTTCAGTTGTCGGAAAGGCACATAATGTACGAAGTACGGGTTGACTGCTTCTCTCTGCTGCTGGGCATTCATGGAGGAGACCGTACAAGTTGAAGTAGAAACCTCGCCATCAAGACAACAGCCGAAGCCGGGCTCATGACGGCAATACACAATTACCTACATACAGACAGGCACTTCTCTCTGAGAGTACGTGCAGACCACACACATGATGGTATGTACTTCCATATTAACTACGCCGTGACCCTCAGTCTCCAACGGTCCTGCTGGCTCTCTCTCCATAAGACAGTAGACCTTCTTCCGTGGCGCTGGATCTCACACCGACGTCTTCTTGTCCCCATGCTCACGACACTAGTCTAGCGGAATATGTTGTCGTTTTTAACTAACTAGTGTAAGTTCCTATCGCTATTACAGACCTAATGTACGAATTATATAGGCGTATAACAAGGAGTTCGATCATCACGAGCTAGTTAAGTACTTGTACTTGAAAAAAAAAGGGCACACGACACTACGGTACCTCCTTGTCCCTCGCGTCAAGGAGGATTTTCAAGAGAGGATTGGCGGCTTGGGTATGAAAAAAAAAAAAGCTGCAGTCCACCCACGACGGGCGATTGGAACAAGAGCTGGCCACACCTGGGAGAAAACTTGACTATCCATTCTATGGTTCTGGTGGCGCCCCGCAAATAGTTTACATCTGTAGTGTAGCGAGGAGGGACTGAAGAGGAGAGCGACGTGTATGCGTGTACGAAGCACGAAAATCTGAAAAAAAATGGTAGACATGTATCGTGAAAAAGTCGAGCTGTGTGGGCGATCCTCCAGCTGCTGCCGCAGGCGCTGGGTAATACCGTAGCTACAAGGAAGGCTGCGATGCAACGCCGCTTCGGCAGCGTTGGGCTGGAATCAGCTTTCCAGTGCAGCGACTGTTTGACCACTCGCGTGTTGGTACCTGATGACTTGATCCGATTGTTGGGCAAGGTACCGGTAGTTACCATCTCCATCTCAGACCACGCGTTGTTAACAGTGTCACTGACGACTCACGCGAGTCTTCTCATCATACGGGACCATTCCGCGTCTAACTTGGAGAATGTTCTTCAACTCGGATCTTTTACAACACCAAGTCCACTAGGTAGATATTTCGACTACCTCATGTTCTTATGCCGATCTGTAGCCGTGGGTCACATGACTGCCGCTCTCTAAGCCATATAGGGAAGTGATTAGCGGTATTTAAGCCCTATAAATCGATACGCTAAGCTTGAAAGGGCACTCGGTGTGGACTGGCAAAAAGGGTCAAATGGCACCAGATGCCGAGGCCACAATTTGCTCAACTTCCCCGTACCACGATGCCTACTTTCTATCAACCACGCAGGTTGCAAGTCAAAAAGTGGCAGTTTTGAGACGGCAACCATCTCAAATCCATTATCATTGCGTCCGGAAGTCAATTATCAACGTCCCTACCGCGCCGATAAAGTGCTCTCGCATCATTGGTTGCAATACCACGCAACCATAAGAGCGTTATATCACCGTGATCACACATCGTGGGTGGAGATTAGATGCATACAGATACCCACATTCTGGGGAGGTTGCATTGTACCGCCGCGTACGGATACCCCTTCGACGCTTCGATTCTCGCAATATCCAGCGTTGCTAACCATATCTACGAGTACTCAGATAGTGAGCGCAATGTCGACTTCATTAGTGCTGGCCAAAAACAGGCCCCCCCCAAGAAAACCACCAGCGTCCCCGAACCCATGCCTATGACAAGACCGGAATACGCCCTTCCCGAACCTGTCCGGCGCATCAAACGAACCTATACTCGAAGTCGTAAGATGGAGGTGTTGTTGTTCCTCGAGAATCATCGTATTCCTCTCCGCGAGGACCTCTCGGACCTGGCCTGCGTGAAACTTGAGCGTGCCAGTCCTGTTGAGGAGGGATTCCGCCGCCCATTCTTAAGAGAGGCTGCATCCTACTTCGGAATTCAAAGTTTGGGGAACGGTCCAAACATGGTGGGCACGGAGGCACGAGATCCTGCAAGGGCCGCGCCGACAAGAGCCTAGATATCACCCGCGGTGGCCCGCAATGGAAGATAAGTTATATGAAGAGTTCTGTTCTGCTGCAGAGAATCGCCGTTTGGTACAGCGCAGCTGGTTTAGGAGGCGCGCCTTAGCGATTTTTGCGGACCTCTACCCAGAATGTGCTGAAGTCTTCGTTTTCTCCAACGGGTGGTTCACAGCGCTTCCCTGAAGAGGCACCAAATCACGCATCGTAGAGTGACCCACGCCTCAACGAAGCTCCCAGGGGAGATCGCCGACTCGGTCAACGACTTCCTTCAGTTTATAAGACGTCACTCCAGAATGGAATCATGGAGGCACCTTACCTTAATGAGTGATGGCGATATCAGCATGCGACGGTTCCCCCCCCACCTCATCGTCAACCTTGACGAGACTCCTTTCGCCCTTCGAGTTCCCTGGACGGGTTTACGTATGACCACCAGGGGTGTCAAGTCCGTTCGCGCAAGTCCGACAGGGAGCGGTTGGTCAAAGAGGCAAGCCACCCCTGTATTAACGATCCCCGGCGACGGCTCAGGGTGACGATGATAATCTAAAGCCCGTCGTGATATTCCACTGCAAGGGCAATGTAATGGCTAGGGAACAGGAGTTCTATCATCCTGGCGTCGAGGTCAAATTCAACGACACTGCATATCACAACGAGGCTCTATTTGAAGAGTGGATTAGAACGAGGTTATCAGCCTATACCGAGCGACGGGAATGCCTTCTAGTGATGGATGTTGCCAGCTTCCATAAAACAACAAACATCCAAGATGTCCTTAAGGAACACCATATAACCACCGCCCTCATCCCGCCAGGCCTGACGGGATATCTCCAGCCTCTAGATGTTGGCTTCAACGGACCCTTCAAAAAGTGGCTGCGAGAGGAGACGGATATGTATATTGACCGCCTCGATGAGTTAGGAACAACACCTAACCACCGCTGGACTCTCCGTGACCGCAGAATAATGACCACCCACGTCGTAGCCAATGCTTGGCGACGTGCCTTTACCGATAAACGAACAGAGCTATGGTTGCAAATCTCTTCAAGAAAACAGGCATCTCCATCCACCCTGACGGTCGCGAGGATGGTTTAATTAAGATCAAAGGTATAGACTCCACCCAGCTGAAATTACAAGTAGACGACTCAGTATCTCCCTCCTAGCCCGCCGCCACAATTATGACATATCGAAGTCGTCGTCTCACCCTGACGGCGATGCCAACATCGAGTTCGTATCCAGCCCAGAGGCTTTGGGGCTGCCGCGCAACAACTACCGAGCGCTCACGGTCAAGCTACTCAAGGAACAGTGTCGGCTTCGTGGTCTGCGGGTTGGTGGGCTCAAGTCCGACTTGGCCCAGAGATTGGAGAGTGATGATGCCGCCAGGGCAGCAACCCAGGAGAGACATCACGATGAGCAAACACGCGCAGGCCAGGCGGAATCATCGGGGCTCGAAGGCGGCACAGGTGCTGCTGCTGATCCCGTATATCCTGCAATAGATGCCGGGACCAGGGCGATAGTATCCAGCGTCCTCCATGATGATGACGAGGGTCACCCACCAGATATCACGCCGGGTATCACACCGGATATCACACCGGAGGCGCCTCACGGGACAGGCAGCGAGGATTAAGCAGGAATAGCTTCAAAAAGTGAAACAGATATTGATCTTCGCAGTCAAAGAGTGTGTACCACAAAGGTCAGTCATGTGGGAGACCTAGACCGCACGGGATCATCAGTTTCAGTTCCGGGCCCAACTCCTCCGTACAAGCACTGTAATACGACGCCATTTGCGGCGAAATCATGCTGATTGTGTCTTCGAATAACTTACTTAATAACTGTGCAATACTGTGTTAGAATCAGGTCATCCTGAGTTGTGTTGTTGCGCCGACCGTGGCAGGAAGCGAGATTCCTTCAAAAACAGCTGTTTTTTGCAAGAACCTCAACAGCTGCAGTCAACACGGGGGTCGGTCCACTTATACCCACTTTTAAGAACTTTTGGCCAAATTCCCGAAACCCGATTGGTCAGGCTAACCCCTGAATTTGAGGGGATTGTGCCAGGGAGGCTTTGGGAGTTGCTCGAACCATAAACTGGAGTCGTTTCGGCACGACTCGCCACGGCAATACGAGATATCACAACAAACAAGAAGTTGACCACTCCGGACGCGTCAAACAACTTACAAGGCGTCGTTATGGTCTATTCTACTCGTCAAACATCCATTCTTCTCGCCAAATAGCGGTCTGAAACGATCTCTTGTTGTCGGCGGGCAACGATTGCCCTCGTCGCAGCAACGAGCGAGCATCGTCGCTCGCGACGTTCTCCCTGTTTAGTTATAAACATCAAGCTTTCGCCGGTCTGTATGCCCCTTCAAGCTGCCTTTGTTCACAATAACTGATCGTTTTTTTGTCTTCGCCAGTCATCTCGTCGCGTTTATTGTTCTCGCCATGTCGTCACCAAGGGGTATCAACCAGCCTCCCCGGCGCCTCCCACAGTCCACGAACGAGGACTACTACCGCCCTGCTCCCGATGACAGTTACAGGCATGGCCCCCCCGATAACTATAGGCCCGCTACCCATCACGAGTACGACCGGGTGCGTCACAGACGCGGGAGCCGCTCACGGCAGCGACGTAGGTCACTTACTCCTGTGCCACGTCACCGCCATGAGGAGTATCGGGAGCGAGAGGCGCTCAATTCAGACCGGATGCGATGGGAGGATACAGAGCTGCGTGGCAGCAACAACGTGAATGGTGGCCGTGGGTGGGATAACAACGTGGAGGTGACGATGCGACGATTACGCCAGCAGATCTCTGATCTGCAAGATGAGAATGCCAGAAACCATCGGGATATTCGGCGACTACAAGCGTCCCTCGTGAGTATAGGAATAATCTTCTTCCCTGCGCCGTCGACCTCGATAGGTCCCACGGTGAACTCGCATTTCGACGATGCAGTCCAACCTGATCAACCAGGTGTTTGCAACGTTCCGCGCACCTCCGCATTCGTTTTTGCCTCTTTCTCCTCGCAGGTTCTCGCCGCCTCCTTTCTCCGCCGAGTCCACGCCGCGCCCTCCATGGCGTCAACAAACTGGGCTCAGGCCCATCGAACCTCCCTCCTGCCTCGCATACGTAAACGACTTGACCGAGCACTGCCGAGGTTATCACTATGATACACCAGCAAGTGCTGAGATGATGCAACAAGTCTAACCCAACAGCAGGAGGGATCCAAAAAAGACTAATAAAAGAATTACAAACCGACGTTCGTGAGCTTCGAATGTCAATTCGAACGCTCAAATCCCAATTCGAGGGTCAATTGGGTAGGTCTCCCAAGATTTGGTCAACGGGCACCCCCGACCCCTGTTGTTCCGCTTCTTCATTCAACATCTAACCACCAGACTGCAGGTCGATCACTCATTTGTCCACAAGTCCGTGCCTCACGTCTCCGTATACCACTTCGACTCGCCGTTGAACACTTGGATGGGTGCGTTTTCGGGCCTGTAATCAGACGATCTGTATATGTGATGAATGGCAGGAGTGCCGGGCAGTTTGGGGAACCCGGAGAAGTCCAATTCGACTCTGCCGCGAATCCCCAGATCTCCGGGAAGAACAGAGGCCCCAGGCAACTCTGGATATATTCGGGCAGGTTAGAGACAGCAGGATACTGCAAAAAACACATGTTTGGTCCGAAAACGCAGTTTTGACTGGAATCTTGGCAGCCAGGAATATAATCCTTCTACCCACACTAACCTGTATATGGCTTAGACCTTGTGTGACCCACGGCTACAGATCGCCCCCAAAAATTGAGGTATTCTAGTGTCTTACTTGCCTACATACTTAAAGGACCATTGCACTAGGTTCTCCTCCGTAGCTCAACTCCGTAGTCCGCAGTTCTATTTCCGTTCTGCTCTTAACTGCGTCAACTAACAGCCGCCGACTTACACTACGGACGACACTACGGCTTACAAGTTACAACACCACGACTGTCTTACGAAGTACCTACTCCGTAGTTTTACCAGGGTTGTACCTATTCGTAGTTGACGAAACTGTTACTACTGACTTACATGCCCTAACATCCCTGTCCCGACTCAGCAACGGAGATGATCCCGCCGAGGGCACTAATATTGCGTACCGTGTCCACTCAAGCCTCTTGGGTTATACCTAGCGCACGAAGTGCCTACGAGTATTACCTAGTTGAAACTTGACGATGTACTCGTACTTCACGTCGCTACTAGACGCAGCACAGTACGCACCATGTAAGTATGAGCGGCTTCACTAGGTACAGGCTACAGAGGGATGTAGTGTACAGTAGTAGAGGCTCATACGTATTTCGTGCAGGATACCTCTTCCCGCTTTCCGCGGTGTGGACGCTAAACAGATTTTCTTTCGATCGTGACCAGCGTCGGGAGAGCTGCAGCAACCACCAGGCATACCCAGCAAGTGACTAGCAGTGTACAGGATACCTCCAGTGACCCTGGGTATCGTAAGTACTGGAGATACAGAATAGGTACAGAGGATAACCCGGTCGTCGACCCATGGCAAGAAGCATCCCGTCAACTCCCTCCCGTTGGCTCTGTCGTTTCTTCTCTCTCTCGCTCGTCGAGAAAGTCCGGTCTGCCTACTCGTATGAACCGCCAACCTGGAGATAGAGATGGCAGGCATACATCATACTACATGATTATTGCCATGTATGTACTATACCTATCGTCATGTACTTTAGAATGTATCTCCTGCGTCCTAATAATGTATGTATAATGTATGTGTTATGGGGACTATGTAGGATGCGCTGGCCGCTATGGGTCCTCTCTGGGACTCTTCTTAGCTCCTTGACGCTTTCCGTAGCACGACTTCTTCTCAGGCGCAGGCTCGGGCTCGGGCTCGGGCTCAGGCTCGTCATTGCTGCTGTCGAGGTCGCATCTATTTGTTCCTCGAGCTTTGAGACCCAAAATCTGTACGCACTTGTCTCATCAGTCACGATCATCATCATCATTCTCGTCCGGCCCCGTCCCAAGAAAACGCCATCGCGACTACTCGTAGGCCAACCACCAGTTTTCCGACCTTGTCGCCGCCACCTGCATTTTCAACACTACCACCTAGCGTGCGTACGCTATACTGATGATGCTATGATCTTTCCAACATACTAGTACGGAATATTACTTCGTATGTCATCGTATGTAGTTACTAGTAAGTAAGGGACGAAAAGGCAGACTTGTTTAGCGACTCTACGCTATGTCCCTCGCGATCACCCACTCCGTCTGACCTGGTCTTCACATACCTACTTGTACACTAAGGCGTTACGCCCAACGGTGGACTCGTGACTAGCACGCAGCCAGTGACATCTCGCCACCGACAGCAGAATGCGCAGTTAGGTACGATACCTAATACGTTTCGTATCTCGCTGCCTCTGCTTCCTCTCTGTTTTGCTGCTTGCATCATTAGTTCCAGGGCCCTGCTGGTCAACTCGGTAAAAATATTGAAACTAAGACATCGTGGTCTTGCTCGGTCAACCGTAGACTGTACGAGTACGTCCTAAGATACCTACCTACGAGTAGGTAGCCCGTCTGTCCTGCGTCCCTAGTCGTAGTCGTAGTCCGCAGTGCTCCACCAGGACCACAGATCCACCCAGCTCTCGACGATATGCAGTGTACACGGCAAATCCAACCTCATATGTTCTTGCGTGTCACGCGTTGTATTCACCGCCCGAGTCACCTATGCGAACTGCATGCCGACCTACGTGTACACACTCCATGTCCAGCGATAATAGGCTAGCAGATCCATCACGATGCCTTCATTTTCTTTCCAGGTCGATACTGCTCGTACAGGCACAACAACCAGCCAGAGACACAAGCAAAATATGACAATCCCTAAAACCTGAGCGTATTGGTACCCAAGATGTCTCCACTAAACTCACTCCTCGGCCACCATCAGGACGAGTACGAGTAGTCGTAGTAGGTAGTCGCAAAGTAGGGGGTTGAGCTCGAGGGGAGACCATAGGGAACCATAGGGAACCATAGGGACCGTGTGAGAGGCGATGTCGTCGTGGTGAATAGGAGACAATCATCTACATACCGTCCCTAGTGTGATGTACGGAAACCTAGCGCTTGCTCCTAGGGTGCGACGGCCATCGACTATTTGCCGGAAACCTGCCGGTGCGCCTTACACCGTGGAATGCCAGACGACTTGCTGCCAGTCGTACCACGATGTTTCGCGTACGGAGTACTCCTGACAGAGAAGCTATCGGACGGATCTCATAGGCTCGGGCCGTAAGGCTGCGAGGTCATGCTGATTAGCATCCGGAATCACGGTCATTGCTATTGCTTTCGTGCAGTTGACGATACTTACTTGCTTGCCTACGACGTTGACAAGCAGGTAGGTATACGGAAACCATCGCTGCTCATATCTGAGGTGGCTTCCTCTCATCTACTCCGTCCTCGTCCCTAGCCTGGACGGGGTCACGACGACGGCTACGGCTACGGCTACGGCAACGATACGCAGTACTGATACATTCGACTGCAAGGTAGACCGTACAACATGATCCCTGAGCAGAGAAGATCAAATAAGATGTCAAAGCCTTTAAGCCCTGTCGGTACTCAGAGCCAACGTAGGTAGGTATGTATACGTACAGTAGCTTGCCAGGGCCCCCCTGACCATGCACCCCAGTGGCTGGCCAAGCACACTTATGCTTGGCACGCCAATTTGCTGCGTATGGGGGGAGACCAGCGCACATCCCATGTACGAGTAGGTAGCCCATGTACGAAGTAGCTGCTGTGAGTACAGTACTTCTCATGATAAGACTAAGATGCTCTGCCTGGATCGGAGCGAGAGGGTTCAGGACAGGCTAGGTAAATACAATAGATATTCCGTACTCGTAGTCACGATCGAAGAAGCAGTTCCGCCTGCTTGCTTGCCTGCTTGCTTGATTAAACCAACCCACTAACCGTGTTGTGTGGACGTCTCGGCTCGTCTCGTCTCGTCTTCCTTGCTTTTTTTCGTTTTTATTATCTCTAATCCCGTTCGGAAGCACTTCGCAACGCCATTATTAGTGAGGACTACTTCTACGAGCAACCTGGCCGACGTATAGCAACTCCGTTTTCACAACAACTTCAACTTCAACTTCAACTACTACTACTACCCGCTCGAGTCTCTTCGCAACCCTCAACTCTTAATCATATCGACGACAACCCATACCTATTACATACAACTACCTACATACATCGACTTGCCCTTTAGCGTACTCTGTCTTCCATTGCCTACCGACTTACCCGGATCTTATCATTAGCTGGGGTCCGACTGTCTACACTACCTAATTAGCTGTTCACTAGAACATCTGCGCTCGCCTTCTCCAGCCATTCATTGAGCAGGGCTTCTGACCGGCACTCTGACTGGTCGAATTTCTTGCATTACTTCATCGCGGTAGTGACGACGGATTAGATCCTAGGTTGGGCCCTATAGAACTAGCTGATCCTCGTGCCGCTCCCGTCCCATCCTGAGCACTGACCCGACTCTCTCTGCTTCTCATTCATCAGAAGCTGCTACGTCAAACCTCACCATTGTCGTCATCTTTAATAACCTCCTTCGCATATCCTTCACCACGTCTAACCACCCTGCCCATCCCGGATTCACACCTGGACACACTCGACCAGTGACGCACACCTGAAGAAGAGAGCACTTCGGTTCATTACTACCGGTAAGGATCATTATTCTTTTTATATACCTAAGCAAGCAGTGAGCCTTTTCACACACTGCAGCTCCCTTCCCAGCCATCGTTGTATATGTAGTATTGACCAGAAGAAGTCGGCTCTGCACTCCAACTCCATCAACACACACACACCCAGCGTATCTCTTTGAAATCAGACACCGTGGCGGTCCTTCAGAAAGCCTCGGCTACCCCGGCGCCATTGGCCTACAGCTATAACCCATACGCTGTCACGGAACATCAGTCTATTCGCAAATTCTGGCCAACTCAACTACGAAGCAGCCAGGGCGGCGAGAGGCCCGACAGTGGCGGGGTGGACGCCAGGAACTGTGAGTATCGATCCACTGGCGTGAAGAGAGGTCGATGTCTTGAACCTGGGGACCACCAAAGCGTAAGGGAGAAGGCTTCGATGTCGGTGGAATACACGGTCCAGTCGGCAACACCTCGGACCTCACCCAAGACGCCTGCTAGGAGCCCTTACCCGACCACCATCCGGTTAGGTGACCGTCAGTCAGAGAACAGAGGTTTGGACGCTTCTGGGAACAACTCGCACTCCAATGGCTCGGACCTTCAACAGCTTCCTCTCAGATCCCTCGGCGTTCACAACATCCTGAACCCTTCGGATAGCCAACTGCCTGGCGCGAACGGACGGACTGAAGACAATGCAAGAGATCCCAGGGCACAGGGTACGAGTTCGAGCACGAGCCCTCATATCTCGCCTCCCTTCTTGTTCCACGGACAAGGGATGTCGAGACATGGATACACCACTCCCACCCTTGAGGATCAACCCACGACCGCGCCTTCATCTGCTGAGCGCAACTCCCCGGGCACCTCCCGCGGCTACCCACCGATCGCAGCGGCCAGACGAGTACTGACTCCCCGATCTCCCCAATTAATCAGCCCAGGACAGCCCCATCCTACACGGAGCCTTAGCCAGTCCAACCACCTCCCAGTTGTGTCCCAGGATTCGAGCCGAACCGACGCTTCTGGACGTCCCGACCAGTCGCTTTCTACCAGAAGCTCACCTTTGGGTCAACAGTTCAGCCGAGTGGTAAGCCCAGGGGCAAGACCAACGACCATGGCACCTTTACCAGCAACCAGGCCCCTTTCGCAGCCCATCCCTAGTCACCCGGATCACAACTTGCAAAGCCGCCCTTACTTCCCTGACGGCCCCGGTGTCCAGGCCGGACAGACTGCTGGCTACCCACCACACAACCCCTACGCCCCCGTCATGCACCCGAGCCACAGCGCCTTTCAAGGACCCGGAGATCACAGATGGTCTACAGGAAGCGAGCACGCCCTCCAGTACGGCCCCGGCAGTGTTCGGAACTTTGCATTCGGCGAAGGCCAAGCCGCTCTCCGCATCCAGCCGGCCCACGGCGAGCCTTTCATTGTCCCCGTGGACACGCACCAAGGATCGCGACAGGCCGATGAGAAGCGACAGCGCAACGCCGGCGCATCCCAGCGCTTCCGCAAGAGAAAGAAGGACCGCGAGACCCAGGAGCGCCTCGAGCACCAGCGGATGGAGAACCAGTACCGCGAGATGGAGGCGCGCATCCAGGCCCTGGAGACGGACCGCGACAGACTCCGCTCGGACCGCGACCGGCTGCGCGACATTGTCTACCGGACCCCTTCGCTGAGCGAATTCGCCTATCAGGGCCCTCCCAGCCCGGAACCGACGAACAGCTCCTCGCCTCCGTTGGGACCCCGGGCCTCATACGGCGCTGCTGATCCTGAGACGGGCGAACGGGCGTCCCAGCGACGCAGAACGGATCCCCAGGTCGACTTTTCTAATTCCCCTTATGTCTCGGCTCCTGGCTCTCTCCCTCCGATCGCTACGTCTGGATACCCGACTTCGATCTCGCACCCTGGAACTCCATCGACTCGACCACAGGCACCTCAGCTGCCGCCGCTGCGACTTGGTTCGGCTACGGGCACCCCTACGACAGGGGCTTCGGGCGCGAGCACTCCTGTCCAGTCTTGCCAGCAGTTGAAGCGAGAGCAGTATGAGACCGGATGGGCGACGACACCTCGAACCTCAGCCGATCCCCTGCAGCGGTAAAGACAACATGATGCGATGCGAACTCCTTTCTACGAAACACACAAAAATAATCCCTTCCTTCGAAATGAACTTTTTCTATTCTTCCTACAACAACACTTTTTATCTTCCTAATACATACGAGGGGTTTTCATCCCTTTCCTAATGCGACTTTATCTGGTGGGAACGGGACGGGAACGGGAACGCGCCAGCAGTTTGATCAAAAGCCTTCAACTTCAACACACTCTCTAGAAACATTTGGTGGAGTTCCTTTGTTTTTATAATGGAGAGAGAGAAAGAAAATAGGGCAAGCCATATAGATCTGATTTACACAACAACAACACACAACAACAAAACCGTCGACCGATACGGGTTTCTGTTGTCAACACCACACACTTACGAACATTCTCGGTCCAGAACCGAACACACTCACACATGACTTCGACTTTCACGTTTCGCTCACCGCGCCGGATATTTTTATTCACAAAACAATGGGATTATCAAAAAGGGTATCGTCGTATACGATGACATATATTATGGGATATTTTCTTTCACTTTATTACTTACTACTACTACTTACAAATTATCTCTCGGGGAAACAAAAAAGAAATATCTAATGGAAGGGGGGGGAGGGGGAGGGGAGGGAAAGCTGTGTCAATAATTCTTTTGCATGGAACGAGAAAGCCGGCGTTTATATGGTTTTTTTTTAACAAACTTGGGAAAAGAGAAACTACCTTTTTTTTTATGTTATTCGGGATCGTCGATTCCCCCCCTTCTCCTGAAAAAAGGGGCGGGTAGGACTCAAAGCAGTGTGCGGCAAACAAAACTTTTTTTTTGATATTGTTTTTTACTGAGAAAAAGATGAAGATACAATTTTTTTTATATTAACATGACACCGATACGGGCTGCAAGATTGTTGTTTTTTTGTTATTTTTTTTTTTTCGCTTCTCTTGGAAAAGCACACCCGATTTACATGCCAACGACACACACACCTGGCTGAATGATATGGATGTTCTGGCAAGGGGCGAAACAAACGCGGTGAACAAAATGGGAGGGAAACGGGGTATCAAAAAGAAGAGAAGAGAAGCGAAGGCGACGACAAGAACAGAACGAAAACACCACACACACATGGACATGGAGACAAACACACACACAAGAACACACACACACGAAGACGATCTGGTCGAAGAAACCCAAAAGATGTGCATATTGTATCTTACTAGAGATTCAAGATCTTTTTACTGTTATCTGATCCTGCAAAGGATACACAAGGGGGGTGGGCTGCGGAGCGGAAGGGAAGGGAAGGGAAGGGAGGGATGGCATTACCCATACTTTAAGTATTACCTAGTATTTACTATTTATTGTTTAAAGAGACATCGAAGAAAAATACATTCGACGAGAAGATAGAGGAACTTGGATTCGTGATGGTGATTACTATGGTAGCACTTACTGACCGACGGCACGTATGTATGTCGCCATACCTATGGACTGGGCCAGCCATGCCATAATATCTACCGGGCTGTCTGTCTGTCGTACTCAGGCGAACGGCATGCACAACACTCTGACCAGTCTCTACACCAAGCTTTTTCTACGTGCCATTGGTGATGCGACTTAGTCGAAATACATACGCAAACAGTCTTACATAGAACCCAATCTCAGAGTTAAGATAAGAAAGACGGGGAGGGGGGACACTGTATCCGTAAGCCCAACGAATCATACCAGATTCCGTCGCGATCGAACCCCCCTAACCATCCAGTCGATGATCTCATCTCCGTTGCTGACTGTGTCAGGTAGGTATGGGTATGGATGGATGGATGGATGGATGGATGGATGGATGGATGGATGTATACCGTCCGACGGGTCGCTTCGATCGTTTCTTTTGCGATGTGCGTGCGTTGCGTTGCGTTGCGTGCGTGGCCGGCCGCCCTCCCGTTGGCTCGACAGGCAGAGACATCAAGGTCGCTAGGCTAGCGGTAGCTAGGCCTAGGTATGTACGTTGGGAAAAGGGGAGGGGAGGGGAGGGGGGGTTTCGCATGTTGTGTGATGGACTCGACTAGTCTAATAATAAGGCTCTCTCTCTCTCGTCTTTGTTCAGCTGTGCCCAACTACACAGTGACGGTCGTGTGTTTCGGGGCATTAACCCCTTCCGGGTCGTCAATGTTGACTCCCCTTTACTCTGGATAACATGAGGCGGCGCATTAGCTGTCTTCTTTCCCGTGTTGTGCATAGTATAACGGAATAGTCGTAGCATCATCTCCGTTTCCCCCTTCGAGCTGAGCGTCATACATACTAGAAACCCCATAGTTCCGACGGTGGCGTGACGGGCGTTGTCGAGAGGGAAGCCGATTCGCGACTTCGAAACCCCATTTCGGTCTTACGGGTAGGCAGGCCAAGCCTTTCCAGTTGAAGAAAACGACCATGAGTAGGGCTTGTTGACAAACGAAGCGGGTGTGTTGACATGTGCCAAATCTCTTCCTGTACTCTTCGTGTAGAGTGAGCAGCTTGATCAATGGTGGTTTGGATCGATGGCACGGGCGTAAGTACTTCGTACATATCGTACATGTTTTCGTGCCCAACCATGCCTTGGCATACCCAATTTCATACTGTAGCCACTGCAAGCCACTGGCGACGGGCGCTCGTGTCGATCGACGAAAGATGATTTGACTTGTTGCGTGCCTCGATGTGATCTGTACGGGTAATACAACCGATGTGGTGTCCAACTGACATGCCATATACATACACCGTTGTCTCTCCTCCTCCTCCCTTCTTCCTTTCTCTCCCACTCGAGGCGCTTCTGGAAACTTCCTTCTGTCATAATTTGAGAAACAAAAAGCAAACAACACCTGCAAAGCACCATATGATCTACTTATATGGTCCTGCCCATCCCGGCCTCTGGTAGTCTGTCCGCTCGTCATTGGGTACCTAGATCCCCCCTCCCCTTCACGCAGACGGGCGGCGGCCCAAGATTCTCTGCTACGGTGTGTCACGATGTAAGGGGCCGCTGAGCTGGCGCCCCGTTGACGTGAAAAGTCGGGCGGCACGCACATCGAAGCATCCCGTGCTGCTGGTGCCCTTAATTAAGTCTTCAACTCGAGGGCGGGGAAGAAGAAGAAAATATCAACGGCTTGCGTACCTGATATGTAGGGAGTACCTGATGGAATACAATAATACTACCAGGGGGGGGGGGGGGGGGGGAGAGCGAGTGATGGGGATCGAAGATGACTGAATCATCCCACGCAACGGATATGAATGGCGAAAGAAACTGGAATCTTGGGAGGAGCCACATCCGTCACATTCCTTCATTCGACTGTGCATCACTTTGCATCAACCGCATGATGCCATCTTCTGGGGCTGACTACACGCTATGACTTTTGTTATAGCCAGACGCAGTTATAAGAGAGTATGTAAATCTCCGAGTGGTTGACGGCGTGGGTATCAGTACTTGCATCGATAATGTCGTTGTAGTACTTTGTAGGGAATACTTCTTAACATACTGTCAACTTGATATCAAGCAAACAGCAACGGTAGTGTTCTGGAAGTCATTGTCCAACTAACCAAGATCCTAAGCCGCGAAACTGAAGTCTCACATGTCGATATTGACCAGGGTAAACAATCTCACAACTACCGAGACAAACCCAACGACTAATCTCACACACTATCACTCATGTCTCTGCATCAGTCGGCACGGTCCCGCCACAAGCAGTCTCAACTGCACCCTTCGTGTAAGTCGTACATGAAGGCCCAATCAATCAATCAATCAATCTGAAGCCTTCACCTGTTACAGCGGTCACAATTCCCGTGCTGACCACGTAACCAAACCCCCTCTCGTGGCAACACTTATCAAGTCTTATTATGCTGACGGGCGAAATGACGTCGACTAACAAGACGATGTTAACGCCCAAGTCAGAGAGTGAGACATGCTCGTGAGACACGGCAACGGCGGAGGCGCAACCGTCACGGGTTTCGCTACGAGACTTAGCCATGCAGTCGTGACACGTCTGACATGTTTGGAAAAAAGCAAGCAACTCTTTTGACATATGTATTCTTCAATGAGAATTGTATATTACTATCATATTAATGATCCAGGGTTCGGGGTTTGAGGCGTTGACAAATTCTCAACGGATGTCTCACGTCCTTCCCTTGTCCCTGCTGTCGAATACATAACACAATGGTATGGAGAGTGCGATGACTTGACGTTTCGGGATGTCCATCCATCTCGACCGATTTCGCCCAGAGACCCGACGACGCAACGCGGAAGCCCATGCACGAGACCCTTATTCAATCTAACACACGAAAATGTCGGCGTGGGGGTTGAGCCCCGACGCGATCTCTCTCTCTTACTCCCATGAGACTATGGCTATCCCCCACATTCCGTCACCGGGGATGAGAAGGAACACGATTCCGATACCCCGGAAACACTTCATTCACGTATGTAATGTAAGTTGGTCTAGAATGTCTTGAGTCGATTCCCGGCCTTCTCCGATGGATACCTGAAACACATTCCAAGGGCCACGACGTTTGGATCCCGAAACAACATGCGACTCGTGCGATATCAGACTCCCTACGCCTTCATAGATGGCGTCAAACATATCCGTATGAAAACGCGACTCAACTACTTCATGGTGTTTGAAATTATGAACTAGACCTAGTATGTACTTCGTAAGAGACCACTTCATGTCAGTACATGGCAGCTTCGTAGCGACGTAGTTTACGTCCTCGCTTGTCTAAGTCGCGAAACTAAATGAGTTGGAGGTGAATGGTAGAGAAACACCTGACTTTCTACAGAGTGTTGCCGATGAATAGGGAGAGGTTATGAAGGCCCAAAAAACTTCATCTACGAAGATCAATAGGAACAACAAGGCGTCATGAAGGAGGCGGTAGAGAGGGGGACTTGAATTTCATTGTCCTAGCATGAAGCAAAGTACAGTCCTGGTGTGGCTTGACTCACTCAATAGACGACCAGGACAACTATCTTGAAGTGAGAATCGATAGAAACAAGATATATATAGCGGAGCTCAAGACACATTCCCTATAAAGCCTCTATTCTCATGCCGTCTTAAGCGCTGCGAAACAAGGGCAAAGACCGTCGACACAACCTCTTCCAACACAAGGATATGTCCAGTCTCATTCGGTAGGCATGAACATGATCTGGCTACGGAACAGATCCATGTTGTCTGTTGAACGGTCTGTTTTTTCCGAGGCATAAGCGATGGAGTGAGTCGCATGTGATAATGAAGTCATGCACTTTGTTCTATATAAGCACAAGAAAGTGTTGCGTTCGAACAGTGGTTCTTAGTGCTGAATTGGATGACTGCCTTCTTCGTAAAGCATTGGCCGGAGTGTCTCGACCGTCTGATCGGCGTCGATTTCGAGCGACTCTCTCAAAGATATGTTAGGTGCCAATTTTGAGTCAGAAAAGACAACAAACAAGTGGATTGTTGGCTAATCGGATGGTATATTGTGCAATCCGTGAGAGTGTTGAACAGAGTGAGACAACGTGGTCGTGTCTGTTGACCATGCCACAGTTCAGTTATACTCGTGAATTCGATGCAGAAAGCAAAGGTAAAGTCGTGATCTTCTCGAATGACTTTAACATCCACAATGTGTGCCAGACATTAACGTCGGCGCACCATAACATCGTCGTTCATCATACGCAGTTCATTCTCAGTCACGTTGGCTTTGAGGCTGCTGTGCTGTGGTTTGTCAAGCCAGATTTATAAATCACCGTTCCGAAGGCAATGCAGTCAGAATCTTCGTGAGGGTGTGAAGGCTCATTTCGGCCGACTTTGCTATACTTGGGCCGAGGAGCTGAGAGTATCTCGGATCTGTACGTTGCGCCGGGCAATCAGAGCCCACTCCTGAAACAAACCTGTCGTTTCTGTGGCTGCAGAGTTGGGCGACCGACCGTCCATGATGGAGAGATATGAGGAGGCCACGACACCTAGGCTGTATCCGGGTCGGATCACGAGACCATAAACCCGTGGGTTGCTTGCTGCCAATGCAGCGGCTGCTTTACGAATTCGTCTAGGCAACTTGGGCGCTCAATCATGTTGCCATATATAATATAAGGCCGTGTAGCTCTTTGGCAGAAGCCGGGGCGATAGCACTAGCGGTAGATAGAGTCGTATGGACTCCGGGAGACGGCGAAGGCATTTTCGCTGAATATCAATAAGACCCCCCAGAAAGTTCATGAGCAGATGGTGTCATTGACTAGATCTTGGTAGCGGAAACCAGTCCTGCAATGAGGTAGTCCAACCTAAGCGACGGTTGGAATCGCGGTGAAATAGTGACGATCCTTTCGAGGGGTGTACATTGTCGTGACTTGCAAACAAAGAGCCCCGGACCATACTCGTGAACTCATTATCCAGTGATTCGTTCTGCATGGTAGCGCTGATACAGATGGCCACAAGGACGTGAATATGCCAACGGCCTCGAACGACCGACGCGACAACCGCCGGGCAGCTTGGTGCTTAAGGATAGCAGCCGTCTATTAAGCCCGCATCAAATGCGGTAATGCTGTTAAAGGAGACCTGTATTATATATAGACGACATCAGAGGATGTAACGGAAGTGGCAAAGATGTTGCGTTGTGAGGGATGAAGAAGAAGATGAAGTTCGGGTGGAGGTCTTTTTTTTCGTTCGGGTGATATAAGGATGTTGGATGGAAGGAGTCATCCAGCTCTTGTAACACCTTCTACCCTTTCCGAGCAACCGAAGTTTCATATCAAACCTTACCTTTAGCTGAAACGCGTACGAACTCCTGTGAGGAAACTGCGTGATGTCGATAGTGATACGGGAAGAAAGCGCAATCCATTCGGTTACAACAAGCAACGTTATATTCACACTCTCACAACCAGCAAATTAACAGACGTCTTTAGTAAAGGTCACTCGTCGATGATGCAAAGTAGTAGTAAAGATATTGATAGATATACTCACATTATGTCCTTCACATAATGTCTTGCTCTTCATGATGGGTATCTAGAGTTCTAAGTAAGGTAGACCTCGTACACTTCGATCCGGCGCCACCACGTCTCATGGTCTACCCGTAGACCTGAAGCATAGCCGACGCTCACATACACATAACATAACATCATATGATCATTGGAATAGAAGGAGTTCTATCTCCTTTCGATAAATCCAAGGTCCAAAGGCGTCCAAGGTAGTTTCATGATACCTCGATCGCCTGATTGTAGGGTCTCTAGACCTGCTCCTCCTTGCTGACGTCGTCCTTCTCGTCACTGTTGGTCTGCGTGTGCATAACACCACGGTTGGCAACGTCGATGAGGCCGTATTTAAGAGCCTCCTGCTCAACCTCCTCGGGCGAAAGCAGGGGTAGATCGGCGGCGGCTTGGATGTATGAGATGTTCTCGACGTTACCCTTGGCGAAGATGATATCGATCTCCTCCAAACTTCGGTGCGCCGTCTCGGGGTAGAAGAAGTAGATGACGGGGAGGAAGGAGGCGTTGAGCGCGGCGAAGAAAAGGAAGGTTCCCCAGCCGATGTGGCTGACAAGTACGGGCGTAATCAACACGACTGAGAGGAGAGTTAGTTATAAGTGAACTGAATCAGGTGCATGACGGGACTACATACTGAAGAAGTTGAAGAGCCAGTTGGTGCATGTCGATACGGCGTTGGCCTTGGCACGTGTCATGACAGGGTTGATTTCAGCCGGGTATCTAGAGTAAAGCGTTAGCTGACAGTCCAAATAAGGAAGTTAGCATATAGCCGAATGCGACTTACAGCCAGGGAAGCGGCAACCATGTGGCACCAAAGCTGGCAATGTAGGTGAAGAGTGCAACGCAAGTACCGATGGCAGCAGACTGGGTGTTGGGGATGAGAGCTCCGAAAGCGAGAACCATCGACAAGAACTGGCCGAGTGTACCCCAGAGGAACAACTTTCGGCGACCAACACGCTCAATGACGAACCAGGAAGTGGTGGCCTGTAAGTAAAGTCAGCTTGATGTTCTGAATTGAAGGGGGTGAGTTACTCGGGGCGTTACGTACGAAGATAGCATAAACAATGGCGTTAACACCACCGAGGAGCAGAGCCATGTTGTGGTCTCCAGGTGTGATGAAGGCCTCACAGAGAATTGGGAAGAAGTAGATAACAGCGTTGCAACCACCAATCTAATTCATGAGATTAGTCCATACTCTGAACGGCACCGAAACCCGGAAATCGGCAAGATATTGATTAGTGAACTCACCTGCTGCATGAGCTGACTGCTAGCACCGATAAGCATACGGCGGAAGTGCTGGGTCTTGCCATGGGTGAAGAGGGCCTTGATGGGTGTGCTCTGTCCTCCAACAACACCAGAAGCCTTGATAGAGTCGAGAATGATGCCACGCTCAGTGTTCATCTCAGGGCTGTTGATTTCATAACCTCGGATAGCGGCAATGACCTCGCCAGCCTCCTCGTAACGCTCGCGGGTGAGCAACCATCTGGGACTCTCGGGGAGCCAGAACATAGCAGTTGAGAGGATAACACCGAAGAGGATCTGGAAGGCAATGGGGAAGCGCCAGACAAGGTCCGGTGGGCCGTAAGATGCGCCATATTCTAACCAGTATGCAATGAGAGTACCAAAGGCGATGGTACCACCCTGGATACAGATGAGAAGACCACGGTTCGATGTCTTACTGCATTCAGCTGGTTCTTGGTGTTAGTGATCGACAGTGAGGAGACTTGTAAGACATATGTAAGTCCGTACCTTGGTATGTAGGAATAGTCGATGTGTTAATGCCGTTACCCATGCCGGTAACAATACGTCCGATGATGAACTGAGCCAAGGGTGCGCGGCCAGCAATGGGTGTGGCCTGAATGATTGTTCCAATGATCATGATAATACCACCGGCGATGATGGCTCGGCGTCGACCGATCTGATCACCGGTTGCGAGAATGAACATGGCGCCAAAGAGACATCCCAGATCGTAGACCGAAGTCACAAGACCCTGGAGAGTGCTGTTGTTTCGGGTTTTTTCGAAGACATCTGAGAAGGCGGGCGCCGTCAAGATACCACTCATGACACCCTGATCATAACCGAACAGCAAGAAACCGCAAGTACAGACGGCTGAGACGGCGATGGAAAGCGGCTGGCCACTAAGGCCCATGTAAGTAGGAGGAGCCATCTTCGCGATAGCAAGGAAAGGGTGTTATCAAAGGTCAGGGGGTTTTTCCAAAATCCGTCTCCCTCGGCGCCAGCGCACTCCAGTCGAGACGAAGCCAAGGGGAAAGATAGGAAAGATGCAGAAACACCTCGAGGACTGAGAGCCGCGGGGGAGAACAGGACATTTATAAACGGCCTTCGTGACGAGTGCCACAAACGTTTGGGGCAAAGATGTGCAGTCATCCCCTCGCGCAGCCTTAGTGCAGTGTCGTATCGGCTCACATGCCAACCAACCAGGAGGGGGATCAGGCTTAGTCGAGCCCTTCTCCCATACTGTAGGGTCGAGTCGTGGATTCTCTGCATATTCCGTACAGATTTCGTGTCGTCCGTCTCGCGACCCGGAAATATAGCTCGCAACCATCGCTGTTCAGCCGTATCGAAGCAGGCAGCTACATAGTATGGCTTCGACTTACACTATGTAGGTAATTCCTGGCGATGGCACACTATAGGCTTGGAGGCATGGATCTACACTCACGCTACCCTCGCATGCCCGGACTAGTTCAGCCACTAGCCGATTAGTGTCTTTACGTAAGGCCCACCGCCCCGCCGCCCCATAGTATCGCTTAGTGTACCAACCCTGGGTAAGTGCCTAGCGTACTCGTAACTGTGCCCGGCAACATACGCTAGCCTTGGGTGAGCGTAGCGTATCTCTCTAGCCCATACAGGCCCCGCTCTGTTAGATACAGCATACGGGCTATTGTGCATATGCTGGGCTCAGAGAATATGGCCTCTACAAAAGCAGGCAGTTTTGATCGGGAAAAACCCTTGAAACTGCATCCAATGCATAATGCATTGGTCTCGGGGCTAAAAAATGTCCGGTTCCAGATAGGGTATAAACAGGCACCGATCTGTAAGGTGCTTCCGAAGAGTTACCGTCGTCTTATGGGAGCGCTCCCTCTTCCCGGACACCAGCCGGGCCGAACAGTGCCGCCAGTTTTTTCTGACGGCCCGAAATTACCCGAAATTAAGATCGCAGGCACATGACGTCGAGGTCGTAGGGGTTGTAAGGGGGTCGGTCGTCTTTGCTTCTGAAGCTGATCATCGTCATCCAGCCTCGTCGGGGTTGTTACAGAGATAGGTAGGTGGTGCTCGCTTACAGTGACACACGAAACGAAACGGTCAGCCTGAATCAGGTGCACGCGTTTCGGACTCACTGACCTTCTTACTCGTGCCTAGCTGCCCACTTTCCCGACCTCTCGCCATGCACCTCACTGACCTGCGGTCCACATGGGGCCACCGGAATGCTGGCGGGCCCTGTTCAGCCCGGTGGGTTCCCGGATACGGCGGTGTGGATGCGCCGTTACCCACCAGGACGCGAATGCGTTACCCTCGAGGCAACAACGCATCCATACCGCCGCAGCGTTTGCCGCATTCAGTTACATAACCTGAGAATCTCTCATGCGATCGCCCTTCTCAGCACTCAGCACTCAGCAGTCAACAGCCTCGTTATTTGACAACACACGCAACGGGAACAGCTGAACAAGCACAGATTCAGCTGCTCAAACGGTTCCATGTTCGTGGGTTAGACTATTGAAGCTGTGTTTCATGGCGTTACCGGCGATGCGGTTGTAACGCCATGTAACTAAAGATGAACACATGCAGATGCAGGTACGAGATTTTCACATATTGATTTGGTGCAAAGGCGATGTACTCGTACTGCCAGCACCGCTCATCCCCCACACGCGACTTGTGCCTACATCTGCATATCTTGCGAGATTATGCACAAAATACCTATATGACGGAAATAAAGCACGGAATAATGGCATGGAATGATACGACCGACCGACCATACGACGCTCTTGGGTAGTAACTGGACGTGCGTTGTGTATTCCGTAGGTGATTCGGTAAGAGTCAAGCAACTGAAAGGCTTTAAGCCTCATTCACATGCAACTAAGAAGATACTAATCCTTTAACAGATCCACCCGTCTACGGATTACCTATCGTACGAATTCACATCTCGATAGACTACGAGTAATGAACTGCGGTGATGGCAAGGAACACTGAAAATTCTGATCGCATAAACCCCATTGCGTGGCTGGGTCGGCCCTAATCGTGTGGCCACTGTGGTTACTGGTCAGAGGTTGACCCGAGGCGCTCACCCTATGCCTGTTAAGCCGAGATCTTACGTTGTGCTAGGTATGTCATTAATTAGGGCACTTGTATACGAATTCCCGATGGTTAAAGCGATCAAGAGAGTGGTTTCAAATCCTGGGCCGTCGAAACAGGAATGGTAAACCGACGTATTTGGCGCTGACCCTAATGAACGAGTTTTAGCCCAGCCAAGCAGAATAACCGGACAACTGCCGCTCCTACGGACTGCGCTATGGGATTTAATACCGGGCACTTAAGTGGGATGAACACCAGGCGACCCTGCTCTCCGTCGTTGGGTAGTAGGTAGTAAGACGTCATTTAAGCACGATCGCCCCCCCCTTACGGATCACAATAGGAACAGCTGAGCCACTTCCCCATACCATCACGCTGACGGGTTTCGGTTCCTGGATGCTGCCCACCCCTCACAAGCGGTCCCAAGATCTCGGCACGTTGGTCTAATACCCTCCGAGTTGGCTTACGATGAGCATCCGCACTCTTTACGGCGGGAGAGAATGCGGTAATCCGCACTTTGGAGAAAACAACGTCCGGCCCCTAAAAATACCGTAGCGACTCTCACTTAAAAAGGAACCGGACGGCTCTTAAAAATGCTTGGCGGCTTATCCTATTAGTGTAGCCCTCACTGCACTAGGAGCGATCGAGTAATCACATCTGTAGATCGTGGATCTATCCGCCTAGTGTTGAGAAAATCACACGGAGTAGGTACGCGTACTCATACGTACACACACGACCGAGAGTGAGCGAACGAGTGTTCGTAAAGCGAGCAAAGCAAAGCCAGCATCTCACCTCGGGCCACCTCATAAGGATTGGATTCCCTTAAAGTGAACAAATTCGCCATTGCTATGAATGGATGGGATGGGATGCAGTGAGCTCGATCCATGGGAAAAGGGTGACGTAAATTGGTTTCTTGGCGGCGTCTTGGCGCCCGCTCTGTCTAGGTAAGATCTGGATAACACTATTCACACTGTACATGCCAACAGGGGACACCCCTTCTTACCCTCTGTGCGTGGAATTTGGTATGGATCGGATCGACATGGGCTAGGCGGGAAGCGGGCAAGCGCCAACGTGTGAGCTTATCCACTGTGCAGTGCGGCCCCTGTTTCGGGTATGGTGCGGGTGCTAGCGCTGCGTTGGCGTCATGCGTAACGGCTCTGTGGGTAACGGCTCCCCCCACAAATCCCTCGGGCCCCCCTGGTTAGGTTAGGGCCCTTGGCCCCCACCGCCCCGGTGCTTTAATGGCTCTCCCCCCGCTGGTTGACGAATCGCGATTCACGAAAGGGCGTTGTGAAGAGTTTTTTATGGCGATTTTTTTACAGATTTTCTTTTAAGTCAGAAACTGACACAAGATCCATGAAATATGTGTCATTTATAGCCACTGCGATAAATTTTTTTAATTCACGACCAACCTCTTCATTGTTGAAATACCGAAAATAGCCGATTCGAACCTCGAAAGCAGGGGCCCGTTAATTGAGAAGAGTGTGGCCACGAGGAAGGGGACCAAAAAGAGGAGGTCAATGAGCGATGATGATCACGATTGCGTGGTAAACTTCGCTTCCTCACACCGCCTAACCTGTAGGAAGCTAGCAAGTGGTAGGGCCGTAGTCCCTTCCTAGCCTAGCCGGCAGTTCGAACACCGCAGCACGAGACCACGTCCCCTCGTCCGTTTTGACACTGTATCTGTGCATACCTACAATAGGTATTCCGTATCCATATCATCTTACGGATTAACATCGCGAGCGGGACTTCAATGTTGGTCCCCATAAAAACCTTCCACTGGATGCTCATCATCAGCTTCTTTTTTCGCGAAGAGAAAGCCCTAAAGACGCGGCCTGCGGAATGAGACTCTCCGATGAGATGATGATGGTCCTGGTCCTGCGTAATCCGTAGGGTCGATCGCAGGTAGACGAGGCAATGATGAGCGAGGGTCTCTCCTCTGTCTGTCTTGGAAATCGTTATCCGGCGCATTTGACGGATTACCGTTTGAGGGATTGCCGTTTTGACACCGGCATAAGTTGGTAACAACCGTCACGACGTAACAAATGGAAATACACATCCGTGCCGCTGTCATAAACGGCGCAGGTTAAGTACGGAATAGGTAGGATGTACGAGTAGTTCACGGTCGCGCGTTTCACTCTCGTGAGTGCCGACTGATATTTCCGTACGGTTCGTGTGGCTGCCATAACTGAAACTACCGGCGTCACAATGGGCAACCGCAACCACAATTACGAGTACTAAATTCTTCGGTGCCGTCATCGCTATTTCGTAGTCTATCTCTCCCTCTCTCTCTCTCTCTCTCTTCGCCCAAGCCAAATCCAAACCCTTGGCAAGCCCCAAGCCAAGCCGGCCCGGGAATGCATGCCCAGAAACACAAAAAGTGACAAGCCACAACAAACCTACGAATCAAGCCAGAACCCACTTTTCAAGGTGACCGCCGAGGTCTCTGTCTCTCTTCAAGTTGCTTGGTAACCGCCCCGTTGCCATTGGTTACCAGATTCCACCGCTAAAAGGCGTTCCTACTCGTAGATTATTTTGACGATAATCCGTCCCTACCGTACTTACGATAATCCAAGCCGGGTATCCGGTCCCTTAGGTATCTTTTTCCCATCCGTATACCGAGTCTGTAAACTTTCTCGAAATGACCTTGATAAAGAGAAAAAAAAACGCTTACGGGCCGGAACTACCTCTTGATTCCCGGGAAACATACATAAATAAATGGGTAAATACTCGGATCCCGTGTTCGAAAAAAAACACTACCGACTGCGAAAGGAAAGTTTACGCGGACGTCCTACTATCTTTCCAATCCTGACAGGCACGAGTACGATAGAAGTAGGTAATCCATAGATACGGTATGATAATCGGTGGGACTTGTTAAGTCCGGGTAATGGCGCGGTGATGGTCCTGTGGCCCTTTGGCGACAGAGATGTTACGCTGTGGCACATGCTCGGTTCCTATTCGGCCACGCAACGTTGTAGATCACCGAGCCCGTCTCGTAGCCCGAGGCCTTTCCCGAGAGTAGCCGTGGTGCAGATTCAGAACATCTGTTGACCATGTTCATTATCGTAGTGACTTGATGAATAGATAGATAAGTATCGTTCGATCAGAACGGTCGCCAAATCTATATCTTTGCATGTGATGCGGTTCGATAGCTGCGATATCTTGACTCGAGGCCTTCTACTCGTATCCCGTCCAACCGGCCATGGCAACAAGAGTCGAGACCCTCATTCCGTCTAGAATATCCCATACCGTCGCATGGCAAGATAGGGTCCGAGTATGTATGTCGCGATCCACCCCCAGCTTCTGCAGCTTCGGTCGATCGCATTATATATAGAAACAGCGTGCCAGATTCATTGGGAATTCGGAAGCGGGATTCACTGCCACACTCAGGGTCGTCGATCAACTCAAAATAGATGTATGTAGTCCATCTGCAACAATTTGTGTTGTTCTCCCGCTGGAAAGCGTGTGTCGTGGGTTGAAGTTGGCGATCATCCCGAAATAGACGGACGAGTACGAGTAGAGATCCATCTGTACGAGTAATCCATCTGCAACAAGTATTTGTATTTCTCCGTCCGGGGAAACTCTGCGCCGGTATCCCGGGTTAAAGGGCCTTGATCGCTGATCATTGACTGCTAGACTGTTATGTATTTCATATCCAGAATCCCAAACTTGATATAGTCGAGGTCGGCGAACGGGACCGAACACGCGTATAGGAATCCAAGGGATGATGCAACAACAACGTAGTTCCCATTATGTAGGAACTTCGTACGATACGGATAAGTTAAATGGGACGGCGACTATGCGGATGAACGGGTAAGGCGAAATTCGATTCCGGATGAAGGAGGCAGCCGGTTGGACGGGGTAGTCTGTCTACCACGCAGGAACTGCGTATAACTCGTATGATATGTCGATGCCCATCATGGGATTCGATCGTGAGACTGTTATGATGAAAGGGACGGCGACCAAGCGAAGGAAGGGGTACGGTGAAATCGATCGAGTCCGGATGCATGGTGTATCTGCCATGCGTCTCGCATACCGTCTGCATGACCATTAATCGATTCCATCTGTCCTATGTCTAAGGGAGAGGACTTACCTGGTGCCCCTTAATTCCCAGACGATCTCAACCCAGGTAAAGACAAAGTAGAGATAAAGGCATACGATCCCAAGCGAGCGACAGTGGCGCTGGCCGGACCGTAGCCGAACGCATGCGATGTAACAAGTCCGTCAACCCGTATCCGATCGTATCTGTCGTAGACCAGTTCATCAATCATGCACATTCATGCGATAAGGAGAGAAAAGCCGAAGAGAATTGTTTCTTGAACTTATTTCTTTGAATTGGTTAATCATTGGTTAACTGATTAATAAAAAGTTGTGTAATATGTACAGTAGAAGGGGGCTTTCTGACAACAAAGCAAGGTCAGAGAGAAGAGATATCATATACGCCTCATCAACAACAACGAGGACAACAACAACAACAACAACAACAACGACTACTAAAAAGAGGCCAGTCCCATGATTAGTCGGACCGAACCATATGCTTAAAGTCTATGGGGTATAGTGCAAGAAGTTTAAGCAGTGTAGCGAGCAACGTCACCACCACCGCCGGGCCAGGAGCCAGTGAAGCCCTGCTGGGTCTGGATGGCAGTGCCATCACCAAGGCGGAGCGCGGACCAAGAGTCCTTGGAGCAGAGACCAAAGGCCTGGAGGTTGGCGGGGGTCTCGGCGATCCAGTGGACGTAGTCTGTCGCAGAGTTAGCATTGTTAATGGCAAATTGGAGTCTTATTAGTGTGTGGGATTCGACTTACTTTGGCAAGCGAAAGCGCCGGCGCAAGGACCACGGTTACCACCGAAGAAGGTCCAGGAAGCGGAGGCGTAGGTGTAGATGTTGGCACCACCGTTGATGTAGTTGGCGAAACCCACTGTGAGAAACAATCATGTTAGCGAAGAGTGCTCATAGAAGGAAAAAAAAATCCAAACACAAAGGGGATACGTACTGCGGCAACGAGTGTCACCACCAGCGCACCAGGAGAAGTCCGCGTCACCCCACTGGTCGACGTTGGCGACCCAGGGAGCAGGGGGGATCTGGGGGGGGTGTTGTCACCCTGGTCGTAGTTGGTCTCGGACTGGAGGAGAGAGACCATGACGCCGTTGGCGTTGCGGAGGTTAAGCTGGTGCAACCACCAGTGCTCACTTCCGAGGGCGTGCAGCCAGGTGCCCTTGGTGGACTCGACGAGGACACCACTCTTACCGGCAATGTTGGTACCGCCGTTGAAGTCCTCAGAGATGTGGTCGGCAACCCAGTTCCAGACGTTCTCGAGGTAAGCGGAAGAGGTAGGGGCGAAGTGGATACCGAGGAAGGCAGCCTTGCACTGGTTGGAGGGCTGGGTGCAGGCGTTGCCAAGAGCATCGGCACCACGAGTACCACCAACAGTAACGAGAGAGTTCCAGATAGCAACGTCACCAGGAGCGTTACCCGCCATGTTAAACTGCAGGATAATGGCACCGGGCAGGACGTCACCAACAGTGAAGCGCATGTCCTGGATGCGAGCAACACCGACATCACCGCCGTTACCGACAGCGACGACGGGGCGGGGGTTGCCAGAGTCCTTGAAGAAGTCACCGGAACCAGAGATGGTGGCCCAGGCCTCACCAACGATCTGAGAACCGACAGGGATCAAGAGGGTGCTGTCGACACGGTACTTGCCGAAGGGGAAGTAGGCAATCTTGCCGTTGTCAGCAGCAAACTGAAGAACCTGGTTAAGAACGCCAGACTCGTCAATGGTGTTGTCACCGAGAACAGTGTGGCCACCGTTCTGGTTGGGGTCCTTGACGTTGATGAAGTCGTTGACCGTGTTGGAGGCGTAGTTGGGAGCCGGGATGGAAGGGTACTTGCCGCCGGGGGCGAGGTTGGTAGGGCGGATGTTGGTGGAGGAGGTGGCGCCGTAGATCGGGTTTCGGCCGACGGTGTTACCGTAGGAGAAAGTGTCGACGTGCTCAGCAGCTCCGAGGAGGGTTCCATCAGGGCCAACAGCAACATCGGAGTTGGTGTCCTTGGTCAGGTTCTCAATGATGAACGAAGGGAATCCGTTGGTAGAGAAGGTAACACCAGAGTTGATGGAGGTGGCATCAACCAGGGCAATCCAAGGAGCACCACCGGTGTTGAGGACACCAGTTCCGCAAGTGTCGAAGGTGGGGGCGAAGATGCTGATCGTAGAACCACCGCTGATGAGCATACCAACGGTGTTCTGGAAGAAGTAGATGCCCTTGTACAGAGCCTGCTGGTGGCCATCGTGCCAGATACCGTTCTGCGCATCGTTAGTCTCCTTGTTCACACGCAGCCAGGCTGTTGTTGAGTTATCTTACCTGACCGTGCTCAATTCTCACGTCAGAAAGGCCGAGGGTAGAGCCACGACCAAGGTGGATACCGGTGTGACCGTTGCCGTTGGCGGAGAAAGCCATGGTAATCTTGACATTCTGGAGCTGGGCAGCCTGAGCGACACCCCAGTACAGAGCAGTGAAAGCACGGTCGCCAGCAATGTCGGAGGTATCGAGGATGATGTTCTTAAGACCGACGGCGAAGGAAAGCTCGCCAGAAACACCGGTAGCGGGGTCCTGACCGTTGACGAGGACGTCACCGGTGAAGCCAGCAGCGGCCTTGATGGTAGGAGGCTGTGACAATGTGTGAGTCGCAATGTTCAGAGTTGCAAGTTGCGTAGGAAGTTAAGACTTACGTTGGTGGCATCACCCATCAAGATGGTGTCAGCTACACGCGCCCACGGGTTAGTTTTTGCCGTCGAAAGTCTTCATGATAAGACATACTGTTCATGTTGATGGTCTGGCTGACCGTGTAAGTTCCCGGAGGAAGGTAGACAACCTGTTGCCATGTTTAGCTTCATCATCGTCCCTCTCAACGCGCTGCGCAATGACATACTCTGGGCTGAGAAGCCAACCACATGGGGTGACGAGTGCCACCGTTGGTGCCGGCGTTGATGGCGTTCTGGATGCCATTACCGTCACCGGCGGCGACCTCCCAGTAGACGGGGTAGTCGAAGTCACCGTCGAGGTCGGGAGCGAAACCACGGGGAGATCCGGTGTGGTCCATGTTGGCGTACCAGAAGCTCGAGGTGGCACGGCAGTTCATGGTCGTGTTGATGGAGGCATCTTCTTCGCTCCGGACGGCGGGCGAGGCGAAAGCCCGCGCCACGAGGAGAGAGGCCGCGAGAAGGAACTTCATCTTAGCTAGACGGCTAGCTAATACTGCTTGGTTCCAGGAAAGAGAGGAGTAGAGTGATCTCGATGAGTTGGTTCAAAAGGACGTGCCATGGCGCTGTATATGTAGTCTTGAAGTTGTTGATGGAGACCCGCGATGAAGCCCGTGCACGTGGGTTGATGATCCACACGGGCGAAAGTGGAATGCTGAGGGCTGGCGTCAGCCGATCCTTTCAACCCCTTGATAAACACAGTAGCTTGGAAAGTCTGGAAGCCTGAGCAAAAGCGCGCTTAACGATTGCGTGAAGATACTTGCGAGTTCATTGGTATCTGGCATCTATTCGGTTAGGTCGACTTGTAGGTACTCGTGCGATTCGTCCCGACCTACCAGGTAGGTACCGTCTTCGTACGAGTTTCTCGCGCTGCCCACTTGGCGGCGGCGAATCTAGGTACATCCGCAAGTAATATGGAGCCGATGCAGTAGGAAGGCCAGTTGAACCACCTCACACCACGCGAGATTGGACTAGGTAGGTAAGAGTAGGTAGGTAAGTATGCACGAAACATGGACCAGCCGCCGGTATGGTCTACGATGGCCTTCGTAGCGCAGCATAGCTCGAACTGCTAGACTCTAAGTCGCAGTAGGTAGCTGCACTGGACGAACGGCAGATGTTCTTTCTCGACAGCTGAAGATGAAGAAGGTACCTAGACCGCAAGTAGAAGGTACCCGCGTCCGGCCGAGAAGCGCGAGCAAGTGAGGGCGTCCGGGACGGTCCACCATGTCAACACTCACTATCAGTACTTGCGCGATTGGTAGGCTCACAAGCCGACGGCATCGGCCCTTTACTTCGTATATCTACTCGTACCTGGTCCTTCCCTTGGGTCTGACACCATTCCGGCCTGCACTAACACTACGTAATTGCCACGATAAGTGCCATGGCTGCTCACCGTCGCAGCTGAGTCCTGACCGATCCCGTGGGGACCGTGGCCCGTGGTCGAAAGCTCGAGCACCGACTTGGTCTAGCATGCTCGTTTTTTTCTCGAGTTGTCTGCGAGAGGGAGAGTTTGCTGCTAGTAAATAGGCAGGCAGTTCTGCTACTCGTACAAGTAGATCCGTAATTGCCGGCCAAATGCCTGGTGGGAGCCCGGGGCCGCTTTGGGAAGCCATCGATGATCCTACTCGCCGGGTGACCGCCCAGCCGACCATGTACCTACTCGTAAGCGTGGTTCGCAACTTTCCAGCTCGAATACGCACGGCGATTCGGGCCTAGATTGTCGCCAGAGGCGGTCGCGCAAGTCGCCTAGGTACCTATTTTATGCACTACTCGTAAGTCACCAGCATACCGACTCTTTGGATGCCATCGCGTCATTGCGCTTTATCGCACAAGCGCATGCACAGATAGGGCCGCGTTCTGGAGCAGATCGACAGGAACGAGTTGTCGGTACCTCCCGACCTCGTCTCTTTCGTCCCTCGCAGTCGCAGCCCCAGTGACCTGGTATCACATGTGAACACTTATCGATGCAATCTCGCTACCACTAGCAACGTGAACTCGGCACATTTCGAGATACCTAGACCCAGCGTCGGAATACCGTCGGCGGCAGCTAATGTAACACCTGTAACATAACCTGAGACGCGTGGTTTCAAGAAAGCCAGCTTCTCCAGGTCATGGCGTTGAATTAATTGCCGTATTCAGGCAAATTATATGGATCAGGGTTGCATCGCGAGATGATGGGTGTTCGGCTAGGCAGGTTGGCCTGTGTGGGCTGGCGTGGGCATCTGCAGATTGGGGGGCATTTGTGGGCATGCTGGTGCCATGTGCTCATTAAAGTATCAAGACCTGCCCAATTGAGATTGGTAGGTAAGGTGCGAAGCCTGCGAACCGTGGGAACCATTGATCCGAGCTGGTACGGACAGGTACCATCCGAAGGCACGGAATACTTCTAGATCCCCTTGCACGCTGCCCGCCAGTTTGTCGCGCTCTCTTTGCCCGGCTAGGTAGTTGCCTAACGCCGCCGACTCGAGCTAACGGGATATCGGGACTAGCGAGATCCCAGAGCCAGAAATGTGGCTGGTCGCCTGTGGCTAGTGCGGCAGATAGTCTGGCAGATTTTAGCACGGACCTAGGCCGGAACGGGCATGCCGAACTCAACCACCGGCCATATTCCGTCCTGGCCAGGACCCTGAAACCGGCAATGGCGGTATTTGTCCTCTACCTTCGAGTATCGTAGGTACTCGCACCTTGCTACATATCGCGCAAGTGATTAAGGTAGGACCCAAGTTTTAGAGGCAACAGAGTGCACAGTACTAGCCACAACAGCCGCAAGTCGGAAAGTTAAATGCTCGAAGCGACGCTTAAAAGTCGGCCGTCATGTTGCTAGTACTTCGTAGTGTCCAGAAGGAAGATACCGGGACTTCCACCTCATCAGCGTCTGGCGCCATTCTTTTACGTAAAATTCGAGTTGCGTCTTTTTTAAGCCCAGGCACATTCCCGAATAGTACATCGCCCTGCCTATCACAATCAATCAACGCTTCGGCTACGAGAAACGCCAACTCTTTAACCCGAATAGGACCTGAAGCATCACATGATATCGAGTTGTGATTTACATGTAATCTACGGAAGACTCGTACTCGTACGGGCAGTTTGTTGCGGAATACCGCCGACGAGAGAGCACACGATAATCATTACGAGTCATCTGTAGTTAATACGTACGATACACAATTCTCTTCTCATCACCTTATTTCGTACTCTCAACGACAACATTCTCATCTACGAGGTAGCCAATGGCAAGTCAAGCGTGACTAGTACTTCACCGACTACCTACTGGCAGTAGGATATCCAATGAAAAGATGCGAAAGGGCTTCTGAACACCTATACAGAAATCACCACCATTCTCTTTCTCACTCTACTCGTAAAGCATACTACTTGGATCCTGAATGGGCGCAGCCATCTACACTGGTGAGAGTCTCTGAGAGAGAGAAGTTGTGTGTGGTTGTTGTCAGTTCCATCTCCAAGCTAGACAAGTTGGACTGTTTCAGTGTAAAGCACACGACCACTTTAGTCAGACCATCGGGACTCTGGCGTCGCCGGTCGCACCACGAACGGCACGTTTCTCTTCCGCCGTTTCCATCCGGGTTTGTCATGCTTGCGTCGTCAGCTTCATACATACCTACCTGGGTAGATGCGTTAGATCCGGGAGTCCCAAGGATAGCGCTTACACATTTTTGTCTCCGACGTTTCTGGCTGACTATGGAGAGACGCCGTACGATCGTCTATAGCCGCCCCTTTCGAAGCAACGTCCGAAACCACCCCCGGCAACCAGCTCGGCAGGCGGGCCAAGTCGTCTAAAGTCTTCTGACGTGGATCGACTTGTTTATGCCCTCGCGCGCTTATTCCGGCTTCCGTGCCTGTGACGCGGTGCGTGCCTTGAATCCCATGGATACTCTGGGAACCTGGGGAAACAAAGTCCGACCAGGATATTCCTTCCACCAAGGTTCGTAGATAAGATCGATGCACCTTGTAGTGTCGATCGAGATGCCTTCTTAGCCAAGAGATGCGATCGACCTTAGAGGACCCACCAGCATGAACAACACCTGCTGCCGATAGGTAGGGGAGGGCGAGTCAGGTAGGGAATAGGGAAATTCATTCGCATCCTGCGCGTCCTGCGGACTGACTAGTTGGTTAGTAGGTAGCTGGTCAGTTGGTGGAAAAGGGGCAACGTCACGAGGTCACGAGGGCGAGAAACCTAGTGTAGGCCGGCAAGAGTCAGGATTCCATTAGTCGCTGATAATATCTGAAACTCTCCCAAAAGTCGACACCTATATTTAGTAAAGTAGAGTGAATGCCAAACACGTGGCAAAATGCGGAGGACATTATTAAGATATTTATTAGGCATCCTATGATTGGTACAGATGGGGTAAGCTCGCCATGTGCCCAGCATCCGATATCCGTCCTTTTGTTGCAGCTACCCGGGTCTTGGAAATGTAGGTAGGTTATGCACGGACAACATCCCGTCTTTCTCGAGGCTCGAAGCCGATTGCACAGCTGACAAGCGGAATTGACATGCAAGGGTCTAGTAGACATACGGCAAGATATGGTACTTGACCTGCTTCTTGTACTCGACCCAATCATCGCCGTACTTCTTCGCGCACGCAACGTCGTCTCTTCCCTCGCGGTGAATTAGAAGCACAGCAAAGTAGAGCACGTAAAAGTACGTGAAGATGATACCCCAGCCCCGAGCCTGATCCTGTACAACGACCCGACCGTCGAGCATCGTGGCGGCGTGAGCGGTGGCAATCGTGCTACCGGCCGAGAGAATGGTGTAACCCGAGATGCCGGTCGGCAGACTGAAGGGCGACGCTTGCAACCAGTCTCCGAAATAGTTGATGTGACGAGACTTGCCCCACCAGCCTCCAGTGAGCAGTCTCGTGCCACGCTTCGTCTGGATGTAGGACAGGTTGGCGACATTCGGGTCTTCGGGGTTGCTGCGGAAGAGAGACTTCTGTGAGTTGGCAGCTCGGAAGATGTACAGGCCAAGAGCGAATACAGCAGAGGCAGCAGCAACACCAGCCCATCCAAGGTGAACTGGGTAGGTGGAGAGGTAGCGAGCCTGCGTCGAATACAAGAACGGAACCCAAGCGAGGTCGCCGAACGACAACATGTAGCCGAACCCGTCCGTGGTGATATCCATCATCGTCATGATACCAGCCTCTTGGTACTGTCCATCGAGCACATAAAAGGCCTGGAATGCCGAGACGAAGATAATGCTGTCAGAGACAAAGCCATAGTTGCGGTATTGCTTCGCAATGAAGGCCAAATCGATCAAGATCCAGCCGGTCAGACCCTGGCGCATCTCGTTGAAGGTCTTGAGATCGATCTCGCCGAAGAGAGGAAGAGTGATGCGAGGGTTCAATTCACGACCGATATAGAAGTCGTAAATCAGATTTCCAGTGTGGCCACCCGCTGCAAGCTCGCGCATGTCCTTGTTCGGGTAATTCGTGTCAACACCGAAACTCTTGATATAACAGAAGATGGCGAGCACGGTCGAGATGAGGATGTTAGCAGTAAGCAATTGAACGAAGTTGTCCGTGATGTAGGTCCAAACGATGAAGTTGGCGCCATCTCGGTAAGTTCCAATGGCACAGATTAGGAGGTGGACGATGGTGGATGAGAAAGCTAAAGAGAATCAACATAATGCTCCTTGTTCGTGGTCGTGATCGTAGTCTCGGGGTACTAACCGTTCAAACGATATGTCAAGGGACGCTCATGGTGCACCAGCTTGGTACCAAGCACCTCCTGTGCAGGCAGGATTCTCCATAGCAGCAAGCTGAAGAAGTGGTAACCAAGAGTGACACCAGTGACCTCCCAACTGTGAAGGCCGCTAAGACCAGGCCAGTTGATCTCAGACATGAACTTGTTCGCGTTGAATGGTCTCTCTAGAAGAGAGGGGGCAGGGCAGCCAGTCACGTCATTGCAAGCAAATGCAAAGGCGTACAAGAGAACCGGAAGACCAAATACAATTCCCGCCGCACCCAGCCTGAGTCGGTCAACAGATGAAATGGCATCACAGGAGGGGGGTATCTAGCACTTACGGGCCGCCGAATTCATAGTGCCGAGTCGCCATAGCCGAATTCTATGCCTCGGACACGATGAACGGGATCCAATTGCTCGATAAGAGCTACGTTGCCAACAAAAATAAGGGTGTTTTCTGCTCTGTTCAGCGTCCTCTGTCGCCGATGCAATGGCGGAATGATGAGGTTTTGTCCAAATCCACAGGATAGGATGGAAATTCACGTGTTCTGAATGGATTGTTGGGGCGCGTCTCGTACTCGGAACAGACTCTATCCGGAACTCGCAAACGATATGTGGCTTGCATTATGTGGCTTGAACATGGCATCGCCCCACAATTTCCCATCTCAGCCACAGACCCGATCGTCATTGACGCAATGGAACTCCGATGCGAAAGCAACCCATGATTCATCTCATTTTGTCACTCGGAACTCATCACAACCACCATCGTCGGGGTCAAGGATTGTTCACTCATTCAAAACACTATTCACAATGGCCCCGGGCCTCGCATATCGAAATCCGGTCACAACATCCTGATGCTCTCGCGTCTTGTGCTCACATTTTAAAGTCGAGGCCGCGATATCTCAAAATAGATCCATACAGGTTCTCGAGAAAATCTCACAACAAGCCGTTCATGCCCTCATCCTCGATGTTCACAAAAGTTCTCGCCAAGTCGCGACCATACTCACTGCTTATTATCGAGGATGGAATCATGGTCCACAACTAATAAACATACGGTTAATTCACACCACTCGCTCGTGATAGGACCTACCTCGGACTTTGCATCGAGTGAGTCGAGCACTTACAGGCCTGAGAGAGAAGTCTTAACTTTGCATGAGAATCTCAGGTGAAAAATCACCAAAAGTAAACCAATACGTCTGAAAGGGTGAAAATAAGGTGAGAACTTGGACTTTTACATCTGCATACTCGTGTCTATGTGTATATTGCGGGATTCGTAAACGACATGAATACGGGGTGACCACATTGGGAGAAGTCGACATGTTGCTTGCTACATCGCGTTCAATGAAATCTCACAGTCATGATGTTGCGACATCGTAAGCGAAGCTAGAGAAGCCGCTTTTCTCATTACAAATGAGGTTCTTCTCATTCCGATGTTGTCAGCTGGATGGTCACTCAAGTGCCCGAGTGCTATTGGTAATCTCATATCGAGCCAACCATCTCCTACACGTAACATCTTGATCACGAAGATCGGAATCGTAGGTTATCAAGAAAGCTCGGCCTTCATCGAAGATATGCCCAAAGTCGGGTCAGATTGGATGACCGCTCAGCGTCAATTGCATCGATTCACAGATCCAACCCTAACCCCAACACCCATAACACATAACAGCAGAAGGATCGGACAATAAATCACATCATCGATCAACAGGCTCCGGCGCTTTCGCAAAGCCGAGTTTCACGAACCATGTAATCCAACCTTTTCCCATATGTCGCCGCCTCACGGCGTGAAGCTCAATGGCATCGAGCCACGACGACAAACAACAAGATGTGGCGCCAAATAGCTTGCTGCTTCGGACGGAAAACCATGTCCGTTCCCTGGCCGTAGCAGCCGAATCAAGCATCGGAATCCAAGGGGTGCGCCACTACCCGGGGGAGGGTCTGCACGTCGAATTCTTTTGCCAGGGGGGGCGTGAGTGGCGAGAGGCTTGTTTGGAGCGTGTGTCAAATGATGATCCAGATGAGACCCTCGAACGAACGAACGAACGCCTTCGGTCCTGGCCCTGAGCTGAGCCAGGGGCGAGGTGACGAAGAAAGAATTAGAATCACGAACAACCTTCCTGGAAACACGAATTCCGTAATGGGCCTTGATGGAGAAGGTAAGATACCTAGTATTATTCCGAGCCCCTTAATCTATTTTTACGGGGAGCCTCACAATGCAACGTTTCTCGGACACCCCATTAGTTCTTCCGCTGGTATCAGTTTTCAGCACAAGGAGCGCCCATCCCCACAGCTTACCTCCGCGTCCAGATGCGTCTGGAGACCTCCATGTACATTCCATCGATATCAGCCCAGGGCCGTGGTCGAGGGGACAACGAGGCCATGTCTAACGCCCACAGTTTCATATGTCCCCGTGGCATCCGAGGACGGTCTCAGACACATAGGGCGTGCCAATCATGCCCACCGAAGACCATGGCGAAAAACTCCCCGGTATGCAACTAACTGTGCAGAATGACCAGTATCATTTCCAAGCAAGACATGGTGTGAGACCCGGCGCCGGCGCACGGGGGAGAAGGCGAGAAGAGGCTAGAGTGTAGAGTGTCGTTGTACAGGGCAACCACCATATGTCTGATGCTACGTCTTCATTGCGTTTCGTGTCTTTGATGCCCAAGTATGTTGTAGTAGGAAGATGAGTTTTAACATCTCACCCCGATAATGCAATGGCCTTCCGGGCATTCACTCACCTCCCCGGGTGTTAGACGAGGTCTAACCTTACGCCTCTCAAGACTCGCCACAAAGGCGGAAAGACAGATGGCTGCAACCAACAACACAACACGCCCCCTCCCTCCTCCCCACAATGATACATACATACATGCCTACCTCCGTACATACGCCTTGTGTAATGCCCTCGTGCCTGCACCAATCTGTACGCCAGCACACGACTCCGGCTCTGTCTTACGCCAGGTGGCTTGCCGACTCCTGCGCTGTGCCGTCTATGTGGCTAGAGATTAGGCATCTAGCTATCCCGACACGACATTCATCCCATCAATCCTGATCTTCCTACCTAGTCGTAGTAGTGACTCGAATGCTTCATCGAATAGGCCTGTACTGTCGTAATGGGGGTGTGCGAGAGGAGGAGATGAGACGAGAGGAGAGGAGGATGGGATGGCTGTCCATCTCCAAGATTTCCCCAGTCTGCAGGAGCAGCCGATATAAGACAGCTCAACAACGGGGTTCATCGGATGCTACCTCAAAGATCCTCGAATACGACTCTCGAATGTAAGTCAGCAGGTGACGGGCCCCAGTACCAGGGAAGAGAAATAGAGGGATAATGACCCCCCCCCTGGTTCCGGCTGGGTGGGAAGACGCGTAAGTCTTTTTTCCATTCTCTCCCCGGTTACGGATTTTATGGTCATGCGGGAAGATAATGATTATGAGAGAAGAGTCAGAGACGGATGGACAGACAAGACAAGACAAGAGGGAGAGATGACAACAACGTCGAGGGTTGCTTTCCGAAGGAATGGAGGATGCTTATTTTCGTCGTAACCACCCCCCTGGGAGACGTGGCTTGGTCCTTTCTCAGCAATCGGGAAAACGTAAGTCCAACAGGAGCGAATGCGAGAGACGGCAGAGGCGATACGGCAGGGGGAGGGATGACGTGCAAGGTAAGTCGAAAGGTAGTGTAGGTAAGGCATCCAACGAGGAGCCTTTCCTCTCGCCTACGGGTTTATGCGGCTATGTTCCCAAGATCCATGCTGCGATATGGGCATTACTGTATCTCGTGTACGCCCAGCCAGATAGATGGAGAGATAGGTAATCAATCTTAGGATGGAGGTAGGGAGGTAACCAGCAGCAGGATCAGGTACAGGTGATACTACCTACCCGATCAAATGACCCCGGGATTATCAAGAAAGAGCGTGGCGAACAGACGATCGATCGAAATGGTGAAATGGACATGCAGACAAATCACATGAGCGGGATTACTATGGGCAAGGCAAGTGGAAAAAGGGTGAACAGAGTCCTACATAGATTTGGGATGATCTGGTTGGAGCAAATGGAAAAGAAGAGAGTCACCTTCGCGGGTTTTGCCGAATACGGGTCAGGTCGACGGTGGATCAAGGTCACGGAGGTGCAAAAGCCGGGAGTAGCAAACCGGTGCGTGTGCTTTAGATCGATAGATAAAGCCTGCCAGCCTACCTGGTAGGTAGAGTATTCCGTAGGATGGTGTACGGCGATCGAGCGAGTCTACGTCGACACCAGCCCATCCGCGATGGATACGGGAACCAGGTGTGACTGCAGACTGCAACCCATAAAAACAAGGCAAGACACAGGCCGCGGACAGCATGCGTCGGTAATTTCAGGTGAACGCCGAACGGTGGACGGGGAAAGACAGGCAAAGTGGGAATATTATGATTATCGAGAGTCGTGGTTGTTGCTAGGAGACTGAGTGAACACCCGCGGATGTCGGTCGGTCGGTAGGAAGATGGATCAAATGTCTAAGGTGGGCTCTCGTAAAGCCACACCTCTGACAGGGCGAGCAGCAGCAGCAGCAGCCAGCAGGCGACAGCTTTTACGGAGTACGAAAAGGTACCTTCGCCCCCGAAGGAAACGAAGAAATCAGGGTCTGTGGGGCCCCTCTAGTGTCGATCCCGCTTTCTAGAACTTCGCGCTTTTCTATTCTAAGTAACCGGACCCATATTTTCGACCCCACCGCCTCCCGCTAACTGCCCGGCTAACTGCCTACACGTGTTCACTCACATAGTGCACAAAGTACGGTATTTCTCTATGGGGTCTGGTATGAATCTGCAAAGTGCGGGTGTAAGTGGGCACTGTCCTAATCGCTTTTCTTCCTAGCGCAAATAATCGAACTGGCTTGGCTCTCATTCAGAGATTCACTCATAAACAAGCAGGCAACAATAAATCAATCAAAGGCAAAAAAAAAAAAAAACCAGTGGCTGAGCTGCCGTGAGCAATCCAATGAACGTCATCAATTCCAGTCAGTCAGTCAAGTCATTCATGTCCGATGCCGATTTTCACAGTCAGCCAATTGATACGTAGTCTGCCTTTCCTTAAGATCAGCCACCCCCCTCCCCCCCCTGGCCCCGGTAGGTAGCAACCCTGCCCGTCCCGGGTTGCTAGGCAGCCAGATCCCCCAATGAGATGCCGTCTCCGTTGCGAATCCTGGTTGATCGCGCGCGGGTATGATCATGGTTGGGGGAGGGCGGGAGGCAAGCCCCGCGACGACGAAGGACTGGGGCGGGGCTCCAACACCCAGCTTTGACGCATAAGACAAGCCCATCATGGATGTCTAGAACTTCCCGCAGTCGCGATTGCGACGTTGGGGTGACATTCAACCATCCATTTGCGATCGATTGGCAACTTCGTGTATCACGGGCCAAGGGTGTTGTTGATGTATGCCAGTGTTTTTTCTGAGTGGTCATGTCATGTTAGGTAAAGTGAATTATTTCTATTGGTCTTTTCTGTTGTTGTTTTTCTCTCTTGTTGGTTTGTTTATCCACTGATTTTGAATGGTTGATTCGATTCATTCATTTCTCTCTTGTTGTTGGTTTGTTGATTTTCACTGAATCCGATTGATTGAATGGTTATTCGATTCATTCGTTTATTGCTCTCTCCTATTGTCTCTCTGTCTCTCTGTCCCCCCAACCCCATGAAGACGGTCCCTTGTTAAAACAACTGTAATAATAATAGCACAAGATTGAATACAACGAGTTTGCTCGCAAAGAAAACCCTGTGCTTCCCCCTCCCCCGTCTACGTGAAATTGGTATTTGGTATCATCAAACAATGCACGCGCCAAGCTGTAAATCCCAAAAAGCAAACAAAACAAAACCAGAAGTATTAATAACTTGTAATCCAGGCCCAAGTCCCCATCCGAAATGCGTACAACGTTAAACCATCTAGAAGTGAAACAAAAGAAAAGCGATCGCTGTGTGGATCTCCCGTGGTGGTGTTCATGTTTTTTTTGGTTGGTTTTCGTTGTATTATCGTTTCGGTCGTAGGGATCTCGTGCCCTTATTCACAAAGGAAAATGGATATATTAAGAATGATCGTGTTGATTTTAGACGTAAGTCGGGGTCTTGAAGCTCATCCGGTCCTTGAGTCGTTGTCTCAGAGCTTCAACTTCACGGTCTTGCTCTTCGGTCTCCTTTCTGCGCTGCCGCTTCGCCTTCTCCTCATCTAGGCGCACACGTTCTGTAGGAGAGGTACCTGAAGGAACGGAGATGGAGCCGCGTCTGTATCGTGACTTTGTTGAGGGGATTGGTGCTCGGTTTGCGATTGCCTCGTTCTGTCGTGCAATCTCGGATTCCTTCTTGCGTTGCCAGTAGTCGTCGTCGTGGTGGGACTCGGAGGGACGTCGCTGGCGATGCCCCTCATCAACGCTTCCGCGTGATGAGCTCGTCTTGACTGACGAACCCTGTCGACGCCCTTCATCGGCACTGCCATGTGATGAGCTTGCCTTGGATGATGAGCCGTGTCGACGTCCCTCATCGACACTACCGTGTGATGAGCCATGGCGACGTCCCTCATCAACACTACCGTGTGATGAGCCCGACTTGGATGATGAACCGTGTCGGTGGTGGCTCGGGGACCGGCTGTCAATGATCTCGATACTGATTGCAGGGTGACCGTAGGAAGATGTTGGCCGTTCGTGCTTAGAGGGCTCACGGTGGGTGGGTTCATAAACATCATATTTGTCGGGAACAGGGCTGGGTGGCATGCCGTGATGGTGGTGGTGGTGGCTTGGTGGTGTGCGTGACAATGGTGAGCTGCTCAAGTATCCACGGTCCCGGCTTGCTTGTCTGTCGTGTCGCAAGGAGCGTCTGCGACTGATGTCGATTGGCTTATGGTCGCTGACATCTAGCTTGTGGTCTTTGATGTGAATGCTGGAGCGTCGCTTGCTGGAACGTTCGGAGTCGGAAGTGTGGTCTGAATGGTAGGATAGTGGAGGTGTGGGTGGTAGTTGGCCACCATGACCGTAGATGACGGGGCTTCTGGGTTCGGGTCTCTTGTAGCCGGGTGGGTGGCGCAATGATTGAACTCCGTCGCAAGGTAGTCCTGCCCGAATGTTCTTGCAGTCATCGATCTCCGTCCAGGTGCGAGAGTGCCCGTCTGGGCGGACATCGGTGTAAGTGTTGCGGACGCACATTGTGCGGTTGTGTGTTCTATCGTTCCCTCGGGGATGATGCTGATGGCCTGTATAAGCCAGGTCGCGTTCGTGAGCGTTTATAGGAGTAACTCTGGTAAGCGTGCGGTCGTTGGCGTGCTCTTTGTTAGAGATCGAGCTGTTGTTATTGTTGTTGTTGGCGCTGGATGCGGGTATCACGATGTAGTAAGCAGATGAGCTCGACAGGTGAGCTGTGGCTTGTTCAAGTCGACAAGAGTATGAAGAGCAGATCGGAGGTTGATGAGAGTAAGCAGTATTATAAGTTTATATGAGGTGAGGTCGTATCGGTAGGTAGTATATTATGAGATGTTGTTGAAGAGGTTCCTGGGTTGGGCAGGACTGGACATGGAGGGGGGGGCCTGATCCTTTATTAAATATTAGAGACGACGAGGATGTTGTAGTTTTGTACTTTTTTCTTCGCGCAACACAGGAAATATTCTGGGGGGTAGGGGGTGTGGAGGGTGGAGGGTAGGAATGGGGGGCGTGCGCGCCGTAATGTCTGGGACGGGGGGTGTCGGCGCTCAGTTGCCTAGGAGCGGATCCATGAATCACTGGGTGACTGGATGTTGGCCACTGCCCGCAGAACAAAGCTAGCAGGATATAGGAAAGGCGCATTGGATCAGTGGCAGACGCCAAGGTGTCTATCCAATCCCACACGCACACTTACAAGTACGAGTACACACACGCTCCCACACCACAGCCATTGCGGCGGAGCTCCAATCTACCGTACATTAGTAGTTGACTGCCTATGACACTGCACACCAGAGCTACCGCCATGGTCAAGGAGCCTCTAGATACTAGCTAACTACTCGCAGCTAGAAAGGAGTCACGTCATTCGACCCAGTCCGCCACCGTTTAGAACAAAAATAACGGTGATGGTGGATATCTTCATGCTCGGTTCCCGTTGCTGGAGACGTCGACCAGCTTTACGAGGCACACCCACATACTTGTAGTATGTACGAAGTACACTGCAGTATGGTCCTTTTTCGCGAGATCGAGTTGGCGGGTAACCTACGACGCAGTTAGTTAGACTACCAGCACGATGCCCTCTTTGAGGGAAACTATACGACAATCGGAACCCATGACGACCCTGCAACCGCCCACTTCAGGGTCTCCGTGGACATGAAACGAATAGGATCAGGGCGGTCTTTGGGCTGGCCGTGGGCATAAGCTGAGCGAAACACGGACTGAAGCCAAAGATTCCAAAAATTCCAGAAAGACCACATAACAAGCCTCGAAAGCTCAGGAGATAAAAATAAATGTTGCAGCGTATGTACCTGAATGGAGATTCACCCTTCACCATTCACGCTTCACCCCTTCTTCGCTCCTTCACCCCACCGGACAGTCGCGCGCTGTTCCCCATGCACTTACACCACTGGTACGAATCAAGGCACGGCTTACGGATTAATACTGGCTAGTTGGTTGGTTGCCTCGTACATGATGTACGGAGTAGATCCGATGGTCGTGTACAGTCGATCATAATGTAATTCGTAGTGGTATAGCAACGATTGAAACCGATCCCTCCATGAGGATCGATCGGATCAGTCATGGAGGAATGCCTTCTCAGCAATTGCTGCTGGGGAGCAAGACAATCATCGTTCTGGAATTCACCGATTAGATCAGATGGCCACCACAACTCGTGCCTAGCTCCATGCATCTTACAAATACCTACCTAGGCGGCCCGGGATGTCATCCGTGACTACGGATGAGGTAGGTAAAGCAGTTGCCTGCGTTAGTCGTCGTTTAGAGCACGAATCTATCAACCTAGCGTAGCGCGAGTGCAGGCATTCCCGTAGCCCATAGACGCCAGATTACGCCGGTCCAGATCCAGCAAGATACGGAAGAGAGATGCCTACCTAAAACGGTGCTGAGTCACAACTCTTGACTGGCCGATTGGTTGTGTCGTTGACGGGACGAATTAGTTGATAACTTGGGCCAGACTCCAAACCCCGAAGTGGGTAGGTTGGGTAGGCCGTACTGCGTATCGTAGACGGCAGACCCCAAGTGGTCTGAGATCCGACCCGACCCTGGTGGACGAATTCCGAGATTCTCATACGAATACCAATACCGTAGTCTACCGTCGATAGGATAGGATAGGATCCTCGTAAGCACCGAAAAGGCAGACAGGTACTTCGTACTTCGCACAATGTACGAGTAGGCATGCTGCTTGCTGTCTGCTGCTGTCTGCTTGCTGTATGCTGTACAGCGACATTGGACAAATGTACGATCATCGGCATGGGCACACTCAGTGGGAATGGCTTGGCGTGACAGGGTTCGCTGCAGTTCGTAGTGCGAAGACAATGCGGCGAGTTGCGACGAATCCACGGTGTCACTCGTAGTCCAGACAACCACCCGGACAACCAGCAACAGACTAGATTCCGCATGTTTGCATATCGCCATCCTCCGTTAGGCATTCACTTGTCAGTACCTTTTCCGTGCTACCTATACCTACCTACCTAGCCTATGGACCTACCCACTCCAGCCTCCAGCCTCCAGCCTCCAGTCTCCCGTCTCCCGTCTGCAGTCTCCAGTGCCCGTTTAGGCAATGTTGTTCCTGCTTCGCTAGTCAGTCCAATGCCGTTACCGCTTACGCTTACGAGTACACCACAATGGAGATGCGCCGCGAGGTGCTAGTGGAGGAATGTGGAGGGTGCGTGAGTGGGAGGAACGAAATGGTAGGCCGGCTCGTCAGGGCTCTGACCCGTCAACAACACTGCCCCCCGGCCACGACAACGACAATAAGTACCTCCCTAACTAAGTAAGGGTCTTCGAAGAGCCGCAAATTCGCCAGTCGGTGCTGCCACATCTAGCAGGTGGCATGACGAAGTTGGGCGAGCAGACGAACAGCGTCGTGCACTGCTTGCTGTCTGGGTTAGGTCGTTGGGAGCACACAAATCTGAGTTCTGATCACTTTTTCGGGGACTTTGTTGACTGCCTGATTTTCGCTGGGGCCTATGATGGAGACATGCGCTATGCCTTTCGCAGGTGACCCCACATACACTGCTTAACTGTATATTATTGATTCGATCGGGTAATACCCTCTAGTAATGCATTCTTGGCATCAAATATATGCACATAGTCAATGTATCTCTCTTTACGGGTCCCTATTGAACGAGTCAGGCGCCTTCTCGGAACTCTCTTGGGAGTCATTTCTGCCTGTTCGAATTCCGAACCCACCAGAGTCTCGTAGGACCTCGCAGATTCATCGTCACCTCCCTAATGGAGATACGGCACTCATTGCCATTCACCCACGCCCTTGTTGACGATGACACCGGCATCTTGTTTACATATTCGTACTTGATTGTCGTCGGGTGACGCAAATCCCCGCATGCAAATCTGCCACCGTCTGATTGCCTGGTAATTCTGTGCTTCCCTGTGGAGATCAGTTGCCCTGGATGCCCTCAGCTTCAGTCGGTCTCAGACAATCTCAAGCCCGATCATGTTTGATTTAGCCGTGTTCCTGTGCCTCCAGCGCTGACGACATCTGTACTCCGTGCCGTAGCACGGCCAGCCTCCCTTGAGAACCAAGGGTCCTGTCATTGAGTCACAGCTCATTTCTGCGCCGAATGACTGTTCATAGGGGTCTCGTGTGGCTGTTGACAAGGCGTCGATGTCGGCGATCCCTGTCGGAGGCTTGATGCGATGACGACATTCGCCTCCAGATGCTGAACAAGCGACATGGGTGTGGCTAGGTCGCGTGTTTGCCGCGAGCGTTGGAGCAAAGAGGCTTTGCACCCTCGAAGGATCCCCCCCTGGCCGCAATCGCGGTCTTACCCAGCGCCTATGCACTCGATCTCTTAAGCACCCATGCTCCGGGAGGGAGCCGACGCTATCTTCGCAACCTCCCTGCGCTACGCATGCAGAATAATCATAGCGATTCCATCCAGGAGTCATTGCCTGGCGACTTATTACACTACTTTGTCACCTGTTCGCTGTTTGCAGTGACGATATTGAGAAAGCCAGGAACTCCGCCAGCATAAAGTGGAGATACGGATTGTTGCAATTCAGCCCTATGCTCGGCATCATGACTGGCTCGAAATCCCTCGAATCAATGCCTAATGTACGAAGTGATAATGTCCAACAACCGTTTTGGGACATCCAGTACTATGTATGCCAATCGCCTTCTGGGCGCCAAATGCCTTTGGCCCTACGCCAATAGGTGAATATGGTGCATAGTACAATGTACCTTGGCAGATGATGTTCTGCATGGATGCTAAGCATGTTGTTTGCCAACAACGATCCCACACGTTTTCGACCGTCTGTCCTGCGATTTGCAAGACCCTGGCGTTGGTTTCAGACGCTGCCATGAGCTGGCCAGAATGTGGCCAGTCGTCATTTCGGCGACTAGCTTCGACGGGCGAGTACTAAACATAGGTGTTCCGTATACTGTCCAGGTTCCTATTATGTTATCCAGAAGATCTACCTATTTCTGATGGCGCCGTTACATCGTGAGCTGACGGATTGTAGTAGTCTCCCCTCGTCGACGGCGACTACACTCAAACGACCCTATAACACGATGCCAGCACTCCTGTTGTACAGCATCGTAAGCCGCATGTCTCAAATGGCAAATTACTGTCTTCCTTCCCTCGTCTCTCTTACGCGTCATCCACTCGGCAGAAATTTAGACTCCTACATGCCTCCTCGTGCAGCGGTCCTCCCATGTTCGCCGATTCTGGCTAGGACGGTCATACAACTTCGGTCAATTGCTACTCGACCCAGTAGGTATTACTTCACAGCAATGGAATACCGCGGCTCGGGCTTGTCTGCCCTGTACACCCGTTCACGGTTAAGAACGGTGAATGATGAGGCTACACCCTATGCCACCTGCGGTTCACATCCGGAAAGCAGCCTCCCGAGTCTAGGGGTCCGGGAACCGACATCTCAATACGTTTGTCCTATGCTATGGGTAACCGAGTTAGCCTTGCCGCATTTGCTTGGCGGAGAACTCGGTATGTCTTCGCAAGCTGTCCCTTCTCTATCTTCCATGAACGACGATCGTGTCCTTCCATTTCCGGGGTTTCAAGACATGACATGGGTCGGCAAGCGACTTACGCCCAGTTCGAATTGCCACTTTTTTGCTAACATTGGCATGTGTAATGATCACATCACGATCACGGTTCATTGATAGTGTCCTCGTGGCAGCATGTATTGTCAACATCTTGGTGTTCTCCCTTCGCAACTTTTACCCAATCAACCATTTCAGCCTGATGGGATTCGAGCCTGAAGATTAAGCGAAGTCAAGGATCCTGCACTGAATGATGAAATCGGCTGTCACAACTACGACCAATCATGTCCAGACGGACTGTCCGTGGTGAGTATTTGCTGTTCCCGGAGTGTCAACTAAACTAGCATGCTTACAGCCTCAATGTTACCGTTCCAATACGAATGAACGCGCGTTGCAACGGGGCAACCAGTTCCAAGTACAGTGGCAACGGTTTTCCGTACCGGCGATTTGCACATGCCGGGAAAGTTGCATTTTGTGTGATCGAGCCTCTCCATGAACTTGGGGGCCACCGCATGATGCCAGCACATCTACGTCTTCCTGGTATGATAGTGTTGCATTTGAGGAGTTTGACGGATTTTCCCGACTCCATGAGAACCGGAGATCTCCTGACTAGATCACCTGATTGCCTCTGTCTGCCTTTCAGGCTTCAAAGTCCTAGTCTTCATAGGACTCTTGGGTTCATACGATCCATTGTCTGGATATACCGATCTAGACACCAGGAACAAGCTATTACTCTCGTTCCATACGCCTTCAGTTCCAACAAACCCTTTCGAGAAGGGGCTGGCTCACACTATCGATGCTTTAAGCCTTCAGTATGGACTGCCTCACATCTCACTAGGTATGGTGCCATCGAGAGCAACCTTAAGAACAACAGCATGGTTGGGATCGATCGTCCCTAGCTGCAGAACCTCGCTTGTAAAGTTCCCTGGGAGTCTGCATACACTTTATCTCATCATCACTTTTCCACGTTACATTTCTTTCAAGCTAAAAATGTGACAGCTCCAGTGGAGTGTGAGAGTCTCATTTTCCCCACGACAACACCTTGAACGAAACCTGAGACAAAGCTTGAGTTATGGCATCGGTTAATAGCCGGGTAGCCAACGTCTTACTGAACAGCCATGCCAAGTAAATGGTCCGCTGCCCTTACCATTCTGTGGACATGGCAGTTTACACGACTCCAATGAGGTGCAAGTCACGGGCTCATGCCTCAGTCCAGGTCCTATGATTGAGTTGTTGACTGTCTGCAAATCTTGATATCCATTCATTATTCCTATCCGTCCCAACGCCTCACTCAATAAACGAAAGACAAGTCTATCTTTCAGGCACGAACCCACCCATGGATCACCTGCCAATGCTCTATGCGCTTGTATGCGCGTTTCCACCGTTGTCACCATCATTGCCTCATGCCCTTGTACGGCTCTCTTACGACTATTTCGTTTTCCCATATCTACCATCTCACAATACATATGGTGTAAGTATGCCCATGGGAGATATACCAGATCGTTACTATGGCCCCTGATATCACGACTGGCGCATAACCGCAAGAACCCCAGGCCGCGATAACCGCCATCTATAGTTGTATTTGTATGGCTGGTGATACCGATTTGACGGTGATGTTACCTTTATTCCCTGGATCTCTTTGCTACATCTCTCGAATCCCGCCATCTTGTTCTTTCTTCCCCATTATCAATCGATCGTCATGACATGACGAGTCATCTCAACGGCCTTCCCGCCACGGTGCGCCACAGCTTACGTGCGCCAAGCCCGCGATGTTCGCTACCATGAGATCGTCCTCTCATGGGTGACGGCACGGTCATAGCCATCATATGAACGGGGCGCTTGACTAGATAGATCACTATCAATTCATGACCTACATACATACGTCGAAACAGCGATTTAGGACTCAATCGATTGGTTCAGGAAATTCTTTTACTTAATAGTGACATCTCATATCTCAACGCAAAAATCTAGGCACCGATTCCGAACCGAGTCGAGCGTTCTGTAGTTCCCATAATCCGTACGATTATGTAGGTACTTGCTGTTATCGGAATATGGATTGAGGAGATAACGGTTTGCGGACTTTCCTTCGAGTCCGTCATGGCGCCTAACTCCGGTACGGGTGCGGACTAGTCCGCATAGGATCCGTGGATTGGGTCTTCCACTCGTAGGAGATAGTTCAACACATATTCCGTAGATGACAATGTTCGGTGTTATCTAGATGACGGGAATCTTCACGGCCGCAACGGAAACGTCTTTCCCTAATTCCGCAGAAGATGGTTGTGTATATAAGTCGTACGGATTCACATCAAAGTGAAAATGATACCTAGATCAAATCAATAGCACACCTCAGTAAAGCATCACGATATATTCATCCGCCTAGCAAAAAAAAGAGAAGAAAGAAAGAAAATGGCCAAAACAATCGTCCTCGTCACCGGTCCGTCCCATGTCTCCCTTTCCCCCTTAACCCCAAACTAACAACAACCACAGGCGCAAACCGCGGCATCGGTCTCGGCATCATCCAAGCCCTGCTCGAATCCAACTCCCCATACCACATCTACCTCTGCAGTCGGGACCTCGAAAAGGGCGCCGCCATAACCAGCACCCTGGCCCCTCAACACGGCAACACCGTCTCCCCCCTCCAACTAGACATCACATCCCCTTCCTCCGTGACCGCGGCCGCAGCCCAAGTAAAAGCCGAACACGGCCGCATTGACGTCCTCATCAACAACGCCGGCGCAAACTTCACCGATAAGGACGAGATATCCACCATGGCACCCCTGTACGAAATCAACGTCATCGGCCCCGCGCGGTTGGTGGCGATGTTCAAGCCTTTACTCCTTACCCCTGCGGAAGGCGTGACGAAACGCATCATCAATGTCTCGAGTAACATGGGTTCCGTCGCGTGCCGTCTCGACCCGACGTATCCGACGTACACGCAGGAATACACGCCGTATCGGTGCACGAAGGCTGCGCTCGATATGCTGACGGCGTGTCAGACGTATGAGTTTCGGGATACGGATGTCAGGGTGCATGTGTATGATCCCGGTTGGGCTGCGACGGAGTTGGGCGGTGGTGATCCCCGGTTAATGAGGGAGTGGGGGGCGATTGAGCCGTTGGCTTCGGGTATGGGTTGTCGGGATGTGGTCGAGGGGAAGAGGGATGGGGAGAGGGGGGTTATGGTTAGTGTTCATGGGGGTTCGATTCCGTGGTAGTTCTGGTGGAGATTGTTTAACGGTATCTTGATTGTATGAATGTTGTTAGTAGTATGAATCGACTGAAACATAAATAACTTGCAAGCGAGGTTCATTTCATGAACTGGGTATAGGTACACAGGGACATCTCATCGTGATCCCCCACCAAAGATACCTCCAGCTCTGTAGACTTCTACGAGCGTATCTCATCGACAAATACCAACAGAGTATCCCCCATCTCAGCTCGACACAGAATCACCTGGATAGATCTGGTCGTACTCTGCTCATCGCTGGTGATCGTCTCAAGTTACATCATTGCTTCTAGACCTCATGCCTAACTCATTCGCCGCCAAACACCGCCACAGGCCAGCCCGCGAGCAACGATTCTCATCATCTCAACATTAACCCGATGATGTGCTTGACGCATCGGGTAAAGCAGCCCTATGTGATTGATCGGTTGGTGTCTAAACCTCCTCACTAGCGACCGCCTCGTATTCTCCTCGTCTCCGTCCACTCATTCCTAGCCGCATCGCAGCCGGGCTCTCATAAATATTCGTGTAATTAATCTGTTCTCCGCCAAACATGGCCTGGCCAGTCTCTCTGCGTCCGAACAATGGTGCCGGATCACACCAGAAATCATTGCAGTTCTGTACGGCTCCTCTGCTGTATGGGTTCCGTTTCGTTGTCTTCTTTCCAGTAGCGGTCTCGATGAAGTTATCAACACCAAGTAATCGACTCCATTGCTGGAAGTAGCCACGGTGCTTATGTCCATGATGTCCCTTAAGTGCACCGTTCGCGGACGGAGGTGCCACGGCAGATGGATGGTTGGGATCCAGTGGCGCTCCAGTGCTTGTGAAAGCCGAGCGGAAGGCGTTGCTACCATCCTGAACACCAAACCGATTCTCATAAGTCGTCAAGGCTTGGGCAACTTGGACAAACTGCACGAAAATGAGCATACCAACCCATGTCAACTGCAAATTCGCCCAGATTCCAAGTAGTACCATGTACGGATCCGCATTGACGATTCGACAGAATGACTCGGACAGTACAAGGCATTCGGGCGATCCATCGTTTTTGATTTCTGTAAAGTAGTAGTACAACAGCCAGTCGAGAGTGAGAACGCAAGCAATCAGGCTTAGCAAGTAGACAAAAAAGTGGCGATGGTTATTGGCGCCAACACAATTGTTGACCCAAGGACAGTGGCTAATAGACTGTTAATAGAGGGCATCGACAACCAGGTTCGTACGGGACTTACTGATCGTGCTTGGCAACACAACGCTGACAACGCCGACAATGTTTACTTCGGAGGGGCGTGCGAATCATGCAAGTGACGCAGAAGTTCGATTCATCATACTTCCACAAACGCAATAATTCGTCGATGACGGCCTTTTGTTCCGCAATGCCATTGAGCTTAGGGACGAAACCTGGATCGTAGATCATGGATGCTCCATAGAAATGCACAGTGAATCCGTAGGTCACTAAGAAAAGAAGATTGATGAGGGGATGGCTGGGGTAAGTCGCTTGCTTCATGTTAGTGACTTGGTTAAGGACATTGGATGCGAGATAGGCTCATACCAGGTGCTGCTACGATCAGCCATTGAATGCCCGCAAGGACTAAAGATCCAGTGAAGATTCCTGCAAGCCATGGCTATTGAACACAAGTTAGAATAAATCGACTCTGGGTAAAGCAGGGATCGAAGCTCACCGTCTTGTGAAGAGGTCGCATATCATGGGGCGCATAGTCCAGGACTTGGTTCGTAACCCATTGGAATCCGAAAAAGACGAACAACGCGACGAAGACGGACAGGAAGATTGGTAAGGTTGACAGAGCCATTAGCTCAGTCCAGATCATCAGTGTTGGCACCGTGAACAGGAACTTGTTCGTGAAAGCTCGCTTGTCTTTGAGGAAATAAGATGAGCCCGGCCACCAGGGTACGACGGCATGTCCGTCCTCGTCGTACCCGCACTCTCTCAACGCGTTATGCCAAGAGTTGGTGGTGTTCAACTCCCGTGCGACTATCGCTGGAGTTTTGCCTGTATTCGTCTTGGCGAAGCGATCCGCGCCGTACTCCAATAAGTTCAGAATGCATGGCACGGAGCCCTTGACCAGCGCCCAGTGCAACGCTCTGAATCCCTGCTCGTCGGTCGTGTGCACGCTCGCGCCCCATCGGAGAAATAGATCGACGCACTGCGGATATCCTTTATACGCAGCCCACATCAAGCTCGTGTAGCCTAAAGAGTCGGCTACATCGACGGGGATGCCTTGGTGCAATAGCAAGGTGACCAACAACACATTTCCACTGAAAGTCGCAATGTGTAGTGTGTTGTAGCCCTGGACATCGGTAATAAGAGGGTCGGCGCCACGTTGAAGGAGCAGGTCTACGGTGTAGTAGTGAGCGCATCCAGCAGCCCATTGAAGCGGCGTTGCAACAGATTGGCCTCCTTTTCTGTTGATATCGGCGCCCTTGTCGATCAGGAACTTGCACATGGCATACTGGTTATTAATGGCAGCCCACTGGACAAGGAGAGTCAGCAAGAATGACCAAGGTGTGGAAGTATTATACGGAATCTAAGATGGCGCATACGTGGAGAGGAGTTATGCCTTCATCGTCTGTGTAAGTAGCATCATACTCTGAAGACTCAAACAACTTCTCCATGCCCGGGATGTCACCCGTTCGGGCGAGCGCCATGATATCGGGTGTGTTCGGGTTCGCAGCGGCGGACGGACTTGGGGTCGCATCGTTTCCGGGAATGTCGCCCATTTCCAAGTCCTCCGAGTTGAGCTTCGGGATAACAGCGCTGCTCTTGGCAGCCGGTTGTCGAGGAGCTAGGCCAGCGGCCGCGCCGCCTAATAAGGCGCCTGGTGTCATGGCGCTTTCGTGCGTGGCAGTTGAGGAGCGTAGGTGAGGGTGAGACGGGTCAGATTAGAAGAGAGGTTGTACGGATTACGTCGTGAGGTTCTAAGCGGGAGGTCGATGAACATATCGTGTTCAGATGCGAATCATTACGGCCAGATCGGTGCGGAATCCCTTGTATACTTGTATAAGAAAGCCAATGTTACGATGGGTAATCGGTAATAATATGTGCAGTGAGGCAGCGAGGCAGTGCGTGTCGCGTGGGTATAAGCACAGACGAGATGGGGTGGTTTACACGGGCTGACGGGAGGGTCCGCAGTACGTGGCGCCGACGAGACGATGGGCAGATGCCGCGGGAAAAACAAACAAACAAATACAAGGGCCTTCAAAGAACCGATCTAGAAAGACGCCAGATGCGTGAATGGGCGAGGGAATCACAAGAGAAGGAGTACGGAGTACGGAATACAATAAGCAGCCCGAGTCGAAGGACTTCGAGGTTGGTAGTGGTAATGGGCAGGGAATAGGCAGCATCTAATAGTGCGAGGTATCCCGAAGTACATGCAGACACCGGTTGGTAGCGACTTCCAGGTTGGTTGGCTGCGGGCACACATCAGACTTGCGCGTAAATTAGTTGGGCAGGCAGGCGGCAGGCCCACCGGTGCCTTCCTCGTTAGTGAAGCCTAGCGCGTGTGTACCTCCTCAGTACCAGCAGCGAGTCCCGCTAACTGCCTGCGTTCGTTTCCTTAGCGTTTCCGTAGGTACACGTGTAATCGGTATCGTCACATGACGAACTCCACACGGGAATCTACTGTGTCTCACCACCGCAGAGGACGGTGTTGCACAGTGCTTCAAAGATTGGGGGAAGTCTGCACAACATTTTTATGCAGAAGTACATAGTACCTCAGGTCTCGCGCGAACATTCCATGAAAACCCAACGGGCGCTGAGCGGGATCTCCATTTTAATTCAACCACGTCACGTCACTTTCGATCAAAATCATCTTACACTGGTCTATCACCTACATACAGACCACATCGCTTCCTACCGTGGGTAGGCGCTCCATCTACTGCACGCAGGACGCCCAAAGGGACGGGTAACGCATGAGAGGCACGCAAATTGCTGTTGTATTAGACAATTGAGCAAAGGGAAAAAAAAAAAAGAAAATAACACAGGGCGTGTCAATCCTGTCATGCAAAGCGTCAATCTGTCCACTCTGTCCAGATAGCTGAGCTCCGCGGCGACCGAAGATCTTTCCATCTCAACAACGCACGCACGCACGGCCAGAAAAAAATGTCGTCCATCCCGCAGATGCAGCTCGAGGACCTACGATGGGTCATCGACGACCTAAAATGGGTCCTCGAATACCTCCTGAGTCCCTCGAAGCCCGTCATCATCTACGGGCTGCTCATCGTCTTCTTCGTGCCCATCATCATCCACTTCCTAGTCACGCGCACAACGCCCTACACGAACCTCCCCACCATCCTGCTCGCTGGACCCTCGGGAGCCGGCAAGACCGCCCTCCTCACCCTCCTCGAGCGCGGCGACAAGTCCGTCGAAACGCACACGTCGCAGATCCCCCACGCCATCGAGCTCACCGTGTCCTCTGACCCAGGCGCCTCGACCTTCCGTGAAGCCGCGCCCGACGACGCGCCCGGCTCGCACAAGAAATTCCTCCTCATCGATACGCCCGGCCATGGAAAGCTACGGGGCGCCGCAATGGCGCAGCTGAGCAAGGGCGGCAAGGGGAATCAGACGACAGCCTTTGGCGACGCCTCCATGTTGCAAGGTGTCATGTTCGTGGTCGATTCCGCGACGTTGGACGAATTTCTCGCGGATGCCGCCGCGTACCTTCACGATATTCTTCTCGCGCTGCAGAAGCGTGCAAGCTCGGGAAAGTCCTCGCGACCTCCGAATCCCATTAATATCCTTGTTGCTGCGAATAAGTTGGATCTGTTCACCGCGTTGCCTGCCTCATTGGTGCGCAACAATCTGGAAGCCGAGCTCGGACGGATACGGCAGTCCCGTAGTATCGGACTGTTGGACTCGGGCGTTGGCGTCGATGAGATTGGGTCCGAAGAGCAGGACAATTGGTTGGGCGAGTACGGGTCGGAGAAATTCCATTTTGACCAGATGAGAGAATTTGATATCGAAGTCGATGTTGTTGGTGGCAGTGTTTCGGAGGGCAACGTCGATAAGTGGTGGGAATGGATCTCGAGCCGTATTTGAGATGATTTGACGAGGTTTCCGTTTGCATGATATATCTTTAATAAACAGCTACCCAGCGCATTGATACCTTCGAACGACAATCATATTTCTGTGTGAACGAGGATTCTTCGTGATCTGGTTATATTACTACTGATACGAATAAGACAATGTCACGGCCACAGTTCGTTGAAATATTTACTTGAATTATGTGTATATTCGAGTATGCGACGATGAAATCGATCTCTACATGCAGAGGTTGAGCCTGCATGCAGCCATGGGTCTATCAGCCTCTCTAGGACCGCCAGTTGATGCATCCGAACCCTATGACCCGTATACAAAAAATTTGATACATAACAAATATGCGTACCGCTGCCCATTGTCAACGCCGAGTCTTGAACGCCCAACCATATTCTTCAACCGACAAAAACAACCAGCCGTGGAACTTCATGAATAAAAATGCGAAAGAAAAAGTGATCAAGAAGCTAATAAGCCGAAATGACAGGCACATTTACGGCTTCTGCTTGATCATCCAAGTGAGAAGATCGACCTTCGTGACAACCGCAATGGGCTTGCTCAGAGTGTTGCCCTCACCGGGTTCCGTAACAACGGCAGCACTGTTCCATTCGAAGAAGTTGCCGAGCTCAGTAAGAGGGGTGTCGAGTGTGATCTCAACGAACTTGCGTCTCTTGGCGCCCTTGCCTTCGCGAGGATCCGTAACCACCTCGTCCATCTTGCTGAAGTTGAACATGACCTCGCTGACGGGGCTCTCGCCGGTAGCACGGCCTCGCGAGATATAGCTCAGGAGGTTACCGAGGGTGACGAGACCCACGAGCTTTCCGCCGGGACCAGCGAGAACGGGGAGCTGGTCGAAGCCACGGTCTCTCATTGTCTCAATGGCTTCAGAGCAAGCGGTCGACGAGAGAACTGATGTAACGGGCTTCAGGCGCAAAGAATGAATAGTTGCGCCGGCGTAGCGTTCGTCGGTCTTCTTCGGAACGGGGGCCTTCTCGGCAGCAGGAGTCTTGATCTCGGCGTCGGCCACCGACAAGAGATCATTGGCAGCAAGCCAATCGTCATCGGCGAACTTGCTGAGGTAGCTGCGAATGCTGTCGGGGAGGATAACGACGACAACGTCATCCTTGCCAAGGTTCAGATCCTTGACCGCCTTTACCATGGCGGCCATGGCACTTCCCGAGCTTCCACCAACTAGCAGACCTTCCTCAGCAATGAGTCTGCGGGCGAGCTGAAAAGATTCTTTGTCCTCCGTCTTATACCACTTGTTGATTATTTGTCTGTTCAAGACTTCAGGGATGAAGTCGTAACCGATACCCTCAACCTTGTAGGGCTGATCCCGGTGCTCGTCGTTCAGGGATTCAGGCAGCGCGAGGATACTGCCGTGAGGATCCGCAGCTACGACCTTGATGTCCTTGTTGTGTTTGCGCAGACCATTGGCCAAACCTGTGATGGTACCACCGGTACCAGCACCAGCAACAATGCAGGTGATTTTACCGCTGGTCTGAGCCCAAATCTCCTCAGCGGTGCCGAACTCGTGGGCAAGCGGGTTGTTCTCGTTCGAGTATTGGTCGAGAATGTGAGCGTTGGGAAGCTCTTTTACGAGGCGACGGGCGACACCGATGTGACTCTCAGGGGCATCCCAGGCGGCCTGGGTGGGGGTACGGATGATAGTAGCACCCAGAGCTTTGAGAACGGAGACCTTCTCGGCGGACATCTTCTCGGGAAGAGTGATGATCGTCTTGTATCCCTTCACAGCACCAACAAGAGCCAAACCAATACCAGTGTTGCCGCTCGTAGGCTCGATCAGGGTGTCACCGGGCTTGATGCGTCCGGTACGTTCAGCTTCTTCGATCATGCGGAGGGCGATTCGGTCCTTCACACTGCCGCCGGCGCTGAAGAGTTCGACTTTGGCGTAGACTTGACATTCTATGCCGAGAGACTGGGGGATCTTGTTGAGGCGGACAAGGGGCGTGTTTCCAATGAGCTCGAGTGATGAGAAGGCGGTGGAAGGGCTGGGGAGAACATGAGGGAGAGTGCCCTCGCTCAAAGCCGAGGCGCCGTTTGTAGAAACCATTATTAATGCTTCGTTTGGCTGATGATACTATTCCGATGGTGTTGAGATGACAAGAAAAAGTGACTCTACGTACTCGTGCCAGATCCAAATTTATATGATCTTGCCACTGCCAACCAGATTTGACATGAGAATAGATAAGAAGGAGCAAACCTCGTAGAAAAGTTTACACACCTACCTCTTTGGCTTCCCTGCTGTATCCGCTGGAGGCCGCTGGTATGCGACGCCATCAGGTTGGCATTAGGTCACCGGCAGAGGCCGTGGGCTGCTGGCAGTGGATCCGCGGTATAAATAGCCGCGGTAAACTGTTGGATTAAACAAGTTGCTAGGCCATAACGCCAGCAAGCACTGCCTCCCTTAAGTAGCTTCACGGCTAATTCGCCCCCTTTTATACGAATGAGTGAGCTGGATGGCCAAACAGTAGAATGGCCGGATGCCACACTAAAACATCACGTACGTCAGCGGGGCCATGAGAATCAGCTCGACCCGCAAGGGTCCACTCGATTTTCTTCAGGACTGCCCGGGTTGTCGTCAATCCGCAATGTTGTCACGCAATATTTCCGTGATCACAAAATGCATCCGTATGAAGTTCCTGTCCAGATTAATAGGATCACATTTTGAGCATTTCGTTTTATCACCAAGTCAACAGAAGTGTCCAAAAATAACAACAGGCATGTCGAATCCGTTACAACGACAGCAAGGAATCCTTCTCCTTGAAATCACGGGTGAATATGTTACTTCGCCTATTGCTGTGAATGATCATACATGAGAGCTCTTGCAGCACACTCACAATGACTACTATTGTGCCAGCAATGGACCAAGCGAATTACAATGTGTTGACATCTCCTGAATGCGGTTTCTACTTCATTCCTTAGATCGGTAAGTATACGGACAATGTACAGTTTCCAACGTATCATGCTCTCAGTGCCATATTCAGCATGGCCGGAATGAAGCATCGAAGCTCTTTATCTGGGTACTTCCAAATGCGGTATTCTCACGAGGACCATTGTCAACGACAACTTTTTGTTATAGCTGGCATCAACCAGCTATCACAAGATTCAAAAACTACCCTCTTGTGAATGAATATTGGACCCGAATGCCGCCAAAATGGCTGATAATAATGCCCCGAGAGATGCTGGAATCCCCGACCCGGATGAAGTTGAACACGCTGAAGACGACGACAATGAAGATGACGAAGATGACGACCCACAACCACCTGAGCTCCTGGCTGAATATCTAAACAAGTGGCGCTACTGGTATAATCTCATCGTTCATCGCGGAGAAGACGTCTTGCCTCACCGGCCACCCCCGTACACCCAAGATTATGTGACGAATGAGGTCCGGCCGGCCCCTTTTCCACTAAGTACAGGAGATACCGGGCTTTGCGGTTTAGTTCTCGCAATCGTCATCACTACCCATACCTGTATCGACAACGACTGGTTGAATGGCGGCGCCAGTCCTCCCGTGCAATGGGCAGGACGTGTCATCGCCCGAGTTCTCCTGACCGTAGGAGCGGCAGTCCTGAGCACCCTCAGTTTTGAAATAGGGGGGAGTTTCTTGGGAAAAGTATTCCACAACTTCACGACTTTTATAGAAGACTGGGTTTCGCGACATCTGATTAAGCGTTTTCGCTGGGGCGAGGTTGACGCGAATGGCGAACCGATGCGGAACGAGGACGGTGGTTTCATTTGGCTCCAGGACATTACAAACCGTCGAGAAGCGATCCGTAAATCTCTCCAGGCGATCCTCATCGTAGTTGTCGACTACCTTTTTATCTTCCTTTTTGAATCGGGGAATCGGTTACTGCAGCTTTTCGTGGATCGGATCCTCGGGCCTGTCCTATACTTCCTCTTTGCAGTACCTGTGGATTTCATTCCCAAGCTCCTCACCTGGTTAGTCCTGCCAACGCCAGGCTTGGATGATATCAAGGGCGCAAGAACACTATGGTTCGAGTACGGTGTGCCAATCGTCATTCAGCTCCAAGTCATGGTACTCCTCCTGCTTCTCAGAATTCTTTACTTGGCGAAGTCCGAGAGGTTGGGGTTGCAAGGTTGGCGGACCACGGATCCGAAGATGACTTTAGTCTGGCAACTCATCCGAGCGACGGCGATGCACCTCATAGCTTATACAACCTACCAGCTGGTTTGCGATATCATAACGGCACTGAAGCCAGTCTTGCCAGAAGGAAAAGGATATATCGCCCTCGTAGACGGTCCCCTGGTCCCTTTCCTTGCGAGAATAATCCCAGAAGGACGGATCTTTGCTGCGGCACTTTTGTTCGGATTCCATTGGCTCTTTAGAATCATAAGCATGATTGGCGTTCGCCTTGCTCGACCTCTGTGGATGCCGTATATTCTGTGGCAAACGCGGTTCTCGAAAGACGGGGCAAGCATGAGTTGGCCCCTGTTCGTCGAGTCGCTGGAAAAAGATATGACCGTACTCGATCCCTCGAAGAGGGTCCTTTCTCGGGTGGCGATGACGGCGCTCTTTGGCCTCCGGAGCTCGTGGCCGGCTAGGTTCCGGCTGAGCGGTGTTGTGGAGGACAACTAGGGACGAAGATTCGATTATGTCGATAGATAAGGGGGATAATATGATGCGTCCATATATTCCAATAGGATCAACATTTTAGCCTAACTCCGTGCTGAACTTGAAACTTCTGTAGATATTCTATATGAGTCCATTCAGGCCCACCAGGAATATGATGCCTAGTCCGTTCCCGCTTTCCAACTTTTGCGCTTGTAGTATTATGAGAATATAGATGAGGGATGGAGTCTTGACAGTGCAAGTAAATAAAAAGAGACCGCGCTGTTTGCCTTCCCAGCAAATGTGTTGATATGTCCTGAAAATGCATCACAATATGCTTATCCCCTAACTCCGCTGCCAGAGGGAACGCGCTTGAACCAGACATAAAAGTAGAAACTGAAATCGAAGGATACCTGATGCAATCTAGGTATTCGAATGCGCGAGGTAATCCCGTACAGCCTCTATCAGACCTGGGAGACTCTTCCCTTGCCCGGGCTTGTGCGTTGAGACGATGAGGGTCGTGATAGCTATCAGGATAGTCAAGGGCAGCGACGTGGCGAAGTAGACCATGTAGCCGTACATCGTGATGTCCCTTGGATCAGGCTGTATCGAAAGGATACCAGCGATCAGACTGAGAGGGATGAAGATGGTCGCTAACCACGTGAGACGACCGATGTTGCGGTTGTCCTGTAAACTACGCTGCGAGTTGTCGATCGATATGATAGCCGTCACGACAGAGGTGAGCTGGTCGATGCGACGCTGGTATTCTTCCAGCTGGGACTGCACCTGTAGAAAATCCCGTTTATAGTTCCCGAACTCGAAAGGGAGTTCCTCGAGCCGAGGGGAGAACTGGTCAACGTGTAGGATCGTCTCAGCGACCATCTCGCGGTATAGGGGCACGAGTCGTCTCCACATGTGTAGTTTTTGCAGCATATCGTTGACGCCTTCTTTACCGAGCCGGAAGAACTCCGGCTTGATGATCTCCCAGTCGAGTTGGTTCACTCTCGTTTTGATGTAATCCGCCATGGTGAGCCACTCAGACCCAACGAGGTGCAGCAGGACCTGCATTGGCGAACGCAGCTTCGAGTCGGGCCTACATAAAGTCGGGCCCGATGTAACCTGTTGAGCAGAGAATACAAAGTCCTCGAAGATGTTATCTTGCTGTGGGGGTGTCTGGATGGGCTTGTCATCGTAACTGGGCGTTGGCACCAACGTGCGGCGGCCACGCCAGAGCGGAACCCCTCGAGTCACAGTTGGATCCAGCAGCAGTATGCCTATGGCATATTTAGAGAGGCCATGTTGTAAACATACGAGTGGAAGACTCACCATGATGGGGTCGAGAGTTTCCTGGCTGTAGCCAAAATGTTGCTCTCGACCTCGTGAGCCCCATGACAGCTTTGGGGTTGTCCCATACTGACTTGTTGCTCAGGTCATTATCCACGCGCCTCCAGATATTGAAATTGTCTGCCTCCTCACAAGCTTTCTTAAAGCTTGACTGGACGTCCTTATTGGAGTCGAAATATCGAGCAGTGACGTATCTCAGCTGTGTCCAGTTCCGATTCTCTCGCATAGAATCGAGCATTGGGGGGTCCCTCCACCGGTCGCGGACATTATACCATGCGTAGTCCACGATGTGTGCTCTAAAGAAGTCTGGCTCGATCTTGACTAGAGAAGAACATAATCAGCCAAGAGTTGTGTAAACGTCGTGGTGGGTTTACGAAGGGTTGCCGAATGAACCGTTCTCGCAAGGTAGACGATTACTTCCTAGGTAACTTACACCTATGGCCTAACAACTCGATAACGTCTCTTGAGAGGTCTTCCACGACATACAGCCTAAAGCTGAAACTTTGGGTTGTAACATCGCTACCCAAAACTTCTTTCAAGGAGCTGGTCGTGGTGATATCCTTCTTCTTGATCGCATCATTATCGTAATAATCCAGAACGCGGATGTTCGTTCGCTCGACGCGCTCCTCCCGTTCCGCTTTCCTATTGATCACCTCCTCGCCGCTCAGTAGCGGCTTACTTGGATCCAACTTACTCCAGCGCTGAGGCACGGTCCCGATGGACATGAAGTCCGCCAGGAGTCGCAGATGGATCCATCCGGACATCGACAGCTTCCTGACCCATGCCAGATACGGCATAGATGAGTCCCTAAGAAGCGCGTTGATTTAGTTAGCGGAAAACGTCGGGAGGCAACGAGGGCATCGACTTGGCATACGCAGGTACCGCCCATTTTCCGGCAATGGCACTGTAAGCTTCGTCGTCGTCGTAAGCATCGCCAATCTTGTCGTACCCAGTGCCCTCTTTCAGCTCTGGGCGGAACCAAGGGTCGCGGAGTGCCGCGAGCTTCATCTTGACCGTGACTGGTGGGACTCCCGCTGTTTCCCTCTCCCTCACTCTAAGTAGATACGGCAGTAAGTGTGAAGCCTGTCGTCACGCTTCAAAGTCACTGTCTGGCATGGCATGACAACTCTCAGAGAGAGCGTGTCCGGGGGGTAAGCTGGAGACCCCTGGCTCATATACCGGCCTACTTTACACTGTAGGCACTCCGTAATCCAAATCTCACCACCACTCACGCGCCGAAGCCCTAGTACCAGCACCTTTTGTGGTGGCGTCGAGAGTGTACGGCAGCATTGTAGGTACATAACACATGCTGTGTATGCAGGGCGATAATATTCTCCATCATGGGCAAGACTCGAATAGGTAGCCCGTAGTGTCCCAGCCATCTTCTCGATCGAGTAAGTGGGCTTGGCTGAAGTCGAATTTGAGCAAATCATCTGTTGCATGAAGCCGCCTGTTTCTCAGACTAAGACCGCGTGTACTTGCGGACCAGGTATATCTTCCATCGCGGCAATGCAAATCCTACTCGCGGTACGGATTAGCGAGGTATTGATTCACGGGCACCACCAGCGTGTCTACGAGTTAGTGTCGTCCGTTCGGAATAGGTAGTGTACCTCGGGATCCGTATCTAACGAGGCATAACGGGTCAGTTATTCTGTCCACGCAACATGAACAGCTTGTACCATGCTGGTTGTTTCTTCGTGAGGAGCACTGTCATCACAGCTGGTCACTGCTGATCGACAGCTGTTTCTACTCGAGGTCGACACCTGCTAAGCCAATCAACACCGATACATACATATCCGTTTATCGCCTATATTTCATGATTTGCATGAGAATGCGACAACGACTTTCAGGCGACGCCCGGCTACTTCGCATCGGTCCGTTTTCCCTCCAGAAGCTACAGCCTCTAGCAACACTTCAGACTACCGTCACCGTCACCAAGATACGTGGAATCAGAATGGCTATTGTAGTGGGTATAGGAGCCTCACATTCAGTGCCTAAAAATGCCGCCTACCCGGAATCCTACCTCCATATCATCTCACCTGTGATACGAAATGTTCGCGACACGTGGATTCCTCAGGGCATCAGAATGTTCCTAGGTGCACAAACGAGAACCAATGCCTGACACTCCAAATCACCATGCCTGTCTCTCGATATCGGTATACGAGTAGGCAGAGCCTCATGGGCGTTGCAATACTACTCACTCCCATCCGACGACGCCCATCTTGCGAGGAATTCGCATGCCGTTCTAACCGCGGTCATGCCACCATCTCTCAACCCGTTCGCCTTATTGCCAACTGACTTGGAGATAGCATCATCTATCGACGTCTGTGTTTGCAATGTGTCCAATCTCCCTGCTCGTAGTATACACAGTCTCCGGGGAAGTCCTACGTATCGAGGTAGCAAGCGACGACGCGACGACAGCAGTCTGGAGGACTCGCGATGACTTGGAAGTAGACACTCCTACATCCCACGATGTCATCCCTTGCTCGAACGGTACGGAGACATACGTGCGCAGGGATGCACTCTGGCGTAATACGTTCGTTTCTCTTCTTCTGACTTGTCTCGCTCACCTGCAGATCCCCCGCAAATCCAGATCATGAAGTGTGGCCCGTTTGACTCACATACGATAAATGGAGGTGTGTGTGCTGGAGTGATCATTCTCGTTCTGTCGTGTGGTTGAAATCACCATCCATAGGCTACACTGCCACATTTTGATCGTTGTTGGTCTATGATATACCTACTCCTCTCCTGTCCATGGAGTAGTTTTCGGGCTCCTATCGTATCGCTACGAGAGGATGACATACGAGTACACAGCATGGCACACGCACATGCTGTTCAGGCACACGAGATGAGATGGTGTAAGCTCGGCGGTACCTCATCGCCGAAGAACCACACACAACCGCAGTTCTCTCGTGTCTTTCCGAGTTGTTAGATCTGAGCCAAGGCGGGTGCGGTCAGGGGAAGACATCTCTTCCTGTCTTTGTCTTTGTTTCTTACTTCTTGATATCAAGGCAACATCCAACTGTTGAACCAGTGCTAGTTACCACTTTCCTAATTCCAAGAACAGTTGTCGAAAAAGCACATGATCCAATAGGAGGTATGTAAGTACAAGTACGGAATCCTACCTCCTACATACTTGGCATCTCCAAAAGAAAATCAGCCACTCTCGAATTTCCCGGACTGCGCCTCCCCATGAAGCGTTTGTTGCTTATCATGTCGAATGATTGTGGTGCATTATGATAATGTGACCGTGTGACGGAGGGCTGCTTGGTTAATGTCGGATATGTCCCAGTATTTGTTTTCCATACCGAACAACAACAACAACTCGAATGCGCGTTACCGTTGATGACAAGCAATACTCGTAGACCTATTTTAAGCAAGCTTATCCCACTGTAGTCACACAACACATCGCACAGAGATGAGGTTTTTGGTATGCGGGTCGAGATGCAGGACTGGGAATCCTTTTATGTGTGGATGGACTTCTTCGAATACACGAATACTTACTCCCTGCTCTAGAACAGCCTGGATTCTCGACTCCTCCCTGCGCCTCCATAATAACCCGGATCGGGCCATCCTGCAGCTAATCTAGCGGATTTATGCCTCCGTACGAAGGACTTTATTCCGTATGCACTTCATGAACTTGAGACGTTTGAAGAGCTGTCGACGTCGTGGGGGCTGTGCTCAAGCATAGGGAGAAACTGATACAGAACAACCCAGACAAACAGCTGCGATGAAGCTCCAGTGTCTCGGAGGATTTCCCACAGGGCAGTGATTCATTCACTACCTAGATTCATTCACAAACAAGGGCTGTCAACCATCGAATTCATCCGTGCTTACACCTCAGTGTTTCCTGGGCGTCGCGACGAACGGTTCAACGACGATGAATCCAACACGTTGACGATGTTCTGTCTAAATATAAACCGGACTGCCATCCCAAGCTCCAACGGAGACGGAACTGCGTCAGTGAATCCCACTCTCTGATATCGAACACCTAGCCGGCTTCGGACTGAGATACTAGCATACCGGTGAATGCCACGATAAAAACAACGGATTAACGATCCGTTGCCAGGTATCTACCTATCCAAAATGCCTCAAGAGAATCCAACTCGCTTACGAGTCGCTGTGACTGGCTACAAGGGCGAACCCGTCGCTGGAACAGGTAAGTAAGACATTCCTGGTGGCACTTTGCTGCGGCTGAATGCGCTAGCCATTCATCAGCTTGGCTAGCCAATCTCCGGCATCATCCCGTTCTCGTGACAATCTGGCTTGGCGTTATGGGTTTTCCTTTGAATCATCGCGAGATACAGAGCGTTTTCTGTTCGGGGACCGATATAGGCTTCTGCTGCGGTGGAAGGAAGGGATATGATGATGTATGTGCGATATGCAGGCGTAGGCAAGCAGGACGCCTCAAATAGATCATGGGGACCCTTCGTACAAATTTCATGATGGTTCCTTGTTCCCCGTGACAGATATCCGACGTCGATTCTCACCTAGATCGTGAATTCTTACACCGAAAACCAGTCCAAAAAGCAACCCATCAACGATATGTCCGCCGAAATGGACTCGGTCAGGAACGGGAAGACCGTCATCCCGACGCCGAAATGGTTCATCGGCCTGCGCATCGCACAGATCGTCATCGCCTTAATCATCGTCGCATTGGCCGGTTTCTTCATCCACTCCTTCTACGCTGACCCGCTCGGTATCGCGATCGCATCCGTACGTACCAAGCCCTCCCTTTCATGTTTCCATGCAGCTAACCGTCCCAGGGCATCTTCACCTGGATTATCGCCCTCTATGCAATCCTCACCGAGCACTCAGCAGACTGCCGGTCCGGCTACAACACCTGGGCGATCCTCTCGCTCGACTTCTTCATGATGATCCTCTGGCTCGCGACGCTCGGCGCCAACGCCGCCTTCCGCGCCACCTTCAACATCCCCGTGAACACATCCTGCTACGACGACGGCAGCCTCATCAACGCAGGCCACTGCACGGTCTGGAAGCGCGGACTCCTGAAGCGCGCCGTCGCGACGCAGACGGGTCTCGGCGTGCTATCTGCCATCGCCGGTATCAGCGCCATCCTGCTGCTGCTCTTCATCGCGACGTTCGTCTATGTGGCTCATTTCTTCCGTCTCGAATGGGCCAAGCATAGCGCCGATAACGATGCGGAGAAGAACTCGGGGGTCGCTGCTGCTCCGGCTGCTGTTCCTGCTGGCCAGCCTGAACCCTTCATGAACCCCCAGCAGCAGCAGCAACAACAACAACCTCAATGGGCCCAGCAAACTCACCAGCCCGCTGCTTACCCTCCCCAGGGCCCTCCGTACGACGCATATCCGCCCCAAAACCAAGGCTATGCCGGAGCTCAGGACGGTTGGAACCAGCCAACAGCTCAGGAGATGCCTAGCCCGCACGGCACACCGGCGCCGGGCCAGCCTTACTATCCGTCTCAATGAGCATCTCCTATTTGGATATAAACGGTGCGATCCGGAATATGTGTGATTGGGGATTTCGCGGTGTGATTCTTTTTACCTCCTCTTCAGTTTGATACCTACTTGGAATGCATAATGGATGGGGAAACATGTTCTGCTTGCAAGGCGTTTGGCTGGTGCGTCCCTAGATATATATCCATCTCACGTCTAGGTGTAATGGCGATTGATGGGGGATATCGGGATGAAAAAACGTATCGAGATATGTATATGGCGCAAGTTTCAAGTTGGTAACGTCCATAAAATGCATCTTCGCGATCGAAATTGAATATTGTTATATCGTGCGATCATCTTCACTTTTCGAATCGGAAAGCCGTTCTGTCTCTCGCCGGACTCACTCTCGAGTTGTTGCTGTGACAGGTGAACAGCCTCAACATCTCTTGTGTTGAGCCAGTATAGATCATTCGAATCCGTCGACGACATTCCATACACCAGTCGGGTAACGGAATAAAGATAAATCACCAGGTGCACTGTAGATATGTCAGCCAGACGCATGAAGACTCGGAAAGGAAAGGGGATCCATGTCGTTATGTGGACGTACGGCGGGAGATCCCGCATATCGGTCGACCCCTGAGGTTCAAGTTCAACGCACGAAGGGTCTCGTATGTGTGTACTCGTACAAATGACCTTGGGTACCTGGCACCAATCAGTAGGCATCACTTTTCATATAACCGTCCTTAATAAAGGATCGACAATTTCTTCTCGCTCCAAATTGTATCAGACGTTAGGCTCGTGACTGCTCGCGGTCACCCGCATGAGATAAAAAAATCTTTCGAATTCCAGCCCGAGCAAGATGAAGTTAGGTTGACAAGCCGGAGCACATGGGCGCTTCATCATATTATAGGCAAAGTAAACTCCTGACAGTGTTATTGTACATTCATACGCCAATAACGTGCAACGAAGAAATCAGATCTTGATACACACAGACGATACCCTGTTCCCCCCAGCAAGCCAATTCCATCCGGGCGCGTGGAAGAACAACTTCCCGCGTTCATCGACCTAGTGCGCGGAGTGAAATGAAATGGGTATAATACACGGGGCGAATTTAGACGTTGCTATGGCGGGGCCGCTTGCGCGCGCTGCCGCTGACGGTCGGCGTCATCTTGAGGTTCTTCTCGCGCTTCAACTTGTCATCAAGCACACGGGCTGGGAAAAAACGTTAGCATTGGTATAGTTACTAATGGAGGTAAGAAGGGGGACATACTAAGGACATCGTAACCGAATTGAGGGTATTCCAAGCACAGCGAACGGAACTCCTCGTCGGCTTCGGCACGGAGAGTGTGACTGCGGGTGGCCCAGAAGTTGATGACGGGGCCGCGCATCGTGACGTCGTCCTTGCTGGTGTACTGGTAGATGTAACGGGCGTAAATAATCTCGCCCTTGGCGGTCGACTTGACGCAGTGGATCTTGCTGCTCGCGAGAGCCTTGAGGGCGTCCATGCCAAACTTCTCGGCGATAGAGTAGACGCGTGCGTGCCGAAGAAGCTGCTCACCAGACTCGTCGACAGCAGGCGCACTCGGGTCAGCCTCAAGAGCGCGATCAGGACCAGGGAGTCTCTTGGGGAAGTAGTCGCCCGTGTAAAGATACTCGAGGAAGCAACCAACGGGGTCAACTTCATCGTTGGGAAGCTCGACGCGTCGCGGCTAATATGCAAGACAAGTTAGGGCTGCATACGAAGCAGGCATTGATACGCAAGAAGGTGACTCACGCTTCCATCGTCGGTAAAGGCAGTGCAAGCGTCCGCAAAAAAGGGACTGCGAGTCAGCAGAGCCTGGTGTGCGGTAAGGATGGTCTCGTTCTCAGCAGTGCCGACGATCAACGTGACGATGGGACTGCTCAAGTAGGTGACGAAAGTCGTGCGCGGAAGCGCAGTCTCGCCCATGTCGGCGAAGGGCAGGACTGCGCCGTTGTTCTCGGGGTTGGCAGCTTCGCCATCATCGGCTTCGCCCATCTGAACGTCGGCGGGAGGATCGGCGGGAGGGTTGGCGGGCTCTTCATCGTGGAGAATAGTCTCCAGGATGTCTTCCTGTGAAAATTCCGCCATTGTTGGCATTGAAGAGGCCGGATGCTACGGCGATGTACCAACTAGAATCCCACAATTGACCTGGCTACAAAGAGAGACGCGTGTCGGAAGGGCTACGGAGGGATGGAGAAGGAACTGGAAGTGGGCATGTGAAGGAAAGCGTGAGGCCTGGAGAGTTATGTAGCTTGAAAATCGCGATTGAGTTTGGCGTCACAGAGAAAGGCAGGTGCAGGTGCACTTGGTAAACACCGGCCTAGTGCGTGCTGTAAACATACCGACCCGGCAGCTACGACCTCAGACCGGCACCTTCTGTGGATCCAGGCCAGAGCTTCATCCGCGCCTGTCGGAGGCAGGTGCTGGATACTTGTGGCATGCTCGTCCTATACCTTGATTTCGAGTATTTTATTCATGTATTTTTGCCATGTGAGTACGCGATGAGACAGTATCACGAGTTAACAGTAAATGTCTATGGTACCATGTAAGTACCCGCTGAGGCACTCGCAGGCTCCCAACGTTACTGGCCGATCTGCCCGCGCTGATGGACGCGCTTCCCCATGCGTGGGGTTTCTCGTACAAGTACGCCTCCATAATTTCCTGCACCACCGCCGCTCTCTTGCAAACATTCCTCTTCTTACAACTCCCGGGACCAAACGCTCACAACCAGTTACCTCATTGGGCCGCACGCGCAACTGAGGACTCCCGGTGCAGAGTATCGCGCAGTGGCTTCTCAATACATGCTAGGTCTTGACTATGGAGCCTGTGCATATTGCTTACGAGCAACACGTTCGGCGGGCGCATAGTCGACCGTTTGGCGCCACCATGTTGATCAAGCAACGATGAGATCGGCCACTCCTCGAGCCCGAGGCATTGCAAGGCGGCAGATCAAACAACCCGAGCCAAAACACAAACCATACATGGCAGCTAAGCGTGCGCTAGCTCAATATCAAACGCAACGGGATGAGATGCGATTACGTAGCACCGCACGGATGAACGCCGAGTCGGTGGCAGTGCGTGACGTGATAGTCTCCCTCCGATCACTCAACGGCATCAATTACGTATACCTTGAACTGAGTCGCTTAGACTAGGTCAGGGACAAACTATTCCCTAACGACCTTTCTCCAACAATAGAGCATAAATCGCCGACTTGACGTCTGCTATCGATCGGTATTCTCCCTCTGAAATTGCAGTCGAATTCAGAGAGTCCTATCTAGGAAATGTCGTGGCACTCATCTGCCTAATCTACCAGCTTATCAGCCGGGTCAGCTGTTTCTCGATCCCGCAGTTGGAATTCTCATTTTGAGGAGATGGTCTTCGACCGCCAATGCTATGGTTTAATCGAACCGAAATAGTCGCGGCAATGGAGGCATATCTCAAATCTCGTCTTCTTGAGGACTCATGCGGTTTAATGGCTGCCGAAAACAATTCTATGGCTGTGCTCAGTCAATGCCAGTATTCTGGTTCTCACGATCGATGTCGGCCACGACTAGCGTATAGAAAGAAGAATGATGAGGCTGGCCTTTCGATGGTCGATGTTTATCTCATATATCGGCACTTGTTGGCAGAAAACTGGCCCCATGGGCGACAATAAGGGATCTCGAACGCTACCATCCCGTGTTCTGGTTATCACTGACAAGATTCGTGACCTTCTGCTCTGCAATGAAGAGTGAGGGACGCAATTGGTCCTTAAAACTGTCTTCTAAGTTCTATGCCAACATTCTCGAGAACGCTTATGGAACACCTTCATGGTCAATTGACCGTGTAAGCTTCTGTTGACAGTCGAGTTTGACAACTTATGACCAGTTGCATTTCTGCGCGATTAGCTCCTGCCGAGGTGCAAAGCCTCACAACGATGCGAAATGAATCTTGAGAGGCTGTGCCAAATCGACATCTGATTGTATTCAGATATCATTCCGATATGGATATGATAGTACCCTGCTCAATCAACTCATGGGGCTATAAATCACGGTTTACAGATTCAACAAGGAGGGCGTGTATGCTTTTGGGAGATAAAACACATGATATCCAAATATCCAGAATACCTACAGCCCACCTTAATGGTGGAATTGGAAGGCCGAAATTGTCGGCGCAATATCGTCATCAATAACAGGAGGAACGATAGCTGACCCTCAACCACCCGGGCATTCATTAACGCCCTCTCGTCGTATGCCTACACCGCTACCTACGGAATGGGTATCTACGAAATACTTAAAACCCACGAGGATACCGTGGTTTGCGTATCTGGGTCTAAAACGATTCGGTCTGGGTCCGTTTCTGTACTAGCATACAGCAGTACCTCCTCGTCGGTGTGTATATGAAGTACTTATTACACGTGGACCGGTGGTAGGAATACACAAGGTATAGCAGGTATATACCTGTTAGGCGACAAAAACGGATGAGCCTGCCGTCCATCCTTCACGGCCGCCGGGTCTGCGCTACTTACCTAGGTCTTTGCGGAGAAGGCCTCATCTTTCAAGTTGGAGTACCTATGTGCTCTCGACTCTGTAGGGCAGAGATATTTCGTACAGCAGTGGTATTGCCACGCATGGCGATGATACTGTATTGAAATTCCTTCGAAGTCCTCGTACTACGTCGTATCAAAGCGAACCGCTGTGGTGAGTAGCTGGCCACTCACCTGGCTGCCCGACTCAATTCAACGAGGTATGTGAAGCCCTCCGATCAAAACCTTGCCCTAGTACGCATTATTAAACAAATAGTTCATCATCATGAACGTACAATGATTCGACCGGAAACATGCAACACGTATCCTGCCCTATCAGCCCGTACGTTTATACTAATCCTGAACATGGAAAACCCAGCTTGTTCGAGAAGGGCGGCTCTGATGCTTGCCTACACGTATGCCCTGCTGCTTGCATCTCCAACTATCCCGTGTGGGTTGCATAATCGCGAGTATGAATGATTAATTACTTAGTTTGCATCAGTCGTCTGAGGCACACCCCTCACATCGGACCAAGCGTTCACGAAACAAGGTGAAGCTGTTCAGTCGAACATCTCAGCGCTAAATTTTTCAAGAAGAGGCATAGATGACTACTTACAACATGAGTAGCTCGGCAATCGTGTTACGATCTGGCCCATCTGCCTCGTTGACTTCACGCGGCCTCCAGACGCGACCCCTTTTCATCTTTGGCAGGCTTTCTGCCGAAAGCCGCTTGCATGGGATGTCTAATACAGAAGCCTGCCTATTTTAAGTGGCATGCAGGGATTCTACATGATGCAGTGCATCTTTATCTGCTTCTCACATATGTAGACTGCAATATCGCCCGCAGAGTTCGAACATCCATCAACCCAATCGCGGCGACTTGATTTGGAGCTCTCCGGACCGCAGGGGTTCGTGTAACAGCTCTGGCCCACCAAATCAATCAAGGTCACCAATTCAATCACTATCTCCTTGAGTGCCCTAAGACGACAACTTGGTCACTGGCTCCACCACTACCAAAAAGAAACCTCGTTTGGACTTCGATCACCAGCCAATTCCTTAGAAGTCCGAAGTAACTGTGAGTCGTCACTTTTTTGATTGGTGCAAGCCCCTGTCAGTTACCGAATTGTCGTCTTAGGGCACTCAAGGAGATAATCACTCAGCTGAACGATGTGAGCCAACAACTGAGATTCAGCTGTTCATCAAATTGAGCAACCAGTTGGCTAATCAACCGAAGACCCTTGTATGTGCTACCGAGGCGAGTCACTACGGTCTACGGTTCGCCACTTACTCTCATGAGGTCCGAGTTGAGCCGGCGACGCAGGGAAGCATGCACCATTAGATCGCAACCTCGGTACTCCCTCAATATGGAGCCGGATTCTACGGTAGCATATCCCCGACTTTGCCGACTTCCTGTCTTCTACTTCAAGGTCAATCGGCTCCAAGGTTTTCGAGAGAGATCCTTGGAGAGACGGGTCGTTGACTACATCGATCAAACCCTGTGCTCGTCCTCGAGAGTTAGAATTATTGTAACGCTCTGTCTCATACACCTGTTAGATGAGATGGACGAAGGCGGTAGGAAATTTGGTCTTTGGTACCTGTAGACAGGATGTTCGGTCTGACTCCCGAGTTGACCAACACCTACCCACTCTCGTCTTTGATCCGGGGAAGTCTGTTTCTCTGACAGATCAATTGTTCTTCATGGAGACATCCAGGTGGATATGCGTACCTTCAGTCTTCTATGGTGTCTCATCCAGCGCGCCGCGCATATCCGGCCGATATATGATGGATGAAACGTCAGTCTCACGGTTGAGATCTCAAGGACGATCCCTGACGATGGTGCATCAATGTTGCATCAACGTTGAAGGCGGCCGTATGCACTCCACCAGCCACAGACGTAGTTGTTCTCCTTGGGCTCGTGGGGAGTCTCCAAGTGCCACGGGAGAACGGCCGTTGCATTCATTCATGCACCGCTCGCTGGGTTCGGTGTTTCTTTTTCTCCTTGCATTGATGACTGAAGTTTCTCTTCCACTGTCTACTGTCGAATGGAGGGCTTGATGCTTAGTATAGATCACGTCTATCATCCATGAGCACCGAATCGAAAGGATCAGTTTCATTGGGTCACGCCGCCGATGCCTCAAGCTTGTGTCGTATAATAGCGATTACGTTTGTCGACAAGATCATACGACATAATTATAAATCTCTTGCGAATTGAGGATTTCAAAAGAAAAATATGTTATTTCCTGCTATGGACCAGTTCTTGGAGCCTAACGAACCGTTTGACGGAAGACTTAGGGCCTCCATGAACGCATATTAATGCACGAGGGGCAGTGTCTAGACCTCAATCGTACCGGCTGAATTGTGAATTCTCTCTACTCTCATACATGAACCCCTTCCACTCAAAAGTGGCGGGTATGTTACACTCTCTCTCAATATACATGTCGTGTTATGAGGGGTTTCAGTCATACTTCATCATGGGAAGACACATTATTCGCCTAGGTGTTTTCTTTTTATGTGCCCATTCGCAAGCGACAGGGTACTGAAGCGAAGAGGCTCGCGCGAAGAAACTATTCACGACGCATCCCCGCCGAACTTCTAGACCATGGGAACGACGAACGTCTGCATAGATTCTGGGCTTCATTCAATGAGATCATTGCCCACAGGCCGATCTGCAGCAAGGAAGGCGTGGACATCAGCATTCAATATACCTTGGCAGGTCGCAATTATGGCCGAATTCATTGACCGGCATCGATATGATCGTGCCTCTCACAAGTGATCTACATGGCGGCAGTGGAAGTTGGAGAGTTAAGCCTGACATATCCGTCACCGTTTTGGGGGATCCTGATTTAGTGGAATGTTAAAGCAGCTTTCAGCAATATCTGGGGTACAAATAGATGGGTTGATATCCGCTCTTTGGACAGAGTCAAACAGGATCTTACCTGTGCCTCACGCCCGACCACAGAACTAGGGTGTAATGCGAGAGTCTGTCCGGCAGAAGAATCATTATACCTTGGAAGGTTGAGGTCCTTATCGTTTGTTAGTGCGACAAGTGTAAGTCTTCATCACGAGTTGGCCGTACGTATACACAGCTCACAAAACTAAACCAGTTTGTTCTATTCATTTCGAGTTTACAGATACCAATTGAAGAGAAAGGGGACGAGTCTCCCCACAGGTTATCATCATGTCGACGGCATCATACCTCTCTAGCGAGAAGTATGGCTATGACTTCGTCGTAGCGACGACGCAGGCGAGTATAAACTCGGGTCTCCTGACCTTCTTGGCTGAAGGGGGTCAACCCGTAGTGTATCTCTGCTTTCTCGTCGACCCAGCAACCGGCAACCCAAGCAAACAAGTCAGTCTCGAGGAGTTGATAAAGGCTTCGAACGGGATCAACCCGTTCGATATCCCGGCGGGAACCCCTTATGACGATCCTCGGATCGCCCCCCTCACCACGGCGTTGTTCAACATCGGCATTAAGATGCAAATCGGTCTTCCACCCGGTGTCGTGCCGAAGAACCTCGCACCCATGGTCAAACTTGGGAGCAGCGCCTATAACGTGGAGGTCAATCTGTACTGCTCTCAGTTTACCATCATCCAGAACGCGCCACCAAGCGGCTGGGGATCGACAGGTAGTTGGAGCGTATGGAGCCAGCCTTCAGGAACGCCGTGGTTCATCACCACCAAAGTCAATCTTGTCATGGCTGATCTCGACAAGCAGCTGAATACGCCCTACTTCAACAATCACCCCGATGAACGGGAGGCGTTGAGGCGGCAGCTAGAGAATCTCTCGGCCACTGCCTTCAGCTTGCAGCAGCTTCTATTCGACCTTGACAATGCGTCGCTGGGGGACCTTCCCCAGATAGGAGGCATACCAAGTGACTCCAATGCGGCGTATGTACTTACGAGGTCCTGGACAAACATCTACAGCACAGCAGCAAAGGAACGCGGGTGGCCCTTACTGGCAGTGACGGCCACGGTACAGACGCCCGATCCCTCACAGCTCCAGATGACAGCCTTTGAGCGTCAAGTCTCCCAGCTCAAAGACAGTAGCGGCGCAATCATCCAGAACCCCACGGTGCAGCAGATGAATGCCACCACACTGGACCATCTATGTGCCGCAAATCACAACAAGCTTCCTGGCGCCGCGAGCTTCAGTTGGAACTGGGTTGTTCCCACGGACGTAGACCAACAGAGCGGCGTGATCTCGATCAATCGGAATATCATAGGCAGTTTCTTCCTGCCGCAAATCTTACCGACAGCGAGAGAAGGCATGATTCGGATTGAGCCTACTGCCACGGCATATCCGCTCTCCATAAAGGGTGATGTCAAACTCACGTTGACATCTAATCAAAGCCCTTCGAAGGCTGAGGTCACCCAAACGGGAGAAAATGTAATGCACCTCGAGTACAAGTACGATAAGAAGTCTGAGGATTGGGCTGGTGCTTCGTACTGCGGCGTCCGAGTGATATCCAACTACGCCTGTGACGTTGCCTTCAAAGGCAATGTCATCACGGTGGTCCAGCACATCAAGATCTACATCTGGTTGTGCTTCGACAATACCGATCAGGATTGTAACGTGTACGATAAGACGCGGACCGACACGTACACGATTTCTGTCTCCCAGACAGGCGGGTTGAGGATCGTCTTCGGGGGCACTAACATGAAAGATGATTCGGAGAGCCCGGATGCGGGTGGTTTCATCAACTTCTTCACTGGCATTGATACAGCTATCAATCAGATCAAGGATAAGCTGCACGATATTAACATCACCAAGCTGGAACACATCCCATTCGACGAATTGCAGGACTTCGTCTTCCCAGGCTCCAAGGTATTCACATACAAGTCCGTCAAGTTCTCCAATTATCAGGACTTAGTATGTGATATTACCTACGTCGACCCCAGCCAGAAGAGGCGCCAACTTCGCGACGTCAGGAGGATTGATAATTCTGTCATGAGCGATGCCTCTCCTGGGTTCTCACTTACCTCCACGTCCGAGATGATGGAAAATTACGCTCGAGGTCAGTTAGTCTCGCCTACAGAAAAGTTCGAGGCTCTTCAGACTTCCAATGGTCTGGCTTTGCTGTTCTCCATCGATACCTTGGGCGCCTTGCGCGTCATCAAGGAACAGAGCGGTGAAGGGAATACAGGTTGGGTAGTTGAAGACCTCTCCTCGGCTCTCATCAAGTCTCAATTCGAGAACAATCCCGGTGTGAAGGTCCATACGTTTGATGTCGGACAGAGCGCAATAGATGGAACCATCAGTCTCGCCCTCGCGGTGACCTTCGAGAGCACCGACTGGCTGTTCATCTCGCTGGGAAACAGTAGCTCGGATACATCGTGGACTGCGAACCCCTCTTGGAAGCTCCTCGGATTCGACGCTGTAGCAGAGAATCCATCGTCCATCGCCATTATTAACGTCATGTTCACCGAGAACATGTCCAACTTGCAGTATCTCATCGTGGATATCGACAGACTCGGTAGTACCTCAACCAAGAATATTGCTCGATACAATGTCGACCCGGCGAAGTCGACTGCGCGCTACTGGGTTAAAGCAGACGTTCCGATCGATATCGAAGGTGGTAACTACCAGAGCTGCGTGGGCCAGGTGAAGAACGGCTATGTTGATGGTGTCTACACGAGTGGACAGACTGCTGGCGTCGCTCAACTGGTCTATTCACCGATTGAGAACGTCTTCGGATCGGGCCCGCCGCTACCAAGACGTCTCGGCTTACCTGGTGGTGTCCCACCATCTTCAATTGCAACCGCTCGATACTCGGACCCGGCGTCAGAGTTCTACACGGCCACCGACCTGTTTGCAGTTAGCGGAACCACGCTTTACCGTTTCGCACCCGATGCGCAGCAAGACAGTGCTACAGGACAGCCCCTTGTCACCAGCGATGTTCTTTCCGGTACAGACCAACTCTTCGCCATGACACACGGCGGCGTGACAACCCGTAAGTACCTATCTTTTGCACACAGTATTCGTGAAAAACAAAGGCAGTGCTAACAAAATACTAGTCTGGGGCACCAACTCAAGCAACGAGGTGTACTACCTCTCCTGTCAAACATCGCAACTGGCCCAACCAGGCTCATGGAGCGCAGTTGTCACCGTCCTGAAGGGGATTGAGCACATCTCACCCTACACCAATACCAAAGACGGAGGCAACACCATCTTTGCCTCGGGCAATGGAAAGTTCTGGCGCTTGACCCAAGCAACTCGTACCAACGCCAAAGTCTGGCGTTCCCAAGAGATCAGGGTCCCTGCCCCTGCAGGACTGAAACCAGAAACCTTCAACTCATACACCACTACCATCGTCGTCAGAGACAATAACCTGCTGCCTGCTCCCGACGTCACTCTTGAAGTATCGACTGACTCTTCCACCCCGCTCTACATCAACGGGCTCTATTACGTTGTTGGGCCGACCCCTGTGAAGATCCCCACGGATAGTTCGGGTACATTGACTGCCGTGGAGGCATCCGACGATCTGAATGCTGTGGTCCTCACAGTCGCAATTGAGAATGATATCATAAGCTATATCATCGACCCGATGAATCATGTCTTTAACAAGATCAGCAGTCTCAATTCTGAAGGTGCGCTGCGTGAAGCAACCTACCCGACCAAGACTGTTGCTGGCGGGTACGTCGGAGACGCGGGCTACGCGCCACTCATCGACGCTTCGGTAGCTCAGGCCGATCTTAAGGTCGTTGCTGCCAGGATGGACAATCTCAAGAATGTATATGACGGTGTGAAGCCGCCGTCTACCACGACCGCGCGTCGGTTGAAGCCAACGCGTCCAGGCGTGATCCCTGCGACCCAGTATCGTACCTCTCCTCGATACAAGGACTTCTGGGATGACATAGCCATGGCGGCGGGAGATCTCTTCCAGTGGTTGAAGTCTGGAGTGTCAGCGATCATCGACCTCATCCAAGATGCGGCGACAGGCGCATGGCACTTCATCGCTGAGATTGCAGGCAAGGTCTACCGTGCCGTGCTGGATACTGTAGATGCCATCGTGGGCGCGCTCGAGTGGATCTTCGATGTCATCAAGACAGGAATTTTGAAGCTGGTCGAGTTTGTCAAGTTCTTGTTCGAGTGGGATGACATCAAGAGAACCAAGGACGTCCTGCATAACATTACCAAGTTGTACTTGAAGTATCAGGTCGGGAGTCTAGGAGAGGTTAAGCTCCTTTTCGACCAGGAGATCGTGGCAGTTGAGAAGACACTGAGTCAATGGGCAGGTCTGGGAGACTGGTCGCCCCTTGGCGATGTCGGGTCAAGCCCTCCACCTGCCAGTGCGGCTGATCCAGCCAAAGACCACACAGCTGCGTCGATGTCTTTTGCGAACCACTTCAAGAACAACTTTGGCCAGTTAGTCGTGACGGAGACTAAGGCCTCCATAGAACTTATTCAGGACATGATAGATGTCCTGCTCACGGCCGTTTCAAGCCAGGGCGCAGTACTCGAGGCGGTGTACATCAAGCTCCAAGATGTGGCAACAAACATTACCAAATTGAGCGTTACCGACTGTATCAAGCAGATTGCCGTTATTCTAGGAGAAGGAATGCTCTCTTCGGTTCGGGTCGTCATGGACGCGCTACTGGATGCTCTCGTTGTTGTGGCAAACACAGTCATTGATCTCCTCGACACCAAGATATACATTCCCATCGTCTCAGAGATCCTCGAGAAGATTGGAATTCCCAGCATCTCCTTCTTCGACTTGTTCTCCTGGATTGGTGCTGTTGGCTATACTGTTGTGTATAAGATTGCAAGCGGAGCCGCCCCATTCCCGGACAACAGCAACACGACTGCACTTAAGTCCGCCACTAGCTGGGAACAGCTTGCGGGCATGTTTGGTAAATCTGCAGGCGGCACATCTGGAGTCCTGACAACGGGCATCGTCTCTGTTCCAAAGGAGCTAGCAAAGGCAATCCATATTGCTGGACATGCTACCGCCGGCTTCACAATGCTCATGGGCAACTTCTTGGTTGCCTTTGAAGCGGAGGCCCTGACGGGGGAGAACCCCTTCTCGCTGCCAGCGGCAATATTGGGTGGCGTGAGCGCAGCTTTGATTGGAGCGGCCGAATTCCTGGTCCCCTCTGCGCCCGTGGATAACACAGCAGTTGCTTCAGTATCTAAGGCTTGCACGGTAGCCACCTTGGTTTCGAAGATCATTTTCAGTGGTCCTATCCAGAGTAAGCTCGCTGTGTCCGGGAGCGGATTCGCGTCCATGGCTGTGAACGACGGACGTGCCACAGGCGCAATCGTCAATTCGATACTTGTCATTCCACAGCTCTTCGTGACCGGTTGGCACTTCTACGAGCTCAGTCGGAAGCCTGCGAGCACAGAACAAGCCGTTGCGATCTTGGGTGAAGTTAGCAACTTGACTTCGTATGCTTCGAGGGTCTCGTATGCGGTCGCTGTTAATATCAAGGACCCCTTTTCGAAGCAGATTGCGATTATTGCCATGGTGGCTGGTAATGTGGCATCCGCCGGGATATATACCGCGGAATCATTCTTGGTTGATTTTGTCTGAGCAGGATGTCTGAAAAGACATGTAGCAAGGGTGATGACGGATGGAAAATTATGAGCCTCAAAACCGTATAGGATCCAGGGACTGTTGAAATGTGTAGGCCTGCTCTGATGTGTTGTCATGACTTGATGATTACCTACCTTCGTTTTGCACTTCCACTCCTTTAGTTAGTTCCTCATCAAACGATGTTAGCAGTGTTCTTGTTTTTCATAACTGGATCATATGAGGAGTTTTCATTGTTTCCGAGAAACATGTGTACTTCCTAGGACCGGTAATGTCGATAATTCTTCACAATGGTGACATTCCCGAACCATCTGATATAAGAACAGGCTTCCGTAAACGAATACCTATGGATTGAGGGATTTCTCTGCATTCCCCCCGGTGCGGGACTATGCATTTACAAAGTAGGTATTCGGCACAAGGGAAGTCGCGGATCTCCACACCGACAAAAAATTTCCGATGACTTCCAACAGCGCAACAACGGAACACCGCAAGCACCGCTCTTCCCTCCGATCATGTGTGCACACCGAACAACGACACAATCGGTATGCATATAAGCAAAAAGATGACCTCGCTGGGGGTCGAACCCAGAATCTCCTGATAACACCAGAGGATTGCTCCTCGGGATCGTAGTCAGACGCCTTGCCATTGGGCCACGAAGCCTTGTGAAAATGGGATGATTTCGCCCGGACTTGAACCGGAGACCTTCAGTGTGTTAGACTGACGTGATAACCAACTACACCACGAAACCATGTGAGTTATCGGATCTTGGGTGGATCCGATGATGGAAGGCCCGGTCGACATTGGGGCTCAAGTAGTGGCGCTACGGAGATATCTGGAATACCCGTTGCCTTTTACACGATCTATGGAATAGATTCGAGCCGAAAAGAGCGAAAATGCAACTTCTCACAAAGCGAAACGAAACTCGTAAGTATGGGAATCTTGTCAAGAAGAGATCGTCTTTTACCTGGGGTTCTTACGTCGGTGGCAGAGCCTATTTCGTCGCTGACGGTGGATCATAGCCAGGGTGGCTACGCGGTCACTTCACATGCCGTGCCACATTGAGTTCTTTGCTCCGCTCTCCTCGCATGCATGATTGAATACTCGTAGATTTCACTTCGCCATATGTATCTCCATTGAAGCACGCGATGTAGGTGCAGAAGTATTCCGTACAGTCATTCACATCTCCGCATTCCAAAACAGAGCTTTATCATTCACATGAACAGTTCATATTCCGTCGGAGGAGATACGGAACACCCGGATACAGACGGAAAATGCGTGTTCCGTATGGAGTCGGTAGAAGCACGTCGGCGCCTTGATGCAATCCGTAGGTACACGTGTTAAACAAGGGATCAAACATAAGGCTCTAACCGGACTGAGGCAAGTATGCCGCAGCATCACTCAACTCGCTACTCAAAGCAGTTAGCCGGCGGGTGTTGCCTACGGGAAACTTCCCAGGTACGGATTATATCCGGGACCCGTGGACCGTGCCTAGATTTGGACCCGTACTGTATAACATACGATATAGGCCGTGTCGCTGTATAGGACTGTGCGGTCTGCACCGTGCTCTTGCACAAAATGTCTGCATTATTCCGTATTCTGTGCCACAAGCTCTCCAAGGTGCTTCAACGCGCAACAATCAGCAATCGCGCAGCATATTACGGTACCTTGGCGATAACACCTCGGTCTGCCAAGGAGAGAATGATTCGACCTTCGATTCGATCCCATCGGCATCTCAGATACGGTGAACGGTAAACGATAAACGGCAAGCGGTATCAATCTCTCATACAACCTTGAATCTGGAATTGAATCGAGGGCCGTGTCTTTAAGTTTGTTCGGCGTTTCGGATCACGTATTGATACTGTACGCTGTACTGTGTGGTTGAGAGACAGCCAAGCTTTGGCGGGCTCGCAGTGATCCATCTCGTAAGGTTCGCTCCTCCACCCGCAAATGCCATTCCAACGCCCGAGAAAAAATAAGAAAAACGGGCTAAAAAAGCATGCGGAACGCTTCGTTCGGGGTTTAGTCCCGTTTTCTGATGGGGAAATACCGGCCTCGTCTCGCTGCTTCCTGCTTAGGATTGACTTTTGCAGGGCACTTGCACAGGAAAACGGGTCGCTTTTTGATCCCTAACGCTCACTACGACTTTGACGACTTGGCGACTTGGCACAGGAAGTCCATCCTAGTCTTTCTTAGCCTCTTCTTTTATTAGGACAGTCAGTCACTCTTCTCGCTTCTCTTCTCTCTCTCTTCTAGCCTTGGCTTTTTCGGACTTTTCTCCTGCCTCAGAAATGTGCAGTGGCCCCCCCTTGTTCCCGTTCCGCTTCCTGTCGCTTCTCGCCATTCGCGCATCTTCTCGTCTTCGTCCCTTCGTCGCCGCCACTGTCGCGTGCTCTGTTCGCTCTCTATAGAAAATCGAAATAGACTTGACCCTCTGAGGCGCCGTCGGCATTTCCACGCAGTGCCGCCCCTCTCGCCCAATTGGGCCTAATCTCTTCTTGGCTATTTTTGTTGTTGATGAGCACGAGACCTACACGCGATCACCGCCGACTACCTATCCGTGATGGACGTTAAAAATGAGGGCCCGTCGTGGCGAGACCGAGCCGAGTGGAAGCAGCAGGTCTGGAGTCGGTGGATGGAACCGATGGTGAGTCTGGCCTGAGTCCGGCCGTGCCGTGTCAGCAGAGACGGCAGAGATGCTCATCCAGCTTGCCCACAGGTCATTGTCATCGTCCTCTTGACTGCTATGTACTTTACACGACGGAAGAATTACTCCCCTTTTAGTAGATCCTCAGACGACACCGCGCGATCGTTGCTTAGCCCCGCGTCCCAGAGGTCGTCCGACAGTGACTGGGAGAGACCAGAAGATGTCGCCTCTCTTCACCCCCCAAAGACCCGCCGAATCTTTGGCCGATGGACGGTTCGCACTCCCAACTCGAGCCGATTCGCGCGGAATTTGCATTCGAGAATTTTGCAGAAGTTCCCCTTTCTTGTCGAAATGTTCTACTGGGCCATCGCTCTGGTCCTCTATCGCGGGACGATATTGATTACAAGTCACTGGTATGGTGGTAGTCAGGGTCTTTGGGACATTGCCCAGCGCCACGGCACCTCGATTTTGGAGTTCGAGGCTCAGCTGACTGGCATGGGTAACGTTATGAACAATACACGATGGCTCGAATGGAGAATCCAGCAGTGGTTCTTGGCCGGCGCCAGTGCCGGCGATTGGAGAGGAAGTGCTCTCCAGTTTCTCAATCGCGCATACGCTCTTATTCACATTCCCGGAACGGCGGCGTAAGTTTTTCACGTGATTCTTGCGATCGCCAAGTCGCAAGCAAGACTAACTTGTGTCCCAGCTTTATTGCCTATTACTACGCTACCGCACCCACTCACCGACGGTTTTGCATCGCGCGCCGCACTCTTTCGCTCTCGAACTTTGTGGCATTCTTCGTTTTTACCATGTATCCGTGCATGCCCCCACGTCTTCTGCCGAAAGAGTATGGCTTCGTTGATACGGTGGAGGCCGAGGATGCTAGCAGTGTCTGGATGAAGGGAGACTACGTCAACGCCCTCGCAGCCATGCCGAGTATGCATTTTGGATATGCTTTCGCTATTGGCTGCACGCTGGTCTATGAAAGCGGGTTCTTACGCCACTTGCACCCCCTGCGCGACGAGGTCAGCGAAGACCTTGAAATGAACGGTGGTATCCTTAAGCAGGAGAACGGAGACGTCCCCCGCTCGGTGGTATCTCGTGCCATTCTTCTAGCCGTGGGTATTTTCTACCCGGCCATGATTCTGCTTGCCATCATCTCGACGGCCAACCACTACCTCCTGGACGCTTGCGCCGGTGCCGTTGTTGTAGCGTTCTCATTTTTCACCAACCGGTTCCTGTTGAACTTCCTTGTTTTTGAGGACTGGCTACTTTGGGCTTGGCGACTAGAGAAGCCAGTGCCTACGACTGGATATGCTGCGCATTCCAAATAAGGGGGGAGAAGTTACCATAATAACTTATCACCCATCCACACGTCCATGAATGTTAAAGATATGAGTAGATATATATAATGTCCATGCCCAATACTAATATAATTACTGATTTCTGCCCCTGACGGTTCTCGAGGCGTGGATATCTTCAGTTTCAATGATTTCTGTATAAACTGTCGTCCTTGAATGCCACTCACGGATACTCGGATCAAGTTGACCATCATGCTCCTGTTGTCGGAACGACTAGGACTACATATTCAACGATGAATCTCGTTACACTCGGCAGAAGTACAGATAACAGATCAGGTGCACGCAAAACCCACATTGATGCTGCTTACATACGAAACCCCCTCTTACGTTGCAAATACATCCTTGAAGACCCCTATCGTCCCTTGAATGCACATTTGAAGTATGTTTCGTTTCACCCCTGTCTCTTGAAGTCCCTGTCCGAAAACCATTAGTAATGTGTCTGCTAGCATGAAAGCTGTGTTGGCATTAAACAGATCATGCCGGTGGACTTCCGTAATGCTCATGAGATCTCAGTTCAAAGTTTGCGCAACGCCTCACTTCTTTCACATGATAAGGATCACAAGACGTTGTCGGAAAGTTACCTAGATATGTAAAGCACGTGCCCATATGTGGCTTCCCCCCAGCTGAACACATCTTTGAAGCGTACGGTACGGTACGGCCCCGAACCAGATACTTGAAAAGTACCGTACGCATAAGAGCGCCGATATACAGACTCGGGAGGGGGAATACCCGGTAAGGTGAGTTTTATGTGCCGGTGCGGCATACTTACTCTGTACAAGTAATTAGGTATGTAGTCCGTAAGTGCCGCTCGCCCGAATCCGACGACCCGATGCCGTTCCGCCGCCGCCTGAATGCGGAACGGCTTCTTTTAGGCTCACGTTGTAGGCATGGAGATAGTGTAGGATCAATATCGAGGATTAGATGTCGTGATACCATATGTATCGAATCCTATTCCTATGATTAGGAGCGCTTATTCTCATGTCTTTCTACAAAATCTAAACAAAGATAGGAATCGAGAGTGTGACAATATAGAAGTAGTACATGGCTAGAGACAGGTGACTGTACTCAGCCATAACATCATCGTTAAGACCGGATGCATTTATGATCCGTGGACTTGGAACAGATACACTGGCTAGCGCGCAACCTGTCATTCCGACCTCGTGACGTGTCACTTTATGCCTGCCAGATTCATGGTGTAGATATGGAGATCACATGTACAGTACTTCATAGGGTACGGTAGGTACTACGAGTACATTTCTGGTATTCTGGGTCGTTCAAGTGGCAAATCCATTGGATGCGTTGGATGAAAAGGAACCGGCGACTGCCTTTCAGTTCATGTTTAGAAACGTCTCTCAGTCAAAACCTCAACGTCAAGGCATCAGCCGAGATCGCCCCAGCATCGTCCGGACGGCTACCTACGTCAGCGGTGAATGGCGGTGGGGGTTATCTCGGTGGCGGGGCTCGGGGTGACACGGGTGCGGCGGTGGACGCATTCTCATACCGCACGGGACAACCGGTCGGCTTGAGGTAATAATACGCGGTCACAGCCTCCGAGTCCTACAGTAGGTAGGTGGTTGTACCACCTCGGTCTGTGCCAGTACACATCTTCGGTTCGTCTCTAGGTAGCAGCGGTGAGGTTTTGCAGCCAGGACATGATGAGTTTTGGAAGCATTTCAGTGCCGGGCAACCAATAAATGCTTCTGTCATGCGACTTCAATATTATGGACTGCAAGGGAAATCAACAACTTATATCTGTGTGGATGTCGGATCCCTCAGGCGGCAGTCATAGGGCTGACCATTGAGTCGTTTGGACCGGTAAGTCTTATAAAAAGGACGTAGACGAGGACACTAGAAATGTAACGATGTAATAGTATTAATGAATTCGACCACGGGACAGGAGTCATACTGACCTATCAATGGCGGCCGTATTGTTTCTGGGAGACGGTATTCTTAATAGCAAGGCAGACCTCTAGTTCTATCATCTATGGCAGCATCTCTAATATGCGGATAATCTACAACTCTAGCGTTTAGACATATTTAATGCGTAGTCAAGGGGGTGAGAGCGAGGTATGTCGTGATGCGATCGAGCTTGACTTAAGCCAGAAGATGTGCTTTGCCCTGCTCGTGAAGTACGTCGTGGACAGCCTGGAGAACCATGGGGTGAATGTTCTTCGGAGCAGCGACAAATCCGTGGTTTTCGGTCATCAGACGGCCCGCAGTCAGGTTGATGTCCTTGCCATCGATGTCGGTAATCTTTCCTCCCAGCTCCTCGAATAGCAGCATAGCTCCAGCATGATCCCAGATCTTGCCGCACCGCTCACGCTTCTTGTAAATCCAGACCGTAATATTTGCAAGACCCAATCCTAGCGTGACCCAGCGTAAGACCCAGGCAAGAAAGTCGCAGCCCTGCTCCGTGATCCCAAGTCTTGCCATGACAGCTTTGTGGGCATCATCCACGCCTGAGTCTAGCATGTGATAACACGAGACGGCACGCAAATCTGCGAGAGGAACGGATGGAGCAAGAGGTTCAATCTTGCGAATAGCAACATCATCAGACGTCTCGACAAGCTGGCGAACATAGGTGCCATGTCCCCTTACGGCGAAGGCAATGGATCCCTGACCAGTTGGATCAACAGTGCGGTTGTGGATGGGAGCAGTAGCGTTGACGGGGAGAGTCGGGCAGCCGACCACACTGAGCATCTGCTTGCCGCCCTCCATAAGAGCAACGTTGATGGCATAAGCTTCGCGTTGGACGAAAGTCTTGGTCCCATCAATAGGATCAAAGACCCATACTCGTTTCGACTCTGGTCCCCCGGGTTCTCCAGATGCACATTTATCTATCATCTCGCACATCTCCTCCGGCGACTGAGGCAGTTTACATAGAAGCTTGGCCTCGTCATCTCGCAGGTTCAGGAGTAGCCCCCACACCCGCTCCAAGAGAATGGGGTTCTCCCGCAGTTCTGCAGCTGATTCTTCGCCGACAAACTTGTCGTCGGGGAATGCCTGGAAGATAGTGGTCGTCAGGAGAGCCTGGATCGCAAAGTCGGCGATGGTGACGGGGCTCAGATCATCCTTCTCGACGGTGCCTTTGTCATCGGAGGATAAGACCGACTGGCTCAGCTTTGCTGCCGACTGAACGGCGCGGATAACTAACTGAAGTTCGTGGGCGTATGCGCTATCCATGATGATGACGGGAATGGTGAAGATGACCCGAGACTTATTGACCTCCCAAAAAAGACGCAGTGAGACGGCTTAAATACCAACCATTCAGCCCTTTTAAGACGGTGGAAAGAACGATTCTCCGTATGAAAACCCCCGTATTCGGAGGTGACGGCAGCTGACACTCAGCTGGTATTAATGATTTCCACAATGAATAATGCCGTGATCGTACCTGCTGAACAACATCTTGAGTTGTGAATCGAATTGTTATGACCTCAGACCCCTCTTAGTGCAGATGTCTCTATATATGCATGTCCGTAGCAGTTTGAATTCGTGTATTAGGTATATGTACTTATTAGGGTATCATTTGGATACAAGCACCTGCCCTTGAGATATGTACACGTAGCAGGCGCGTCTCATCATGCCAACACCATTTCTTTCAAACGTCTCTCTTCCATGATGCAGTCCAGTCTGCCGTGATCTTCTGCTTTCTTCCGGTATACGGAACACAGTATCCTACCGACCTTACTCGTACATTCAGACTTTTTTTTCCTTCCCTGATTGCCGTGATGACTTCTTCTAATACAACGTCCTGCGTTTCGTGACGATCACTCTACCGATGTGTGATCTGAGATGTCCGTCATCCTACTCTCTCAATGCTTGCCGCCGGCGACAACTGGCTAGGACTGAGCCTCATGCTCCTGTCTTCGTTCAGTTTCTTCAGGACACAGAATCTCAGCTATCGCTGTAATGTCCTTGAGGGATATGCTGGTTCCGTGATTAATTCCCCGCCCGACTCGATGTCTGTTGTGCTTGTCTCTAGGAGGCTGGCATAAGGGTCTCTCTTCTTCTTGGCTCTTATCCCTAAACTCGGTGAAAAGACGTCAGTCCCTTCTTTGCCGTTCAGATGGCCGCTCACACCCTCTCCATCATCCAGACTGGAACAGGCCTCAGCTTTCCCCGTGACCTTGGCCCTTGACAACAAAGTGGAGAACTTCGTGACGAGAGACGACTCCCTTATGCGCTTCACGAGGGGATTGAGAATGGGCAGATTTGCGCAGATAATCGATACACCGGCGTGTGCCACTGTCCACACTTCAGTGTTTGCATACGACGGCTGAGTGCTGTGCTTGTTGTAACCGAGGACGACCCTGACAATTCCTGTGACTACCGCACTATAAAACCGCTGTTAGTTGGCAAGACCGAGGACTAAAACAAAGGGATAATGGTTGGCTGCTCACATTCCGCCGAGGAGAAAAATCCCGGAAATGGTGAGCTTCCGCTGCCATGAGAACTGCATCCCCGCCAGCACGCCAATCGGGAGTGTCAAAATGAGGACGTCCAAGAAGACCTCACAAGCGCCTGCCGCCAACCAAAATATGTTGAGGCTGAAACAATGAATCGGTCCTTGTATGCCATTGACGGTTACCAGCCAACTCCACTGTATCGGAGAGCAGCTTGTACAGAGAGCGACCGTGCAACCGATCCACCACGCAATAACCAGTCCGGCTGCTAGAAATACACAGTATCGGAAACCCTGGCTGACATAGAATATTCGGTAGTACATACATAAGATGCCCAACTTAGTGGCACCAGCGCCCGTGAAGTACAGGATCAGGGTGGCGAAAGTCAACTTGACAGAAAGCACGTTTTGTTCTGCTGGTGAGGGACTGAGGACAGGGGATTCCTGCGAAGCAATGCGCGTCTTTACGACGACAAGAGCTATCAGAGTCAGGTAAAGGAGATCATGAACGGTCTGCAAAGCCAGGAGGGTTTTGTGCACGGGAATGACCTACTCACGAGAAGCAACACTGCGGTTACGATCGTTGCGATGATGGCTAAAAGAATTAACCAGTCATCCCGCTGCAGACCTTGACGCGTGGAAATTCGGGTGTAAAACCGCAAGATCACGGATATTATAGCCAGTATACCCACAAGGCCACTGACTCCCAATGTGCGATTGACTGTTGTCATTGACTGGTCCACTGGCACTAGGGTCAATTCCATCGTGGCAACTCAATGGCAGACGCTATTCGACTCGAAATGAAAATAAGCGAGAGTCGAGCAAAGGCGGCGTGCCTGTCTCGTTGTATCGTTCGAAGACATATTACATCTCTTTGCCATCGTGAGTCGAAGCAGCTGAGAGGAATATATCAACCGAAAAGAGCACCTGTGGGCCCTTGGCTCTAAGCCCCGCGCCCACATCTTACGAGCATCCAACTTGCACATTTCCGTAAGCTGTCAGCCTGGCTAGGACCTGATCTTCATCGGTAAGAAGATAGCTGGCTTCCATTGGCTGTTTCTGCATGCCGATGTGCGCTGTGCATTGCAGATTACCATCGACCAAGGATCGTCAATGATCGCCTTCTTGTAACGTTGTTGGTACGATTCCGTCCAAATCCCGAGTTGCAACGCTACCTCTAGTAGGTCTGACTAACAATATCAAGGTCTGGATCATAGGCACATCGAAGTCTGGATCCGATCCATAGGTCAGATTCCTTAGTACGCCCATACAATGTGCGTCGTTGGCGATCACCTCGCGTTATATATCCTTTCCAACTCTGCGAGGAAAGGCGTACCGAAGTTTGCCCATATCGTGTTGCAACCTCAATATTGACTTGTCGTCACGAGAATGGGGGCGCTTATCTCAAAATAGTATCTCCCCGCCAGTTCTCTGTTGATGGACGAACGATCTTTTTCAGATTCTCAAATTTAGATCCGACAAATTAGCATAAAACACCGACAGTTCTCTCTAAGAATTGTTCCAAGATTTCGGATCCAACACCGCAAGTCAGTTTGTCGCAAAGGCCTCATACTGAAATTGTCGGGCGTAATCCTTTCTAACCCGCAGAACTCACTGCTTACGTTCCGTTCCGTTGGTATCTTTCAGTCGGTTGCCAGGCTGACTCCAGGCCTCGTGATGCGCTTCTACCCAGGGCTCAGTACGTTCATATTTCGATACGGCTGTCGCGTCTGACAGTATTCTCTTGGCAGAGGCCATTGCATGCGATGATGGTTCGCCTCCTGAGATTTTGTGATGGTGCGGCGGAAGCGCACGGCACGCGCTCCACTTCAATACACCATTCAAGCAGTCGCACACCGCGATGATGTCTCCTGAGTACGTGGGGGCCGCGTGAGATTCTCACTGTCCACGTTGAGATCCTCTCGTAGATAAAACCCGTCGTGCTGCCTCAATATAGCATGAAACAACAATGAGATATAGTAACGCTTTCTTTGCCACCCCCTGGAAATCATCTCATTCATCCTTCTCGATTTATGCACCTGCGGTAGCTGGGCTTCCTACAATCTTTTGAAACCCACTGTCTGCTCTCTCTCTCTTTGACCGCCGAGAGTTTAGTTCTCCCGACTATCATCCATCAAGTTGGTGATGGCCTGCAGGTGGTTCATGGTTCGGGATAGAACTTGCAGAAGGGATCCGATCAATACTGCCTGGCATTAATAACGACGGTAGGTATGGCCTATCATCTTCAAGCAGTAGGATACTGATACCAACAACAATGCTGCAGTGTTGTGGTTAAGAAATCGCAGCAGCAGAACCAGAATAAGGTGAGTATAGGATTCGTCAACAATCCACAGGTTCTCCCACGAGTCACATGATCAAGTGTCGGTCCTTATCACGGGAAATATTATAACATACCAAGTTATGAAAGCTGACAGGTATCAATTAGTCCACCAATTGACATTCCCCGATCGGAGCAACCTCAGCTTTGGCGTCCCCCGGCTACGACCCGCACCGCTCGTAAAATATCCGCGATCCGGCATGTCTCCTACTGGCGGAACTTCTGGAGTTGTTCATCGACTGACTTAGATGTCAATACACATTGTCTTTTGTTCAGGGGAGAGAGACTGTTTGATAGGGCGGGCATGGGATGAGCAGTTGCACACACGGAAAGGTGGTAGTTGTCCCATCGCCTACCATCCATCGCGGAACAAGTCATAGGAAAGCGATAGGGTCTCCAAGAAACTCGGACGCCTGCAACTGTGACCGTTGACAACTACGGAGAAACACGAATCCCTGTCCCAGATTCTGGCATATTCAACAAATTGTTCCACCTGTCAGAATATATTATCTACCTCTCGTCTATGATTTATTTGACCGTGCTTGCGAAACAATAATGTCAGTAACATGAGGCGTCTGGAGGTGCTCAATGCTTCTCCATACAAACTACTCATATCAAATGAACTCCAGTGCTCAGCACCAACTAACATCAGAATTCATCGTCGTCCTGAGGTAGAAATCGCCACCAATATCATAGCTCACTCGAGTCCCCTAATCCATTGTAATCATGAAGTTTCTCCTCCAAGCACTATCGGCGGGAGCCACCATCGCCTCCCCCCTAACCATCATGGCCGACTCATTCATCAAGCGTGGCGTGCCCGTGAGCATCAACTACAGCCAAATGACCCTCTACCGCGGCTTCGAGCTCGCCTACGCCCTAACCGGCAACGAGACCTACGCCTCCTGGTACCGGGCCCAAATCGACGCCCTCGTACTCGACGACGGCACCATCAAAGACTGGGACTACGAAGCCTACTCCCTCGATAACTACCGCATGGGCAACTGCCTGCTCTACTGGTACGAGCAGACCGGCGAGACGAAATACAAGGACGCCGCGTCGATTATCCGACAGCAGATGGACCGCCACCCCCGGACGCCGTCCGGCGGCTTCTGGCATCGCGCGCCGGATTATCCGAATCAGATGTGGCTGGACGGGATCTTCATGGCGGACTCGTTCTACGCAAGGTGGACGCATGCGTTTGATGGGGCGAATGGGACGGCGTGGGATGATATTGCGCTGCAGTATCGTGATATCGAGGCGCATACAAGGAACACTACGACGGGGTTGCTGGTGCATGGGTATGATGAGAGTAGGGTTGCTGTTTGGGCTGATCCCGTGACTGGCGCGTCGCCGCTTGTTTGGGATCGGGCGGTGGGGTGGTATTTTATGTCGTTGCTGGAGGTTGTTCAGGTTTGGCCGGAGGGGCATCATGCGAGGGAGACGTTGGTGCATTGTTTCACGAGTCTGGCCGAGGCGTTGAAGAAGACTCAGGATGAGTCCGGGGGTTGGTGGTTGATTATGGATCAGGAGTATGTTGGTGCTGAGGGGAATTATATTGAGAGTAGCGGGTCGGCTATGTTTACTTATGGTCTCCTTAGGGGGATTAGGGTGGGATTGCTGGATAAGAGGGAATACCTTGATGCTGCGAGAAAGGGGTATGAGCTGCTTGTTGACAAGTTTGTTGTCGATAATGCGGACGGGACTGTGGATTGGGAGGGAACTGTTTCGGTTGGGTCTCTCAGTGGGGATGCTTCGTATGAGGTGAGTCTTACAATTGCATGGCTTTATGAATGTGAGGACTAACGTTTGGCAGTACTACACTTCTGTGCCTCTTGCTGTCAACGATTATAAAGGCGCTGGACCGTTCATGTATGCCTCATATGAGATTGAGTCGTGGTAAGGGGCTGCGACGGATGAGTTACGTTCATGGGATGTGCATTCACTTCGTGTCGTCTCATCTCACTCTCTGTTTAGTTGACTTACCATATCAGTATCATGGATAGTATTCTCAACAATCCGTCGTCAAAAAATATTTCTTGATATTCAGATGAGAATTGAAATCCTGCTATCAGGTATCTATCACTTTAGCAATTACCTTCAACGCTCACCGTCGAAGCCCGAAAGCATCCAGCTTACGCCCAACGCGCAACATAACCCCCATTCGTGGGTTGCAGTTGCACGGAGTTACTCGCCCTTACCTGGCGAGCCCTAGCCATGGCAGCATCAGAATACTCAGTGCCGCCAAACGAGCGGGTGGCAGTATTATCGCGGATGTCGCAGGTGATGAGCAAGTCCGAGGCCTTCTGCATCACTGTTTGGTGAGAAGCGTTCGGGGCCACGGTGACGAAGCGGCCCTTGGTGTCTTGGATTCTGTAGGACATTTTTTGTTAGGGGGATGAGACTTTCGTGTTGTTTTGATGTTGCTGGTGGTGATTGCTGTGGTTAATGAGGTGAGCTGGTTGATCTGGATATGATGAAGGTCGCCGGAGATGTTTATATACTCGTCGTCCGAGCACTGATGCCATTGAAGCTCACGAGGTCAATAGATTTCGTGGCGCCATCAGTGAAACGGCCGATTTACAATATCGATTGTGTTTCCTGATACGCGTGTATTGTTTACCAGTTCTTCATTGTCTGTCGCCGACTTAGCGTTGACGCCACCACGATTCTGAAGGATATTGTAATATAATCAATAGTCCGGCAACAAAGAAAATTCTTCTTTATTCGTACAAGGCATATTGTTCCCTTGACTGATTCTCTGTGCTATGAAGTTGGCCTCATGCGAGTTTCTACGATAGTTGCATCACCGACAACAGCGAGAAGACGCTTCGTGACAATTTTTAAGCACGTCGCCTTTCATAGGTCTTCTGTACTTGTGGTGCATATGTTCTATTGATTGTCTGTTATACTAACTCAGTCCTGATGCCCCCGGGCTTCTGTGAAGATGCGATGCCAACTCTTCACATACGAGCGATAGCTGCTTGCCGTTGAAACCATGAACAGATCCACCCTCTCCTGATAGTGATAGTATGCGGTACGTCCGATATCTCTAAAGTCTACTCTTTTCAGTTGCCCACAATTCCTGATACTCGAAATTATCGCAAGCGAGAACGCCATCATAACGCCGCGATTTCAAAGTACTATCAGCCTCCTACGTAGCTGCAGTGAAGTTCAGCTCACGTGCTGACCGCTCAGCGAAGGAACATGGGCAGGTGATGAGAAAAAGCAAGATGCCTGTACCGTGTACGCTTGACGTCTGGTATTAACTTCCCAAGCCCGAGCTGCCTGTGTGTTCGCTTAGATCTGGTGCCATGAACCTCAGGGGTTGTGGTTCGTGTCACTTTGACTACCAAAGCCATCATCACTCGCGCCTTTGAGGAATATCCGAGGACCGAGGTCATGCGGATGAAGTCCCAATGTCCGACTCTAGCGGTGTAGATCGACACCGGCATGAATTCCTAGAGCATGCCGTCTGGACGACCACGGAAGACAAGCCGAGCGGCATATTGCTCTGAATTCCGTCTTTGTTTTCTGATTTTTGTGTGACGCAAGGGAGGTCTTTGCCACGTGATAAGTGTTCTTCCCAGGATACCCCTTTTTATGTTCGAGTTGAGGCGTTGATATGGCACGAACACCAGTCTTGCCTTATGATTATGTGGCGGCAAGGCGTAAACTACGGGTGAGTGGCGTCTCTCAAGGCCGAATTTCAATATCACGACTCACTACTCGTAAGTCTCAATTGCAGCGAACTTGAGCAACAGCGGAGCAAAACAGGGCTGAAGAAGGCAAGACATAGGCACGGAACAACCGACGGCATCGTACATACAGAAAAAGGCGAAACGAACCGATTCGCGAATATTCCGTCGCACAAATCGTGTTCCAGGCCACGCTGTCGAGGGGCCTCCTCGTGACACGGATGGGCGACGGCGCGCGTGCGCACGTGGGATTTGTTGTTTCCCGTGGTTTGAAGCCGGACGAACAACGGGTGACTGCCTTCGTGTAGACCCCGCGTGACGAACCAATGTTCGCATTCCATGCGTCCCGCCGAAGGTCTCATAGAACCTACCTAGTTAGACGCGTACGCGCGTACCGTCGCGGATACGACTTGTGTGTGTAAGTAGAACCAACGGCTAAGGGTCACTCGCACATACCACGTGAAGAAAGGCAACACGTGAATCGTGAGACCGGGATGTTGTTGTACGGGCGTTGGCAGGAGTAACTCAACATTCTTCTTTTTGATGCAAACGGAAGGATTCCTTGAGGATGATGGATGTTATCCGAGCGGTTGGACAGGCACGGTAGCATTGTTGTTGCACCGGGATACCGATCAACGTTGCCTGGAATACCTACACGTTTCTCTGGACGCACGAATCCTCTGCGACCAGCCTCTTGTCCAATATCGGACTTTAGTATATCGTAAAAAAAGATGGGAAAATGAAGGAATTGCGATGTAGGGGGGGGTCAAGGGGAGTGTTGGGTGGGGGTCACTCTAAGGTGTTAGTTGCAGCGACTTGCAAGGGGATGTCTGTAGATCACCCACCCAGGATTCTGAAGGGCGGTCCCACCGGACCGGCACGCTGGGTCAGAGATTCCTGGGGTGTTGCGTGCCCTTGTTGTTTTCCAAATCCAGGGCAAAGCGACCAATCACGGAAAAGACAGGGCGCTGAATTCGTTGTGATGGCTTCTCGCTTCCAGTCGATATCACGATGCAAACTGCAGTTGGGCCGCAACATATCGTACCGAGCCAAGCCCCTATTCTCCTGGTATTAGATATTCAGACTTGGATACATATTCGAGTCGTTATGCACGTATAAAAGACATTAATGTACGGACTGGCTTACAGACATCACATCCAGCGCCCCGTAATCCGTAAGCTGACCAATGGGCGCAACCGCTGCAGGCCGCGAAACCTCCATGGCATGCATCCATCACGCACTTCTTTTGCACCGTTGCAACTCTTCCGTAACTTTTTCGACACTACCGGGAGGCCATGTAACCTGGGACGGGCACGTATAAATAAGGAGGTAGTTGCACACGCACACACCACATTTCACTCGTAATTCAGGGGAATTCATTCGGGTGGTCAATATTTATTTACACATGTCAAATATCGCTTCAATCAACCAATCGTCGCGTTAAGACCAATACTCTTGGCGAACCGTGAAAGAAAAGCAACTCTTTCGAAAATACAAGTAAAAGATTATTCAAATTCCACGGGTCTTGGACACCTACCGACCGTCCGGAAGACATCTGCCTGGCAGTACCTAATCCGTAGATCCTAGATCCTAGTTCTCACCCATCCCACCCCCTCCCGCTGAGACTTTTCGGCGAGCCGTTATTAGGGCCGGACGCACCAAGCTAGGGTAGGGAATAGGGCCGAAGAACGCGTCGACACCAAAAAAAAAAATACCTAAAGGCACAAGGCAACGCAGACGCGCACGCACTTTCAACCACAACCTCGTGTGAATTCCATGGCCAAGACAAAGTCTTTTTTTTTCCTGCTGGTAGGGCTGTTCACCGTCACGCAGGCTAGCAGGGTCCCGAAACATGTTTTCTTCCGCCACCAGACAGAAACTTGGTGTCTGTCTGCATGCGTGCGTGCGTGTGTGTTGCCCTATTCCGTACGTGGTAGTATTCCGGCCTGGCGGATTGGTTCAGGTGCGGTTTGTTTACCAGGGGGGAATACTTCGTGTTTCGGACTGCTTGTGTGGCTGTGTTGACTTGACTGTGTTGAATACCTCCTTGTGAAGTCTCAACTTCTCGATACATATGTACAGATCCGTAGAAGAACGAACTGGGACTCATCGCACCATACCATGCAATCCTCTCGTTCCGTACCTCACTAACCACAACCGCGACCGGTCAATCATTTAACCCGCCGACCGACCGACCGACCCCCCCCCCCCCCTCCCATCCCGTTTCTATAAACGGAAAAGACAGCTAACGAAACATCGAAATCTAGATCTGTCCAGATACGAAATCTCACGACTCATGCCATCGGCCCGGGTCTAGTCTTCGTTTCCCAACACACTTTAATCCATATATGTACATATGTATGTAAGTCCATAATACAAATAGGTATATCCGTAAGTAGTCGTAGTATGTATGTACGAAATAGGAGCCCCCTACTAACTTCGATCCAGCCCTATGATTTTCCCACCATGGCTACGGTTACGGTACGGGAGCATCGGGGCCAAAGGGGGGGAAACCAGGGGGACCGGGGCCCCCCTTCCCGCCGATCCGTCTGCGTTTGCCTGCGTCTGCGTCTGCGGCGCGCGCGCGCGTGGGCTACAGATACGGCCCAACGCTGCCTTGCATGCATATACATGCCTACACATGATATAGTGCCTACCTACCTCCTGAATTCTCACATACATACACTACCATACTTGTTCTGATTTATCCCGTGAGTGCCGCGTTCCGCGAATGGTCTTTGATCGCAGATATATTACCCTGCGCACATAATCCGTAACTCGGCGTTGTAAACACGGAAGCGGCATCTGCAAGGAACCTTTGACATACGCGCACTAGCTCTCGCTCTAGCTAGGTCGTGTTGAGCGAAGAGGATTGTGGGTCTCTTCTTCGTCTTCGTTGTCGTCGTGAATGGAATACGGATTAAGAATGGGGGATGTAAAGTATCTTCCTAATCCGTGATTTCCTCCTTTCTCCTTGCATGAGATATCGTATGTAAGTAGTAATGGACCGTCCCGGCGGCTCCATAGACGCGCGTCCATGGAAGCAATCGGAAGTGTCTAGTTCAATGCCGGTGGGTTCTCGGTTCCAGGGGAGAGGATGTCGAAGATCAGTCCAGATTCTCATCAAGATGTGTAAAAAGATGGTGCCTCAGAAGTGACCGTGAAATAAGGAGCCGCTCTTGAATGCGCATTCCGTAGACCGTGTGAATCATTCGAGATACGGTGCAGATGGGAACAGCTTCTCGCCATCTTTCTAGCTCTCGCCTCAGATTCCTCAGATTTAGCTACCCGTAAGCTGACCGGCGCATAAGTAAGTGCCGAATAATCCGTAGAGGCAGACGTCGTACGGGACGTGTGTACTGAAAGCTCAAGGTCCTAGGTTAGCGCGCTCATGTAGGTAAGAAGTACGAGTAGTTAGCCAAGGAGAGGGAGTTGTAAGCTTACACAGAGAAAAGACACGAAAAATACACGTGCGACAGACAGCACGGAGTACTGCTACCTAACCGGTTACGACCTGACACTTCACTTCACTTCACCACATGGTTCGGGAGGACAAGACATCGATTTCACTAAAAGACAAAGCCACCAAAATGCGAGATAAAATGCTCAATTTAAATCAGGTGTCCATCAAGATCCTATGTTTCCCTTCTCTCTCTCTTGCTTCATCCCTCCCTCTTAACTACCCAGACACTACGTGACCAGACGGAGCAACACAGGAGTTAGTTTTTTTTTTCTTCTCCTCCGAGAGGGCGTACGCTAGGTAGCACACAACGCGAGGGAAGAGGGGGGTGGGGAGAACACAAGATATCCCAATTAGGAGTCCACCTCCGGACGCCACCGCCAAGTCGGCCCTAATCCATTTCCGCTGCCAGGTTCAGAAAAAAAGAGACCGGCATTCCCATGCCAGCGGAAAACCACCGTACGACGATATGCGCCCGCGCATGCTCGGTAGAAAGGGCATAGAGAGAGGGCAAAAAGGAAAGGGAACATCTGCCCAGCAGACGCAACCCTTGCAATTGGCCCCCCCCTCTCGAGATGACTTGCTCTCTTGACCGTCTCTCTTATGTAACCAGCTCCGGGAAGAGCTCGTTCGTGCCCTTCCCGAAGATAAGGGAGATCAGAGTCGAATGAGATTGACTGCGGCGGGTTTTGCCGTCTGTTATTCCAGCCCGGCGTGGTACGAAGGGGTCCATGCATGTTCTCTACCCGGAGTGTACAACGTCCCTGCCCCCTCGCCTCAAACTCCGTCACTCCGGTGCGACGTGGCGTCGTGAGTCAACAACCGTCGTGTCAAGAGCTGTCGTTCGTTTGCCTCGGTACGGCGTTTCGTTGAAAACCTCGGGTGCAGAGACGTTGTTGAGATATCGAAATTGGATCGATGGTAACGCCGACGGTAAGTAAAGGGGATCCCCGCATCTCTCCGTCCCGCAGAGTTGATGCCCCGTTTTGATTTCGATCGTGAGATCTGTCCCCGCTCGCGTTCGATTCCCTTAGATTGATTACGCCCAGAAAAATCAGCCGCGCGATCGTGCCACGTCTTGCATGACCATCTGAGGCGAGTCGACCGCCTTGGTCCACCGACAACCAGTGTCAGCCCGACAGCAGCATCCAGATGCCTAATTTAATCTGTCGTTGTGCTCCGGAATACAAGAATCGCCTCGGATATGCATCTTCGTTTGGGTCCAGCCCCTGCATAGTCCGTTGAAAGCTTCGTCACCGCCTGTCTGACTCAGTCGCTCGAACAAAAAGAGTCCAACATCAAGCTGGATACTATTTTTCTCTCGCAGCTGAAATCATGAATGGGCCCATGAGAATATTCAATATTAAAACGCTCGAGTATTTCGGTAGACATTAAACCAAGGGGTTGGCCGTAAGAGAAACGAAGCACTTGGAGCGTGCTGACCGGCCCGGGACACTCGGAGTGTCTGTGCGTAATCCGGTCGTAGGAAGTCGGAGACCATATATAGAAAGGAAGAAAAGCCATTTTATACCCATATGATAAAATATAACTTTTTTAAAGGAGAAAAGGAAAAAAGGAAAAGAAAAACCCCTAGAATCCGAAGTCGCCTGTCCCGCTATATGCCGGGAGATGAGTGGTGCATTGCTGCGTGTATGCTGTCTTTGAATGTATGAAAAGTTCCGGACCACGGTATATGCTTCCGAGTCCTGCCCTGAGTGTAAATGCAACTGACAAAATCCCACCCTGTTCCTGCCATGACGAGGGAGCAAAAAAACAAAACGAACAAACGAACAAACAAAAGGTCTTGACTGAGCTGAGGGTATGACGCCAGGTATCCTCAAAAACAAAATCAGACGCTCGCTTATGAAAACGCAATACCACAAAATCCTAGTAAATGAAAGGAGATAGCATCCGCAAGTGAATATGTCTGATTGACCAGCCGCGAGATCGTTCCTGGTCGGATGCAAAACCCGCCCAAATTCCCTTCAGGCAAGACCTAATGCCCCTGTACGTCCTCTGTCTGATTCCGGAACGAGACAACAAGCTGCGAAGGGGGTTAAGAGAGGCCGTCAAGAACTTGTTGCAGCAGGATACTGATCCCTCGGTTCAGACGTTGGTTGTCACATGGTCGTTGTACACTCCTGGCACCGATCCCAACCGGAACCACCATAGCCCATGTTCACTCCGCAATGGGATGCCAACATGCTCGGAAGTGGCAATGCTGGTATAGAGGAAGTGGCCATCGGCGCGCTGTAGTACATGCCACCGGTAGAGTATGGCTGGTTGTAAGACGGAGGAGACGATAGTTGCATCCCTTGCATCGCCCAAAGGGGTGGCTCATTCATGGCTGTTGAAGTTACGGCTGGGCTGGAGGGAAGAACACGCCAGGCGTCCACGGGGGTTGGCGCCGATGATACACCTGTCGAATCGGTGGCATGCGACCAGAGGGTACCGGCAGGCGAGCTAGGTAGGAGCGGCGGTTGACGGATGACATCGACAATCTTGGGCGGCGGCGGAAGCAGGGGCTTGTTCAGTAAGGCCAGAATGCTGTTCTTGACTTCTTCACTCTTTCCACAAAGTAACTCTCCAACACCGCCCTCTTCTAAACCTTCCAGGGCCGAGACGTGCGTGCGATAGACATACTTGTTGATCGACTGAATGAGTTCTTCGTGTAAGTTCTTGGCGTGTTGCTCTTTCTCAGGCCAGTCGTATGATCTGTTCTTGGCGTCGACACAGAAAACCTCTTCGTGATGCTCAATAAGACTCTCGATCGTATCGGGTGTTAGTTTGAAGGCGACTTCGTTCCGGAAAACCATATCGACATGGACGATATATGCTTCGATGTAAATGATATCGTAGTTGTGGATGGCCTCGACAAGTGGGTTCGAATCCCGGCGCAACTTGGAATCTGGGTGTTTCGGGAGCATCAAGGAAGCCAGGGTCCAAATAGCTTTTGTAGAAGATAATGTTTCCGTGAGACATCGCTGGTGTTGAGTGACATTGTTCAGTGGCCGCTTGACTCGGTTGATCCGCTTGAGAGTCTGGGTTAACCATGGTTCTACGCTGGAGCCGAGGACAACGTTGACGGACGAGGCTCGAGGCGCAAAGGCGGCGGCTGAGGCAGGCAACAATTGTGGAGGCATGATGTAAAAATGAGCCAAGAAGAGCGGGGTCGGTAGTGAGAGCCCGGCGTCGAGGTGAGGTGAGATGAGTCGAGAACCGTCGACCTTATGGACTAATAAAATCTAGAGGCAGAGAGCAGCGGACAGCTCCTGATGATGGGCCAGTGGCAGAGAGACAGAAGTAATACGAAGGAACGGAAAGTGACGGCAACGGAATGAGGCGGTTCCCTGGGCAGGGTTAGTAGCTAACACGCCTATAGCCGCAGTTTTAAAAAGAGTGAGTGTGGGAGGATAGTTTGTGAAGGAAAAGAAAGGGGAGGGTGAGACAAGATATTAGGGAGTGTGAGGTAGTGTGTGTGTGTGCAGCCTGTAGTAGTAGTAGTGGTAGTGATAGTAGCAGTAGCAGTAGTATGTGTAGGTATTTGTCTGTGTATGTGTCTGTTGCTGTGTGTCTGTGTGTGTGAGTGTGAACGTGTGAGTGGGTGGTGGGGTGTATGGTGAGTTATAGAAAGGGAAGTCCTCACACTGCCCAGAAGTAGTAGTAGGTAAGGTCGGTATGCTCGCAGGTATATATATCGGTATATATACGAATCGTCCAATGCGCCTTACTTCGCAACAGAGCTGTTCCTAGCAGGGCATAAACTATTGTCTGGACTCCGGACCGCCTTTTTAAATACCTTCGCCTTAATTAGTCGTTTTTTGCCTCTCTTTCTTATCAATCACTTACTGACATCTTTTTTCTCTCGCCTAGCCTCAGAAACATGGCGCGTGGTGCATGAGAGCACATAACACTAGCAGCCGATCAAGTCGGGTTAGCATGTTGCATCACCTACACAAGCGTCGTCCGTCGGTGTCTGCGAATTGCGGAATAGGTCGTAGCATGTACCTGAGCTGCCTTGTACTCGCGGCGTACGGGTTACCTGCGGAATACTGCACCGGGACCGCGCTGTTAGTGCCCATCCATACCGGGGTCGCAGGTCACAGCAGGTACCGATGGTACAAATTGCGCGTGTAATAGGCATGCCTACTATAAGCACGTAGTGCGAGATAGTGCAGCGAGAGAGGGAGAGTGTTACTTGCGCTATACGGTAAGCCCCTTTGGGCCGTAGATCGCCCGGTTTTTTGGTCGTTTTGGGCCCGGCTCGAAATGGAATCAGGGTCAGCGGGGCAACGCAGTTAGCTACGGTAGGTAGGTATATTCCGCACCGGGCGGTACACCCAACTGAGGTACCTGTTGCTGTGAGGTAGGATTAGGATAGGTAATTGCCCCGACTGATGAGACCGACCCTGCCGTAGCCTAGCCCTGGCGCTGGGCCGCTGGTGTACGTAACTTAGGTGCTTCGTATAGTTAGTCGCACACTAAACAAGTAGGTCATGCGCGGCAGAATGGTCAGGGTGGGCTGTGCGCGCCAGCAACATAAGCTGAAAGCTGCATTACTGCATGCCTGACCCAAAACTATCCAGTACTTACAGTCTTAGTACTACCGATGCACCTCCACCGTGGGCCGTGGCGCCACTCTTCTTTGTCGTCTTCTTCGCCTTCAACCGCCAGTGCCACTGCGAAGATGTATTCCGAAGGAGGGATGTACGTGGACACCAGGTAACTGGACTATGGAGTCAGTCAACCTAGTGTACCGAGAAGTCCACCTTGCACGACAGATGGCTTCTTCTTCTTCTTCTCCTTCAGGTACTTGCCTAGGTACCGGTACCGGCCCAACTAACACGGCAACTCCCTTCAACCTTGTGTGTCCCTCTTTGTCTGTGGAGCAAGCCGTCCGGTGCGCATTGCATTATGCCTGCCTGCCACTGCCGGTACGGTTGATGAAGTTAGAAACTCTGAACCAACTCGCCACATCCCGTAAACCATCGTGAGCGCACCGGCAGTGCACCGCAGAGGAGTACCGGTAGGACGAATACCGGTTACGACCACGCATGCTTCGTTATGGGTCGCAGGTCTTCCTAATGACCACCTAGGTTAGGTTGTCACTGTTGTTCGGTTATTTCTGGATAATATGCCGCTGACAGATAGACCCAAAAGGGAGGCATCCGTCAATAACCAGGTGCCACAGGACACAGTAAAGCCGATATTGCCCGAAACCACACATCTTGAGCGTCTGGAGCACCCTATTCCGTAGATGTCCTCCAGCTGTGAAAGCAATGTGGTCCTTCGTGAGATATGATCGTTTCTCGTACACACTCTGGCGGAGAGCAGCCCCGTACGCTACAACCAACATAAGCAGAATTAATAGCATGTAATATAGGGTTGAGCAGATAGGTAGAAGATATCTCGCAGCCAAGCTAGGGGTGAGCCTCTGGTGGGTGAAGATCCGGCTTACCTACCTGTTGCTGCCAATGAGGTGACTGCTACTTAGCTCGACTCGGCGTATCTCCTAGAAGTACGAAGTTACCACGAGATCCACCATGGCTGCACACATCCACACTAAAACCCAGATGTAGGATCCCATGCGTAATGAGTGTGGACCAATAGCATCCCGTAGGGGCACAGGTATCAGAGAGGCAGGATAGGCTAACAAACCTAACTTATCCAACAGGAACACCTCAATTCCCTCACCTCCTGGATGAAGTGGGAACAGGTGGGCTCCTCTGCTGGAGTCGAGAGTCCAGCAGATTAGTTCCAATCTTCTGAAGAGATAGGGTCATCGACGAGTACGTCGAGAGGCGTCTCCCAGGTTGTACCCCATCTGGGGGCTGATATGTGATTCTTGCCCCTTCTCTCTGGCTCTGTGTCGTACAGAGTCGCGAACACAACACAACAAGACGTCAGCTACACCTTTGCTTGTCTCCAAAGCACGGGGGAAGATGATTTCTCATTTCCCCGTAAAGCACAATGCACACTATTTAAACGACATGCAGGACTTTTGGTCGTTTACCCCTGCGGGTTGGCGAAGATTGGTCTTCACCTAATGATTCTCACGCGATAGTCCCAGGCCAAGGCATTCTGGCCCTAGTAGCGCGGTGCAACATTGTTATAACGATGTCAAGGGCGCGTTCGACTTCATGGGGAAACAGTTTTAAGGAGTCGTGGGGAGGAGAAGACCCGAAGCGAGGACGTCTAGCGTTAGACTCCAGTGTAAGCGGGTGAATGAGCTTAGAGCCAAGAACCGCACTTGTGCCGAAATTGGAAAAACAAAAAATGAATTGGGTGACTCTACCCGACCAGATATGGCCGAGAAAGTTGACGTTGAATGACAGCCTGTAGAAGGCTTATTTCGAAGTTGAGCCCCTAGTTAGTGGCGGACTGTAAATGGAGGCATGTCGTTGAGACTGATCTGTCCTGCATTTCCATTGGTCAGTGGACTAAAGCCGGAGGTGGTCTTGAAGTGGGCCGCGACAACGCTACATTTCCATTGGCTTTAAAATCAGAGAGAATTGGAAGGCCACACAAGAGCCGACATGCCAATATCATAAAACCCGGAGTAAATAGAGCGAATAAGGGCAGAAATGAGCACTCAGAAAATGGTTCGGAAACAATGATGATACCCTGGGAAAAGCGGTTTAGGGGCTGGTAAGATGGTATGAGGACTTCTCAGAACGAGGATACGGGCGCACCACAACATCTGCAGATGATTCCATATCCAGAACGATCACCGGCTCTAGCTCCCGTTCATCAGGTCGACTACCTAGTGCAATGTAGGTAGATGTATACTTATCGAGCCATGGGACGATACAGTAGATTAGTGAGCGTCGAGACCGACCGATCCGGAACCATTTACCGGGGGTGTGTAGATGCGAGCACGTCTGTGCCAGGCAGAAGGCAGACCAGCCGGAGACCCATGGCGGCAAACGTGACACCTATTCAATGCGACTGGAGGGCCGCTCCACATGACCTGTTTTCTATTCTTTGCTCCTTGAGCGGTATGAAATGCCTCGGGAGTATCCGCGTGTAGGCAATGGACATATCGCGTTCTACAGGAAGCTGAGAGAGAGCATGCGGAGAGGCCAACCAGGACGTGCCGGGACGAGTCACTATTCGCAGAACCGGGTCCCAAGCATGTCTGGACTAGCATAGTCAACACGAGCCTCGGGAGGGTCGCAATTGGATTCCAATGTTGCGGAAGCCTAGGTTCAATGAGCCGGATGAAGGATAAATGGGGATATGAGCGCCGGGCATCTGGTTCGTGAGGTGTGATGGAGGGGGTGTGCGAGGTGTGAGCAGGCTCCACTCCTGGCAGGATGGGAGGAGTTGTTTGAGGTTGGAACCTTGTTCGGCGAAATTTCTACGGATTACGGATTACCAACGGAGTGCGTACTCGTTATGCTAGCCGTTTAGCCACATAACTCCGTTAGATAGCCACATACGGATACGGATTATTGTACGGAGCAGGAGGGTTCAGACACGTTCTAGGCAGTTACAGAGGATGAGGGCACTATCGATAACAGTTTCTGTGCCTGAGAACAACAAACCTTAAAAGAGCCACGATCCTCCTGGCAATCCGTAGACCGGCCCGTACCAATTACATAAGCTCCCGTCGCTAAGGAAGGGCAAGCGACCCTGACGGTCCCGCGCTAGCAACGGCCTCTTCATCAGGTGATGGGATTCTTACTCAGGCACATCACAATTAACTGCTTTTCCGCACAACAACTTCTTCCCAGCAATTTTATGCGATATCTGTTCTCATCCTTCAGCCATATCGCGACAACGACCGAAACCAACATGATGTGCATGATGTGCATCATATATTTGTACCACCCCCAACCACACTCAGAGAGGTATGTATACATATCTACGAAGGAGGTAAATGCTACCTGTCCAGATACTTCCGGACGAGGTATCTCGAGGTCGCTCTCCAGCCCCTGCTTGCGGACCGACTGACAGCATAGCATGCCTGGCTTTTCTGTCACATGCTTTTCAGAGCCAGCAACCCCCGCACAAACGTGCCCATGTCACTTCATGAGCACGGCATTGTAGGGGTACGCTGATAATTAGCAGTGTCCAGTACCGTGTGAGGATATGAAGTAGCCGCGCTTGCAAGGGGCGCAGGGTTTAGTGTGAACACTACGGAATTCCTACCTTGCCTATATTTTGGCCATCGTCCAATTTGGCACCCTAGGTCTTGGTATTCCGTGCTAAGCTAACAAAAGAAGTCTCGGCCCCTCACCGCCGCTCGCAATTCTCACGATCGTTGCGGATTTTTTTATACCTACGTCATCAAGTTGCTCCTGGCGGGCTTGCACGGGCGACATCCGTCATCCCAACTACAGAATACATGCCTAAGCGACGGTTGCATACACGAACCGCCCGTCATGGGAGCAGAGGGGACAGCAAATAAAAACGAATTGGCCGTTATCTAGTAGTATTTGCTGCACTGGGCAATATGGTACGGATTACCGAGGTAGGTGCCCGCCCTCCTAATGCACGGGTTCAGGATGACGCGTGCCCGTGACCATGGTGTCGTGAAGACCGACATCAACAGCAAAAGGGCAATCCGTAATAGGTATGTAGGTTGTTTTTAGCATGGTGCTGCAGACTCCGGGGTTGGCGAGACACTACGCTATACCAACATGTTCCGTACCTCCGGGATGCACTACGGATACGTCTACCGTACGATACACTAGGCATACTACGATCAGGATATTCTCGTGCGTTAAGGTGGACCTTCGGAATACCTGATGACTCTTGGCACGAAACAGTCATGACCACGAAGTTCACATTCATGCACGTACCGGCAGTAGGGTACAGATGCGATCCCTGGGGAGCTGAAAGATTGCCATCCAGATTCCAAGGCGGCAGGGCGAGGTAAGGCGAGACAAAGATCGAGCTTGTCAGCGGCCTCCCACTCCACTCCACATGTGCCACTATCGCCAGCACATCAAACCGTCCGATCGGCCCCATATTTTTAGCCTAGCCACAGATGCTCGGAGGCGACGTTACAACGTGCCAGAGAGCGATGACCTCATCCTACACAATTTTTTCACATGGAAATTCACCACGAAGGGGGCATTGCCAATGTCGTCAATTACCTAGTTGCAGCGCAAAGTCTGGTGCAAAAAGTCATCTGCGCATATCGTCAACTACCTACTAATATGGATCTGAATGTGAATCCAGCCTGGGACTACGGAATTGGTGATCCCGAGGCACGAACTTGCCAGCGCACAGTGACTCACACGCCACTCTCGCCTAATGCCTCTTGCAGAAACAAGTGTTGATTACGAGTACTTTTCGCCTCAGTGATGGTTTGCGCTTAGGCGCCATAAGAGGCTGTGTGTGTGAGAGAGAGACGGCCGTCGCATTGGGTCATGATTCCTGCGTACGCGCCTACGAAGTACGTCGATCATCATTGCATTTGGGTTCTGTTGGGCAGTGAAAGCCCAAGCCGAGCCGCCTGGCCAGCGTCCTCGGCCACGACATCCCAGCCTGATTGTTCAGGCAGACAGGCGTTCTCTTGTCCTGTCTTGTCTTGACGGAGCGAGAACTTTGTCACCGGCGCTATCATCGTATCATCGGCGTCCTCATCAGCTGATACGATGACAGGATACCGGGATTCCCTGCATGCGCGGTATCACTTCGATATCCTGATCGCAGGTAATACTAATACATACCTGCCTACTGAGTGCATTACGGATTACGGATTACATACGGAATCGCATGGCGGTGAATGAAATTCCGACTTGATCAATGATGCTAATTAGCAAAGTGACGAAGTTGTGCCACCAGTAGCTCCAAGCACACTTGCGAGGCGCATGGGTTGTTTTTGCGCATGCGCGTTCTTCTTCCATTATCTCTGGGAAGATGGAAGTTTTGTCTGAATACCTACCTACCTACCTTCCTACATTAGCATCGCATGCAAGAACGGATCCTCGCCGGTTGGTCGGGCCCGATGAAGTCATTGCAGACAATCAACTAGGTAGGTCAGTGTTTGATTTGCTTCTGAAGGATTCCGATTCTGACTGAAGCTATCAGATTCCAATTCGCAAGACTAAGGAACATCTTGCATTGGCTCAAAGGAATCTGTCTGGTATGTCGACCCCCTGCCGGATTTTGCCTGCCGACATGGGTACGGTATTCGTAATAACTAATGGACAAGTTAACAAATGCGACGCGATTAAAAAATTGTTTCTTCCCTTCCCTCTCCTCCCCCCCCCCTCAGGGCCCCCCTGCGAGTCCCGCGGCTCCGATAGGGGGTGAGTGACGTAATTCGCAGGGACATTCTGGGGAAGAGTGAAATTAGCTCGATCAAGAAAAAAAAACTCCATCGCCGTACCTAGACTAGGGAGGTTGCCATCCCTCCTCACCCGGCCTAATCAGCAACGGCTCACAGGCTTAGCGGTCATTAGGCCGGACGAGGGTCGACAACGCGGTATAGCGCCATGGAGACAATCGACCGCGATGATATCATCTCAATTTCATGGTTTAATAGGGCTGGGCAATCGCGCCGCCATTTCAACCCCGCTGGCGGGTTTCTTTGCGCTTTCGCTCGCGCTCTTCTCTTCCCTGGTTGATTTTTTTTTTTCAATTACGGAACAGGTGTTCTCAAGATCCTTCTTTTTTTTTCGCATCGCATCGGGGACTAAACACCGAAATGCGATGCGGAGGCGCAGATGCAACGAGGAGAGAAAGATTTTTTTTTCTGCCTGTTCTCGGGAACTGTTGATTTTTTTTTCGCGACCGTAGTAGTAGTGGGCATGCATGCAATCCATAGCTGCGGGTTCCACGATCGAAGAAACCCACAGCCATACCACGATACTACCTATGATGTCAATTATCATGGTCTGTTTTTTTTCCTACTTTAACTATTAATAGTTAACGTCTGGCCTGCAACCAACTACATACTAGTTTGGGATCCGATCCCGTGGTAAAACTTACGTAGGTAGTTCCCCTTGTGAATTATAGGGAAGGATTCAAGACACATGAGCGGTTTTAATCAAAGCCAGAAGTCTCGAGAAGAGGACAACAAGGACTTGTTCTTGTTCTAGGCATCTCCTCGGACTAACACGACTCATTATATTCCGTGCCTGGCGGAATTAAGGTTGTTCTTAGTGTCCTTTTTCCATCAAGGTGTTTTTGATCTGTAGGTAGTAATAGTAGATTAGGTAGTAAATAAACAATTCGGAGATGGTTTTTGCCCCTGAGTCTAGATAAACGATCATCCCAAGAACGACGTAGATTGATATAGTCCGCTTCATATACATCGGAACTTCGTAAAGAAGTACTACCTAGTTTTGCTTTCATGATATAGATTCATTATGTCATTCGAGTCATAATACAGGGGAAAAAAGAACGCTTGAAGAAAAAATTGAGGTCAGGGGGTCTGCACTTTCTGGAACCACATGACCTCCTGGAGTCGCGCGCAATGTCCCCCATCATGGGATCCATTAACTCATGCATGCATGCCTATCACTCACTCGTTCGGAAGCCACCCCCCGAATCGGGACGTCTCCATTCTACCTACCTAGACGGCAGATCTGCCCTACAGCGAAGCCCGCGATTTCAAATTCTTCAGCTCCCGCGAGACACCCCTGGAGATATGATCGGCAATCGCCATGTTCGTGATCATGGGATTCACGCCCGTCGCCGAGGGGAACACGCTCGCGTCAGCCACGTACAGGTTCTCCGTATGCCAGACCTGACCCCTGGGATCCACGACGCCATCCCGTGGCTTCGCGCTCATCCGACAGGTGCCCATCTGGTGCGCGTTCAGGAAGATCGTCACCGGCGAGTCCATCCCGTTCTTCTCGAGGTTCTTGATCCACGCCATGAAGTCCGGGTCGTTGATGCCCTGGTCGAAATCCTCCTCGTCGTCCACGGCCTCGGTAGATGCCCGCGGCAAGGGGGCCGTGCGCTTGAACGAGGAGATGCCCGGGATCTGCACCCAGATCTCTGTCGCACCCTGCACGTAGCACATCTTGGCGAGAGCGACCACGCCGGCGAGGATGTTGGAGCGGTCGAATGCCGACGTCGTGTAGGCGATGCGCGGTCTTCCATCGTCCGGGTCCGGGTATACTCGGCCTGTGTCCCGGTCTCGTGCTAGGGAGATGAAGCTAGTCATTTGGCGAGCGCGCAGCGCATCGCACTTCCACTGCAGAGCGCTCTCGTAGGGGTGTCCGTTGAGCATGATGTAAGGCTATATAGGCTATTAATATCTCAAGGTATACCCGGTGGTTTCAAAGGGGATGACGGGTTGACTCACGAGTGTGGTGTTGGTTTCCAGTTTAACACCGTGCCCCTTACCGTCCAGATCCTCAAATGTCGTGCAGACCGAGGTGATGATACCGCCTGGGGTGTTTTACGTTAGCATCTGCAAACTAAAGGGGTTGCATGGGCAGTGACAAACCTTCCCAACCCTTAACATCCTCGTCAAAGGTTGCACGAACGGCTGAGACGGGATGAATGTGGAGGTTTTGGCCGATATGGATGTTCTGAGACGCCGAGAAGTTAGTTTAAGCAACACAGTGATCTCTTACAGAGGCTGCATATCCTTACCTTCAGTCCACTCCTCATCAACAACAGTGGACTGTTGAGAGTACCGGCCGAGACAATGACCTTCTTCGCCTTGACCTTAATAGTCCGCTGAACCCGCTCGGATACTGGCGCATCGAGACCGCCATCCTTTCCTCTCGACGTCCACTTGCCCTCGATTCCAATGGCCACTTTCGGGTTCTTCCGCCCATCAAATAGAACTTTCGTGACCTCCAATCCTTCAATAAACCGAGCGCCAGCCCGAGCTGCAGCAGGCAACCAACAAACCGCCGGACCCTGTTTCTCGCCAGCACCACAGCCGTGGTGACATCTACCACAATAATGCTCCGCGCCATTTGTGTTTTGCGGGCAAGCCTTCGCATGCCAGCCCAGTTTCCGCGCGCCGTCCAGGAGGACTCTGGCACCAAAGTTGTGCCGGATGTACTTGTCGCTCACGCCCATGACATTGCAGACGCGATCCAGACAATTCTGGAATTCCTGCGTCACGAAGAAGTCAAGTCCCTCGTCTGCCCATTCCTGGCGGACGAAACCCTGCGGTTGGAGCGATACACTCCAATTGACAGTGCCGCCACCGCCCCAGTTACTACCGGCCAGCACTGTAATGCAGCCGTCGTCACTCTGAGGGGTTCCTTGAGACTCGTAGAGGTATTGCAGCGCATGTCCAGCCGGCATGGGGAGTTGAGATGGCGGGAAGTAATATCCCTTGTCAACAACCAACACGCTGTGGCCGGCTTCGGCGAGGACCTTGGCAGAGACACCGCCGCCCGGGCCGGAGCCGACAATAACGACATCTACATCTATTTCGACCGGTACATCGCCGGAAGGAAACTGCATAAATTGAAAGTCGAATGTCGGCCCAGGCTTGTAGTCCTCATTGTGGTCTTTGAAATCGCTAATTTCACGGAACAGCGGGTCGAGATAAGCGAATGTCAACTTGCCCATCGTCATGAAGGAACGCCCAATCTGGAAGAACGTCCTCACCCACGAACTATCCCATTGCTGAAAGATAGCTTCGCGCATGTGGAGGGGCTGGTCCTTCAGAAGCAGTCGGTTGCCGGTGGCAACGAAGCTACCCATCTGCGTACTACATCGTGAATGTCAACATATGATCTATTCATCAACAACTATTCGAATTGCCAAGGGTAAACGTACTTGAGGAGTTGCAGTACGCGAGCCAGCTCCTCCTGACTGGACTTGGGCAGGTTTCCAACCATTCGCCTTATACCGTCCATGTACTCAGGTGTCTGTGCCGGCCTCGACCGTAGATACTCCTTGAACTTCTCAAAGTCAGGAGCCTTGATCACATTCTTCTTGGTGACTTCGTAGGCTTCTAGGAGCTGAGCTTCTGTGATGCACAGCTGATTATGCCTGTCTGTGACCTCGGATTCCAGGACGATCGAGGGCGTGACGGCGTCGAGCAACGCGAACAACGTCTGCCACCGTTCCTCGTCGAAGGATGGCACCTCACGAGGAGCGGGCAGCGCTAGGGGTATGGGAGCCGTGATAGGGGCCGCGTCAGCCATTTTGTTTTGGAGATGTTCTTAATACTTGCTATGTGCTCGACTTGATGCTTCTCGAGGGGAGTTCGCAATGGAAAAGCGATGGCCACGTTGATAGCGTTTGTCTCCTGGTATCCGGCGTCAGGCTGGATTTGTATCAACAGATACCAGCCATCGGATGAGCAGCACTGCCGCGGCTATTGATTTGGAGAGCTTCCCGATTTGGCGGGGTATCGCACGTCACGGCCAGACAAAGAGCCCTTCTGTTAGCGCTCTTTCGGAGTCATCGACCGTGATCCGGCACGCCGTAGTGGTAAGCGGCATTCCAGCCTTCTGCATTCGGGTGACGATTTTTCCGTATAAGTGTTAAAACTTCATCCTTACTGCCTTACACACTTGCCTTGCCCATGCAATACCTAGCTCAATGTGGAGATTCTCAATTGCCCTACGATAGGTAATCCGTATATTACGAGTACTTAGCGCCCGCAGAAGGCACCCAATGGCCCTGATCATCGAACACGTGTGTTTGGCAATTAGTGACGAACTCCCAGTGCCAAAGTGAAGCTAATAGCGGTAGCTTCAGCCCAGGAGGGCAGCTTAGCCTCGGTCGTAGACACGTAACAGTTGCCGAACCCCTCCATTGAGCTCTCGTTGGTCAAAGGTATCGTTCCCGAGATGCTACCTAAACCGGGCCTTTTTCACTGCCCCCGTTGTGGCTGGCGTACGGGACACTTCAGATGTAATCCGTACCAGCTAAACAACTGTGTAGGTAGGTAGATCAGTACGATGAGATACCAGTTCGTTTCCTAAACTGCACATACGAAAGAGTTGATGGTTTGCCCATGTAGGCAGTCAGATTTGTGAAACTTGGAGTACTCCATCAGTAACTAATGAGGGTGCTGACCGCCATATCCGACTACCTACCCTCCATAAGTGGCATGAGACTTCCTACATATACAAAACATCCATTGATGAGACCGGCCTTGTTGTCGTAGACCTACATGACGTGACACTGATGTGTTCCGCTAAGCTCGGGCTGAGGCGCAGTTGAGTTGGCGGGCCACATCTTCGTGATGATAACGGCGGCAACCTGTCCAACTACTCCGTACAGAGCATGGCCATTGACCGAAGTGCGCGGCGCGGCAAAGCGGAACTGTCCACGTAGGGGATGTGCATGATGAACCGTAGGAATCACACTAATGGCACTGAGCTGATATCAACTGTGTGTCGCGCCGGTTTTTGCGATCCTAGACAATGACGCTCTCGGAGGGAGCACTCGACAATAAAACAGCAGCTCATAGGTTTCCTGACGAGATTAGTGGTCAACGCACTGACAGACGCCGTTTTAGGCATCCTATCATAGCGACGACTGTATCGCGTGATCTCTTTGATGCATTCTTTACGGAGATATTCGATGCGGGGGGGATGCAATGCAACCAGGAAGATGGCGTAGATCGCGTCGGTGGATCCTCACGGACAGCGTCGCGTATCAATCACAAATAAGGGCCTGAAGAAATTGATCGGATATATTCCGTAGGTCGACGGTTCTTCCTAAGGGGCTGAAATCGTATATGTTTTATTGAGCGTAGGTATGCATTTGTCTCCTGTCTGCTGGCAATGATAAGAAGTGGTAAGAAGGGAGGTTAATTCGAAGTCAGGAGTTGGCAGGGAGATCTCCCGAGCACGACTTCCGCGGAGACACTGAACGGCCCCGGGTGCTGGACTGGCATGCATACTGGACGCACGGACCAAGTGCGAAAGAGGGGAAAGTTGTAATGACGTAATCGATTGATCTCGTTCTTAAAATCTCAAAATTTCTGGTCCGGGGAGGGGCAATGGATAAGATTGTATATGCCGATAGTCTTGTCTTGTTGCATATAGCTTTGATATAACGATTTTACGTTCTAATCCCTAAATGCCTATTTTGTAGATTCTGATCCTTGGCGCGGAGCGTCCCTTCTTGATCCGTAAACCCGGCTTCCGTATCCCGTGGCACGCGCCGAACCAACAGATCGCAGTCTCCGGAATCACGGAACACTGTCGCCCCGCGTTGACAGCCGGAACAGTAATCATTAATACAACGCCGGTCACAGAGGGACATGAGGTACGGAATACCTACATGACCAGCGACGTCAGCTTGGTGATGTTACGAGTACGAAATACATGCCCAGACTCTTTTGACAGTCAATGCGACCTCCTGGGTTAGTGCCGTGTAGGTACATGCCTTAGGTAGCTGAGACCTCTCAAAAGGTGTTCCGTTCCAAATGCCAACTTCCGTAGCGTCGTGTGGAGTTTTTTAGCACCACGGTAAGATCGCTTCCCCAACAAAATCTCTGTCCCCCCACCAACCTGAAGGGCGAACAGCCCCCGCAAAAGACTGGATGGATGCAAGGGCATGCGATAGGCATTCGTAGGATCATATGCTTTTATAGGTATAAGTCCGTGTTGGTATAAAGAGAAAATCATGTCCCAGAACACAGGGCGATAACGCAGGCTCTTTGTTCGAGTTTGCCTCACTGCTCAGGCGAGCAGAACTGCCAGAGTCGCGGTTGCGAAAATGATCAACTGGATGTAAGTGTGCTTTTGTCGCAATCCCAGTTGGTATGCAGGCATTCTGCGCAGTTTTTACGATACGGATTGTCATTTCGTATTCCGTAACTCCCGGTTGCTGGAGGTAACTTGGGTGTACCCCAATACCTTCTTCCAGTCTCATTGCGCACCGGATTGTTGGGCCGCTTGTGTGCCGAAGAGGCCGAAAACCTCGCTAACCTCGGGACAGGGGTTGCGTACCTGATACCAAGTTGGGACCTTGGCATGCCCTTCTTACCAGTTGTTCCGCACAACAGGCCGTAACAGTCTTAATTCGTAGTCTGGTCATTCTATCATTCCACGATAATGTCGAATTGTCCCTGTTACTGTCATGTTGATTTAACCCTGTTGAGAAGTTGAACTGGCACAGATCTAACATGCATTCGTACGAAATACATACGAGTATACGAGGATACGTAATCCCTCAGTGACTTCGTGTACGGAAGTGTCCAATTCCGTATTCCTTCCTGCAACAACATCCGTGAAAAGGTAAGTTTCCCGGGCTGACTCGATACAGAGCAGTCAGAGCTCAGAGTGCCGATCTGGTCCGGAATACTGCCTTAGGCTAGGAGTTGCCTGCAGAATATGTGCTTGTAGAAGACAGATTGGCAGTGCTTGGTGTCCACCAAGCTGAAATGCACATCTGGCTGAACAGCTAGGTACATAATATAGGTACGAATAGAGAGATTATGAGGTTGAATACGGAAAGTCTGCACAGAATACGGATTGGACGACGTGCCTCGGCAGCTGTTGCCATGTCGAAAGGGTAACCCTCCCACACGACGGCTCGCTATCCGCGGGTGACCGAACGGCTGGCCGAACGGTTGCACTGCCTATCGCAACTCTGCGACCTAGCGTCCCAAACAAGCCAAGAGAAGCCGCTGTGATTGGCCTGGAATGCGGACGCAGATCGTCAATAATGACCCCTGATCCTTACGGCGTGTGGCGGATCTGTATTCGGCTCCCTTCCCTCAGCGCCCAATGATATCACGGCGTTTCTCGCCTCCAAAGTCAACTGTTGAGCTTCTGCGCGATCGAGTGTTGACGGAGGTAACGATGCCATCATGAACCACGAGCAATTAGCAGCCATGCATGGGGGTTTTCAATTAAACGGGAGCCGCGGCTCTTTCGTAGCCCGTATTGCCGTTCTTTTTCACTCGCTCCTTCGCTGCTATTTCTCTGGAGTCGCGGCTTCGCAGGAGAGACCCAGAATAAAAAAAGAGTGCGGTTGATTCACCTTCATCTTTCACATCGACGTTTCTGCGTGCATCTCCGGCGATTAGGTCCATATCGTGATCGACTACAAGGTAAATATACCTACCTGCCTACCTACCATCCCTCTCCTATGACCGACCTATGATCCTATGCGCAATCCGACTCGCATGACGGCTTTTCCCTTCACATCCGACCTCTCATCCCTGTATTCACAGTGTACGCCAAGCTGACCCAGACTGAAGATATCCTTACCCCCCCAAGGCGAGCAACACTTCCCTAGTCACGACCTGGTGTCGACGAAGGCGGGTTTGCGACAACGAGGCCAAGTTCTCGACGACAAGCCTTAGTTCCAGCATATCTTTGGTTCTGCATTATCTTCGCCACTTGGAAAGATGGCTACTCCCATTGTCTACTGGTCTCCTCCTGGAGCCGAACTTTTCCAACTCCCGCCGTACCCTGACCCGCAGCCGATTCCTCCGCCTCACTTCGATTACCTTTTCAAGATCCCAGACAACTTGTTCGTCTCGGCTTTAGACCCCAAGGTCCCTATCACCATCGCTGCCGTCTATGCAGTGACCGCAAAGGCCCTCAACGTCTACAACAAGTCTACTGGCAAGAGACCATGGGCCATCAGCAAAACCAGAGCTTTCAACGCTTTTGTCATTCTCCACAACATCTTCCTCGCTGTGTACTCCGCCTGGACATGGATTGGCATGTTCAGAGCCCTTCGGGACACAATCGTCCGCCCCGACGGTCCTGATGGCTGGGCGGCTACCGTCGACAGTCTTTGCAAGATAAACGGCCCCGCTGGACTCCGGAATGCTCAGGTCGTCGACGCATCTGGTGTGTGGAGCTCCCTCTCCGGTCTCCAGGGTGCCCCTAGCCGCGACGAGAGCGGACGTCTCTGGAACAACGGTCTTGCTTTCTACGGTTGGCTCTTCTACATCAGCAAGTTTTACGAGGTTTTGGATACCCTCATTATTCTCGCCAAGGGCAAGCTGAGCTCGACCCTGCAGACCTACCACCATGCCGGTGCCATGATGGCCATGTGGGCAGGCATGCGATACATGTCCGTTCCTATTTGGATCTTCGTGCTATTCAACTCTGCCATCCACGCGCTCATGGTAAGTTCCTATGCAGACACATGCGCCATTAGCGAATAATTCTTGCTGACTTGTCCGAATAGTACACCTATTACACCGTTACTGCTTTCAACATCCGGGTCCCCACCGCGATCAAGCGCACCCTCACTTCGCTCCAGATTTCGCAGTTCATCATCGGCGCTTCCGTTGCCATGGTCCACTCTTTCATCTCCTACCTTGTCCCTGTTGAGGGTGAGGGCCCGGTTACGAAGTACCAGAAGGTCGACTGCATCCACACGACTGGCCAAACTTTTGCTATCTGGCTCAACGTTTTCTACCTCGCTCCTCTCACCTACCTTTTCGTCTCTTTCTTCATCGCCAGCTATCTTCGCCGCAGCAAGGCTGAGATTGTCCGCGGTAAGGTCGACCGCCGCCGTAGCAACGTCGTCCTCGCCGAGAAGGCCAGCTGGGATGCCGCCCGTGGCCTCGAGCGTGAGATGTACGGTGCGAGCAAGGAGGGTGTTATCATTGAAGATAGCGACGAGTCCACTGGTTCCGCCCCCATGCAGACCCGATCGAAGACTCTCAAGGCCAACGGAAAGCGGAAGGCCTAAGTTATTCGTTTTCTCCAGACAAAGCGAAGACAACAAACAAATTCCCAAAAGCTGAGAATTGGTTCATGGATAAGAAGCATTGGATATCATTCTTATCATAACGATACAGGCATTGATTTGCATCAAGAGAAAAAAGGAAGGCGGGGGGTGTGGTTCATGAAAGGGGTGGAGGTTATTCCAGGAGTTCAGGAGTCGGAAAAAAAGAAAGACCAATATGGGCTTGGGATTTGGCTGGAACGGTAGAGTTTCAGCTCGGTTAAGACCAGGCTTTGTGAGATTAGTTAGCGCTTCGTTGTCCAATGTGACATTCTCTTGGGTTGATACCCATGATACTATCTACTTGTGTCGTTGCTGTGAAGTGTTTGTTGTGTTTGATTGAGTTGTTGTATTCCTAATGAGTTAACCCCGATGTCGACGGACAAGCGTGACATATCAGTGTAATTCGGACGTCATGTAAGCGATGCATTCGGTTGCGGACTGATGTCGACGTAAGACCGGTTGCCTCGATATTTAGCAGGAGAAAAGTTGTGGTCGGGATTAATCCTGCTCGCTTAGCAGTACAGACTTGATTCACGGCATATATCATTCGGCCGTGTTCTCAACTTGAGAAAAGAATACCTGCGCACCCCCTTGATCGGTGTGGGTAGTATAAGCCGCCCAGCACCTGTATCTCGCCCGATCAAGCAGGCCCCAAGTCGGCGTATTGCCTCCACACCGGACGTTGAGTCAGTTATCGCAAATATGATTTGTATAGAATCGTAATCCATAAGGTAGTTACTCGTACATACAATGTAATATGCAGTAAGACCTGCCGGATCGGTAAGGAACCGTCCGTTGTTCACTCACTGTTCACCGCCGCGGACGCCCACGGAAGTGACCTGCCGTTGGGCATCGGGGATAAAACGGGGATGAAGGGGGAGCGGAGTACGTTTACCGAAGACGACTAGGAGTTAACCACTCATTCAATTCACTCACTCACAACGATCACAGAGGAAAAGTTATAGAGGAGGAAAACACGAATATCTCAGATGCTCTGCATGATTAGATTATCGATTGCTCTATATACGCATATGTACGTATGCTTCCGTAGTAGCAAGGTCAGAGAGGAGAAGAACCTCGACCTAGAACCCCCCGAAAATACCATATCAAACAAAACTAATATCCTCCGAGCTAGCTAGAGAGAAGTTATGATGAAGAAGAGAAAAAGAAAAATGGCTGTTAAAACGAATGGGCTGAATAGACATCAACGTTAGAAAAAAAAAAAAGACCCCAGGCCTTTTTGGCGGTAAAAGATCGAATCGTAAGTATGTGTCCCTCAATAATCCAAAAACCCAAGAACTCCCATCCCATGTGTTGTTGTGTGTGTGTGTGGTATGTGTTTGTAGCCGTCTATGACTATAAACCTGGAATCTCAAAAGATTTAATGGAAATGCCACGCCTATCCGACGTTGACATGAAAAAATGCCTCCCTTTGGCCCTCCCATCTAGTGTTTCGTTCATTAGCCAATCGACGCCGACTGACATTACCTTGGGTATCATGATGCGGAAAAAAATCCCAACAGAATTGCTGACTCCCCAATATCATGCAATGCCTTTGTGTAGTACATTGTTCTTTCTCCAATGTGTCTTTCTATGGTTTGTTGATCGTTGATCTCGTATATTGATAGGGATGAATTTCTGGTTGTTTCCGGACGTCGGCCTCGTGAGTCGATCGGCCTGGTATTTGGTCTCAGATTTGGTTGAGAACTGAGACCAGCACGGTGGTATGAATTCACCTCCAAGTGCTGGCCGCAAGTAAGCCAGAATCAATGGATATGTGGCTGCTGTATGAGTATAAGCGTGGCGGTTCTGCCGTCAGCGAGTTCAGTTTAGAATGTGCTCCAGTGCCAATCGCGAGGAACACTCATCGCAACCTCAACGGGGTGCGGTGATGGCGCTTGGCAGTTGACCTCGGTGGGTGGTGTCACAATGGGGCTCGCAGGTGCTGTCTGAGGACTCTGCTGCTTGACTGACGAGTCGTCAGTGGATGCCTGGCTATTTGTCCGACTGAGCCACGATTGGAATTCAGAGTAGCAGTGAGCGCATGCACGGCTCATGTTTCCCTTGGGGTTGTAGTTGGCGTCCTGGTCGAGCGGAACGCCATAGTTAGAGTGGAAGTCGCAGAAGATATTGCCACATCTTCTGCAGTGATGCCGTCTGTTCCAGTAGTTGAAGTTGCGCAAGCACGCGGGCTCATCACAGACAGTGGCTTCGGGGTCGGGCTAAAAGGCCTCATTAGCTGTCTGTTGCACGGACACAGAAATGACTCAAACAGATGCCATGCCGCGTATACGGCTACACATGTGAGAGGAGGATAGGAGCATGAGGTTCACGTACCTTCCAGTGGTGCCGGGTAGGTGGTGCTGTCGGCATGGGGAACGAATCTGCATTCCACTCGCTCTCCATCCACTTTCCACTGTCACACGTAGATCGCCGACGCAGGAGGTTCCAAGCGCCGAGCCCAGACAAGTTCACTAGGCTGTTGGGAGAAGATAGTCTGTCGTCGTCCTGGCTTTGTCCCTGTGATTCAATCTCAGACTTGCTTCCATTGTCTCCTTTGTAGATATTCTCGGTGGGCAGCAACACAGCCGGCATGTAGAGCGGCCGTAATCGCTGGCGAGTAGATGTGTTGGTAGAAGTGGGTGAACAATCGTTGGAGCTCAGGGGCGAAACCTGCCGTGATGAGTTTCGTGGCCCCTGGTAGATTGTCTGGTCCTGGAATTGAGCGTGCATGTATGCCTGCTGCTGTGGCTGTTGTTGCTGGGAATAGTGCAGCAACTGGGCATCAGCTGGCCTCGGCATGATGTAAGCGGTTGCCATGTGTCCCTTTGCAATAAATGTCACGTCCTTCTCTCGGTAATAGTGTGGTGTTTCAATTCAAGCCCATCCAATCTGTGTGGCGGAGCTGGAATTGGCCGTGATCTGGTCTGACCTCAAATGAGATATATCCCTTTCTCTTACTAGCAGATGCCGCTGCAAATGAGAATAGGGCAGATAGAGGCGTATGGGATGATGCCGGTTTGAAAGGGGCGTGTTGCGGATGCGATGCGATGCGATGCAGGTCGATGCGGACGCGGAGGTAAATCTGGACGGGATGAAGTGCGGTCCAGTCCTGACGTATCCAAAGCAAGGAGCAGTAGAGTAGAGTCACGAACGACCGATAGTCCGGGCACTCGCTGTTATAAGTAGTAAACAAGATCCCACGGTGGCAAGGTTGAGATCGCTGTGATAGGAGCTACGCTCGTGTGGTCCGATGTCGAGTGATCGAGTGACGAGAGCGGCAGTCAGTAAACAAGACAAACAACCCTGAGGATGGCGGCGGTTAGAAGCAGGGTTTAGCACAGATGTCTGGTTCGTGGTGTCAGTGTCAGTGCATGAGCGTGACAAGATGAGGTAGATTGAGATGAAATTCGAAGAATGTCTCGACTCTCATAAGCTATGGAGCAAGATGCCACTATTCTATGGGTTATGTATGATATTTGGAGTGGGAGGGATGGAGAGGAAGACAGAGAGTCAAGTACGGAGGAGGTACATTTGTAGTACCGGCCTGTGCTGCGAGATTGTACCAGCCGGCCAGGATTGGCAGGACCCTTACCAACCCTGGATTAGATAAGACCCGGGAGTCAGGTACTGGTGCCCTCCTGCAGATGTATCCTTTTGCCTCTCTACACCGCGAGTTCTATACGAGGCACGTCCTAGAAGACTTCCGTGCAGGTACTGGGTACTAGCGCAACACCAGTACCGATGCGTTAGGTCGATGGGGCTTCATATGCATCGTGGAGGCTTCTTTGCACGCGCACTGTACGTAAGGTCCCAAGTACACCGTCTGCGCACGGCCATGCTAATTACACGACGGATTCCGCTAGATTAGCGCAGACGGGTTAGGTGAAGGTACGGTCAATCGTCATTGCCCTCTTCGTCTTTGTGAGCGAGAGTCGCCATTGCCAATTCTCGTCGGAGTTTATACGTACCTACTGCTGTATGTAATCCGTACCTCGGTACATTTTCAGAGGCGTTCCGTGTCGCCTTCGAGATTCCGTACTCTGTCTTAGATCTGCGGCACAACTCCGCATCAAAGCATCAAGTGAGGGGGGGTTGCCGGCGACCAGTATTATTCCGTATCTCCGAACGTCGATGCTCGACTTCGCCTCCCGTCTCTCTCAGCCTGATCAGTCGGTATGGCCGGCGCCGGTTCGATCTCTTACACACCACCTCGGCAAGTTATGTAACCACACGCTGCCTATCTCGACGTCTTAGGTGAACTCGCTACGTAACTCTCGTCTTCACGAACTTACGGATCACCGAACCATCAACAGCGTCGACGACTGGAAATAAGGACACGTAAAACACTGGCTGCCCATACCGCCTGACGTTCAGCGAGTTCAGCATGCGCACCAAGTGTCTTTAGTGCAGTTATAGCGCGTGAGCCACTGGAACTAGGGGCCACATTGCGACCGCAACTCATGGGCCGATCGCAATCCTGTTTGCTCACTTTATAAAGACAGCCTGCCGGCGCTGCCCACCGCCCTGAGTCCCGAATCTTGCAAGTCCGCGCAAAAACCCTCGGACTACGACTACGGTAGGTACACTGAGCACTGCAGAACGTTACATCCATTCACCCCGCAACTGTCTAGCGTACGCTACAATCCTGCAGGTAATTCTAGTGCTCGCGAGCCTCCACTCAGAACGTGAGTACTGGACAGGCCTGGCCGCTGAGGGATCGGTCTGCCTGTCGCGTGCGACAGTAGTGACGCTTTCGAGGCACTGTCCCCCTCACAGTGCCTCGGATTCTGCATGTTTATCTTTGGGTCGCCTCTGATTGGCTCGTTCGAACGACTAACGCATATCTAATGTAGGTACATTATGTAATTACTATACAAATTTACTTATACGAGTAAGGGCTGAACGCTAGCCATCATTGAGACGGCCAGTCGACGGCGGCTGACGACAGGCGCGCAATCCACCGCAAACTCTACCTACTCTGTACAGGAAGCCAGGCGAACATTGGCCGATTCCGCCAAGAGCAGTGCCTATCGCTCTTGCCTAATTGGCTACTCGGTGGAGCCCCGGACAGCAGCATCTCCGTAGGTACTTTGTACCTGCTCCGTGATGCTTGCCTGTGTTGGGAACTGGCGACCAGTCCGTGGGTGCCATTACGAGTAGTGTCGGTATGGAGGGCCGAGGCTCTCTCTCTACTGCGTGTGTGTAGCGAGCGTCTACCCCAATTCTCCCAATTTGTGCAGGTGCCGTATCGTAGCGCGTGTGCAATGCGCACTTCCTCACGACCTTTTGCAGCAGAAGGGCCCATTTGAGCCCTCAACCCATTTGTTAGTATGCAGTAGACGCGAATGTTCAGGAAAACCCGATGCTTTGTTGAGGAATGCCCATCTTTACACCGATCGGCGCGATTTCGACACGAAGGAAAACCGACGGCACTTGAACGCGTTTAAACCTGCACACTACGCATTACGACCTCTACCGTTCCCACACTAGGAACGCTACAAAACATCGTACATAGTAAGCGGCGAACACTAGGCAACCCTGTGTTGTAATCCGTAACTCGTATGTACGAGTAAATTGAAGTACGAAGTAACCAACCACGGAGTACGGCACTTGCCACTGGTGAGAGGCAGAGAGTTTAGCCTCTCTCGATCTCGCTGGCGCCAAATCTCTGTGTACCTACCTACCTCTCCAGGTGCCTGCCTACCTATTATGGCCATGTTAGATTGCACTACGCTAGTGTGCACTACAATTGCCTACAACAGACAGTGTACTTCTTTTAATAGGTACAACCTACTGCGCGTGAGATGCTGATGCGCGCACTACGAAATACCGGTGAGAGTGAATCGGACCAACAGAGACTGCAGCGTGATCCGAGCCTCATTCTTCCACGTGGACACTTCGCTAGGTCGGTAACCGATCGAAGCCTGCGGAACACACGTGGAACACGCAACAACTCAAACACCTTCAGGAGCAGAGACCGAGAATCATCTAGACTTCCGTCTCCAGATCACGAACGTCGATCGGTGTACCGATATATCGTAGGTATGTCCATCATCCGCTGAAAAAGTAGTTCTGGACCAAGATCTATGGGGTTCGTTCTATAAATGAAGCGACCATGCCCGAAAGCTGGCAAGTTTATGAAAGACAGTGCTTGCTATCCACAATACAACCCAAATGAAGACGATGACATCAAGAATCAGGGGTTGACGAGCTACATATCCTGGACACCGTCGACCCACCGGCCACTCTTGCCTCCCTCCTTGAGGACAACTTTGAGATCCGCAATGGTCATTCGCTTATCCACTGCCTTGCACATGTCGTAAACGGTCAAGGCCGCCGTGGAGGCAGCCGTTAGCGCCTCCATTTCCACGCCCGTCTTGCCTTCACAAGCAACAGTCGCCTCGATGTCAATGCGGCCAGGGTCATCTCCGTCCTGAACGATTTCGAAATCCACCGCCACTTTCGACAGTGCGATGGGATGGCAAAGTGGTATGAGATCCGGTGTCCTTTTCGCCGCCATGATTCCAGCAATGCGCGCCACGCTCAAGACATCGCCTTTCTTCATTTGATTCTCTCGCACAAGTCGGCAGACAGTCTTGTCCGCAAAATGGACACTACAAGTTGCCTTTGCCAGTCTCTTCGTTGGTACTTTGTCTGAGATAGAGACCATATGTGCTGCACCCGACTCAGAGACATGCGTTAGTTTGTCCCCGTCCTTTTGCCGATCGCATTGTTGTCGTGCGCTAGAAAAACATCGAAGCTGCTGCGCCTGCGCGTGACTCCCCAGCGGAGGCGGTATAGATGCTATGCTGCTGAATATATGCGTAGGTGCGCCTCGAGCAAGTGGACTCGCTAACAGGCTTTGTTGTTGGGGAGATCGATAGAAATGACTGTCGGGCCTCCAACTCTGAGAATCTGCCAGGAGTCCGTTCAGCTCGAGCCTACACGGACGAAAAGAAGCATATGACAAAGCCAATTCGTGCTGAAGAATTTGGCTATATTGACTGACAGCTGGGAGTGTTTACCCACCTATCAGAATCATTGGCCGGTTCTTCATATGTTCAAGTTCGCCAATACCCGCATGCTTTGCCTTCTTTCTTTTCACTGCCATGCCGATCACATCCAACAATTCCCTCTCATGTGGAGTCGTACTAGAGGGTCCGGCATCTTCCAGCCCTTGCGTTCTGGCCGTTTCGATCCGCTTCAAGGCTTCAAATGCCGTCTCATCGATCGGCTCTCCATTATTCGATTTCCTAAGAATATCCCGCAGCGAAACCTCGGCATTTCCAAAGAGACATACTTTGAGATTCCCGTCGCTCGTGATGCGGAGACGATTACATGTTCCACAGAAGTTGTGTGTCATGCTGGTGATGAAGCCGAGACTACCGACAAATCCCGGGATCTTGTAAGTCTTGCTCGTATCATTCTTATGACCCTGCACCCTCTCAAGGTCCGGGTGTTTTTCTCTGATGAGATCCAACATTTCGGAATAACTGAACATCTTGTTCTTGTTCCACTTGTTGCCGTCAAAGGGCATATACTCAATGAACCTTACCTCGATGTCTTTCTCGCGGGTCATGTCGACGAAGGAAAGGATCTCTCTTTCGTTGATTCCCCTCATCACAACCGAGTTGATCTTCAACTTGATCCCTGCACCGTGTTTGTTGAGCTCCAAAACCTTCTCTATACTTTTCATGACGGCTTCGAACCCATTGCGCCTAGTCATGATCTGAAACTGCCAAGGGTCGAGGGTGTCCAAGCTCAGATTAAGACCGGTCAAGCCTGCCTCGACCATGTCCTCTAATTTGCGGTGTAAGGCTATGCCGTTTGTAGTCAAGCACAGCTCGCGGAGCCCTTGAGATCGTAAAGCGCCGATCTGCCTCATAAGCGGTAAGATGTCTTTCCTGACAGTGGGCTCACCACCCGTAAGACGGATCTTCGTAACACCCTGGGAGACAAAGAGAGACGAAAGCATGATGACCTCGGGTGTTGTCAGGAGATGGCTTGGCGGTGACAAGGGCACACCCTCTTCCGGCATGCAGTAGACGCATCGAAGATTGCATTTCTCCGTGAGCGATATACGTAGGTAATCATGCTGTCGCTGGAAGGTGTCCGTAAGGAAGTCCGAGAAGGGCTTTGCATTCTTTACTAGCTCTCGACGGGATTCCCGCCTCACTAGTTCCGGGTATGACGCAGCGGGCGCCTCACTAGGTGCGGCGGCAACCGACAAGGCGCGTTGCAAAAGCACGAACTGCTGTCGCGCGCCGGACTTCGGCACCGGCACCGGCGTCGGGCGTACCGATCTGATCGACCGGACGGCCGAGATCAGTGGCGACATGACGGGCAAACCAAAAAGGGGGACAGAAAGGGTAGCAAGGAACGAGTTCTCAGTGCAATTGTCTAGGCATATTTTGGTGCGCACTTGTTTACTCGACGATGGAGAGAAGTTGAATCAGTGGAATGCGATGACGAACCATCCGTCATCATGCGGAGTTGAAATGCCACAAATTAAAGTACAATGGCTTGGCTTACTCGGATGGACTCGAGGGTGGATGGCCAATAATGACTCCCCACCCAACATCGGCCCTTTCAAGCCACAGCATGACGGTGCTCCTAGCCCTGGAACGGTAGGTGGTAGGCGGTGTGGATAAGCCCGTACGGAATGCCACTGCCTAACATGGAGCTAGCGTAGGTACACAACAAAACAACAAACAGCTGCAGAGCATCGCGTTCTTGTTGACCTGTACCAACAACGGGGATCGCAGAAGACGTGCGTTGGGATCGAGGGTAAAATTCAGGTTGCATTGTCGTTTTCTGCACGATCAGAAGACCTCCTGTACATCGTATGTACGGAATATTCCGTACAGCATTCGGAACAGGTACGGATTACGGAATAGAAAGACGTAGGTACAAAAGACGTTCCTTACAAGCCACTCTCCACTAGCCACTTTCAAGCCACACCTTGAATCTCCGTACGGATTGTTCCGTCAATCCAGGAAGTCAGAAACTCCGTTTCAAAACGGATTAATCCATACAGCATTGTGCCTCGGCTATCTGATTATGATTCTGAGCTAGAACTACTTCGTTACTATTCCGCAGTAGATCTCCGCATAATCCATCTCTGCTGAGTTTCCATATTGGTCTGGATTGCCACATTTAAGTGAACGGTCTCGACTGTGGCTTGCGGCTCCCTCGGTCGTTCGTTTTACGGTGTGCTCGAGACTCCAAGCTGTCGGTACGACCTGAAAGTTAGCGTACCGCGCCACTAGCGTCCCTAATCAACTCGGGTTCAGGCGATAAGAACGACGCGCTTACAGTGCATATACTTTACTACACGGCTGGGTACTTCAGCAGCTCGATGATCATTGGCAAATCCACGTACACCGTACAGTATCTGCTACTGTACGCTCCCACTACACCGGTCCCCTACCGCTTCGGTGTCTCACTTTTTAGCCAGGCCAACTTCATCACGGCGCTGCCTGCGGAATATCTTGGTATGGAGATGATACTCTACCAGCAAATCAAGTCAATGCGTAGTCCACGAAGTGTGCATACGTCGTATACCGGTGCATAGGCATACGTATACAGCAGCAATTCACATCGTGAGCCTTCACCGTATCCCCGAGTGAAAGCGACAGGCCCCTTGACCCTCGGTACCCAATCATCCGGCTGCTTCGACAAATACAAAGCGGCTGCTTCGCGTCGCGACGTTCATCGTCACACTCCGGCCGACCGGTCGGTCCAATTGATTGAAACCGGAGTGCTGGATGAGTCCCAGCACACCCTCATCCCATCATATTCTCGTGCAGCACATCAATGGAAGCGCAACACCATGCATTTCACCCAGCCCTTTAAATGTATAGTCCCTCCCTGAGTCCCCTGAATTCCCCCCGTAGTCCAAAGTTCATCCTCACATCTCCCCACCGCTTCAGAGTTGTGCATGGGATCGCTGACCATTCGACACCGACAGCTTCTCCCCACAGCCTCCCAAGTCCGGACGGGAGGTATGCCGCCACTTTGTTACCGTCTAGCATTGTTGTTCGATCTGTAGCCTCATTGGATGTGAGCCGGATCATCAAGCTGCCCCCAGACCTCTCCGGCAGTGTGACGGCCTTTGTATGGTCACCGTCTTCTACGAGAGTGTTGGTCGCTGTAGCCGACCAGTTTCATGTCTTCTCCGCCACGGGAGCCGAGTTCCATGGTTGCGTCCAGCTTCCAACCTCATTGGCCGCGAGACCGGCATTTGTCACTTTCGGCGCCACTGACGACGATGTCTGTGTCTTCTCCGCCTTTGGCATCAGGCTGACTCTGGTCAACCTCGTTTCATCCAAGGCCGTGGAAATCAGCAACCCCAAGTTCTTTAACACTGTATCTGCGCCAAGAGGGCACTCTTTTCGACCAAGCACCCATCACTTGGCGCTGCTCACAAGGACTTCGGGTAAGGACATGATTAGTATTCATTCTGCCAGAACGCATGAGATCCAGAGATCGTGGTACCCAGATACCGTCGACGCCCAGGGCCTATCTTGGACACCGGATGGGAGATGGTTGGTAGTGTGGGAGTCACCGGCTCACGGCACTAGGGTTCTGTTTTATACCCCCGATGGCAACCTCTTCAAAGACTGGCGTGGTGATCATCCACATGCTGCACTCGATGACATGGATCAGTATGGTCCTGGTATCATATCCATGGCATTCAGCCCGAACGGACGGTACACAGCAGTAGCCGACGGGTCTCATCGCATCTGCATAATCAACGATCGATTGCTAGAGGAGGCGCGGTTCCATCACTCAGAGACCATTGCGCCCAAGGAGACATTGCAGGTGGGTGTCCACTAATCCCCTTGATTTCTCCCAATGTACTCCGTACGTATGCGTGTAGCATTGCTGATCAGAAACCAAGATCTGGCAAGAACAGATCGATCCATCTGCTAGGCAACGGTTTTTCCCGACCTTTGTTAAAGCCACGCAAGCCGTGAGTCCACCCGGCCTATCATCAGGCAGTGTCTCGGACACACGATACAGTGGTAATATCTTCAAATTCGACGCTTCATCCACTCTCTTAGCGTCCCGGTTTGAGGATGCTCCGAGTACGATCTGGATCTGGGATGTTCCTTCATCTGAGCTTCGAGCCGTGCTAATGTACCATGCCAATATCACTAAAGTAGAGTGGCACCCTTCTCAACCAGAGCTCTTGCTGGTGAGGTGTGAAGGTGAAGGGAATTCCGGCCTTGTATTTGTTTGGGATCCCCTGAGCGAAGGTCCACGCCCTGTCGACTTCTCGCGCTGGTTGCCAAGCTCGACGGTGACTGGCCGGTCTGATTCCACTTGGCTGGAAACTATTACTGAATCTGCAGCTCTCTTCTATACGGATCATGAAAAATACATCCTTCTATCTCTTGCGGACACGGAACCAGATGCAGAAGCTGTGCCATGGGCAACGCAGGTTACGGCCAAGCCACATATGAATATCGACTCGGCAACAGATACTAATTTTTCAAACAATAACTCCGATGATGACGACGGCTACAACAGTGCCGACCTGGATGACGACCTAAGCGAGCTTGAGGATACATTTCACTTCAAGAAAACCCCTATACAATGAGATCCTGGTTGGATTGATTTCCTGGGGGTTGGGATTCTGTCACATTTCAAACAGAATGAGATGTCGGATTTTCATTCCAACCTTCTGGGGTTGATACATCTATGATCTATCTAACCACCCACACCGTCGTATCTCATCAGATTCCGGGTCCCGGCGATGTCCTTTTCTATTGATAACGCGCAGCTCTACTAAAACGCCCAAGGCAACTATTTCTAAAACAGAGGCTAGATGTAACAATGCTAACTTCTGGAACAAGTGGATAGAAGGCGTCGGTGGTGGTTGAGATATTCTGTCATGGGCCATTGTAATACAGCATAACCAGGGGGTTTCTGGGAGAAATCATAGGTCAGGTCAAGACTGCTACTCAAGAAGGACTTGCCCTAATCGGTAAGGGCAAGGCGAGGTGAGAAACACGGTTTACGAACCAATACTACGTTGTCTTCCGCGGCAGCCACCCGGCCAAAAAGTACATGATCCTCAAGCAATAACGATGCACAGGCGTCTCTGAGAAACACCCCAGGCGACCTGCTATACTGGAAATGCACCTCAGAAGGCAATTATTCACCTTCTCCTTGGTCCAATACGCTGCCTTATAACCTCGGGAACCTTTCTTTTTCTCCTTCTTCTCTGGTGGTTGGTGGTTGGTCTCTTCAGGGGCGTCCGGGACAGGCAGAAGAGGTATCATTCCATGCAGAAGCATGTACGAAGAACCAGCATGAAGCATCGTTCGGTTCATCAATAAGTGCCGGTTGCCTAGCGCCTAGCGGAGACAATCTCGAACACGATCGACTCCCCCCTCGCCCCCACGACTCTTGAACTGCATTTGCAGACGAGCCTTCACAAGCTCTCCCAAACAAGAACCAGGTTCCCGGGTCGGAGCTTGGGTCAACATAGGCAGCCCCGCCGGCATCTCAGGGATCATGGCAAACCAGTTCTGTTGAGCGAGACGCATCTCATTCGTTGCCGAATTTTTACAGAGCTGCACTAACAGTTACCTCATGTCTCTGGATCGAAAAGGGGCCCGCCCACTGGCCCCATGATGCATTACCAAGAAAGAGTAACTCAAGGCGATTGTTATTAGCCTTGTGACGGATACATTATTGAGATAGTATTCGTTTTTCCAGTTGGTCCGGTCCAGGCCACATGTCAGATATCCCCAACTCCTACACCTACACTACGACAACCACCGCTATACGTCTTCTTGCATGGCCCCTGCCTGCATTGTACCCTTGGGCTTCACCAGCTTGGGGCTTGCACGACCATCATGATGGCTTATTCAATAGAATATCATATTTCACAGAAGACTGACTCGCGAGTGTTTTGTCGTGCAACATATATAATAGATGCGTGTCAGAACATTCCATTGCTATTAGTCTGTCGCTTGGCCTGTTCACTCATTGAAGCGTTTCCTACTGAGCTATTCCAAGTGAACCATCGTGGCCTGCAGCCGTCTACACATCATGACCTCCGATCTATCATATCAAGTTCAACAAACTCCCATCAATGGGACGATTTCCGTCATGGTTCCGCCGGGAAGTGAGACAGGTTACTACTACATCCCCATTGCGAATGTAAGTTGCCCTATATGCGTGGCCCCGGATGATTATGGCCCATCGGCAGCCAATACCCTTTCTGACAACGAATCTGCGTTCTTAGCTTCCGTGGCAAACCTCGTGGCAGGAGCTCAAGGATCACGTGCGAACCGTCTGCTTCGTTGAGCACGTCCAAATTAACGAGGATAGCACCAGCGGTCACGTAGTCCTCAAGGGCCGTGCGAACTTCGATGCAGCTTTCCGTATGGTTGTACGACATGCTTGTTGGTTCGTAATGGCGCGGCTAACTCGATCCCAGGGCTGCTCAACGGTGGCATATTCCATGACCGAGCCCTGATCGCGGATGGGCGGAATACGGACAGCTGGGTGTTGGTGAAGCATCATGTGGATGCGTCTACGCCATCGCCGAAGTCGTCAACGGCTTCTAGGCATACGACGTCTTCTGCCCAGCCATCATCGCCAGCGCTGACGCAGTCTTCTTCCGGCTATAGTGACGTACGTCATTCATTTTATACACCACTCAATTCTGATCCGCAGCTCATCTCAGACTGACTCTTTAGTGGCCGGCTGCGTCTGCCAGTCCCCCCTATATGATGGTTCCGGTGATGAGCTCTCCCCCGTATCACGTGCCGTGTACAATGCCGGAGTACCCGGATTCGACTGCTTTGTATGGCATGAACGGCTACGGACTTGGGCATTCGAGTGCCATGATGTCTCCGGCGATACCGTGCTCATCCGGCCCAGACTATGCACAGATTTATGCGCCAAGTGAACCGTATGGAAATGGTTACACTCTATCCAACGGCGATTCAAACCACCGGGAGAGCAGGAAACAGTACGCTGTCTCATCCTCGGGAGATGCTGTCACCATCAAGAAGCGGAAGATCATCATCCGTCAGCTTCACCCATGGACCAACGAAACACAAATTCGAGACCTCATCCGCCACAAAGCTGGGTCTGATGCTTCGAAGCTCCAGAAGCTCGACATGCCCCTGGCAGACGGCCAACAGGGTGTGAATCGCGGCTACGCATTTGCCACGTTTGAGACTGAGGAGGCGGCTGATAAGGTCATTAGAAGACTCCATAACTACCAGTACGAGGGGCGCGTCCTAGAGGCCAAACACACCAAGGAGGGCGTCTCTGACCACCAGTCCTCTCACGGTTCCCGGTCCGGCAATCAACGTCACTCTCACCACAACCATCACTCACGCCGCCACGGGGACGGCGAGAAAAAGAGCAAAGACAAGGACGGTTCACACAGAGCCGCTGGCTCCGGTGAGAAGAAGAGCAAGTCATCGTCATCCAAATCGGATGTCATAATAGCCCATGGATCATCACCATCAGTTTCATATTGAATCCTGAGGGCGGGAAAGCTGGGGGGCGTCTCGACTAGTTAATTTGTGTGGCTTTTTAAAACCAAAAGTCTTTTTTGATCTGTTTACCTATACCAGCACAGAAACATAATATGCCTGTATACGGGCCAGGGATATCTGTGATCCTCGTTTCTCACTAATACTCTTCCTTACGTTTAACCCATAATACCCAAGTAATAGACATTCTTCGAATACCATTTCTTCTTTTCCCTTTGGCCGGATTGCGTTGATACTCGGTTGGCGTTCTCGCTTGGGTTCATTCGGATGCCGCTGATACACATCGAGACTCCTGAGTCCTGATCGCCCGGGCTCACAGCACGGCTGGCGAAGCAAGCAAGCAAGAGATTGCTTCTCCGCGTTCGCACAACACGAGCTATCACAAGCTTTTAAAATAATAGAAAAGGCATCACCAGACAAAAGACGAGCGGTTGTGCCCCTCGAGGTTCAAGTCTCCCACCTCATGCACGTGATGGTAACGCAAACAATACCTCTGCCCTGCATGCATGGCTGCTATTATGCACCTAAGGCACCCACATACTAACCTTGACCATGTACTTGTCTCCCGTTCGATCATCCTTAGTCTCCTGTTTTCATGGCCGACTTCGAGGTCTGTCTTTGGTTCTACGCCGGTTACACTCTTGAGCAGCCTGCCGTGACGAACACAGATCACCCTCCCCTGTCTTTGCGACGGTAGGAAAACGGTGATACATTTCTTACATATAGGGAGAGTAATATAGGAGGGAACGCAGGTAAGTACATACATAAGTGTGTAGTAACGGGGGCTCCTATTAGTGGCCTTCTCCCCCCATCCCTCTCGCAGCTTGTCAACCGGGCCTGAATCATACCCGGTACTCGGATCTGGCTGCGAGACGAACCCCTGTCCCGCTGTCACGCAGCATTGCCACACCCACCTGACGGCTGGGCGAGATACCATCTACATACATACATCCCCCTTGCCCCCCGTACCTCCGATTAGATAGCAGGAGACCCCCCTTCGGATTGATTCACCCTCGCTGTTGTGTCCATGCCGAGACGTTTTCAGTATCTCCGGGCCCCGAACCCAGATTCGATCTCTAACGCATGCAATGGTCTTGAGGAGGACCGAGCATGTGCCCCATGCCACGCCACGCCGCCGCAGGCACGTATTACCTATCAGGCGTGTCTCTCGAACTGCAAACCAAGCAAACAATGCTATCGATCTCGGAGCGTGTGTGTATCTACCAACGACTTTCTTTACTATTTTTGAAATTGTGATTAGTCTTCTTCTCTCATGGACAAGGGGGTATATATCCTGGTAATGGTTCGCGGCATGGTGACATTCTTCTTCTCGTCTCCTCCCCTCCCTCCGATCCCATCTCGGCGCTGTCCCCCTTAACCTAGTCCGACGGCGTCTGGACAACTGCAGTGCGGCAGCGGCCCGTGTGTTTCGTTTGTTCTATACCGGGTTTGGTGTTGCTGCTGTTGTCGTTGTGGTGTTCGTGTGGGGGGCCTTTGGTGACACATTCATGTAAATATTTCCCTGGATTCTCCTTCGTACATGACACTTAATATAAAATCTCTCTCGTTTCTTTTTGCTACTTTTTTTTTTTTTGGCGAGTTTGGTTTTAGCCGAGGTGAATAGAGACGAGACGAGGATCCCCCCCCAGTCCAAGATATCTTGATGTCAGACATATGATGCGCGACGGGATGCTTTTGCTCATGCAGTTTCTAGCCTGCGTATCTCCACCCTTTTCTGACGCGCGCATGTACGGATTACAGCGGATGTACTGGACTTTGGAGATCCAATGAGTCAGTCACTACTACTTAGGGCCTGTTTGGCAAGGAGACGGACAACTATCAAGTAGCAAAGCCCGAGTGACGCAGTGGCTTAGCGTGCCGTTCTTATACTCTCTTTCTCACGGAAGCTTGTATGATCAGAAATGCGGAAGTCGTGAGTTCGATCCTCACCTTGGGCACTTGATTTTTTTATTTCTGTCTTTTTTTTTCTGACATGCAGAGGCAACTCCGTCTTACCATTCACGGCAAGATCCCTTTTTTGCCCTCCTGGAATGAAATGTAACCCTTTTCTGAAGCAGAGAGGCGTTATCAGATCGGTATGATTTACCGACCAAAACACCGTCCAATACGCCCACCCAGAGGCATACTGAAGCGAGCCGTTACAGCCATGTCGTCAAACCTGGCACTGAGTAAACCATCTCCGCGGTAACAAGACGGAGATAGTCGTAGTCATTGATTGAGGCGATGTAACGAATACGTGACTCCGTACGACCAGAAACCTGGGTCGGTAGTTGAAGCCTGCTTCTCCCCCCTCTCTCCTGCTGTGGTCGACGATCATTCTCTTGGCCTTGGGATCGAAAACGGAGATATACATTTCGATGTCTATGCGGTAGGGTATGAATAGAAAGAGCTGTAGAGGGTGTATGATAGGAAGAAGGGCAGTGTACATACATACGCAAGCAGCTGCATGATGTAAAAGGGAGGGCGAGGCACGCACGGAAATCCCCGAAACGATTAAGCCTCTTCTTCCACCTATCCTATTCTTGGTCCAAGAATCTATCGCGAGGAATACTACTTGCCATACCTTGCCCAACATCAATAAACAAAAAAAAACCACTTCTGCGGGCTACTATGAAAAGTCCCGCCGCCCATCTAGATCGTGTTACAACACCTATCCTGGAAATTCCCCCAAGTCCCGCGCCCCTCCTTCTGCCGACTCCCGAGCTCAAATCAAGCATCTCCGGATTTTCTCGTTGATAAGGTGCCGAAGCCGTGAGAAGAGAGACCAATACCTGGAAAGCAAGGTGCTTACGGGCCGCAGCCCGGTCGAATTGCTCGCGAGCGAGACAGAGGGGACCCCGCGAAAAGGCATGGATCCCAGGTGTTATTTATCTGGTCTGCTCTCAGATTTCGTTTGATCGTTCTGGTTTTTTCGATCGTTTCGCTTCGTTTCTGTCTGTCTCCGGTAAGAAAGGCCCGAAAGGGAGTCCGACGTCTCAACGGCGAGTCTACGATGCTTGGGATACGGACTCTGTGCAGAAGCGACTCGGACCTCGACAATCACAATTTTTATCTATTTTTTTCTACGGTTTTTATTTATTTGTGCCATGATTCGCGAGTCGCCACCCCTTGGAAGACGATCGTACGTTCTGGGCGAGAATACTTCGCAGCCTCAAGACGAAGACAGATCACGAGTTGGAAAGAAGAGGGGGTCTACATCGCGATCAAATCGCATTCTCTTACACGGAAGATTCCGTAGTACTATCCTCATGTAAATTACATGAACACGACTGCTAAGCCGTGTCTATCTGTCCATCCTTGATACCTGAAATGTAAACTCCGCCGGGCGCAACGGGGAAGAGAGCGGGGGTTTGACATCTTGATTCGGTCGAATAACAAGACCTACGGGAAAAGTCTCACAAAGCAGACATAAGCTGATCTACGTCGCATCTGACGACGAGCTACAGCGTGTGAGATCGAGTTGTATCGAGCAGATTTATCAAGCATGCAGCTTTACAGCCTGCCTTTCCCAGTCAATACCAGGAGGTGTGTATCTGGAATGTTGGGGAGAAGCGTCCTTTTTTGCGAAGGAGAGAGAGGCAACGGCAGGAAACAATTCGATACAGACAATCATCGAAAGCCCTGCTTATATCAAAGAGACAGGAAAAGTGAGCCCATTCTTGCATTTCGCGTCCAGATCCATCCGAGCCATTGGTGGACTTGGGCAACCCGTCGATTCAACTCGCCCTCCACGATTTCGTGCGACCCCAGATGTCGAGATTGATGCGGTAGAACCAGATGCTCTGATTCCAGTGCCGAAGAAAGGACCCAACGTCCGCTGCTGCAGCCAAGTCTTCACTTGAATGCGGGGGGTCGTCACACAAGACACATTCGGGTACTTCGAGTTACGACCAGGGGCTCGCGAGTTCCTGCGACTCCGTCGGTGCTATGGAGTGAGCATAACAACCTGGAGAAATGGGGTGACTTTCGCCGCCATGGTATCATAAATCTATCTCGATAATGCCTCAACCCCCGACTTCTCCGTCCGGCTACACCTCAACAAACTTCACACCTGCCATGATGGGGTGGGCACTTGGCTCTATGGCCAACATACCACGCTCATACATAAAGAGCCAAACCGAATCAGCGTCGATAGCCTCGAGCGCGGTCCGGACCTCGGTATTCGGAGATTCCAGGGCTTCGGCAAGCAGTGGCAAGATCTGATCAAAGATGTCGTCGTCAATCTGGACATATCTCACAATCGCGACGAGCAGACTTTGGACCGCATTCCAGATCTGCACAGCCTGCGCGAAGCGGCCCAGTCCCGCATCGCTAATAGCACCACCACCACCACCTACGGACCTCGCGAGCTCTTTACCGATTTCTCTGGTCTCGAGCTGCCCATCCGTGCCTCGATAAGGTATGACTATCCCGCTACTTTCTTCTCGACCATTCGTGTCGAGTGTAGGCATAGTTGCCGCTGCCCCCAACATTTCTTTCGTTCTAAAGCTTCCCTTCTTTTGTGACCGAGCAGCCTCATCTTTGATCTTCTGGCACCACTTTCTAAATCCGTTATCCCACCACTCAGTCTTGAAGCGTGTGGTCAAGAAATCACCGGCAGAGGCACAGAGCGCACATAGCGCTTCTGCAGCTGCGACTACGACAAAAGTCTCAGAGTCGTACAGCCGCTCAATCAATACAGGCCAGATGGCGTTTACAAGCGGCAAAAAGTCGTCTTCGTCGGGAGCAAGTGCTGGACATACAGTAGCGAGGAGATTGAGTAGCGATTTTCGGAGCGTCGGCGCGGGGGAGGTTAGATAGTGCTGTGTCAGGCTTGTGATTCGAGAAAGTAGCTGGAATGTTGGTGTCTTAGGGGGCGGAGGCTTCTCGACCTCGGTGCCAGTCATATCTTCATCCTCCTGATCTTGGCTTGTTTTGTCAGCTGCATCAGATTCCTTGAAGGGACGTCCAGGATGCTTCAGCTTTTCAAACTCCAGCTGCTCTTGCTGTCTCCTAACTTCAAGCTCATTGCGCTTGTCTAAGATACTGCATAGATCATCAGTAGTTGTGATCTCTTGGGCGGTCTTCTTATGGTCAATTGATTTAGAAGCATCTTCCAGTAGTAAGTTGCTTGACTGGGTGCCTTGCTGCACGACCTCTGTGAGTACGCTGAATAGACCCTCCACAAACAGGGTGTAGCCATGATAGTTGTCAAGAGCCGCAAATATCGACGCCACAACGTCGTCAAGGTATGGTATGAGCCGTGGACCCGTAAGCTTGATCATCATTCGCAGCACTTGTGTAGATGCTGGGGAAATGTCAAAGGAGTTGAGACGTAAAGATACAGAGTTAACCATATAGTCGACATTGTCAATGATCAACTCCGTAACGTTGGGGTAACCGCAAGCTGTCGCAATATTGTTGAGACTGATTATTGCATGTTGTCTTAGTTGAGGGATGTCCGAACCAAGGAACGTCGTGATAGGATATAGTACGTCTATCAGTTCCGGTCGAAACTGATCCTGCATTCTAGATGCCGCAAAAGTGGTCACCTCCAACGCAAGTGCCTGCATCCTCCAGTCTATATCCTCTGCCTCAGCTTGTGAGTCCAGGATAGCGACCGAATACGTATATAGTTCCTGTAGTGCAGACTCACTGCCATCCGATGTCTCTCCAGCGGTAGTGAAATCTAAGAAACTGTCCATCTCAGAAGATTCAGTAAGTGTCGCTTTGATTAACTCGAAAGCAAGCCAGTAAGAGGTAACTTGGCTCGATCCATTAGAGTCTCGCACGTAGTTGAGCATGTCGTCAGCTAAAGCGATACGCTGAGAATGTGATCCGATCTTCGATACTATTTCGACAAGAGCCGCACGTGTTTGCCGCTCTGTCTCGTTGGCAATCAAGATAGGCTGGAAGGATATCATGCTCTCTGGCCTCTCCTGACCCACGCTGCTCAACTCAAGAGCATTAGAGGGAAGCTCAGAGAGGATTCTTCCCGACTTTGATCCGGCAACAAGCGCAGTCACGCTATCTCTCAACGAGGCGGCCAGAGAATCGTCCAATATTGATGAATCAAGTTGGAGTGATGTGATGAATTTCTGACCTTTGAGAAGATTCCGCATGGCCTGCTGTTTGATCTTCTCTTCACTGGATTGAACTAAGCGCGGCAGGCTTGTCACCCAGTTATACACCGTATTCTTGACGGTATCGCCAAGCTCCGGATATATACTTGCCAAATCATTCAGGCTTGTCTCATATAATGAACGTTCGTCATTATCGGGGTCCAGAATCATGGCCGTCTCGACAAGTATAGAGGCAGCATCAGAGAGGGACTGATGACACTCATCTAGCAAGGCGATGCATAGCTTCTCTAAAGCTGCTTGCACATCTTCAGATGCATTGCTTCGCAACTTCATAACACTTGCTAGTGCCAGCTTCACCTTAGCCGTGGTCGCTTTTAGCCATGACCGTGACAGGACTCTCCCTCCAGAATCCTCGTCAACCTGATCGCCAGAAGGTTGGATTAACAAAGTCCTCACTTTGATGTCGCCGAGCACGGTGGTCAGAATGCTTTTCAGAGTCTCAATACCCCGTACAAGAACCCTGCCTTGGGTTTTCGGCGCAATCGGGGCGGCCAAAAGTCTGCTCAACGAGGACACGATTCCTGGAAAGAAAGTAGCGAGTGCTGTCTGATCCTTGATCGCGGTTGTCAAGGCATTGAGAGCCTGTAGCGCTTCAAGCTGAATTGCAGGTGTCCGGCCATCGGTAATGCCGTCCAACACAACGCTAATACCATGGCCAAGGGCGGGTATCACATTGGCCTCCACTAATGCTGCCGCTCCACTCGACGATGAACCTGAAGCTCGGATTACGGAAGTGAAGGCCTTGAACGACTCGAGCTCGGTCTCCTCGGGGATGCGAATTGGTCTCTCCTGGCCAGGCGCACCACCGATGAGAAAGGTCAGAAGAAGGAGTAGCTGTTGCGCAAGCTCCTTAGGCAGTTTGCTCTTCCACCCATGGTCAACGAGTAGAGTCAGGCATTTTATTGTGGTCTCTGTGAGGCGAATAGGATATTCCTGTTGGTTTCGCAGGATGTTTGAGAGTGGGAAGAAAATGTAATCAGCCAGCTTCTCATCCAGGACTGAGGCATCCAGCTGCGATACTTGACGATCTATGAGCGACCACAGATCTTCAGTGACTCTGATTAATTCCCTTGCGCTCGCCTTCTTGTCTGACGAGCGCACAGTCAGATCATTAATGGCGACGCATCGCGGCTTGAGCTGTGGTGATGATTCAGTATGCTACGCGTGATCGTGGCGGGTGGGTGATCGGCAAGATATGAGATACGTACTTCTCTGAAAAACAAATTCCTGGCAGCTGAGGATTCACTTGCCATTGTTTACCCGGTCCACCAAATCTCCACTCAAGATTCACGAAGTCCGTGATCAAGTGAGAAGTCGTTCTATTGTCGGTGCAGGGAGAAAATCAATCCATCCACAAGATTGGGCGAGAGGGGAAGAACTGGAGAGGTCAGATGTGGAACGAGTCCCTCAGCGCCTGTAATTCTTACTACAGTGATGAATGAAGCCTATAAAATGTTAGCGTAGCGGTGTCTAGTGAGAGACTACAGAACAGAAATGACGGCATAAGCTTTGCTCACCACTGTGAAGCAGGGGCTTGGTGGGACCCAACTAGGCTTAGCTTGACAAGTTCTTATAAGCAAACTAACCGTATCTAGTATTTACTAGATATTCCGTAATCTTCTCAATTGACTCGCCTGGGCGTTTGTTTCCACGATTCCCTCGCTCAACTGTCAAGCTTCTGTTCTTTGTCTGCATCCATGTCAAAGCATTGTATCTGAACACGTTTTGTATCCTGGACTGAGACACTGCAATCATACAATATGTCTCAAGGCGCTTTTGTCACGACGGTGCATCCTTTTCCCTCGCCAACGCCCTACTCCTGTGCCTATGAAGTTGGCCTTCAAAATGCCAAAAACGCACTCGTCTTCATCGGAGGACTGGGCGACGGACCTCATAGCGTTCCTTACCCTCGAGCTATAGCCAAGAAGCTAGAGAAATATTCGAGTCTTGGTTATTCCGTCTTCGAATTCAGATTGAAGAGTTCCTTCTCAGCGTTCGGGTTTTCACGACTCGCCGATGACGTTGCCGATATCGCAGCCCTCGTGAAATATTTACGGAGCATTGGCAGGCATAAGGTCGTTCTCATGGGCCATTCCACTGGGTGTCAGGTAAAAAGCCTCATGTTCAGCGCTGTTCATCTCGGGGTTCGAACCGGTCAACTGATAAGACCAGGATTGCATGGAATACAACGCGCCCGCCTATGTCGACGCACCGCCCGTTGACGGTTTTATCTTCCAGGGTCCTGCCTGCGACCGGGATGCATATCTGCTTGAGATGGACCAAGATCGGCTTGATGAGAGTCTGAAGGTTGCCAAACAGCTCATCGATGCCGGAAGGGGTGATGAGCGCATGGTGGTGCCCCTGTTGCCGGCATCAATGCACGACACGCCAATATCAGCCTGGAGATGGTATGCTCTTGGAGCACCCGAGTATGTTCACCTAATCCGAACAATCCGAGGCATTGTGAATCTGTATCTGACAAAACCCCTCTAGCGGTGAGGACAATTACTTCTCGCCCCATCTTGCCGATGAAATAGCATCCTCGTACTGGAAGAGGATAGACAAGCCTCTATTGGTGCTTCATTCTGCCAATGATGAGTTCATTCCAGAATCTGTTGACAAAGCAGGATTGGTAAAGCACTGGAAGGAACTTGCTAGACCAGGTATTGTCAGTGAGTTGTCGGGAACAATACCGGGGGCGTGCCACCGAGTCGAGGAGGCCGAGGCCGAAGAATTCCTTTGCAACACGATTGTCGAGTTCTTGAACCTCATTTAACATCTAGTCCTGCTTTGCCTGGTCGGCTTGCACCTATGCAGCATTCTTTTACTCTGGACATCGCCATCCTCTCACCATGATAGGCCCGTGACGTCGATGTCGAACTTGGGTAAGACGATCATCTTCCGAGCTCTAGTTGAATACAGGCAGACAAAATCGCGCTCGTCACTGGCTTCTACGAGATTCTCTTGCTATTTATGATATTTGTAGTAAGTACTACCTATTTCCACAATACATACGTGCCCACGATAGAGCCTCGTCCAGGAGTGATTGCGCCCATCATACGATGTGCCTATTGGGTGACACGGTGACTGGATGCGACTGGGGCCCGCGGGTAAGCATACCAATAATGTGGCGAGGGGATGCGCCTCAACCTCAAGCCAATTTACTCCTTAGAGGGAGACTATACCCAGGGCGGACAATGTGGAGATCAGTTGATATACATAGGTATACGATCGTCTCCTTAGGGGAAGGGTCACACAAAAAGTGATTGGTTCGCCTCACGCGGGCTGTGGCTAATCAGTGTTGAGTCAATTGCCATCGAGGCCAATGTCAGGAGTCTGTCACGCACTCGTTCCCCGGATTTGTTGCGTTACTCTCCTTCGACGATGCGATTGCTTAACACCGCAACGCTCAGGCTAGAAGCCCCCACCTCCATCGAACTGCCGCGCTACGCCATCCTGTCCCATACCTGGGGAGACGACGAGATCTCCTTTGACGATGTCAAGCATGGGACTACGGCAAGTTGGCGTCATAAAGATGGAGCTGCCAAAGTCCTAGGTGCTGCTCAACGGGCTAGAGACTTGAAGATCGACTACATATGGATCGACTCCTGCTGCATCGATAAAACTAGTAGCGCGGAATTGTCAGAGGCCATCAACTCGATGTACCGGTGGTATGAAAAATCCGACATTTGTTTCGCCTACCTGGTCGATGTCAAGTTGCAGACATTCAAGGAAGACTTCCCTCGAAGTCGTTGGTTCACACGGGGCTGGACGCGTGAGTATCTCCTATCTCTTGTTGCCCCGCGACCAGCTATAAATCAATATCGGTCTACATTACGGTCTCCTACTCATTTATGAGTTGTGTTGATATTCTATGGACGCAGTTTACTAATATGTTCACATGTAGTGCAAGAACTCATAGCCCCTCCGAGATTGCAGTTCTATGATGTTAATTGGGACTATCTTAGAACCCGTCGCGAGCTGGCCGATGACATTGAGCAAATCACCCAAATATGTCGCCCTATTCTTCTCAAGGAGACGCGCCTAGAGTATGTTTCCGTGAGTTGTAGGATGGCCTGGGCAGTCGGAAGAGTCACGACTCGGAAAGAAGACCAGGCTTATAGCTTGATGGGCATCTTTGATGTCAATATGCCGCTCTTATACGGAGAGGGCGAAAAGGCTTTCTACCGCCTTCAAGAAGAGATTATCAGACGCTCAAATGACGACAGCATACTACTAAGTGGTACATTTTGGAAGAATCCCTCATCCCTTTCTATATTAGCACCGAGCCCAGATTGCTTCTATCAAGGTCAAGAATTCACGAAACCTGTCGGCTCTTTGTCCTATACTGAAATTCAAGGAACTACCATTCGAATCAGGTTACTGACTGCCGCGATCGATCATCAGCTCAGGCAAGTGTTAGCCATTCTTGATTGCTCCTATGCAGACGACCCAACCAACCTATCACGGCCGGCTATTTTGCTAGAAGAACAAGACGGCTTATGCACGCGAGCAAACACGCGTATTTATCGAGTCACGCCTGTCGATAATTCTATGGCCAGGGTGAAGTCGGACTCACAAGAATGTAAGCATCCGCAATGCCATTTACTGCATGCTTGGACACTAATCAAAATATCAATCTGCAGTCGTAATCGAACTAGAAGCAGTGTACCGTCGGACGCTCACGCTTTCACTGACACCTGTACCGATCGGGTTTCGAAGAGTGAAGGCTCAGATCAGGGGTTCAGGCGACACCATACGTCTGAATCCAATAATGCAAGGGCATCATAACTTTTACACGTATGGACCTTGCTATCCAGAGCCGTCGGGATCCCTAATTCAACTATCGAACGTTTTCCCGGACAAGGAGGCTGGATTCCAAGGATGCGTCTCGCTGATTGACCCGAGACGAAAGACTCTGCGTGTGGTCATATGGATAATGGATTATCACCCCGATTTTGACGAGAACCACGTCCACTGCTCATTCCGTACCATCATCTTTGAGGTGGACGATGACATGCCAATTGATTCACGGCAGATGTTCTGGGACAGAAGAAGTATTCTGGAGCTAGTTGGTAAATGTCAGAGAAAGAGCGTCCCCCTGATGAATTCTGACCCGAACGAGTCAACGCTAACAACTTCCGACAACATTGAGGTGAGCGTCAAAATCACGCGTACTCTATTCCTGGAACGAACAATCGCAGACATGGAAATCACCTGTGCGCCCAAAATGTGTTGTGAACCAGGACCTGGTGCCAATAATTACCTGAGATTCTGCTAGTGTTCGCAGAATGATGTTGGTGGTAAGGATTTTGGAGAGGTCAATACACGCTGGCAGTCTGACTATGAAGCAGGTCTCAGGCAGGCTTTTACGAATATTCAGGATTCATCTTCGGCTTTCTCATTCACGCCAGCACAAGCCTCACAGGCAACATGAAGAGGAACAACAAGATGGTGCTTATCTTTTTATATATCTCTGTTAGCTTAATAAGTTACCATTCGCAATAGTCAAACACGCGAGTTATCTGTATGCCGTATAATTGTATACAGGCCCCAAAGTATGCAAGAAAGGAGGTGATAAAGGAAGTGGCACCCTTACGGAATACATTTCGTCATCGCCATGCCGACGTAGCCCCAAAATCCGATTAGCCTGCTGTAGGTTAGCAGCTTGGCCGAGTGAGGCCGGCGAGTCTCTATATAACTCCGCCATCGGCCGTGGTCGTGTGGTTTACGCCGGTATCACCCCAACCCCAACGGCTTCATCAACTGCATGTCCGACTCCGACGCCACTGGGCCAGCGTAGAGGAGATGATTATCTTCAACGCCTTGTCCTTGGCCATTGCCGGGCTCCTCTTCGTTGGCTGGTACGTCTGGCAATGCGTCTCGTCTCCGCTTCGTACTTTGCCTGGGCCGAAGATCTCGCTCTTCACCTCGTTCGTCCTGAAGTTTCATGAGTTTCGTGCCTTTCGCACGAGATATGTGCACAATCTCCATCTTCAGTATGGACCAGTTGTGCGGATCGCGCCGAATGAGGTGTCGTTCGCCTCGCTCGAGGGTATCAAGGAAATATACGGATCGGGTGGGAGTGGCTATGATAAGACGGAGTTTTATGATCTGTTTACGATCTTTGGAAGAAGGTATGTCTCTTCAAGAGACCTATGAGATAATTGTATGAGAAGTTGCTTATCATGATAAATGCTCACGCTCGTATCCTCAGGACCATGTTTACTACCCTGAACAAAGAAGATGTAGGCGCAACAGTTCAAGAAAGAATTGGAATCATGAAGCTAACTTCTTCATAGCATGCAAAGAGGAAGAGAATCCTTGCGGATAGATATGCGAATTCAAATATCATGAAGGCGCAGTCCCTTGAGGGGATCGCGGAGAGGGCTCGACGATGTGTTGAGAGATGTTCTCAGTCTGCTGGTCAGAGTGTCGATTTATTCGTAGGTTTCAACTGATCATGATTCTCATCCATCTATACTGACTCCTGTCTAGATAAGTAAGTCATTTGGCTGAAGCACTGCGTATACGGGATGCTAACAAGGGAAGAGACCTTCATGGATACGCCTTCGATGGCGTTACCCATCAACTATTCCATCCTTATGGTTCCGACTCACTTCGGAGCACACAGGATGAGACTATCATGAAGCAAGTAGCATTTGACGATAGTCTTCAGAGTGAGTCTGACATACCCAATTGTCAATGCATTTTCTGAACCGTTCTAGATCGTCTCGTGAGTTATTACAACCCGCTGCTGCATCGGATTATAGGCCAAGTCCTTTCCGTCTTCGCGAAGCCGAGGGAGACACCGCTAGCAGATGAGTTTGTCCTGTCCGCGACTCAGAAGACGGACCCGGCGCAGTTCACCCTACTGCATCGCATGCAAGAAGATGCTGGTAAATTGGAGCAAATCGATATGGCTGCAGAATGCCTTGATCACCTGGCCGCAGGTATCGACACCACGGGAGACGGCCTGTGTTTTCTCATGTGGGAGCTCTCTCAACCTCGCTCACTCCATGTTCAGCGCCGACTGCAAGAGGAACTTGCGGCCAACCCGGGTATGGCATTCGATAAGCTACCCTATTTAGATGCGGTCGTTATGGAGGGTCTTCGGTGTTTCCCACCGATCCCTATGTCCCTGCCACGATACGTCCCTCGAGGTGGGCGTACTATAAATGGCTTCTTCATTCCACAGAAGACGATAGTCAGTTGTCAGGCGTATACCACACATCGCCTGGACCGGACGGCTTTCCCTGAGCCCGATTTATTTAGGCCCGAGAGATGGCTTGAAGAAGAAGGGCTGCTGGATCGGAAGCGTCTATTTTTCGCTTTCGCAAATGGAGGAAGGGGTTGTATTGGAAAGCAGTAAGTAAAGACCCATGAACGGGTTATACACATTTGTTTCTGACATCTCTTGTACAGTCTGGCATTGGCTGAGATGAAGATCTTACTGAGCGATGTTTACTCCCGCTTCACCACGTTGCCCGACGAATCCATGACGGATAAGGATATGGAGATGGCGGACCAGTTGATCTCGTCGCAGCCAAAGGGCAAGAAGTGCCTATTGAAATTCAAACAGATTTAAGGGGTATTACTCGCGATAGGGGCAGAAGGTATGGACATCGTCCTAACATCCAACCAATTAACAACTTGACTACTTCGAGACCCAACCATTTACGGGACTCCGTCTTCGCTCCTTGGCCGCTATCGACCATCCACTGAACTTGTGCACTTAATTACTCGACCATTTATGGGAGAGTCTCAGTCATCGTGTCAAAACCCCGGCCTCTGATTAGCGAGAGAGAGAAACTCGAGACGATAGCGCATCACGATAATACTTGCCGCCTCCGTCGAGTCGCCAATCATCAACTCACAGTCACGGACCATCGGTCCATCGCGGCCACATGCGTGCCCAAGCCGTGTAACTCTTAATATAAAACTAATGCGGTCTACGAGATGGCCTCGATCATTCGTCGGTGGACTCGCAGATTGTTTTTCACACTGCAAGTCCGTCTACGCTCATATCAGTCGCAAGGCAACGGTGCTACCAGTCCGCCACAGGAGCACAAACCAGACTTCTTGACTTGTGGTATCACTCAACAGATTTTCTCGCCAATACTGTCCGATCCATCTCACCACGGTCGACTCAACGCCGTTCCCGGGTTACTAGCAGGACGGCCTTCCCTCGTGGGCCCCAACGTAGATCATCGAATGCATCAGGCGCAAAAGAACCCTAAGCACATGTGCGATTGGGGCTGGCGAGGGCGCCAGGGTCGTCATGATGCAGTTTGACATCGTCGTGATGTTTGTCTGTGACCCTCCGGCTGCATCTCGATAAGCGTCACGACCTTGGTGCAACACGACGCTCTCGACGTGGCCTACCTCGGTGGTCGCCTCGCTCTCGCCTGAGAAGCAGAACCTACTCCTAGTTATCGCCTGTTCGTATGGTACATACATGGATATCATGGTATACTGTATGGACGTATATGCAGGCAACGGGTCAAGGACTTTACGCACCCTTTTCCTGTGCTACTACGGGCTCAAGGGAGGGTTGTCTCAACGACCAACCGGCGTTTGCGTATGTTACCGGAAAGCAGCGAGTTGCAGATGTCAAGCAACGAGACTTGAGACAAACGGGAAAACAGCGCGGGATGGTCTCCTCCATGTCAGGATCACTGCCAGTGGTTGGGCCCGGTCAAGCTTTCGCTCACTCGTTACGGCAATCGAAGATTCCCGGTTGGTCGACCCAACCAAGCAACGCCTGGACGCTCTCGTTTTTTTTTTTTCGCTTTTCGTTTTCTCGCCCCCGATGTATGCAGTATCTGCACGCGCCGTATGTGGCCGTCCCATAGTTTAGTCGAGCAGCAGCAGTCGTCATCAAATCACCGCAAGATGTTGCGCTCCGGTCTCTGCGCGCCGCTGCGGACGGATAGGGAATCTACATGACAACCCCGGCTTTCTATCGTACACTTGCATTGCGGTAGGTAAGATTGGATCTGAGAGAGAGTCTGGAGCGAGCCAGAAGAGGGCCCCAACACGTGTGAGCCGGACGAAGAAAGTCTTGCCTGGTTGACTTGCCTGACTGCAACCCCGATATCGTTAGTTACTGGAGAGGTCTCGACGATGGTTATTGTTTATCTCAGAGGCAGATTGGCGGTCGGTCCACATGATTTGTGTTTCATAGGGCGTGTCTCTCTCCCCACTGTCTCACACGATTCATGAAGTGCTGGTCCTGTGGTCGTCTATGATTTCTGCTTATGGGGGGTTTTTCACCACCGCCTCTTTACTGTCCAGTTAGTGGTGGCGAAGAAGATAATACGGCTGGATTAAATAGCGTCGACCATTCTCATTGGACCTTCATGGCGAGAATATAGAGAGATACAGACACTGTATACGAATGGATTCGAAGAGCAGAGTCTGGTTAAACGCTTAGAGTTGCATGATCATCTCGCAAGGACGGGCTCCTACTAGACCCGTTGACAAGGCCAAGACTGACACCGACACCGACACCGTCACCGACTATGCCTTCTCTTCTCTTCGATTCAGATAAGGAAGCTTCGCGATGCTTTCCATACCGCTCAGGATGTTATCGTTGTCTGATATTCTCGATATACGTATGGTAGGGTATAGCAGTCACTTTCACATGTCACGATATCCGGATCTGCCTCACTTTCCTAGACCTATTCTACCTTATCGTGCGAACAATCAGTCAAGCTTAGACGATCGCGGGCCTCGGATAGTTACAATGCCCATATGACAATGCAAATGGTCAACCTGTCTACGAGTAGTGAAGAAGTAGTATATGCAACCGCGTATACGAACCAATATACGATCTCTCTTGTCTTTGATTAGGAAAGAATTGCTCTCTTAGATCGCCACAAAGTGAGAGAGAGGAGAAAGAAAGAAAAAACGAGATTTTCCCCTTCCCCACCTTTCGCAGTGTTTGAAACAAGCTGAAAAGTTCAGAACCGGGTTACTGGAACCAGATCTGGCACCCATATGGCCCGTCCACGTTGCATGTGTGTGCGTGTGTGTGTGGCGATGAAGAAAGAAAGAAAGAAAGAAGGGAAAGAAAGGGGGATGGGGGAAGGGAAGGCAAGGGGAAGTCAGGGAGGGGGTGTGTGTGTGGTGTCAGCCATGTCCTCCTCTCCTCGCAGAAAACCTCCCATCTTGAATTATTTTTATTATTTATTCCGTACACGAAAAAAAATATTTACGAATTTCGCAGGCCAAGCCAGGGGAAGGTCCGTACGTCATGCTGGACACGCAGGCGGCACCGCATCGTACTTTTGAAAAGAAAAAACGAATACATACGGATTGCATTTCGTAACCAAGCGGTGGTTCTGGGAAAGCAGGCATGTAAGGGCGGAATGGGATGGATGGGATGGGTTTCTCCTCTTTGCTGCCCACGCCAACAACATTGTCTCTAAGCTCACAAAACCCAGCAGCAGATCCCCCAATCCCCAGCCAATTCCATCCATTCCATTCCAGCCCCCCGCCTCCCCTCCCCTGCGGCTCCTCTCCTCTACCCAGCTTCCCTTTCCACGGATCACGAATCCCTGGGCGGATCTCAACCGCCGACCCGAAAGAATGACAAATGTATGCCGTCCGACACGAACTAAGGAATAATTAATATTCTCTTTTCCAACTTCCTTCCTTCTTCACCTTCCTTTCTCACACCGTTCTTTTCTCTCAGTCTACTTCGTACGTTACTGATGATGTCTACGGAGGTACCTCTATGTGCATAAGGGGGAAGCGGTAGTGGTGGTGTCAAAGGTGATAAGGTGAGGATGGCTGCTGCCACTGGCCAAGCCATACCGTACGCACCAAATCTGCACGCAAGCGCATATGTACCGTTTTTCTTTCTTCCCTTCCCTTTCTTTCCCTTCGATCCCCCCGCGGGATGCAACATGGGGGCTTCCTCCCCAATGATAGATAATCGTGAACCACCGACATCGTCCCTCGCTCATACTAGTAGACGAAAAGAGACTAAAACGGACATGCAATGTGCCATCCCGCACCATAGGAGTTTTGAAGCCCGTAGAAGATCGAGCAGCATGTTCGGTCCTGCATGGGGTTTTCCTACTCCCTGAGATGAACTAGACCCTGGTGAACGAGGGATGCATTCTACAAACAGGTATCTTCGTAGGTTCGTCTTGATCGATATTTCTCAACCTATGAAATTCTCTCAACCTACAATGTCGTCCTCGTCTATCTCCCTCATCACCGCTCGATACCTCGGCGGTGACCGCCGAGGCCATCACAGACCTACCTTCATAAGGCGGCGAGTGTGTAGCGGTGTAGTAGGCCATCTCCCATGCCGTCCGCTTCTCTGTCTGCAACTCATACGTACGGTCGAAGTGTGGCGTCTCGCAACACAGTTACAAAAGCCGTTCACGATGCGTCCCTCATTAATGATTAGTAGCCCGGCAGATCTAGATCCTACGATACCTACATTTCTCATCTCCAGCCTTAGATTAACCCACACCCCCATGTCTCATCAGGGCTGGGCTGATGATCCGGGGTAGGTACTCTAGTCCCCTTTTTTCTCTCACTCTCTCTCTCTCTTGCGGAGAGGGGAAAGCATGAAATGACCGACAGAAACCCCTCTCTTCTTCCTGACCCCGTCAGGATTCTAGACGAGATCATCGGCGTATGTACGGAGCGAAAAAGAAATTACAGAAAACACCCCGATACGAAAATAAGATCTAGATTAGTGATCAGAGAAAGGGTCGCAAGAGAGACAAAAAAGCTGTCATCCGGGATCATCATCGTAGGGTTCGTAGCCAAGATCCGTTGTTGTATATTGCCCTGCCCCGGACTTGCACGGGGTTCACCGTTTACGCCTACAAAGTACATACCCTTCCCATCCCAACTCGTCCATCCTATTGATAGCAGCAGTGAGGGCATACATAGCATGTAAATTATCATACAACCAGAACGAGAATCGCTGGGACATGTGAATTGCATGTTACAGGTCACTTGTCAGAAATCCCATTCCATTTCGATCTGCCCAAATCTACATAATTCCAAAGATCATCATCAACCTGCATCTAGGGTAGGATGCCCCCTCGTGAATGTGGGAACGTCGCAACTCATGAACCCATCTGTAGAAGTCAACTATAGATTGTCACGAGTAACGAGATGTTTCCCTTCCCTGCCCTTCCCCCGCCCGTCCCCCCATGCAAGAAAAGATATATACAACCTGCTACACATAATATTCGCATTATATCCTTGTGAATTTGAACGTACCCACTAAATAATCTAGTAAGTCATGATATCCGGAGTCCGATACAACATCAGCCGGAATACTTCGGGTCTGGTGCAGAAAATTCGTAAACCTCTCTCCCTCTCTCTTTCTCTCCAACGCCCCCCCTGGAAGCAAGCATACATTTAGCCCAAATAACGTGCATCGGAAACTTTTTCTTTATCGTGGCAGCCCGTCCATCGGTTGGCCTGGATACGACGGTCCTTGAGTCATTTGGCCCCCAAAAGCTTGTACGCCAGACTGTTGCTGCGGAAAGCCGTACATGGAAGAACTATTTGGAGCGCTTGACGCTGGCCAGGGTGAGTACACCACCGGCGTTGCGGGGCTCCCATAGTCCGAGGGCGCATTGAACACAGGGGATCGCCTGTTCGTTCCTTGGGGGCTGGAGTACATGTCGCCAAGCCCAAGGTGGCCGTGACCACCATAAGTTGGCGGTGCGTGATTGCTAATGCCCGGGGGGTCCACGTAGCTTGGCCTTTGTGACGATAAGTGTTCATATCCAGGATGCGAGTAATATGGTGCACGCATGGAAACGCTTTCGGCATAATTGTTGGGGTAATGGCCAGTCTCGTTATGGTCGTTGGTCTGCACTTGGGGTATTATGATCGGTTGTCCAGCGGAATCCACCGGCGATGCAATCGATGGGGACGACGTAAACTTCTGCTCGAGTCCTATATTCTCATCGTCGGAGTCGGATGTTGACCCCTTACTAACCTCGTTGTCAGTAACCGGGACGACGGGTATCTCGGTATCGGCATCTGTGTCTGGTCAGCCTTATTGTGTAGATGGAATGATCCTTGAACGGATCGAAACCTACCAATCTCTCCATCCCTGTATCGTGCTTCCTGTCTTGCCACCTTGAAGATCTCCTTAAGAATAGGCTTCTTGCTCATGTTTCCCGGGTTGTCCTTGTCGCTGAACCATGATGATAACGCCTCAAATGTCACTGCTTCCAGGGTATTCAGATTCAGATTGACTTTCCGGATGGCATTGTGTTGGAGGTGAGGAGGCTCGACAAGCATGCGTAGAATGTGGCAAAGTAAGAAGACACGTTCTAAATCAGGGTTAGCAAAAGGGGGGCGAACAGGTTGATAGTTGCATCACTTACCTTCCTTGCCCAAGTGGTCGGGTTCTTTGTGACGGAGCTCCAGGTGAACGTCAGTTCCAAACTTGCAGTATGTCTTCGGCCACCAATCTGGTCGCGTCTGATCGCCACGAGTGTAGGGATTCGTTGACTGCTTCTTAGGGGCAACAGCCTTCACCCATGCCTTCGCAATAATCTTGCATGCCGTCTGTTGGCAACATTTGAGCCGTTGGTCGTAGAAGGCATATATAGCGTCAGTGTCGCCGATTCTGATGCCCTTTTTCGGTTGTATGGTGCACATAGGCAATGTAGCCTGCCTCGTACCGATTCCACGCTGTGCGCTGCCGGCCCTTGGTCTTTTCTTAGACCTATGCAGTCCATCCTCGGAGCAATTATCGATCGCATTGTAGTGACGTCGTTCTCGACCCATCGTTCTGCCTGCATCTGGAACACAGGAGCTGACCTCCGTGTTGAAACCCAGCTGAGCCTCGTCGAAGGATTGATGGTCAGCTGGACAGGACGTTAGCTACGCCCAAGACTGCTCTTTTAATAGATTTCTGAACGTTGAACCCTACCTGACTGGATTCGCTTGACTTCATCAAGGAATGCATTCTTATCAAAGAATTTCTCGTGGTTTAGCTGCGACGAGCCAAATGGTGTAGACAGGAAAATGACTTTCCCATTCCGTTCAGCGGCTACGAAGAAGGCATCACCCGGAATCTGGCACAGTTCTCTTAGGCCCTTGGCGATTGTCTATTTTATTTTTATTAGTATGTGATAGTGTTAAAGAGCGAAGGATATTTACCCATGGTGGCCGTCTTCCTTCCAAGGACTCTGTGATGTGTCCATCCTCGGCGTAGTAGTCTCCTCCGACCCGGTCGGGATACCAAGGGGATGGCCGCGAGGAATATTGGCGAGTATCATTCACCATCCTCAAAGCTGGATAAATATAACGTTGTTGTACTCAATAAAGCCCGAGTGTACTAGTAGCACTTATTCCGTCTATCGTTACAATGAGTGGTTTGAATCAGTTGCGAGGCCCCCTACCAGTTGTCAGTATGAGGAAACTTGTGTGAGGGCCTAACTTCACGAACCTATGCGCGTTGAGTAAGATATATAAGAAGGACAAGAACGTTGATCGCGATGCAACGTAAGGATGTATAATAGTAACAAGAGACGGGGACGTTATGAGTATATCACTCTGGGTGCGGGTGCACAGTCGTGATATTCAAGGTGATATAAGGCAGTGTAAGCTGGATGGTTGGCGTGCGGGGAGAGGGTGAGGGTATATTCGTATGAAGATTGGGCGCCGATACTGGTAGTAGTATGTTTCTGTCGAGGTGGGGATAAGCACATCAGAAGCTAGCGCTTGACAGACGAAACAGTCTCTCTTTGTTGAAGCACTCTTCTGGCGCTTGCTTCCTTGGGCAGGCTGACCAGGTATTATGAGAAGAATTAACGATGTAATGAATATTCCACAGGGTACAGGTTGTTAGCGTGAGCGAGTAGCCGAGCTGAACATGGATTTGCTGCCAGGAACAAAGAAAACCAATATATCAGTTGTCAGACAGGCTGTGGAAGTCGGTGGTCTCTTGCTTGGAGTTAAGCAAGGTCATATCTAGCAGGCGGGGATGTGAGAGAGTAAGGACAATGAACGTTCTCTTGCAATCTCCCACAATTCTGAGACACTCCACTTGATGCTGGGATGGGTAGTGGGTGCGCCCTTTTGTTGGAACACCCGAATCACGGTTTGAGGTGGCTCCTGAGCTACGCCAATCGACCAACGGGATAGTCCGAGATCCAGGTGAGGATGTGTTGATACCAATGGCGGACGTCGTGCGTGAGGACTAGTAGCAGGCAGGATCTGTTGGCACGATCGACACAGAGTGTGTGGTCTGTAGCTGGAGGCAAGTATCACTCGGTGCCAGGGCAGCTAGAGGATTAATGCTGGTTCGTGTGTGGAGAGAAGCAAAGATAATGGAAGACCAATAGCGGGAGGCGAGTTTGCTGTCAGAGGCAGGAAGGGCCAGGAAAGCTCATGGCGATGCTCACCCCTTTCAATCACGAACAACCGTATCTCCCTCTACATATACTTATATCGGCGAAAGAAGGATAAAAAGAAACCACGGCCATCCAAGCCCAGAGTTGCGGAGAATGAAAGGCACAGTGCCTGCATCCTCATACGGGCAAGCTCATCGCACGCAACGGCAGGGATCGCACTGCACACAGACGGCTGCAGCCCCCTGCTAATAGGTCCAAGAGGATGCGGGGAGGGGGAAGAGCACCCGTTTGCAGTTCTGGACTTTGTGGCCATGAAGCTGTCCAGTGGCAGGCCTTGGAACCCAGCCATTACGCATGCTACATGGTACCTAGTCGTCCTGCTGCAGGGTAACAGCAGCGTCAAATATATTCAGACACGCCGCGGGTTGGCAAATCGCCTTGCGTATTTCCCCTAGATCAGGATATACAAGTACATAAGCCCTGGTCGAACTGGGATTTATAGTGCTGTAGCGTCAGGTAGTGTACCGAGCCCGTATTGGTTGGAGCGGCCAGCGACATCCAGTTGTCCGTAAGTGGTATTTATTTATTTATTCATCCATAGAAAGCAATCCATAGCCGTAGCAGCAGCCATAGCATACGAGTACTCGTAGCGCTCACGAAGCCGACGCTCGCAGCGCAGGTCTGCCAGCCAGCAGCCAGCAGCCAGTAGCCAGCATCGGGCGGTGACAACGACACTTGTCCGTCTCCAAATCTGGATGCTGGCCGGTAGTATCTTGGGCAACGCTATCATCCATCGGGCATCGACTCTCGAGCAATGACAGTCAACCGCGATAGCTGGCCTGTACAGATGAGTGGTGCTCCCATGGGCTCCCATCGGCTCGTATGGGCTCCTATCGTATGGATTTGCAGAGAGCGATTAATTATGCAATGTGTGGCGTGAAATGCTTCTGGTAGACTGCGGTAGCATTATCACGGCCATTAATTAATGCAAGAATACATTTCTGTACAAGCCGGGCAGACATCAGGGGGTATGGATGTCGCAGCAGTAGTGTGTAGCCGTAAGTGTATGTGCGCGAGAAAGAGGCAGAGAGAGAAGAGAGAGAGAGCGAGAAAAGGGAACGAAAAGAAATTATCCGAGCCAGAGATCTGAGGACGTTGGAAGAGCAGGAGCTAGGCTGCACTTGGCTTGTCTAGTTAAGGAATGAGCGCAGCAGTACGATACGCAGTAAAGTACGATACGGTAGGCATTACGGACGGGATACTTTCGTACGAAATAGAGCGCAGTGAAGACGTTGAGAGGAGTGGCATTAGCTTAGCGCCGGCAATTTAGTGTCTTTGGCGGGCTAGACCTGGCACCTGCCACCCCGTAGACCCCGTTGCCAACAGTCTAATATAGCGCGTCCTTAGTGCGCACTATTCCGTACCTACGCTAGTGTACCGTACGAGAGGTACACTAGACTAGTGGCCATGCCAAGACAGGTAGGTGCTTACCCAGTCCGGCCTAGCGCATATGTATTATCCCGCATTTGCAGCCCATGTCAACTGCCTAACAACCAGAGCTGCCGACGGTACTGTACGATGCACTACCGGTACCTGCCACCATCAACACCCGCCGCCTTGGGTACCTCACGGGTGCGCTTCCTTCGTGTACTTGTACATCTCTGATTCCAGGTAAAAGGGGGTCGGGATAGCATCGTAGAGGCAAATCTCTCGAAGAGAAGGTAGCCAATGACGGATTAAGCCGCATTTGCTCTTGTCTGCTAGGAACTTGATACTATTCCGTATTATGTATGTGCGCTATGTCTTGTGGTGACAGTTATTTGTAGGAGTTTAGCATGCCTAAACAAGTAGTAATTGTACGCAGTCGTATTCCGTATCTGTTATGGCAGTGCAGTTACTCGTAGTTGTTGCTTTGGCGCATACTTGAACTGCCTGTTGTTACAAGGTAACTAACTAATATGCAGATCGACCCTATGGGGTACGGGGAGCACGGCCATGGCAGCCTGCTTGCTTTACCTCTTTTACGATGCTAAATGTACAATTTGTTTGCACCGCATGTCATCCGCACTGCCGACAAAGTAAGCCTTGGTTGACTGGAAACTGCTTTCGGAGAAACGGCAGAGAGCCTGAACAGAAGATGGAACGTGTGCTACTCGTACGGAGAAGCGTTAAGTGAGCATCCATGTTGTTATTATGCGAAGGACCCGAAGAGAAGAGGGTGCTGGGGAGCTTCATTAGCAGGCGTCTCTGCTACCTATTTGTTGCTGCAAGAATCACGTGTACGGCGGAGTGCACATGCTGGTTGCTATATGCGTATACGTAGTGGCTATATAAGGCGTAGATATAGCAAAAGCAGTCCAAGCCATCATCATCACCACACCATGTAATCCGTACTGAGTGGTTTACGGAATGGAGCTAGCAGCGGAGTTGAACAACTGCTACCTTCCGGTGGTACGCCATTTGTGTGGTGAAGGAGGTATTGAAGGTAACAGACGAATAGCCAACCAACACCGGGTTAAGAGTTGAGCACAACTCGGCGCGTAACAAGCTTCCGATATGCGAGTACGAGTAGTAAAACTTGACAACAGTAAAATACGTGGTTTTGGCTCACTTGCAAGTTGCACGAGACAGAATTCACTTCACATAACGAGTTAGCGTATGAGGTATGTATTATGTAATGCTCACTCTCAAGGTTGAAGGTTGAACCTTGGGAGCATGGAGTAAGTTAGGCTAGTTCCGATCCGTGCTAGCGCCATACGGCAACTCGGTCATTGGCTCACCCATCACGACTTGGCTCCACTGCGACTTTCTGATTCCATAATTCTCCGATTCCGAGGCAGCGAAGCGTTGACCCTGCGCACAAGACGGACTCACTCCTACTGCGCATCGATGGGGGATATCCCAGTATCATCCCGTGATCTAAATGGCTGTCACCGTTTACCATCGTGAAGGCAGTGATTTTCACAGTTGGGGATCCCCCAGCAAACACATCTTGAATACGACGGCGTGAACCTGCCTATCTTGGAGACGCGCCAGATGCGCTTGGCCGTCAGTGTTCGGACCCATGGACGACTACTGCTGCTGCTTACCACCCCAGACGTTCCGGATAAGCATGAGCATGAATCCAAATTACGCTCTACTCTGGCGAGGCGCAGGGAGCGACTAGTTTGAGTTGGGTTCCAGGACCCGCGGGCACAGATGCCAGCAATCCCTGCTCCGCCCAGGTCGTGCGTTTGCGCGGGGCTCGACGAGGCTGATAGAAGAAAGACTGCTGCCAACGGTACGAGCCGCTACCGGGCACGCACGTCGCCGCCTTCCCGGACGGCTCGAGCTGCAAGAAGAAGCAAAACAAAACTCTGAACATGTGAAGGAGGTATGTACGTACATCGTACATATTCCCGTACATGGGCAGAGCGGCCTATGCAGGTAGGATGCCTACATTACAGACGGGAGTGTGCACGAGTACTCCGCCGTACTGAGTACGAGTACGATACTTCGTACATACGATACTCGTTGGTGCGCGCCCCCTATTATAGCGTCACAAGTATAGTGCTGCGTACAAGTATAATACAACGCGGTAAAACACCCTCCACGTCCACGGCAGCACGGTAGATTACTGTGGTAGGGATCGGACTGACCACAGATGTGGACCGGTTGATCATCGCTAGTCACCTGGAAATTAGCTGCACAGGCACTAATCTGGAGTTCAGCATGCACCAGGCGGGACAGACAGGTTTCATCCAGCTGTACGCCATCATGTGATCGGGGTCGTGCTGCACTTGGGGTCGATACTCTCATGCTCGAAGTCGAGAATGGATGGTGATGACTTTGCTTAGCCCGAAGGCAGCCGTTTGCCACCCCCAGTGTGCGCCCTCTGTCTTGGGCAATCCGGAGCGTTCTATCGGCGGCTGAGGATGACCTCTTTGCCGTTTGGCGCGTACGCCAACGCGGAGAAGACGTATTCTTAGGGAATAGTGCGATGGGTTTTCCAATATTTGGCACGTCGTACTCGTAGTAGTCGACGGTGTCCAACCGCAAAGACGCACCGTGTCGTCTTAGCGCTGCTGGAAGGCTGGCCGTCTCTGAGCGGCGTACGGAGTACCGTCGGCCAGAATGCGCCAAAACCTGCGTTGTAAAGGCCATCCATTATCCAGAACCTTCGCCACCCGCTCCCTAGTCTATCCGGTACCTGTTTCCTGATTTCTTGGTACGGTAGAAGTCGCCTCCCCGTCGAAGCGCTGCATCCTTGAAAGGGGCTAGTCGGTGATAATGAGCTTATACTCGTACACGGGGAGCGGTGAAGAGGTGATCTGGGAGATCTCTCTCCCTCGTGTATGCCAGTCGTTGTCCGCGATGCCTTGAAGGCATTTCTCATGGCTCTTGGCATGCGAGAGATGGTAGCCTGATAGCCAAATAGGCACGACAGAACAATATGCATAGCATCGATCACTCGGGAAACGGCTTATGCTTGGGATCATGGAGCGTTGTCCGGTACGGAGCAGACTGTGAACCTGGTGTGTGTATTTGAGTTGTCGACAGGGGACGGATGTATAATTTGCTGCCATCTGCAGGTACATGATGTACGTATTCAAGATGGTGCTCTCGGAACCGTAGAAAGAGTGGATCGATATGTACGGTCAGCTTGCACGACGACGAAGCAGTACGTACTTGACACCCTACTACTACGATACTATTCTTGCTAACTCGATGTTCAGTCTCTTCGCCGAGCATTCAGATCTCCTGGTTAGCTATCGTGCTCCGTTCAGACTTGCCAAGGTCAACTCTGACAACGAGACAGAACTGGATTCCCCCTTGGTTGTCAAATATCAACATCAAGATCATCACTTCGAAGATGGCGTAATGCGTAGGGAAACATCTAGGCATGTAACAGGTTATTTTCCATTCCCTTACTCGCCGATGCTACTTCCAAGCTTCTGGAACACGTCTCCTGGCCCCCAAGACGGCCTTGATTATCAAATATGTAATCCCTACATATCGTACAATGAGACGTTCGGGGAGCTGCTGTGTCACCGTCCACCCTTCCCAGATCTGTTTGACTCGTCAGCATCCCTAGGACGGGTTGCTCAAGGCTCTAACGTATGGGCTTTTTCTATTGTTAGCAACCCTCCATACAGATTGCGTGTATCTTTTCCTTCAACCACACAAGGTACGATCACTATGACATATACCTTGTGTTCCGTCGATGCTGGCCGACCTCGCTCAGGCCGATGATGAAGCTACTGAGGACAAGGACAAGGACAAGACACCATGATGTACCCAGTTCCGTCTTGGCCGTCATACTATGGTACACTAACATCGTGATTTCGAAACACAGCTTGATTTTCCGGCGTAATGCGGCTACAAGAGGGTCTTGACTGCTCCTGTATCTCGTACTGTGTCGTTGACCCTCACCCCCTGGCCTCTTCGGTGGTTAATTACGGGTATTGAACGATCATGGCGACAGGCAAGAAATGAGACTACCCATGCAGGTACCAAACAGGTAGAGACCACGATGGCATCCACAGTCGTCGTGGATCATACGAGTACATACTGTGTGTACTCGTAGCTTCATCCACTCGGACCTGTCGTGTCCATTTGTTCCGCGCGAAAAGGCAGGCAAGTACTAAGTCAACGAGCATCCCGTAGTTACCGGTCTTGTTAAGCCTACTCGTAGGCCCCTCGCAAAAACCCCCATGAGAATTGGGCATGCTGGAGACGATGGAAATGTTACAATTCGGCATCTGGTTCGCGGCGCTACTGCACCTCATCCTACCATTGCATGGTCGGGCGTTGATTAAGTCGTCCGTTAGTCCCAGTTTTGAGCAGCCACTTTGGGAAGTTGAGGGCTGTCGCATTTGTCACGGGGGGATGATGAGGCCTGGAATCGTCGCAGTGTATCTGCCCCAGGATCCCGCGGATCGTGTTTCGTTGTCGATCATTGGTTTCTTACATTCTATGTCTTGAAATAGAGAGAAGAAATGAGACTCTTGGCTCAATAAGAAACAGGTACCTACAACGACTAACAACTCGCTCAACTACAACTACTAACTCAAGGTCTAATACGCCATGGAGTCGTAGGCATCACGCTTGAAGATCTCGGATCGCCTCACCTTCAAAGCCGTGGGGTACTTGCATGGATTCACACATGCCTGTCGCTAATTACCCCCTTCTCATCTCACGATCAACAAGGCACTCGTAGTTCGCGGCTATAATAGAACGCTTCTCGAATGCATGAACGTAATAATGGAGCAAGCAGGAGGGAGATCTTCATCGGCCCGCATGCAGAGTCCTACATACATACGGAATAGTGTACGTCCATATTACTACGATGCTGGCATCATCCTGTTGCTACGTTAACGGAGGTGGGCAAAATAATCTACATACCCTGTACCTTTTCAACTCGTACATACATATCTTTTCAATTTACCAGTAACTACTTCAGGCCAGGTACTGCCAATCTAACAAGAAATATTGCATGAAGGAGGGGATTCCCTTCCTTCTCTCTCTCTCTCTGCTCGCTCTGCCCAGCCCCAGGATTCGTCCCGGTGACCCGTCTGCAGGGCGGGCAAGGCTGATTACCTCGACCCAGCGCGCTGGGTTCCGCAGACGAGAAATGTGGCTTGCTAGACCACTTACCTGGCACTCTCTACAGATTAACGTGTGAACCCGACTGCCTGGCCTGCTTACCTGCCGGCTCGCTTGCTTGGCCACCCACCCCTGCTGGGAATGGTGCGGGTGGGGAGGAGGAGAAGAAGAAGGAGGGCATACGACCGATCGAGCGATGGAGCAAACAACTCTGAGATAACGACATGCCAATATGGAGGCAGCACGAAGTACGATGCTACAGCTTATCTGCCGTGAATAGCCATCAATAGTTTTACGTACGGAATTCCCAAGGCGTACGTAAGTTCCCCGAACAACAAACAAACACGAAGTTGGCGAACTCGAACGCCGTCTCGACGAAGACAGACAGACAGACCGAGAAGATGGTTCCCTGGCCCGAGTGCCACTGCCAGCTAACCAGGATCAGATATTTCGTGGCGTCGGTTAGTGTGCGGTAGGTCTTACTTTTTTAAGGGTGAGACGATCACCGCGGGACACGGAGTCCCGAGATTCACCTGCTTTTGCCAAGACGACCAGAGCTACGACGTACGAAGTACGAGAGAGAGACGCCAGACAGGGCAATGGTGGGTGTGCTGGGGATCATGTGAGGCGCGGCCTTCATTATCTCGGTCTTATGGTGGCCTCAGCCGCTGGCTGGCCCCCCTCTTCTCGCCATGATCGGTCGTGGACCTTCGTACGTATCGTAGTCGTAGTCGTAGGCTTTTTCTGAGCCAAGGCCCGGTGTGCTGTCGTTACTCTAGCAGTAGTATGTGCGCAACAGCTGGTCCTCGGACCACCATTCGGTGCCGGCTTTCGAAAAGCCAAATGAACTGCCATAACGTGGCCCTGTCCTGCCAGGCCCTGTGTCTGTCTGGGTGTCTGTCGAATCCGTAAAGTACGATACGTACGCAGGATGTTCCATGCCGAACTAGGATGTAGGTACCGTCAACCGCGTCGTCGTCGTGCACACTACGATGCTACTTTACGTACGCAGTAGGCACGCACGCAGGTCTGTCTGTCTGTCTGTACGCCGTAATAGGGTGGAGGGAGGCCCAAGACCCGATACGGCGCTGCTGTTACACGCCAACGACATTTGGGCGCCGCGGCGGCCACTGAACACTCCAAGCCTCGTTGGAAAGCAGCACCGGGACGGCTCGCCTGTGTCTTGCGCATGAAGGGGCGGGACCCCCCCCCCCCCCTCCCCTCCCTCCCCCCCTTCTCGCTCAAGCCTCCTTTTTACAGACCGACCACGGCGCAATATTCGTATGGTACCCTGCCCTCATAAGGTGCCACTTCCCAGCAAGGTCACCACGATGGTAGGGAGGGAAAAGAAATGCCCTCGACCCGAACGCTCGGGTACTTGAGGAGTTTAGTCCGGCCGCTGGCTGTACCTCTCCTGCGAGTCTGTACGAGTACTCCTGTGCACTAGTAGTAAGAGAGGAGAATATATGCTCCGTACATGCACATTGCATTTACTTCCCTATGATACTCCGTACGATACAAGTAATACCTTGTCCGCAGGCAGGCGAAGAGGATCGTCGTCCAACCGGGAAGCTCCCTTTTTCCCGGGCTGCCCAACGCAGCTAGCCAGGTTTTGACACGATGCAGTGGAAAATAAACAACCCGTCTGCAGTCTACCAGGTGCCTCACTCTCGATTATTGGCCTACGAGTTAGCATAGCCTGAGTGTGTCCGGTTGTGGTTCCCCATTCCCCATCTCAACCATCTTCCATCTACTACGGAGATGTATGTATGTACGATGCGTAGTATGTTGTTGTTGTCTCCCTTTTGCCCGCCCATCACACACATTACGAATAAAGGTCAACCCTAGAGAAAAAGTGCAACTTCAGGCTATATAACCGTGCCCTATCAGGACTCTGCATACCGAGCCATCAAGCATCGCATCCATACTTACATTCTCAATCAAAGGTCTCACAGAGAAGAGCTCCGCGACAGGGTTCCCTCCATCATGCCCATGTCCCTCCTTCTGTCCACCTCCGGTGCCGCGGACGACGAGATGTTACACGGCAGACTGGTGATCACAGACTTCCACGACCCAGTGAGAACCAGATAAATACAAGTATATACGAGTAGACAGAAAATAAAACACAAATAAGAGAAGTCTGCCTGCCATCTTGGCATGCTGCCAGATCTATTCCGTTTTGACTGGCACATGCATGAAAGGGTATATTTGATCGAGATGGCACTAGCACCACAGGCCAGTACCACGCATCACCTACATATCCTGGTCCGATCGAGTGTTGAATTCCAGTGCCAATGATTCAAAGTAGTATCGTATGTATCGTAGTTACCAACCTGTAAGAAAAGAACAAGAGACAGAGAAACCCGGCTTATCATACGTCGGTTGCGCCGAAACCTACCCTCGCATGCAACCCGGACGGTCAACCCTCGTGTCAGAGACTCACGGCGCGAACGGGATGGAAATAAAACACGGAAGTGAAGATTCGATTTGAATTTGTTGCCTTTTCTCACTCAGTATGCGGTGAGCATCCGAATACGTCCGTGTGCGTTTTTTTTCGAAAGGGCACGGTCGTCAGTGTTCGGTACAGAATACGACTCTTGTAAGTCAACGTGTTAACCTATGTAACTCATTAATTAATTAGTTAGTTGGTTAGTTGTCGTAGTTAGTTTCCTATTTACAACAATGAAACGAGCTCTGAAAAAGAGAGAGATATAAAAGACGTATTTATACATACCGGCAGTTACATGCCATGGCCTGTAGTCGTAGCCTCACCGCTGGGGGCTTCCCTCACATGTAGTTAGACTGCGTCGTAGTCAAGTCGTCTTTTTCTTCTTTTACTGTAGCCCAGAAAAAGCGGGCGATCACGCGGCTCGTTCCTAGACTACGAATAGGTACGATAGGTAAAGCAGGCAAAGAAAGCAAGGTGTGTGTGAATGTATCCGTATGCGCCCCCAACACATCCATCCGTTCTGGGCCCCTCCCTCCGCTGATCCTGGATCTTGGTTCCCGCGTCTTAACTACGATAGGCAGACTGTCTACGTGCTAAGCTTCGTGGAATGATCCTCCGCGTGTATGTAGGTGAGGTTGTATTTCATGTGCCTCGCGTGCCTCCCCGGACCCTACGATTCTTCGACTACCTAATTCAGACATATACGTGAAGGTCAATATCGGCGGACAACAAGAAGAAGAAGGGCTAACCGGGGAAGACAAGACTCAAGCAAGCCCTGTTTGCAAGGAAGAGTGAATATACATAAAATGGCCCGATTTAATTATAGGTACCTACATACATGATGTCTGGCTGGACGGATGGAGTCATGTCCTCCCGCTTCCAGTTGGTGGAGGTGAAGAAAACGGGCATGGATGTGGTGTAGCAGTGCGGCGCGATGGGTAGGATCGCGAGTGCGTCGTCTCAGATGCAAATCCCGGTTGGAGCAGAAATCTGTGAATCTTGGACCCTTGATTGACAGCTAAGTTCCCGAGGCTGTCGATCATTCGCTCGTTTACGCCTCGGGACAATTGGCGTTGACTCTAGATTCTCTCTCTTTCTCACTTCTGTTCCATATCGTGTCATTCATTCAATCTACCAGAGTTGAAGCTCTTCTATCGCAAACGAGCCAGAGGATGAGGCCACTATATTGTCGGCGCTAGTTGTGCGCTAGTTGTTCTATTCCCGCCTGTCAAAGTCCCTATGAAATTCCCGGGCATCCACTGAAAGTCGCTGTGACAGGTGGGACTGGACCTGCCCGTGTCCCCTAGCCTAGCGCCCTTCGTACCCGAGTTTAACCCACGACGTAGCGCCGCAGCGCAGTTGGACGCCAGGCATCGACACCAAGGCCAAGAAGGACCTAGCGCAGTGTCAGTGTACCTAAAAAGTTTAGCTTTAGCGACGGGGGCTGCCGATAGCAGGCCCCAGCTTCTCTACAGGCGTGGCCCAGGCTAACAGCGGGCCCGGGCTCCACGCCCACAATGCCATCACCGGCGGTTTCCCAGTCCTGGCGAGTTGAAATCCGAAGGCAAGTGGGGCGATGCGTGCGGACTGGCTTTCGTGACTTTAATACTAACCTAGGAAGTACCTACTCCTTCTATCATGGTTACATAGGTAGGTCCGGGCATTATTTCACGTCCCGCCGTCGATTCTCTCCCACTGGTTAATACCTCTTCATACTTCTCCCCTTTTGGAAACCCCGACTGCGCGCCGACTCTGGTACGATACGAGTACGTTCTTTATTCCCGTGCAAAATGCATGTTTGTTGCTTTGGAGCAACTTTTTGCGGGCTCGAGTTGACGTGAGCAAATGCCGTCTGAACAGAAAACCTCCTCCTCCATGCTTACCATTATACCACTATTTGCACTTAATACATGGTATTATACATGATATCGTAGCATGATGGTGTCGCAATTGTTCGAGTCTGCAATCGCGTACATTCAATATTAGTAAAGACACTTGCATCGGGGATGTTGACCCTACGGACTAAAGCGAAGCGTAGTAAGTGTGGAAGTGCAAGTCACCGTCGTGATCTTTAGTCGTTGAAACTGTTCGCCTCATCGACGATATTATGAATAATTCCGCACTTCCACCACAATACCACTACTAAAGATACGATCGACTCTTCATACATCCGGAACACACACTGCCTACATCAGACCAGGCAGTGTACGTGCATAACAAGACCCTGTGCTGATCAATCAACCAGCTGTTTCCTCCCACTGCCTCCGCCTGCATGAATACAACACCTAACAAACCAGAAAGAAACCCACTGAATCAGAACACGACGGTGAGCGATACGCTCATTCTTTCCTTGCCCCAAATTCTCCATAACCACGCCAGGCCTCCCATTCGTTCCCCGCGTTTTACCTAGTAAATTCCGTAGCAACGAGAGAGGAGAGGAGGAGGAGGCGACCTCGTGGCGTCCGCTGACTGCCTCGATTCACGTCCTGCCGAAACGGAACACCATTACTGAATTCATCAAACTCCTCCGTCCCTCCATGCCCGTTCCCGCTCCAAGAAAAACATAAGACGACGGTGGAGGGGAAGTATCATATCGTAGAGAGGGCCAGAAAACAGAAACGGATGGACAGCCCCGACTTACAACCAACACAACCCCCACAACCACAATGAGTATTCCGCGATCGAGATTTCGCAGAATGCAATACTTGAATACTCACACGTACCATTCAATTCCATCTACTAGTCCCGTAGTCTAAGCCCGGTCTTCTGTATGTATGTAAGTAGACGTGAAAGAAAGAATGGGCAAGCAAAGACGATGCGATGCGGGCATCCCAGTCCGCGCTGCTGCTGCTGCAACGGGAAGGCAAACGCAACCGTAGTCCAGCATAAACTAGTGTGCGGAACCTACGCCGACAGCCAGACAGGATTAGAATCTCTGAACCAGGGGGGAGGATGAAGAGGAGGGGGGGCAAAGCAAAGCGGGCGGACGTACGGGGCGGACGGGCACTTTCTCCATCACGTTCTTGGTGTTGAATTGTTGGCCCTGGCGTGACTGGGTTCCGGTTTAACGAATCCTTTTAATCCCGTACTTTCGTCAAACCTTGCAAATCCCATCTGTTCGTTTGTCTGTCTGTCTATCTGTGGGTGTGTTGGATTTTCTATTTATTAAATCCAACCAACTGTAAGCCAGCTCGCAAGAAAATTCAAGAAGAAAAACACCATCCATTATACGCACGTCGACCGATTAGGAAACACCGCGGATCCTCACTCCCGTCCCTTTTCAGTCGGCCGCACCAACGACAAACCACCCCTCACACAATACCACGACGAAGGAAGCTTGCTGAAGATAATTCTCTTACCCTGTACGTATGTATTATGTGTAGCATTCACGGTTTTTCCTCTCGCCGTACCACCACCCACCACGAGAGCAACAACAACAACACACACCACACAAGAAAACAAACATAGCAAGAGACCTCACACACAGACGACAGATGGCTGGCTGGGTTCCTTACCCAACCGGGCTTATCCTGCCTCGCGGAGCAGACTGTACTCCGTTTTAGTCCTATGACCGTGACCGCATGCATGGAGCAAGGTAGGCCGGCCGCAAGTTCTTAGCTATCGTATCGTATCGTACATGGAGAATCGGGGTACGATCATTCGGTCGTTATCATAGTACCGAGCTTCTATCATAGGCCCATTCAAAGCAAAGCAGACGGCTAAAACTTGCGAGGGCATGTATGTATGTAGTCGAGATGATGATGGGTCCAGTCCGTCAACAAGATATACGGGAGATCTACTCTGATAGGATGTCCATCGATCACTTCGCACACGCGACACGATACGACGCCAACAGCTCGATCAAGAGGCAGGCAGGTCATCATCACGCGATCACCGTCGTAAATCATCGGTGTTATGATACCGAAGTAGTCTTATGCATCGAGAGTAAACGCCGAGGCTGTCGAGATGCTACGTAGATAGCCATTTGCAACTATCGTCAAGCTCAGCATCACTCCCATACCTACCATGTATGATTCTGGATGAGACTGCATCAAATAACCCTTCTATTGGTCGTGAGGTGGGACTCTTCAAGTAAACGATGGAACCCTTCAAACAAACGCTTTTTGGTATTCGACACTCTATGGTATGCTGGTCAAGTATGTTACCGTCGTCAGACTCTTCTGACAAATCCATTTTATACATGCCACTCCTTCTCAACCCTATCCTTTTCGCTGAGATATGTGTCTATCGTAATAGCACGACACAGAGAGTCCTGCATGCGTGCATGTCGTCAAGTCGTGCAAATTGCGAAAGCCTCATCGACTGACGAGTCCATGATACTGTGAAAATTCCCAACATTCAATCACATCGTGAGGCCACTGAACTTAGATCACCAGACCTATTCCGTGTCGAGGCCAGACTGTTTGACCAAGCTGTAGAAGATACCCCTCTTCTGGATGAGAGCCTTAGGCGTGTCAAACTCCACCACTTGACCCTTGTCCAGAACAACTACCCTGTCGCTGTCCAGAATCGTATTGATGCGATGAGCCACCGTTATTATCGTGCGGTGCGCAAATAGATCGGATCGCAACGTAGTCTGAAGCATGGCATCCGTCTCAACGTCAACCGCCGCTGTTGCCTCATCCAAAACCAGAATATTCGATGGGGTCAGCATCGCCCGAGCGAGAGAGATTAACTGTCGCTGCCCGGATGATAGGTTGGATCCTGATAAAGAAAACACTGTTAGCACACGTACCACTGAATGCCAAATCCTGCGTTCGAGATGCTGCCAATACTCCGACTGGCCTTGGACCGCGTCATGCTACACTGCTGATCATGCAGGAGATTTCTGTGTCGCATTGGAAGCAGTGGAATACAATTGCTGATCATGATTTGATCCATTGCGTTTGGATGGACTTCATGTGCCACCGTGTACCCTCATCCAAGCATGTGGCAAGCCGAACGTGGATGGCAAAGATGGTAACAAGAGCCGAAAGAAACCTAGGAGCAGTCTCCAAGCGGTACTTACCTCCTTCGTTGATCTTGGCCTCGAGGCCCCCTTCCATGCTGGAGACGTGCTCCTTGAGTCGCGCATGATCTAAGAGACAAACCAGTTAGTGTATGGCTCGCTGAATGAGGAGGAAGATGATGATGATGATGGTCGTGTAACTGGTCTTCGTAACGCAATGTCGTATGGTGCACAAGGACTTACCTAGCACACTCCAGAGTTCCGTATCATCGTGAACATGACCAGGATCGAGATTGTCCCTGATCGTGCCTTCGAAGAGTGCCGCATCTTGCGGGATGATAGCAAGGCGCCGTCGCAAATCCAAAAGACCAATCGTAGAAGTGTCCATGTCATCGATGTTGATGTTGCCGGTGTCGGCCTCGATCAGCCGGAACAGAGACAGCGTCAGAGACGACTTTCCAGCACCGGTTCGTCCAACCACACCGATCTTTTCATGTGACTTGATGTCCAGATTGATGTTCTTCAAAACTAGATCCAAGCCTTCGCGGTAGCGAGCACTGTAATTACGGAACTCGACTGCGCCGTTTGCAGGCCAAGCAACAGGGGGTCGGTGGCGGGGGATGATCTCAGGAGCTTCACTTGGCAGACGTGCATACTCAAGAATACGTTCCACGGACACAATATTAGTCTCCACTTCGACGGTTTGACGCACAATCCAATTCAACGATGTGGTGATCTGGAGAGCGTAAGACATTGCCAGACCGACCATACCTGCGCTCAAGCCGCTGTGGTTCGTCACAGAGGCGACGGCAAATCCTGCAGCTCCGAGGATGATAATCGCGCCAAGGAATTCTAGGCGCACAGCCAACCACCGATTGGCACTGATGGATGGGAAGTATGCTCGCAGATTCGAATCCACTCGCCATTCGTTCTCGCGCTCAAACCGTTCTTGCTGACGATACGCCCGGATCGTGCTGATGCCGCCCAGTGACTCCTGGAAATGGGCATACATGGGACTGCGACTAACACTGTCGAGACGCTTCAACTCTCGCGATGTGCGGAGGTAATACCGTTGTACCCAAAAGTACAAGGCGCTCAGCGGTATGATCAACGCAATAAAGGCCGGGGTGCCGACAGAGATGACAATCAGAGTAAATCCGGAGCGGGCGAAGTTGACGAAGAGCATGTTGAACGTTCGCGCGAGAACTTCATCGAGTCGGTAGACATCGCTTGAAAATCGATTCAGGATTCGTCCAGCGGGCGTGGTGTCGAAGAAGGACATGGGCGCTCTGAAGATGGCCGTTGCCATTCGCTCATGTAACTTCCTGGAAGCTTCGATAGAGCAGAATATCCATAGGATCAGGGTTTGGACAACTGTCAATATAGCCGCTCCCACACCAAAGGCGAAGTAGACACCGAGATATTTACCAACATGGGGATTGGCCCCAATTGCGCTGTTCATGTCTGCCCAAGTCTTGAGCCAAACACTACCACCGATCTGTGCGGTTTGGGCCGCGATCAACGTGAACAGGTAAATGCTCACGGCCGCAAGGTTACTCGTCTTTGCGTACTCGAGGTAGACGTCCCATTTGACTTTGCCTTGTTCCAGGTGCTCCTTTGCCTGCCTGGTCTTGCTGCTCGGGTCTTCCTCATCACTGAGTTTTCCTCTGGGCCCTCTGAAGCTAGCCGCGCTGGCTCGCCTTAGAGTTGCCATACTGCCTCTGCGGATTCGGACCTTCGAAGAGGACTCAGTCTTAATGGGAGCCAATTCAGCTAGCCCTTCTTGTGCTTCTTCGATCTCTTCTTTGTCCTGTTGATTATCCGGTTCAATATATGTAGAAGCCTCGCTTTCACAGCTGCCAGGACCGGAACCAGACGAGCTGGGACCAGAGGACGATTGGCCAAAGTCTTGTCCGGCACCCTTGATGAGCTCCGCGATGCCTCCCTTCATAGCCATTAGCTGACGGTATGATCCACTCTCCACAATCTCTCCCTCTTTCATCTGGCATATGAAATCAGCATCGCTAAGAACGGCGATAGCATTAGTAGCTAGAATGCGGCATTTGGAGCTGAGAAGTCCTTTGGGACCCAAGACATTCTCTACTATGTGTCTGGCGACGTGAGAATCGACAGCTGAAAGACAATCATCCAGCAAATAAATATCGGCCCGAGCATAGACAGCGCGTGCAAGGGCGACTCGTGCCTTTTGACCGCCACTCAGCGAGATACCCCGTTCGCCAACGACTGTGTCATCTCCGTCAGGGAGCTGCGCGAAGTCATCGATTAATGCAGATGCTTTGACCGTCTTTTCGTAGAAATTGGCATCGTATCGGTGACCGAAGATGATGTTCTCTTTCACCGTCGCATTCATAATCCATGGCTGTTGAGCGACATATGCCACTGATCCATTGATCCGAACTTCACCTTCAACCTTCCATAAGTCGCCAAGTATGCTTTGCAAGAGAGACGACTTGCCCTGGCCAACTCTGCCAACGACACAAGTAAGATCACCCTTATGAGCAGTGAAGTTAATGCGCTTAAGGACAGTCTTTGCTTCATGGCGATTCCAGGAAAATGTACCATTGCGGATAACCACAGCATCATCGCCTAGCTCTTGTGCAGCGGGGCCAATTAGAACAGCATCTGGTTGAATTTCCTCCGCGGTAAGATAGTCGCCCAGACGTGTAACCGCGACCGTAGCCTCGATGATAGAAGTAATGACCATGGGCAATACAGAAAGAGGGAAGGTGAGAAGATTGAACAGAGTAAGGGCGGGAAAGACGATCTCGGTGCTCAGGGGTACATCGCGGGTCCAAACAAAGATGGCGAAGGTGGAGCAAGAGACTAGGAAGGGTGTCGTAGTCCAGGTGAAGTTGGCAAATGCTTGCCCGGCACCAATCCTGCGGAGGTTCTTGAGCTCCAAGTCGTTTCGTACGAAGTTGAGTTTGTTCATGAAGGCAGTGCTCCAGGCGTAAAGCTTGATGCTCTTCATGTTGTTGATAATCTCAGCAATTAACCGACTCCGCGAATCCTTGTTAGCCATCTGCTGCTTCTGTAACCGCTTCATGAATCTGGCAATGTAGCCATTGATAGGAATCATGATGAGCATGACACCCACTCCAGACAGCATGGACCAGCCTACAAGCTGATACAACGAAATCATGCAGATAACAATTTGAAAAGGAGCGGACCAGGCTTGCTGAGCAAACTGAGTCAAGTCCTGAAGACGTTGTGCGTCGACCGCCATGTAGTTGACGATGTCGCCGGTAGTTTTCGACGAACGACCCTCATTCGAAAGTTTGAGAGACTTTTTGTAAATAGCCGACGTCAAACCAGACTTGATATGCATTCCGGTGACAAACGACAGTTGGAAATATTGATGCTTTTGTATTGTTAGCAAAAATACGAGGCCGTGCGGGGACACAAATGACAAGTCTGACTCACAATCATGATAGTCTGCAGTGTTGCGACGAGGAACATGGCAATGGCGATGGCCGCACCTTGAATTGCCGGTTGCGGGAGCCCACCATCCTTGTATGAATCTACGAAGCTGATGAGGTATCGCAGCAACTGCGGCTGAGTGAAAGCCGAGAGATCGTTGACGACTTTGAAGACGGTCGCGACGAGGTAGGGGCCGCCATAAGCTTTGAACATGGCTATCCAGAGATTGGGCTTCGCTCGGTGTGCCAGCTCATACTGCCAAGCCTGGTCGAAGCGATCTCCGGTTGACCGAGTCGTAGCATCGCGAGAGAGACCCCACAGATCATCTTCAGCTAGATACTGCTTGTACCCAAACTTCATCATTGGAGTCATCCACGAAAAAGTCAGTCGCGAAAAGATGGTGGCATATTCAACCGGGCATTCTACTCCCTCCTCGTCAACCAAGGCTTCGTATGCACTAGCGCGTTTTGGCCACAGCCATTCAAGCAAGAACTCTACGGCAGATAGGCCGAATCCAACAGTATATGCGACGAAATATGGCAGGTTCTTTTCGTAGAGCTGCTGAGACACCAGGGATCGAAGCTTCAGCGTGTAGGCTAGCAACAGGAACAGCCAGTAGAACAAGACTACGCCGTTGGCTTTCCGTGAACGATCGTGCTCCAGCCATTGAACCGTGAAGACGACACCGAGCGACAGAACGGTCAGTAGAGTCGTCAGGAACCGAAAATCACCGTACCATATGCCAGGGAAGCTGCGGATCTGAATACCAAGCTGAATAATGATATCGGCAATAATCAGGACGAGCAGAGACTATGTACAGCTTCATGTCAGCATCTGCGCTCCATGTGAAGCACAAGAACTGAGTGCGTGGGCTCACCTGCTTTGCCCAAAAATGCCAATCCTTCGCGATGGACACAATCTTCTGCTTCCGCAGCACATACCAAACAGCCAGAGGCCCACAGACAAGACCAAAGACAGCGACGGCAAAGACCCAGACATCGACAAAGCACGGGGTGAAGTCGTATCGGAAGGGACTCAATGGTCCCCAACCCTCTTCGTTACCGCATAGCGGCTGTTTGAAAGAGTCCGACGCACTGAGGTAGTGGTCGCCGAGCTCGAGCAGAGGCCGGTAGCCGGTGAAGGACCCGGTCAGTCGGAGGACCTCCTGGGATTGGTCGCCGAATCGCATGACCTTATTATGCTAGGAACAATTCAGCAGAGCATAATAAAATGTAGGAACCGCGCGATTGAGAGCGTGAAGACGGGGAGGTTAGGGAAAAGAAAGAAAGAAAGAAAAGAACGAGAAGGCACTTGGAGGCAGGCGAGTAGTGTAGGTGACGAAGTTTGGTGGGGCGAGATGGGATCCCACCGAGATAACCAGTCAGTTAGTCATCCAATAAGATGGATTACGCCCGGTCGAGAACCATCGACGAATTACCTACGCAACAGGACGGCTCTGTCGACCGTACTACGCACGAAGTGCGGGCTTTTCTAAATTCTATCCTAAGACTATCCCTCCAGAGTGTTTTGGCTTGAATTTTTTTCCTTCCTCTGCCTGTTTTGGCCACTAACGAGCCGCGGGAAGGCCCGGGGGGACCTGACACGGTTACAAATCATTGTCAGCGATGCTTGCTGACCAATCTGAGACGTTGTATTTATTTCCGAGGTTCGACCCAAGTGCGGACTTTACGGATTATACGCGCGAGCATTGTTTCTCCTTCTTATGAGGGGATAGGACTCATCCCTAGGACTCGCTGTATGTTTCGAACAATACGAAATACGGTAGTATCTGTCTCACAACTCGGCCCCTACTACGAAATACTACTCCGTAGATCGAGAGCTACATATTTTAATGCAAACTCTCATCCCCAAGCCCAAAGGCAAAGGCAGAGGCTTACGTATCCGTCATCCGTACGGATCCATTATTCAAAAATTCACAACTTGGCACCAAACTGCCGGATCCTACGAACGCACAGGACCCTGACAGTTCCAGAGCATACTACGGATTACAACTCCTGCAGTACCGAAGCGCCCGACTGCCCGATCACCAATCACCCGACGAGGTGGCACGTTCGGCACGACCCGCAAACAGAGGCCGCCTTGAAGTTTATGTACGAAGTATTCCGTAGATGATGGTCATCCGCCCATTATGTATACTCTTCGACTGCAAGCTCTCAACCGCGAGATGGAGTCGATGCGCTGCGCGTTCGTGGCAGACAGGATGGGAAATGATCGAGAAGCGAAGAGCAGTCCGGATATCCAGCCGATTACGGTCATACTGGGAACACGACACTGACGCGACGACGATCTGTAATCCGTAATTACACGGTACACGGTGTCCGAACACAGTCTGACCATCTGCTCGTACTGGAAGTATCTTCAGATACCTATCAGACACTTGGGTTCAGATCGCACCGCGACTTTGCGCAGGTCTCTGCAAGACTATTTTACTTGTGAGTTTACCAGGGATTACTCGATGCTACTCGTACTTCGTGTCTTTTCGTATCTTCGGATTCTCTTTTCTGAGCACATACGGATCACAGTGACACACTGAGGTGCCGTGTCAGCAAACCGTAGTGTACGGATTACGAAGTGCGTAGTAGTTGAACATGTTATATGTGCACGACAATATATTTGAAGTTATTCTATGAAATACCTCCCTAGGTATTATTGCTCGTCGAGCAAGCATCTCGACTTCAATCTCACCCTCTCAAAGGCATAATGCTTTCCAAAAATGTCGCAAAAGGCAACTATTAGTCGGCTGGACATGGTGAACCACCACTTCTTTTTCTCTGAACATAGCAGCGCATCATGACGAAGTAAACCACGGAAGGGTCTCGAAGTATCTTGAGAGAATTTATTCCATACCTAGAAAATCCATCTAGGCGGGTTGCGCAGAACAAATGGACGTTGATGCCGTACCAATCTACAGATACCTCCAGTGCGAGTAGAAGATTGGACTGTTTGCGGATACTGGCCGGTACCGTTGCCACACACGACAAGTATATTCTGGAGGTATCTACTCGTACTTTATTACGCGACTATTCGTGCGTGTGCGCGCCATGTGGTTGCGTGTTGCTCGCAGGAAGACTTCAAGACATCATTATGTTGTTATTAGTTTCACGCTTCCACATCTGTTTTCCGTATTCCGTACGGATTACTTATGGCGGGTTTGCCTAGGTACCTACCACGGATTAATACGAGTAGATTTCCTACCTACTCGTAACCGTTGCGCATAACGGAATGCCTTATGAGGTAAGGCCTATCAAACAGTGCAAATTCCGTAGGGCAGGAGATACCTATGAATACCGGGGCGGTTCGTACGGAATACCCCCGCCGTAATCCGTAACCTTACCCTCGAATTTCAGATGTGGCGTATGTGTGGCTACTCCGAGACGCGCTCCAGCTTCTTGAATGGAAAGAAGCAGCCCAAACACCTTCAGTGGGCAGTTACATGTAGGTAGGAGGTACTTTAGGTCAAGGTACCTACAGATTACCGTACGATAGGCAGAGGGATTGCATCACTGAGAGTGCCCCAGGATACCTGTCGCTGCCACCTGAAAGTACCTGCCTAATTACCGAATGTACACTGGATCCGCACTTCGTCAGGTACCTACTCCTCATTGCCCCGGGCCTGCTTGCGCTGCTTGCACTTCATGCCTGCACCGCACTAACGCAACTGCACCATTCGAGCTGCGTACAACCTCTCGCAGTCGGCAGCACCAGCACCAATAGGTAACTCACCACGTCCGTTGGATTCTCGTACTTAATATACCAACAGCCTGCGTACTTGCACCACTCGTATCTATCTACCGCTGAGGTTTGTGTGACTTCTTGTTGCCGGGCCTCTCAAGGTCCACTCCATGCCGCCGCCTTCTCGCTTCCCAGGCGGTTCAACCTCATACCCTCCTGCGATTCCATCCAAACGAAAAGTACATGGAAACGAAGCCTTTTCTCCACAGCAGTCCGACGCGCACTCAGAAGGCCCCGAAGACAAACGACGTAAGACGACTGGTTCCAGTGCTCCGGGAGCTTCTACTATGAGTAAGGCGCTCGGGAAACGACCAGCCATCGTCGACTTGACGAAGCCGGCGAGGCCCGCCTTCGAACCGAACATGGGCGCGAAGAAGCTCACCGTCGTCAATCGACGCACGAGACTACGACCCAATGATCTTGACCAGTATTATGAGAAGAGGAGGCATGAGCTGGCCGATGCTCTCACCTCCATCTTCGAGAAGAATCCGCCGGTCCAGCCCCTAGAAACACTCTACCGGGGCGTCGAAGATATCTGTCGCCATGGAGAGTCCCACGAGCTGTATGATGTTTTGCGGATGCGCTTCGAGTCGTATCTAGCCGGCTCCCTCTATGAGTCCATCATGGCACACGGTGGTTCGTCTACTGTCGACATGCTCAGATCTGTTTATGAGCACTGGATGATCTGGAACGCCCAGTCGGTAGGTCACTGGCTGCCCATCCCCTCTTGCGGCAGGGCCATATTGACAACATTTGCAGTCCATGATACGGTCTATTTTCAGTTTCCTCGACCGTTCATATCTTTTGAATAACAAGGATGTGCAACAGATCAACGATATGGCCATCGTCTTTTTCAGAAGAATGGCTTTTGCCTCTGTGCAGTCTTCCTCTTCTGGTCTGGGCGCAAAGGCTCTTGCCGGCATGTGTGATCTGGTCGATTACGATCGGAGACACGACTCGCGCTTCGATCCTGTTCTGCTGCGCGAATCTATATCCATGCTCCACGTTCTCAACGTCTATGGCAAATCGTTCGAACCTCGCTTTCTTCAGACATCGGCTGCCTATTTCAGGGAGTTTGCCGATGAGAAGAGTGCATCTTCGCTCAAGCTATATATTAGTTCGTGCAAGATGCTCTTGGAGCGGGAAGATCACCGTTGCAATGCCTTCAATTTCGACAGCACTACGAAGCGGCAACTGATGAGAGAGGCTTGCTTCATCTTGGTCGAGAGCTATGCCGGAAAGCTGTTGGATTCCGGTAGCATAAGCAAAATCCTCGATGAGAACTCGGTGGAATCCATGGAGGCTCTTTATGAACTACTGCGGCTGAGTAATCTTCAGAAGAAGCTCAAAGAGCCTTGGGAGGACTACATCAAGAAGGCTGGTGCAGCCATTGTGAACGATACTGCGCGGGGTGATGAAATGGTTGTGCGACTGCTCGAGTTCAGGAGAGCTCTAGACGTCATGGTCCGGGATGCTTTCAAGAAAGACGATACGTTTGCACACGGGCTACGACAGGCCTTTGACAGTTTCATTAACGACAAGAAGATAATGTCTTCCTGGAGCACGGGGACCTCCAAGGTCGGAGAGATGATCGCGAAGTATATTGATATGCTTCTCCGTGGTGGCTTGAAGACGCTCCCTGCATCTCTGCTTTCCGATGTCCAGGATCGCGTGGATGCCGAGAAAAGTGGTCAAGCCAGCACCGGTGACGAGGATGCGGAGCTCGACCGCCAACTGGATAGGGCCTTGGAGTTGTTCCGTTTCATCGAAGGAAAGGGAGTATTCGAAGCCTTTTACAAGCAAGATCTTGCCCGGCGACTGTTAATGAACCGCAGCGCCAGCGCAGATGCAGAGAGGAGCATGCTTGCCAAATTGAAAAGCGAATGCGGCTCAGACTTTACCCGCAATTTGGAGCAGATGTTCAAGGACCAGCAAGTGGCTCGTGACGAGATGACCTCGTTTAGGGCTTGGCGGGAGGGTAACGGGCATAAGAGCACGGTTGAACTTAGCGTCAACATATTATCCGCCTCAGCATGGCCAACCTACCCCGACACTGAACTCTTGATACCAGATGAGGTTGCTACCCAGATTGAACAGTTTGATGCGTACTATGTCAACAAGCATACCGGACGACGGCTGACATGGAAACATTCCCTCGCCAGCTGCGTGGTCAGGGCTCGATTCAACAAGGGGCCAAAGGAGTTGATTCTCAGCGCTTATCAGGCTGTAGTATTGACTCTGTTCAACTCTACCGATGAGCCATTATCGTACCAACAGATTGCAGAAGGCTCTCGTCTCAGTGAGGCGGACGTAACTCGAACATTGCAGTCGCTGGCCTGTGGCAAGGTTCGTGTGCTGACAAAAACGCCAAAGGGCAAGGACATTGCTTCAACAGATCTCTTCACGGTCAATCTCGGCTTTTCTGATCCCAAGTACCGCATCAAAATTAATCAGGTTCAACTCAAAGAAACGAAACAGGAGAACAAAGAAACCCATGAACGAGTCGCCCGTGATAGACAGTATGAGACGCAAGCGGCGATTGTTCGCATTATGAAGAGCCGCAAAACCATGACCCACGCCAATCTGGTGGCCGAGGTCATCAACCAAACGAAGAAGCGTGGGGCCGTAGATACCGCGGAGATCAAGAAGCACATTGAAAAGCAAGTCTCCCTTCACGCCCTCCTCCTACGCGCTAGAATTTCTGCTGACCTGAAGTAGGCTTATTGATAGGGATTATCTCGAAAGAGAAGGGTCGACCTATACATACCTCGCATAAGCCGTAGGAAATGCATCGTGCTTGTCGACCAAAGACAATACTTTCAACAAGCTTGAGGGAGGTCGTTGGTCTCATGAATAACAAGAAATCCAGAGTTACATCGGCCTAGACAAGTGACCAAAAAGCCCGAAAGGCAGACCGAGCATAAATTTTCAAGGCGTTATTACGAGTAGCACTTATGGTACGTCTGCTGTCAGTCGATGCCAATTAGGGACATCGTGAGTGTCAGAGCATACGGGCTGTATTCCGTACGAACCACAACGTTTACTAGGTAGTATCATTGAATGGGCAACGCTACGGTTTAATATGTCGATGCCAACGACATCCCGACTGGTACCTACTCGTACCTATCGTACGAGTACGGAATGCCTACCGTCGTAGGTATACGTCATCCAGAGAGGAAAAATGGTTAAGGACGGTGTTAGAGAAGTCCCTAGCATTAGGAAGCATGCAGGATAGATGCGAAACCGGAGGAGACTTTTTGAGAAGTCACTGGCGTTTCCCAGGATTACCCCCAGAGAAAATTCTGTCACGGCGGATACCTAGGTAAAGTACCTAGCAAGCATAACGACATCACGGCTCGGCTACAACCGTCTTTCACCCCCACGCTTGGGGTTAGATGGTCCGCGGCGCTATGCCGTACTGTCGTTAGGAAGACGTTCAATGATGTCCACTTCCTTCCCCTTCGACCCATGAGGAGTGGGGATCGAGATGTGACTAGGCCCAACATGATGCTGGGGCCGTTGAAATTCTTCACGGGCTTGCGAGTCTACGAGTACTGTACGGATTAGGAACTTATTTTATGTACATTTTTCTTGCTTTCACCCTTTCAGAAACTGGGGAAGATACGATAATCGCGGGCTTGCGATCTCATCTGTGCGTCCGTGCGTGCGTACGTCAAACCCCTGACGCGCGGACTTTCGGAATGATCAGTCATCATAAAATCCCGTTTCCCAAACTAGTAAACGCCCGCTTTTCCGCTCGTCGTCGGTGAATAAACCGTTCCAGGCACTCCAGACTTCCTTGAGCTGGATCTGGTGACGACCGCCCGGTCCGTTGGCGTCGAAGTAGGTCCGTAGGGGCTCCTCGATGCCCTCGAAGCCGACGATGTAGCGCGCCATGTGCTCGCCTGGCGCGTTGCGCGGCCAGAGGGTCTCGGCTAGGAAGGTCACGGGATCGTCGTAGAACTGGCGCGTCTCGTCCCGGTAGGCGGCGCGCTCGGGTGAGTCCGTGGCTGTATGCAGGGGTGGTTCACATGTCAGGGCGCGGGCGTTCAGGGCCGGGTAGATGAGGTGGGAGCGCCATGGCGTCGCGTGGCAGGGCGTCAGGAAGAGCGCGAAGAGCTCCTGAGGCGGCGAGACGTCGTTCTCTGTGATTATTGTCGCATTTGCGTTCATTCGGCCGAATTTCAGGGAGTCCGGGTGCACGCGCTCGAATTCGCCCCGCAGGAACGACATCACTTGGATCGGCGCTGCGGCGTGGAACCAGGATAGATACCCGCCGATGACGACATTGACGAGCAGCGCGGCCGCGAGCAGAGGTTTTCTTCTCCACGCGAGCGCGGGGGGTGGGCATGTCGTGGGTCCGGACGCGGGAACGTTGGTGAAGAATGACGTTACGTAGGGCGCTGCGAGGAGATGGAGAGTGGGCAGGAGGGGCTGGATGAAGCGGACCTCCTTGTGCGACACTAGGGATAGAGTGGATATCGTCGTGAGGATGATCAAGCCGAGGGCTTTGAGCGTATTGGCCGTCACTACCGAATGGTTCGCTTCCGCGTCCAATGACTTGATGAGACCCTGAAGGAGGAAGGGTGTCATCGTCGTGCAGAGCAGCGGGATGCCCTGCGATAGGTAGTAATGCCAGTCATTCTGTCCGTAGAATTTGGCGAGATCTTGGGCCAGGTTGAAGTATAGCCATTCAAAAGGGGGGAACTTCCATTCTCCAAAGTATTGGCGATCACACGCCAAGGAGATGCCTAAGGCGAGAGACCTACAGATAAGAGAGTCTAAGCAAACGTGCGTTTTGAGGCTTTGATAGATTTCTAGAAATATTCTAGACTTACCCGCATAGTAAGATCTCTCTACACAGAACCAATAGCACTCTCAGATCCAACGGCGACTTTCCGCTGAGCGTAAAGCGGGTGAGCATAAGAGTGCATATTGCTATCCATACAAAGATGTTCGTAGGCCTCAAGAGCACGGCAAAAGCTGCCAATAGAAGCGATAGTCGCAGGCTAGAAGGGGTAGCATTAGATCATTCCTCTTATTAATCGAATGACTCAGGAGGGGTGACCTACCTGTTGACTTGACTCCGATCCTGAAGGACAGCGGAAACACCCCGGGGCTCACCTACCTTATCAGTCTCCGTGCCAAGAAGCGTCCATGGCCAGTAATACAGAGCTGAAGCAGTCAACGTTGTCTCGAGACAGTTCGAAAACGTCCGTGTCGCTGTATACCACTGCCATGGGTTGAAGAGCGCGATCAACAACTGTGGGTCCCTGTCAGCATGATCGTCCGTCCGGAAGGTCATCGGAGCACATGAAACTCACAACAGTCCACGCCGCGGCGCTACTGGGTCCATAGAGCTTCTCGCCAAGTCGCCAGGTGTACCAGTCGCTGAGGGCCGCGAAGATTGTTTGCAGGATCTTCGGGGTCATCAACAGCCACTTGGCCTTGGTGGTTGGCACGGGATATGAAGCCCAGAAGCTGTCGACAATGAAGTAGCCGAAAGCAAAGATGGTCGGGTGAATTGACGAGCGCAATGCATGGTGCCACTCCTGCCCAACAACAATAATCGTCAGCACAGCGAGTTCGCTCAAGAAGCCGCTCTCACCTATCCGTTCTTGGAAAAGAGAAGCGCTGCTCGACGTCAATCTCACAGCTTCTGCGCACGCACCCATGTTAACCAGGCCCCGCTGTTGTCTCCGTAAAACAGTTGCCACGCCGGCTCGAGGACCTGGAAGTACTCGTCCGGCTGGAAGAACGTCCGAACGCAGAGCGCATTGATGAAGCGGAAGGTGAAGATGCCGAACAGAACGTCGCGCGCCTGTTCGGCTATGAGAGCAGCGATAGCATCTGCTTCCAGGCGTTTTCGTGTCTCTGTCTCTGTCTCTGCTTCTGCCTTGTTCTTGTTCTTCTCCCTGGCATCAGGAGGCCGGCTGTCGGAGGCATTCTTGGGACTCATCGTCTTCTTCTCAGCATCTCAGGAAGGGTCGTTTCTTCCACTGCTTTCTCTTCTCTTCCCCCTTTTTCGCGTATGTACTTTATGTTTTGCTGTTTCTCTTCTTCTCCTCTCTTCTGCCTTCTCTTGTTCCGGTTAATTACCCTTGAGACCAGCCGATCCGGACTTGTTGAGGCCCTTCTGCTACCTAACAGTCGCATTCACCGTTCAAGACGGCAATTCTTTCCAGCTCCGTATGCCTCGTGTGGCTTGTACTGTGATTATAAGGTTCCGAGTCGGCTAACAGTTGCTCTGGCTAAAACCACGGTATCCGTCTAACGGCGTTAATTGGTCAGCTATGGGCGTCGGGCCCCCGCTACGTCGTAGATTGTACAGTAGCGCAGATAACGGAGCCGCTAAGTGTAGATAACGATGGGGGACCCACGCCGAGTACCGCTACATGCTGCCCACACGCAAGCACATGAAGCACATGCAACGCTAGCACTTTTACACTAATTCGGCCGAAAAGCACATGATGAAGACTAGAACTCCGGAGAAAGGAAGAAGAGGCAACAATTCCATGAATAGGCGTCGGAAAAGCTCAGATTTTGTTCAGATGTGACTTTCCGGCCACAATGGCTTTGATCGTTGAATCGAATGCGGTGACGAGGTCGTGTAGATCCCCTTACATGCTATCTTATAGAGGTCTATATATAGGACTGCCAACCCATAGTGTGGTTGATATGCGGTGGAGACGGGTATGTCATTGGAGGATACGACGGAGGTACGAAGTACTCAAGCGGAAGCGGAAGTAACGGTACGCCGTAAGGGTGACTAAGATTTGCGACGCGCTAGGCCGCTTTGGCGATAGTGCCAGATGGTTTTTTCCCAGCGTTCCAACAGGTTTCTAGGTGACCCTGGGGCACTCCTTCGTCCGCCGGCAGGAGTTAGGGAGGCCGTTAACTTTGGCGAACACCTCACCGTCGCCCAGCTCGCTGGCACTGGCCTCAGGCCGTCGCCCAGGCTATTATCTACCGGTACATTGCTAGCCATCTCCCCACGCTACCTAAACAATCGGTGCCTATCACGGTACGGTGCCTGCTCATGCCAGTTCCAACCTACGAGCAGATCCAGCATGTGAGATTTGCCTTTTGCCTCTCATGTCATCCTCCGTCATCGTCCTGCATGTGCACCACGGACTGATTGGCCCATCTGCCTCCGTTTGTTTGGTTACTGGCGCCGCCAAGCTCGTGTGTTACAGCGGCGCTGTAGTCCACCGTCTTCCAAATCTTTCAAATCGGGACGTCTTCCCATCCTTGTCTCGTAGTGTGCGCTACGGCACCCTGGTGGATGGCCTGTGGATGGCCTGGTGGCCCTGGTGGATGCCGCTGTGACCGCTACTACGTACTATGTGGGTAATATTTGGGGACCGGCTGCAGCCTTTTTCCTTGCTGCTCGCTAGCTTGGCCCAGGGATGGCCGACCGAGAATACTTCGGACCTTGCCGCTACGGCAATTAATACCTGTTGAGAGGCAAGCCTGGATCCGAGCCCATTCGCCGTGCTCAGCTCGAAACGCAGGCACGCGTCCCTGGGCTGTGTCTCAGGCCCTCAGCGAGAAATCCCGTTACATACGACGCTCGCTTCGATGCGTCGGACGACGATGTCGAGGGCCGCGGAGGCAGCAGAAAGCGTCGCCAGGACGCAGACAAACACCCACGGACTACCCGCTTTGTTTCGGCATTAAGTGGGAACACCGGGTGCTCATATGACCTCTCCATCTGTAGCCAGCCCATCGGCGCCGCATCGCCGGTTGGAGGAGCCGCATCGACTTGCACTTAGGGGTATAGCGGCTTGTACGCAGGCCTGGGATGTGCCTCCGACATTACGTACGATTCAATATTTCCTCCCGGCCCCGCCTTTTCGTGTGTCCCTTTTCCTTGTTTTCCTGCCTTTTCTTATCTTTTTACGCTTTCCATCTGCATTGTTCTCCGAACTTAAAAGCAAGCCTCCCCGTTCCGCCACTGAGAAGTCGTATATCGATCCCATCTTCCCACATCATCCACATCTCCCCCCCCCCTCCCCATCACTTACATCCATACATCCATCCATCGGAACATCCCCCTTACATACATCCATCCCCCCCTTACCAGATTACCAACCACATGGTTCTGATTCCGATTCTGCATTACTCCCACAACATCATCATCGTTTCCAGGTAATCCGATAACATGGCTCCCCACGCTGAAGACCAGGCTGGCCAGTTCACCAGCGGTGCCACTGGCTCGTCCAAGTACCACTCCTCCTCCACCAAGGGCGCCATTGCCGCCGAGCAGAAGTTCGCCGCCCACAACTACCACCCGCTGCCCGTCGTCTTCGCCCGCGCCAAGGGAGTCGACGTCTGGGACCCCGAGGGAAAGCACTACCTCGATTTCCTGTCTGCTTACAGTGCTGTCAACCAGGGCCATTGCCACCCGGAACTTGTCAAGGCGCTGACTGAACAGGCTGGTCGTTTGACTCTTAGCTCGAGAGCTTTCCACAACGATGTCTTCCCCAAGTGGGCCGAGAAGGTCCAGCAGATGTTTGGCTATGACATGGTTCTGCCCATGAACACGGGCGCTGAAGCCGTGGAGACTGCTATCAAGATTGCGCGCAAGTGGGCTTACAAGGTCAAAGGTGTTCCCGAGGGCAAGGCACTAGTGTTCGGCGCCAAGGAGAACTTCCACGGCCGCACGGTAGGTTCTCCGAAGGAATCCCGCCGGATCCGAACTGATGGCTAACCGGGAAAACAGATGATTGCCGTTACGCTCTCCACTGACCCGGAATCCAAGGACAACTATGGACCGTACATCCCCAACATCGGCGCTGTCAACCCGTCCACTGGAGAGCCCATCCGCTACAATAATGTCGCTGATCTGGAAGCAGTTCTCGAGGCCCACGGCAAAGAGACGGCGGCTTTTATTGTTGAGCCGATCCAGGGAGAGGCTGGCGTTGTTGTGCCCGATGATGACTATCTGACCAAGGTTCAGGCTCTTTGCAAGAAACATAATGTGCTGTTGATTTGCGATGAGATCCAGACGGGCATTGGAAGAACTGGACGTATGCTCTGCTCGGAGTGGGCTAAAATCAAGCCAGACATGGTGACGCTTGGCAAGGCCATCTCTGGTGGCATGTACCCAGTTAGCTGTGTTCTCAGCAGTAAAGAAGTCATGCTGGTTGTCGAGCCCGGCACCCATGGCTCCACCTACGGTGGTAACCCCCTTGGTTGTGCTGTTTCGATCCGTGCACTTGAGCTCATGGAAGAGGAACACCTAACCAAGAAAGCTGAAAAGCTAGGAAACGTTTTCAGGGACAGCCTGGCTGCTCTGCAGTCGCCCATCATCAAGACCATCCGTGGTAAGGGTTTGCTGAACGCTGTTGTGGTAGATGAAGCGCACACCAACGGAAAGACGGCCTGGGATCTCTGCCTTCTTCTCAAAGAGAAGGGTCTCCTGGTAAGTAGTTCTTTCTCTCGACACCCGACGACTGCCTCAGATATCATGGTACAGAGTACTTACTATTTTCTTCTCACAGGCCAAGCCCACTCACGGAGACATTATCCGATTTGCGCCTCCTCTGGTCATTACTGATGCCCAGATGCAGAAGGCCCTTACTATCATCACTGAAGCTCTTGAGGAGTTGCCCAACATGAAGTCGTCCGGAAGCTTGCATTGATTGATTCATATCATAGGACCAGCGCATCACTCATCACCACCATGTTTTTTGAGCACTACTAACCTTTGTGCGTCCGTGGTTACGTCCCCGGCCGAGAAGCAGCCTTACATATCGTTTGGATGCGGTGCCGGGTGATGACAGCGGGGAAAAACGATGGGCGGGAAACCAGTGCGCGAAGCTCCGGTCCGGGGAATTGAGACGGCAGGGTAGGTAGTACCCGAGCTCTGCAGCCAGCAGCGCGCGTCCCGGCGAGGAGAAGAAGAGTCACCTTCCAACCGCTGTCTACTGTGTATTATCAACAGGTAGACAGCAGCCCCCGAGAAAAAAGGCTACTTGGGGGGCCCCGTGTGAGTTGGCTCTCCGGGTTAAAAAGGGGGGAAAGAGGCTTGGACTAAGAGAAGGAAAGGGACTCATTGTAGCTACAGCATGTATGTATTATGAGCCAGCAAAAAAATGCAAATCCCCCAGACATTATTCACTTGGGAGAATCGTCGGCTTTATCTCGCAATCCAATGTGACGCTCGTGTGTGCGTGTGCATTATCACGTGTTTCTTCTCGCAGCTTCGAAAAGATCGAGTTATGGGATTCGCTTTTGCCACCGCGTTGCAGCCTAAACTGCTCCACGCCGTTGTTGCGCATTACTGGCTACCTACCTACCTGTTGTGACCCTTTACTCCATGAAGGATTTCCCAACCCAGATACCCGGCCCTTCTGCTGTATGTAACGGTCTGAGGGCGTCAGCAAAAACATCGCAGCAACGTTAGGTATTCCCCCCCATCTCGAAGACCAATGATACACCTGGTCGTCTACGACAACAGGATCTGCCTCGAACCTAAGCTTTTCTCCAGGCGAGGTCGTAGGCGAAGGCAATGCCCCCCATGCAGTTCGTGTTGTTATTTTTTTGTGTGCCAAGTATAAAACGCCACATCTCAAGCGATTGTCCCCCAAAACGTACGATGGCACACACATGGAAAATTTCACGCCTTTTGGGGAGCCCCAGCATGTCTCAAACCCCTGTAGATCATTCAGAGCTGGTACTTTATCCGTACACTACATGACCATCCGCAGAGTGTGTGAGGTACTTCGTGATAGTTAACCGCCTCCCGGATATGTGATATGCCGGATGAGTCGCATGAGACAAAGATCCCAGGACTGATGGATCAGGAACGCCGGTCAACGAGAGACAAACATTCACACGCGATAATAAGGCGTTCACTATTTAGGTAGGGAATGATATGCAGCATGATTTTCTCCGAATTGTGCACATTTGGCCCAAGACGCGGGGATGGGATGGCTTTCCCCGGATGACGGGAAAGGTGACTCGGAGAGGAGCATGCCGTGGAGCCCAGTGATACGGGAGATCATGTGGTGGTGGCAGGCTTGTCTGTTTATGAATCGGGGTCTCTACTAGGTAGGTATGTATGTATGTACTCGTATCAACTCATGTGCACAGCCCTGTCTTTTGGAGAAGAATCATCTCATTGGTAGGAGATCTGAACATCTAATCTACGTCCTTATCCATTCGCTTGTACTTTCTCGTTTCAGGCGACGGTATAATCCGTATACGATGAAGGTGAATGCTGGGCTAACGGATGGAATAGGTAGGTAGTCCATAACGACCGGCGTGGCGAAGACGAGAAAGGTAATCCGTAGGCCGGTGAAGATGGAGTCACATACAGAATACTGACTAGGGAGATACGGAATATACGAATCCTACTGAGGATCTTCCGTGTAAGTCGACGACTTGGCACGTTTCGCATGAGATATTTCGATACGTACTTTCTGCAATCCCTGGGAACCGCTCAGGACTCGGTTGCAAGTCCCAACAAGTATGAATAATTCCGTGCTCGAAGTTGCATAGGCTGCAACACTTCCATTCCCATTGCTTCCGCCGAAATGGGCGCTGCTCGCGAACCGCCTTTCCTAGCACGATCTAGATTCGAGATAGGCAGAGCCGACATTAGTGCCAGCCTATATTTATCCCCCATTACGTCCGTGAAACTACACTATGGACATACTGAGTAAGGATGGAAAGCAGGCAGTAGCAATAAGTAGCGAGACAGAGAGAGAGAGAGACTCGGAGAGAGCGCATGCTGTTGATCACCGGTGTTAACTGGCCATTATCGCCATGTAAAAGTAGCCTGGTGACCACAAACGCGGCGCTTGCTAACTCGCCTTTTTTTAGCCTGCGAACTACGGGTTCCGCGTTGCCATGTGGTTTCTTCTCCCATGGCAATTGGCATCTCTGAGCGAATGCACGAAGTAATCCAAACTCGTACTCGTAACTCGACATGACAACAATACGTCTTTTTCGACGGGGTTTGCGTGATGCCCGGCAACGCCAGCCATTCAAGCCAGTCAGCCAGCGATCGGCAAATCAGTCAAGTCAGGTGAGAGATGTGACGTATCGTTTCCTTTGACAGCCCGAAGAAGCGATCGAAAGCCTTCCGCTTGAGAGTGTTTCATAGCGAGTGTGGCTTACGAGTACGGATCGGCTCTCTTATGTACGGATTGCGAAGTACCTACAGTAACACCACAAATGCATGGGCTGAGAAGTACCTTCTTCCGCGCTCCGAGTCTCTCCTGCTGTTCAACGTCAAACTGGCCAGGGGTCGGTCAGAGAAATCGGCCGAAATCGGCGAAGACGAGAGTCTCGCTATCCAAAGACGACTCTAGCCCCAGATGCGACTGTGGGGCCCCACCGTATCGAGTGGGGACACGCCAGGCCACGAGGTAAGAACCAGCCTAACCTGTCTGGACGTAGAGAAGGATTCTAGTGCAGAGCGTGCCTTCCCAGGCTCCAGGCGACTTCTTGCACTTCTTGGCCCTGCTGCTGCTTGGCTGCTTCTTGGCTTCCAATGGTTCAACTTGAGTGCTGGCTGCTGCTGGCTACGAGATGTTCGAGTACGGAGTACTTCTCGATTAGTAAGCCCGTCGCAGGTGGGCAGAATGGCCGATGCCGCTCAGCGCATGTCTTCATTGGCCGTCATTGTCCTTATCGTATCTCGCTTTGCTTTGTCACAAGAGTCGATGATACCAGACGGAACACGGAACACGGATTACGCATATAATCCTCAAGGTTCTCTGTCCAATGACGGCTTCCGGATGCGCTCGCTCTTTGTCGTCTTCCTACAATGCTATCGATCTCTCTGCTACGGAATACGTGCTTGTATCTGTAGTGTACATGACAACCTTAGGCCCTTCGTGGCATGTAAGTGAGAGTGACTCCTTCTTAGCTGCCGTGCATGGGATGCAATCGTGGTTCCCAGATCTTGTGACGCCGATTCACCCGCGTGCGTGACTTGCTCCGTCATTCACTTGACCTACCGAGCTAGCGTGCCTGTTCGATAGGCGGTTATGAGTCCAACCGTCAATGACCTGCCGTTTATATCAGGACTCCGTTGGCTTCCTTCCCAGCCTGCTTTCACCCTTGAATCTCTTCTTTCTTTTCCTCCCCTCCTCCCGCTCGCCCTCGCTCTCCCTCTCGCTGTTTTCTCAATAGCAAGTTCAACTACCCACCTGTCTATCTACCTCTTGACGAGGGCAACATAAAGTGGATGCATCATCTTACTCTAATGTAGGTAACACTGCGTACACTTCACGTTCAGAACGTCGTCTGGCCATAATAGGCTACAAAAGCACTGCACTGCAGCACCTTAAGACCGTGCCGAGAGTCTGTTGAACCGTGCTTTGTGTAAGTGTTTCCGTAGTTACTTATACAGTGGCGTGCGCTATGTTCACACTATGTTCCTGGGAAAGCAAATTCCGTACGGGATACTGTCCATACACTGTCCGTACAAGTGTTGAAAAACTTGAGACAAAACGCACTCATCAGAAGAAACTGAGTCATTGGGTGATCATTGTCAGTCGACTGCGGCCATACCTTACCTGCAAACGTGACTACTCGTACTCCTAAAGTTAGGTTGTCGTTGTCGTTTAGGTACCTGTATGGCTTTATGGGCATCGCAGGTCACCTACCAAAGTCATACACTGTGTCGTAGAGGCTTCCACCACGTCCCAAAAGCCAAGGTTAGGTAGGCGCACATCCTGTGCTGCGTACGAGTAAAGGTCGCTGGACGTGGGTAGCATTCGCAAGCAGAGCAAGGAGGCTTTAGGTACACAGGCACCTAGGCCGGGCCTGCCTTCACTGTTACTGGCCACAGTCAGTGTCTGCCTCTGCTAACGCACTGCGTGAGTGCCGTACCTTACCTCCATTGACGCCTGCCAGCACTCGCTACCTAAGCACTCGCAGCGCCTATCAGCGCTTCCCAACCAGACACCTGCAGTCCGCTAGCAACACCGGTCACGTTAGTTCTGCTGCACAGTACCAATCCACATCCGCCCACATCCACGCCCCGGGCAAATCAGCGCTAGGCGTTATCTCCCCTGTCTATCTTGCCTTATCACCCCGACAAGCTACTACCGGACCTACCTAATAGTGGCACATGGCCCCACACGCACCCCAATGACTACCTCATCGTCCTGGCCCGAGATAAGTACCGTCTCTCCAACCTTTCATCCATTCCATATGAGCAATTCCATCTTATCTACTACATACATACATTATAATATCTTGTACCTGTTTCTCATAGGTGTGTATCTCGACGTATCTGCCGTCTCACAGTCTCACAATCGCCAATACAACCAACCCTCTCCCACTCCCTGTCCCTCTCCCTCTCTCTGCCCAGCACCTACACCATTCCGTACATACCTAGCACCACAGCACTACCACCTACCTACCGTCCAGGGTAGACAGGAAGACGTCGACGATGAATACGATCCCAGCGTCAGGCTAACGACTCACCACTCTCCTCAGCTTGCAGTTCTTGTGTTCGTTCCCAGTACTTCGCCCGTGCTTTGCGCCTTGTTCGGAGCCACCACGAGCAAAGCACGCCATACCCTCCCCGCTTGACGCTTGCCGCTTGACGCTCGACACGGTTCCAGTTCTCGATTCTGTCTGTCTCTGTTCCAGGTCCTGCCCACCCCCGGCCTATCGGATACCTGCCCCTACTCCGTGTATCATTTCCACTTCGACATCTAATTCCGTTTAATCCACGTTTTTAACTTCCTAGAGTTCCCACGCCTGCTTGGGACGCGCGCCCGATCCAACTTCTCGATTCTCTCGTTCTCTTCTTCATTCATTATCTTCTTGTTACTTTTGTCGCCTACCTAACTTCCGTCCTAATAATCTCCCAACCACCATCCACCCAACCAGCCCAGCCTCAACGCTGGCCATTCGCTCCGCATATATATGAAGCCGATCACGCGAGTCTGAACCCACGTCTCCTCTTCCCTGCTAGTCCGTCCCTTCGTCGCATAACCGAATTCTCTCTCGTCGCCACTCCACACAGGAAGCCATGGCCGAATCACGGGGTTCTCAGCAGCGGGCGAAAGGCGCCGATGACGTCGTCGGCCAGTTCCTCATCGGATCGGAGATAGGAAAAGGAAGCTTTGCGCAGGTCTACATCGGCAAGCACAAGGTTCGCACCCCTCGGCGGCCCCTGCGCCGGCCTTTCTTCAGACTCTTTGTGTTCTCCGTTGTTGCTGTTGTCCCCTTCTATGATCGAGAACGCCAGGATTGGTGTTTTAGGCGTGGTTGGGGCTTGTCAGAGCTCGTAACTGATCTCGTGAGTCATTGTTAAGAGACTTGAATGTTGACATACATCGTTGCTCAAGGTATCAAACGCCGCTGTCGCGATCAAATCCGTCGACCTCGGCCGATTGAACAGGAAACTGAGGGAGAATCTCTACAGCGAAATTGAGATTCTCAAGAAGCTCCGGCATCCACACATCGTTGCGCTTCACGACTGCGTCGAGTCGGCGACACATATCAACCTCATCATGGAGTACTGTGAGCTCGGAGACCTGGCGCTGTTCATCAAGAAGAGGGAAAAGCTTATAACCCATCCTGCCACATGCGATCTGGCCCGAAAATATCCCAGTGTCCCTGGATACGGCCTTAATGAGACCGTTATTCGCCACTTCCTCAAACAACTCGCCAGTGCGCTGCTCTTCTTGCGGCAAAATAACTTCGTTCATCGAGACATTAAACCGCAGAATCTCCTCCTTCTTCCTTCCATCGCATACCGGGAATCAAATAAGGACAGCCGGCCGATTCTTAGTGCGAGCCAGGACTCTCTGATACCTGCTGTTGGGTTACCGTCTCTACCGATGCTAAAGTTGGCAGATTTCGGTTTTGCTCGAGTTTTACCGTCTACATCGCTCGCAGAAACGTTGTGCGGATCACCTCTATACATGGCCCCTGAGATTCTCCGATACGAGCGATACGATGCCAAGGCCGATCTATGGTCTGTTGGAACAGTGGCCTTTGAAATGATTGTCGGCAAACCACCCTTCAGAGCAAGCAACCATGTTGAACTTTTACGGAGGATTGAGGATTGCAAGGATTATATCAAGTTTCCCAAAGAGCTCCCGGTTGCGTCCGGTCTCAAAGGTTTAATTCGTGCTCTACTCAAGCGGAAACCCATTGAAAGGATGACTTTCGAAGACTTCTTCCGGCACCCAGTCATTTCAGACCCGATTCCCGGCCTTGTTGAGGATGACGTACCAAGATCCCAACGACCCCCGTCCAGGGATTATCGAACTATGGCAAAAACGGACGAGACGCATCCCGAACCACGACTTCTATCGACACACTCTCGTTATCGAACTGACATGGATGTTGTACGTCAGGGGATAGCTCCACCGTCGCCGTCACCTAGGGAGAAGCGTTTGGGATCTTCGCCCTTGTCTAATGCACCCGAATTGCAAATCCAGACTCAACCGGTGCAAGGGGCTCCTCAGTCACTACAATCACCACACAATGAAGTCATGTCCGGGCTTGGAATCCAGCGTCCGCATCCAGTTCCATCGACATCGGCACCCTCAAAACTTGCCCTAGCAGCAGACGTTCCACAGAGGCGAGGCTATTCTACCAGCTCCGATAGGTTAGCTCCTGCTTCATATGGCAATGATAGTGCGGGAAGTGGGAAGGGTAAACATATCGTTTCGACTGTGGAAGAACAAGAAAAGGTTGCTAATGATATAGCTTTTGAGAGAGACTATGTCGTCGTGGAGAAGAAACACGTTGAAGTCAATGCGTTTGCCGACGAGCTTGCCGCTAAAGGCACACAAACGCATGGGATATCTCCACGAACTGGACAGGTGGTTCGTCGTTCGACTCAGCACGGTGATCCACGATCTTCTAGTGGGTCCATACCAAACCAAGCATCGAACGCTTTACAAATAGCACAGGGAAGGCAGCGACCAGATGGCCACCATCGTGGTTCCTATGAGAAGGTTACATCTGGCAGTCCTAGCTCAACGACCTCCGTCATTTCCAAGGCTATCCAAGACGCGAGCCTAAGGTTCTTTGGCATCAAATATCCATCGCATATGTTGGGTAAAGGTGCATCTCCTCCACACATGTACAGTCCTTTCCCAACGTATCCTACGCCAAGTACACCCGTTGGACTCATCACCGACGGTCGCCATGGTGGTCCTATCGACGAAGATCTACGTGTGGCCCAGTGCATTGAGGATTTCGCCACGCGGAGTGACGTTGTTTGGGGTTTCGCAGAGGTCAAATATAAACAACTTGTACCTCTGGCCCCATCGATAACAGAGGGCCTTGGAGGACTCTTGACGGAAAAGATGGGCTCGGACGACGAAGAAGATCTTACGATTGAGGCCATTATTGTCCTTTCCGAAGAGGCACTCTTGTTATATGTCAAGGCGCTTTCTCTCCTCGCTAAATCCATGGATATTGCCAGCATCTGGTGGGCGCGCAAAGTGAAAGGGGATTCGTCTGCCACACAACACGTTCTTGGCCGGGACTCGACCAGCGTCCAAAACCTTGTGTCAAGGGTCAATAATGTTGTGCAATGGGTTCGCAGGCGTTTCAATGAGACGCTGGAGAAAGCTGAGATTGTGAGGCTTAAATTGACGGAGGCTCAGAGGCAACTCCCTAAGGATCACTTTAGCCATCCAAGTAATCATCCAGTCGAGGCGGTCATCCCTGGAACGCCCAGCACCGAGGGCATCGTCTTGACACCTGGTCTCAGTGCCGAGAAGCTGATGTACGACCGAGCCATCGACATGAGCCGAACGGCCGCAATCAATGAGATTGCAAATGAAGATTTAAAGGGTTGCGAAACGTACTATGTTACGGCCATTCAAATGCTGGAGGCTGTGCTTGATAATGACGATGATATCACAAGCAAGCGCCGATCATCGGGATCTCCAAAGGCGGATCGTGATAGCCAAGAAGCAGCATCAGAGATCCATCCCGATGATCAACAGACGGTCCATAAGAGTAGGTCATAACCCGAACTGATTGATTCCATGAAAACGGCTGACTCGTTTTAATAGTGATCCAAATGATCACTGTGAGACTCACCACTCTCCGCAAGAAAATGCAGATGATCACAAACGCTTCCAAGGCTCAACAGCATAGCCTGGCCCGCGCACGCAGCGATGAGTTAGCGCCACGACACGGCTCTCCTCATCCTACCTCGTAAATGTATTCGAGGTCCAGGTCTCACGATTGATGACGATACGTATATTAAGATGGCGATACAGTTCTTTACGCCCCGCGGCGTTGTGAACCTACCTTTACACCTGGTTATAGCACCGGTTACGGTAGACAATCTAGTGCTTTTCTTGTCTTTTCCATGTTGCTTACTACTCATCAAAGGGCGTTACGGACAACGGGAGGACTTGGGACATTGGCGGGATATTTTCAGGCCTCGGCGTTCATCATATTGGGCACGACTACGACGGGCTACTCATTCGAGCTTGCATCATTTGGAACACAAATGGGCTATTCACACTCCTTTTGGTTCTCCCGTCCGATCGAATGCTTGCACCTATGTGTAGGTTTTCTGTTGGAATTAGGGCGCCCCGGGATGCATATTGAGAAATGGGTGGGCTTGATGGTTTGAACGAGGGCGATGCTTAAGCCGACTACTTGTCCAGCCTGGATGGCTGGTCGGTGAAGTCCCCGATGACTGAAAACTAGTGGTGCAACCACAAAGCACCGCTTGGCCTTTCCCACCAGCAAGATTCTATTTTCTGTTTCTTTCATTGCCAGGAAAGGAGGGTTACCCGTGGTGCTAGATGGGAAGACTCATCATGACTTGAGGTTTTCTTTTGATCATGATCCTTCTCCTTAGTGTACATTTTCCTCCGTCCAGGCCACAGACACACACACGGGTTGTTACTGGCCTGGCTTTATCCGGCATTCGGTTGCATTGGGCCTACCTAGATTGAATGATGCCAACCAGACTCTCGACTTAATCAGAACTGGCTCAAGTTCCGGTGGAAGGGATGAAACGCCCAACGGAATTGTGTATAGTCAACGAGTAGTTATTGAATATGAATAAAGCTGGTATGAATAACAAATGTTGTGGCCCAATCATCTCAAGTAATTCCATGATCTTGCTGGATAATGGAAGGTTGTGCCATGCTGTGTTCAGTGTTTCAACGACAGCCAGAGGGGCTCAAACCACTCATTCAACACATTCTTCAGGGTGAGTTACGAAGTAGGTCCAGTAGATACCGATGCCGATTAATGACCGAGCCGAGAGAGGAGATATCCACAAATCCTACCTATTTACCTGTAAGATATCTCAACTGGCACACGCTCGGAACGGCATCGGTCTCGGAAGTGTGGGGCTCTGAGGGCTTCTGAGATTCCTGTTTCGCTTGTTTTCACCGTCTGCATGCATATTTAGGTATGTATGTATGTAGGCCGTGCCCTGTGTGGTGTCTCTTTTCGATCACGTACATGAGGCTCTGTTATCTGTCCGGAGTTCGAAACGGGGGAGGTAGGAGGCTGTGTGAGGGTTATGTATGTATGTAGGTTTTCTGTGCGGAGGGCTTGAATACGGGAGTGAGAGTGAGGTTGCCTAGGGGGTACGGGGTACGGGGTACGAGGAGAGCGCCAACGGGGCGGTTCACGAAACGATTTGTGTGGGACCGGGATAGGACGACGACCCCATACGTAGCTGGTTGCCTACCTGGTATCCAAACCGGGGCACGGACGGAGGTTGTACGGAGAGTGTCGAATCACGGGGTACAGATCCGTGATGCCTTTGAAACCACAGTCGTGCTTGCATTTACATACATGTAGGGGAATGTGGTGTATGTACGCATTTTAACCAATGCATCGCTGCAAGTTGCATTGATGGTCGTGAGAGATAATGCGGCGTCGAACCTGGGGCATTAAGGTACCTGCGACGGTAATATCGTGTACCATGGTTGGGAGTTGGGAATCGTATATCAAGCGAGTTGGAGCTCCGGAGTAGGTAGGGGGATTGATATGGGAAGAAGAGGTTCAGGTGAAGATGGGTTGGTTAATATGTGTGCCGGTTAGTTATTAGCATTGCCGGCAAACCAGTTGGTGAACGGACGGTTTGATGCTTCCCTTCCCTTGGTTGCTTCTATTTATAAACATGGCGAAAAAGAACATGATGCTCGTTTCTCCAGTGATAGGCCCTGTACTTTTGGATGCCCTCCTTTAACGACAACTATTGGCATTACCTACACCATCTTATCTTGCGTAGATATCGTATTAAGTAGTACCAGGAGGTTGATATGATGTCGGTGGGAGAGGATGTCCAGTTCTCTGCTTTACGTAGCGAGAGAACGACGGGTTTAATAGAAGTCTTAACGGTGGGACACTAATCCGTCCTTTACTCGTGAAGATTCTAGGGGTGTTCGTTAGCAAACCAAGCCAACCCGGCTATTTTCTCCAGCTCCAGCTCCAGTTCCAGCTCCAGCTACGACCTAAGGTTGCGTTCTTGCCTGGGCCGTTCCGCTGCCCATGCTTCCCTAACGAACTCGGATGTTTAGTAATTGACCTCTTTCCTGTTAATCATTATCGTCATTCCAGATGACCGAGTCAACCCGGCGTGACGACCATGGCCACGCTACCCGCCTCCCTTGGCGCGTTTACTCGTAGGACTTGAAAACGTGGTGGTAGCAGATGACCAAGTGAGGGATGCGTGAATGACGATGCTGATTTTTTAGTGTTGATGTACTCGTAAAAGAACTCGATTCAAGGGAAGAACGGACAACCCTGGTCTGGTCCGTGTGTTCGCTCATGTGCCGGCAAGTGGCTGCTAACGTCATACTGCTGCTTAGAGGGTCCGCCGATCATTGTTCGATGCACCATCCGTCTCGCTGCTCTCTCTCCTTCCTTCCTTCTTTCCCTTTCAAACAAAAGAAAGCAAGCAGCCCTTCCTTCCTCTCGGAGTTTCTGGTCTCGTTTCACGTCAGCATGTTAAGATTTCCAACCAGTGAGGTTTCAGATCCGTAGATACTTTTTTTTTTTCCGATCGTTAAATTAACTGATTTATTATTATTTTCTTGGGCCCGATCGTTAATGTTCCTTCGTTCTTGTACGAGCTGGGGAAAATTATGTCAGAACTCGCTACCTATAACTGCCGGGACTAAGCCACTAATGGGTACCAGCACAGTATGTACGTCGAAGTACCCGTGCATTTATGGTGCAGTACTACAGTACACACACTGTTCCCTATACCCACTCTAACGGTGTCTAACCGCACCTGCCGAATGGCTATACGATACGGAGTAATTACCGAACAACCAGCGACTTCCCCGTCTTCGTTGTTGATGTGTAAGAGTTTCCTGTATCGTTATTGTTTACCCTGTTCCAAATCCTGATGAACACTTACGAACGCGGTATTTGTAAGCGCGCACATACCATGGTACCTCAGAGAAGTCAGGGCCCAGACACAGTGATTTTAGCAGCAACCCTGCCGCCGTTCAGGCACTTGTCGAGCTTAAAGCTGTGAAGCTTCTGCCGTGCACTTTGATCTGCCTAATCTCCGTTGCTTTTTGCTCGACAAGCTTTGGAGTTGCATCCACCTTAAATTGTCTAAGCATTCCATTCCGGCCGATTCACTGTTCTTTCGCTTCTCTTATTCGTACTGTACGTAGCCTTACGGATCACAGGTCACCACCGCACCTCCTTCGATGCCAGCCAGTTTCTCGCTTGCCTTCGTTTGCCCTATCATTGCGTCGATCGGTTCGCCCCATAACGCACAACTTTTCGACATGCGAGTTGATTCAATACACAACAAAGAACAAGGCTGTTCCCGAATGTATGTAGAGATGCTTTACGAGGGCACAATTCCTCTTGAGTCTTCCGGTTGTTGGCATTATCCAGTTATTAGACTTTTCGGCAGCCGAACGCCCTTGACTTCAGCCGTGGCATATTCATAGACACGGGGGTGGGTTCGGATTCGTTGCGAAGGGGGGGATTCATGCTTTCAGGGCAAGTATCTAGAAATAGACCGTATCTAAGATCCAAAACACTCCGTTAGGAGAACCCTATTGCTTTACTGCCGACGCCGAGAATCTGCCTAATCCGTACATACGGTATCTAAAGTAGTCGCTATGTGTACTCTCGAAGGAGGTATTCGAGAGCAACTCGGCGGCAGTCGTCCCGCTAGCCTGGGTTTCGAGGGTACGAAAGCATCAGGTACGAGTACAAGAGGTACGGAATAATCCAGCATCGATTCGGATGACAGTGCTTCTACACAGAGCACGGACTGTGGTCGGCTTCAGCCACAGCTCGTACCTTCCCCCGTACCTCATTATATATAGGTAGCGTACCGGCAAGTACATGTAGTAATCCCCCGCCTCTGCTCTAGTACGACGGAATACCTGCCTGGCACACCTGCTCGTACATGTACCGGTAGCAGTTACCCTACATACATAAACCGACCTGCCTTCAAGAAACTTGGAACGGCAGCCGTAGTTTCGGTGCAAGAACGCAGTTGCAAGTTCCCAGTACGAGTGACAAGGTGCAAGGAGGAAGGTGCGAGACGAGAGACGAGACGAGACAAGGTACCTACTTATACAATAATAAGGGTAGCGTACCTTACAGGCAGCCCACTTCTCCCTCACTTCTCGCCAATGCTGGAGGTCATAGACAGAATCTACTCGTACGGATTACAGGCTAACCTTAACCACCTGTACCCTGTCCGTCTTTCACGGGAATATATCACTGCCTTCCACCGCCGCCCTTCCGTATCACCTATCCTGGGTAACTCTCCGTCTGCGACATATGCGGATAGCATTACGAAAGGCACTCGCTACTGCCCTTTCCGACCTGCCACAGACACGGCGACAGCAGCAGCACGAGCAGCACGAGCAGCAGGAGCGACACCGACTACGAACGCACCGGCACCTGAAGGCACGACCTGCCATCCTGACGGATACGACAGCCGCGACCCTCACCTCCTGCCCTCGACACCAGCAACCGCAGCAGAAGCAGCAGTTGCCACCGCCGCCACTGCCCTCGTTCTTACATGCCTCGTCTGAAACAGTCAGACTCTTTCCATCCCCCACGCCCGACGTGTACCGCCGACGCGAACCCTATCCTTGAATAGCTTAATCTCGACTAAATTCCCTCGACCTTCGACCTTCGACCTTCCGACCTTCAACCTCTCACCCTCTCAATCTCCTCTCCACCTGTCAACGTGCGTCGTATACTTTGGTCAAGCTCATCTGTCACCATCGTTGTCTACATCTGCCCTTGCCCAGTGCCCCAGTGCCTAGTTCTAGGTCAAAGGAGCACTGGTCGAGAGTCACCTGCCCAGCTCTCCCTCTCTCCGCCAAAGCTGCACCCACCCTTCTGGCCTCCTCACCACCACCGTCGCCGCCGTTCCCTCCTCTATTGACAACTTAATCCGACGTGAATGGTGCCTACTTACGCGTTTACTTAGCACATAGTGCGCCAGTAGCTGATTCCATCCGATCTGCCCCCGCCCTTCGGTCGAACGTCCTAATACCCATACCCTTCGATACCTGCGTCCGACTCGTTTCAGGCAGAGTGATTACTACTATACATGTGCTGCCTATCATCGACACGCATTTGTCCTAATTCACTAACGCCAGCGCGTCACTCGCGTCATGTCGTCCACTACCACACCGTCTAAGAATCAGCACCAGCACCAGCACCGACAGAGTGAGATGGCTGCCTCACAACCACCCTCCCAGCCTCCTTCGGCTCCCATGTCGCCACCAAGCAAGCGATCGGATCTCAAGTCTTGGTGGAAAAAGTTCCAAGTCCAGTCCAACCGACACCACGAGACTCGAGGTAAGAGTTTGACCCTCCTAGCCTGCCTACATGGCCGACGTCCTCTCCACCAAACCGCCCTCCGTCTATCGGTGATGTGTGGTTCATCCACGTCCTTTGGTCGTTGCTCTGTCGGTTTTCCGTCCGAGAACCTCGTTCTTGTCCTTGACCAACGTTACCTTCAAACCCCATCCTAACGCTCCATGTTTTGAGGCGCACAAGGTAGTGCAAAAACTAGCACTTCTCCTTGCATAAAATTGCCCCTCCAATCCCACCTAGCCTGCACGCATTCTGCGTCATTGAACATGGAATATGAAAAGTGATGGCATGAGAAGTACAAGGCAACGGGATGCAGATAACTGACTAATCACTTTTCCAGTAGAACCCCGACCCCAGGGCATCTTTGGCGTGCCTCTTCGTCAGAGCATCACGTATGCCAATGTTGCCATCTCGCTTGTCGACGAGAATGGCCAGAGCTACATTTACGGATATGTGCCCATTGTCGTTGCCAAGTGTGGTGTTTTTCTCAAGGAAAAAGGTTTGCCTTCAGTTTCGGTGATGGAAGATGTGACTGCTAACCACGCCAACAGCCACGACCGTGGAGGGCATTTTCCGACTGAACGGCTCCGAAAAGCGCATCAAAGAACTCAAGATCCAGTTCGACTCGCCCGACCGTTATGGAAAGGGCCTTGTTTGGGATGGTTACACGGTCCATGATGCGGCCAATGTTTTACGACGGTACTTGAACGACCTGCCCGAACCAGTTGTTCCATTGGATCTATACGAGCATTTTCGAGGACCTCTGCGGGGTCACACGAAGCAAGCCGTTGGCGACACCGAAGGCACTCAATTGCTGGAGAATTTCGATCAGTATGATGCGGTTAAGAAGTATCAGGACCTTATTAAGGAGCTGCCCCCCCTGAATCGTCAGCTACTGCTCTACATCCTAGATCTCCTGGCCGTTTTTGCCGCCAAGTCGGATGAGAATCGCATGACAGCTCAGAATCTTGCTGCTATTTTCCAGCCTGGCATGCTGTCTCACCCGCACCATGCTATGTCTCCTGAGGAATATCGTCTCAACCAATGCGTTATCATATTCCTGATTGAACATCAAGACCATTTCTTGATTGGAATGCAGGGCACTGGTACGGATGAGCAGACAAAGCAAGAGATTGAGCAGGGCACACCAAGGCTTATGGCTCCAAGCACACCTAGTCGCCAGACTGGCGTCGTCCGGACCTCGTCCAACGCCAGTGCCGGAGCCGAAAGTGTCACTAGAGATGGCACGATCCGGCGAAACCGCTCGACTTCGTCACGCCATTCGCGCCACTCGCGCTATTCGAACGGAGCTTCCACTCCCAATAGTCCCGCGATTTCAACTCCGGGCAGTGGTCTAGCTAGAAGCAATACTGTCCCGTCCAAGAAATCTCCTTTACTTCAGAACGGCCGATTTTCATCCCGACATGCGCCGGTGGTGGCCGTAGCCCCGGGTACTCCAGGTCCATCTGTCAACAATGCTAATGCTACCCCTGCAGTGACTGAGCAGATATCAGTAGTACCTATTCACAGAACCCCCGCAGTCTCGAGCTTGATCCCAGTGATGCCAACGTCAGTAGTCACTGCCCAGAGCTCTGGACATCATGGCGCAGCTAGAAGTCAGGAAAGACTCTTAGGCCCCCACAGCGGTAATGTGACACCGTCAAAGGAGAGAAACTTGCAGAGTCTTTTCCAGCGCTCGCCCAATTCGGATGGTGAGAAGCGACAACCCAACAAGCTGCGTAAAAAACGTTTGCCTGATAGCTCAAACGCGAGTGCTCAAAGTTCTACCGCTTCACTAGCCCATTCCGTTGTTGGAGCTCCGGCCACAGAGGCTGGTGATCACAATGATAAGACCTCGCATCTAGAACATGCACTCCTTGATAATGTCGCCAGTGTTGAAACACCCTCTGAACCCACACCACGGGCTTCTCGTGTGCCTGGAGCAGGCCCCTTTTCTTCTAACGCTGACCATGGCATCGAATCCCTGCGACCCAAGCCGTCGGAGCCCGTGTCTCTGCATTCGTCCTTCAATGACAATTCCGATCCAGAGCAGCTCGACGAGACTGTTCACACCTCAAGTGAGGCGCTCGAGAAGGACAAAAAGCGTCCCTGGCGCATGTCACGACGCAAGGAAGACGTCATGGGTCCACCCCCTACGCTGGGCAACAACAGTCATGCCGAGATGAGTAGCTCAACTGTCGGAAGCGCCCAGCGCCCCCGCAAGAGCTGGACAGGCGACTCAGCTGAGCATGTTGCGGGTTTAATGGACAGTGATGTCCGATACAGAGAGAAGGATGACAACAAGGGTCCATTGGGATGGTTCAAGACTAAGTACCGTGGCGCGAAAGAGAACGTGGATAAACGCGCCAAGTCACCTCCAGAGCACATCCACGGTCTTCTACCTGCAAGAAACAAAAGCAGTGAGCTTAGAAGAAGTGTTGATGAGAAGAAGCAAGGTGTGGGCCAATCGTACATTCAGGAGTCGGGCGAACCAAATCCGCTGTCGTCTTACCACGATCTCCCACTGTCTCACTCCCCGCCTCCGATGAGAGAATCTCATGATGAGAAGCCGCCCAACTTGTAAGAGGTGATACACACTACGAGTCACGATTGAAATGTTCAGCTGAGTTACGTCGTTTTAAAGATTTGACCGTACAGGGATTGCCGGTTTTCAGTTCTGATCAGTCCGGTCGAGAGATTTAGCTAAGGGCATTGACTGGCCTCCTAAGCTACATGTTGGACGGTGTGTGTGTGTGTCTGTGTGTGTGTCTCCAACCCCGAGTGCCTTCTTCATATCGATAGGTATTCTGGGCTGCCTGGAAAGTTTGGGAGGCGATCGTCAAGTTTGGTCATGTCTGTTCCCTGGAGCCGCCTTCAGGTATCATCTAAACAGCAAAATGGTGCTGCGATGACACGAATTAGTGACCCCGTCAGACCAGACCTTGTTCCTCTGGATACCCCCAGGCGAGATGAATGAAATACACACCCTTTGTAATGTGGAGCCCCTGTGGGTGGCTTCTTTCTACAGTTCTATGGAATTCTTACGAAAGTCAATATCCTCTTTCTAAATGCAGAAGACTTGACTGCATGGGTCTGGATCGGCTAGGTACACGTCTATTTTACGCTTTGAAAGAAAGAAAGAAGGATTTGTAAATTCATGAGATCCGCCTTAATGTTTAGGCTGTAATAGTGACGGTACGAGTCCAAGCTATGTAGCCCTTACTCTCCTGTGAGGGAACATTGCTTTGCTATTGTGCTGGCGAATTCTTTAACCATTGATGTCCTGTGTGAATATGTGTATGCTTCCTCGTAGTTAATGATACAAACCGAGGGTGAGTTCAGTCAAGGAGACTTGGGAACCAGAGATGGTGTTTTGCACCGCACTCTGAGGTTCACTTCCTACTACCAGTAGTACGGCTCCTTGGATTATATTCACGGAAACAGCAAAGCATTGTGGTCTAATTCAAGGTAAGACAGCAGCACGAGGAAGGGAGTAACAACGAGAGATAAACTAGGCCAAGTCATCACTTGTCTCTACCTAAGATGATGTCGTATCTATCGTCTAATTTTGTCTATTAGTTCTACACGAGGGGGGGCTTACTTACAGTGGCATATATGTTTGTCTCCGTGGTGGAACCGAAGGAAATAGGTAAGAATTCGATATTCTCGTCTTCATTCCAGTCGGCGTTGGAAGGCGTACCGAGGTCTCGGGCGTGGAACGTGGGACGATGTCGGAGGGGGGGTTATCTGATGGGGATTGTTTGTTAGTTGATGTGGTGGAACGAGTGGACCATGGTATGTAGACCAGAGGGGCGGATATTAGGTCTGTAGAAGGATGGGTAATGAGTCCTGAAGCTGGATGTTAGTATGTCGGGAATAGGAGATGGTATCCAAGCCGGGTGGGTTTGATGATGATGCTTTCTTCATGCGAAGATGTACCGGGAGAGAAAATCTCTTTTTTTTTGGCCTGGTTTCTTCTTGCATTACTATGCTGAGATGGAAATGTGTGTGCCCCTTTTTTCTTCGTTCCACCAGATGCATTTCTGCCAACCAAACCGACCGCCGTCGAGATATGGAGTTATCCAATATCTCAAAAGAATCGATCCACTCTCCACAGAGAGACGGACATAAATAGGGGTCCCCCTAACATCCAACACGGACCCGTCGACAAGAGTCCAGGGTATCTTCCCGATAACAATCAAGAAAACGAATCTATACGCCATCATGACAAAAAAGACAAACAAAACTCCGCTCAAATGCCATCACTAGCACACGAAAACGGCCTCCCCACCGCGCCCGTCGCATACTCGTCATGAATGCCCTGAATCGTCACATACGTGCCCGCCGTGAGGAAGAAGCCGCCCGTGAGTATGATGACGATGTTTAGGATGCCTTCAAGACAGCCGCGAAGACTGCGGTCCCGGAGTAATGGGACGGCGCCGTCGGCGCGGCGCATGCGGAAGTAGGCGACGCCCCAGAAGACGAAGCCGAAGAAGGAGTCGAAGAGGGAGGAGAGGAGGGATAGGACTGTTTTTTTGGTTAGACTTGATGGGATGGGAAACGGGGAGGGGGAGATACGTACGGGAACTGAAGAAAGGGATCGAGTTCGCGATGATGAAGGCGAGGACCCACGTTACCACTGTCTATCGTAAGTAACCATCCCAATACAGAAGACGAGGAAACCGTACGCAATATCCCCGCCCAACTCGCCCACCCAACAACCGTATTCTCCCTCTTATGTCTCGACTGCTGCCCAAAGATCCGTAAAAACACAAACCGGGCCGAAACAGACGCATACAGGACCCCGAGGAAGATAATCGTCGGGATCATGAAGGAGAACGCGATCTTTTTGTATAAGGGCTGTAAGGAACCGAATGCCGGGCTCGTCATGTACTGGTTCCCTGTGAACGCGTACATGGCGCCGCCCACGACGCTGAAGACGATGATCTCGAGGATCGTGCAGGCCCAGAGCGCTTTTGGGAAGTCGCGCGGTTCCCGCATCTCGGCGATGAAACTTGGTAGTGTGATCTGTCCGATGAAGGTGTAGCTGATGTTCAGGAAGGCGTTGAGGCCGTTTACGAAGGTCGTTGTTGCGAGCGGGACGAGTGTGACGATGGGGGTGCCGTGGGGTAGGGGTTTTCCTGTTAAGGAGTCGTGTCTTGGCTCGGGGTTGTAACCGGCCGGATGGGATTCAATTCCGGCGAAGATCACAGCCAGGAGGACGGAGATGAATGTGAAGAAGGCCGATGCGGTTCCCAGGTGCGAGAGCACGCCGAAGGTGCGCGGTAGGGAGGCGATCCAGGATATGAAGACGACGATGAGGCCGATGGTGACGGTTTGGCAGGATATGGCGGTTGTCTCGCCGCCGATGAGGGTGTTTACGTATTTTGCGCCCGTTAGGACGTGGAGGGCCTGTGATATGTGTCAGATTTGTCCGGAGAGAAGGGGGAGGCTGGGTTGACGGACTTGGATGAAGGTGTTGTTGAGGACGAACATGATGGCTGTGAACCACCATGCCCATTTTTGGTTCCAGAAGAGCATCTGCCCAATGTCGCAGACGTCTCGGACTTCGGGGTGGCGGAGGCAGAATTGCCAGAGGACGAGGGATCTGGGTTGTATGTTAGTTTGTGTAAGTAATGAAGTTGGGAACGTTGGAACTCACGTGTATAAGACGATGAGGGCTTGGACTACGGTGAGGATGAGACTAAGAGACGACGTTAGTATTCTACTTAATATGATGGCTACACCGTGAAGCTAGCTTACCCGGGAACGAGGCCAAGGATACTATAAGACCAGGGGAAACTCATGATAGCCTATCGACGCAACAATTAAAACCCATATCCGGATGAAAAGATATGCAATTCAGGTCACATCCCATATAACAGGACTCACCAGACAGATATATTCGGAAAAGAGCAAAGCCGCAGTCTTCTGCCAACTGCAGGTCCGGTACTGGATGGAGTTTCCGGCCTCCTGAGCGACCTGTTTTTCTAGAATGGTATCGCTGCTGATGTTACTGTCACGGTCGTCAAGGTTGCTGTCCGGGACGGGAGCGATGCACGGCGCAATGCGAGGTCCGATGGCCGTGTTCGGCCCACCGAACCAGGCGGACCAGCCCCGGGGGACGGGCTCGACATCACTGCCGGTGTCAAGTAACGACGGAGACGACCCCGGGTCTGAGTCTGTCTTCGGGGTTGAAGACATTCTAGCTTTGGCGACGCAGTGAATCGGAGTCGGATTTACATCGAGCGAGCGAGTGACGGACGGGACGGGACGGGATGTAAATGGAACGGAACATATTACACAAAAAGCGGGATGGAAAAGGGAAGGGAGGGAGGAGATGGAAGGGAAAGGGGGGAGGAATGGAAGGATTTAGACTTTGCTTCTGCTTTATCAAGAGGTGCCATTCTCGAGATGCTACCCATCCCATACGAATTGGTTGACCGTAGTTCTATCCAATAAGTGGTTGTGGATGATAATATAGGTACAAGGTGCATGATGTAGGGACCGGGGAGTGTAGCAGATATGAGTTGCATCGGTCACCGATACTTGTTGAGGGGGGTTAACTATATATTCTCCTCGGTTCGATCCGTCTCGATCGAGATGTATTGTCTACCTGCGTGATGAGCAGTGATGCCACTCAGCATAAGGCGTCATATCAAGTACGTTGACGTGCTCGAGGGCCATGGAATAACACCGTTGCATTCTACGGACCTACAGAACTAATCTTATGTCAGGCTCGAATAAAGAAAGGATTCCTGAAGATCAAGAGAATAGAAACCTGGTAAATTCACCAATAATGGTAACGTAGTAGTATGCTGAGACCAAGGAGTTGGCTGTGTGATCCCCGTCGCGCACGTCAGTTGAGCATCGTAAATGACGTACGTGTGAGGCGAGTTGCCATGATGGCGGCCCGCTGGTTAGTTAGGTAGCCTTAGATTCCCGGTTTGGTGTTAAGGGGCTTACTTAGCTTATCACGATCTACCCGTAGTAATTATGTTTTTGCCGATTCGTTGGTGAGAATGGGGGTTTGGCTGCTACCAATCTCTCGCTGGATTGGTGAGTGAACTTGGATGGTGCCCTAACAGATGGAGAGTTGCTGGGAGGTCCAGATCTGGCTTTGATATGACTTTGGAATAATTACATCCTGGCATATTGCTTTGGGCCAGTCCGTGCAATCGGAGATCTAGTAGATTGGTAGATTTCAACTGATACTACAACAAATAACAACACGGGACTCAGCGTACCAACTTGGGAACAACTCCTGAGAACCTGAGAAATACCAGTTGAATGTCAGTATTGACACTCGTCTATCCGCAATGTAGGGGTGGAGAGGTCCCGTGGTGCGCATCAACTTACTGACATCCTGCATTGCGACTTTGGAAGATCTAGCGAATGCTCACGTGTGAGAAGAGTTGCATGCATATGGAGTTATCTCACCTTCCTCTTATGTGGCATACTGCTACATACATGTCCGTGAAGATCCGATGATCTTAACTATCTCTGGCACGTTAATGTGTTATGTAGTATATGAATACTTGCTATATTGTACTTACGATAGTGCACTCGTCTTTGTTGACTCGGCCGAACGAAAACCAACATCTGGAATTCGTTAGTGAGGATGTGGAATAACAAGTCGAACATGCGTGACAGGAGAAAATGTAGTAGAGCGTGTAACTGATGTGTGTGTGGCCGGGTTATCATAACGCCTTGATTCACAGATCTCAATCTTTCTTGTGAACAAACCCATTGTATGATCATGAGAATCAACCCTGATGACTTTCATCAAGAGAAAGTCACGACTTCGAAATGGCATGACTCCATCAAGAGCAAGAAGTTGCTCATCGCTCCGACTATAAATACCTAGGCAGAGCAGCCAGTCTCGACATTTAGGATCCTCTGCTCTACCTATCACCATCTCACATTGAAGTCCACTCCACAGCAACAATACACAACTGACTCCCAGATTTAAACGATACCATACGAAGAAAACGACCCAGGACAACGTCGCAAAAACGATGCCCATCGAGGATATAGTTGATAACGCCAAGCCGGCTTGGAAGTGTTGCAAATGCGGAAGGATCTTCGCGCTTGATGTAAAAAGGTGTTACAGATGCCGGCACAATTATTGCAAATATTGCGCAAGAAGGGTGGTCAGTTGAACTCGACTCGACTCGACTCGTCTCGTCTCGACAACATGAGAGCGTACGGTTAGGCGAGCTGCGCAATGCGAGATTGACGGATCTGACGTCCTTGCACCGCTACGCCTAGAACAGTCTCGACTCCGGTACTACCTTCGAATGGTGCAGTAGGCAGATCCCGTTGAGAACTGAAAAGTTTTCCTTTTGGTCCTGGCGGTACTTCGTCGTCCAGCCTCATTGACAGGTTGGTTATTTCTCGATTACTATGTATAGGTGGCGTGCTTCTCGCACACCATCCCACCGAACCGCCTTGCTTTCCTTTTCCCTTGCTCATCTAGGATGTCAACAGTGAACAACCTTCACTCTTTAGAAAAGAAAAACCGAAAAGGTAGAAAAATATACCCAACTGCAAGTTTCCTCATGTACTGGCGTCGACAGTAGTCAAATTGCCCTCGGTGTCATTAATCAGAATTCTCATGTAGGGGCAATGCCATGGTCCATTAGTCGACTTTAAGGAGACCTTAGGCATTTGTAGCTGGAATGTCTGACTCGAGCTCGAAAAATCGAACCAGGGATGACGTGACTTTCGAATGATGTTGCTGTCGCCATCCACGGAATCAGTCAACTCCAAGGAGATAGACAGCACAGTGCTTCGGTCTGGTGGTCGGTGATAGGGCTAGACAGTTGAGAATCGAATGCTTCAGAGCCGTCTGTCAAGTCATGACCTGCCTACGGCCCTCCATAGTGTGGTCGCCGACTGACCAGCCACGGGCATTTGATTCTTCCCGTCAAACACCATGGAATGACCAAGAGCCATGGTGGATGGCTCGGCAGAGCCGTCCGTCGACCGCCGGTGGGAAAATCTTTCGTACTAGTAAGGGTAGGCCTGGTATCAATCGCTGCGACTCTATTTTTATGTGTGGACGTCAACTGCAGGTACGCAATAGGTACACGTTCCTAGTGATCCTTGGACATTCGGTAATTCACTGTGGTTCGCTTGTCAGGTAGCCAGCCCTGCGATGCCTTGTTTGCCGATCTGTGCATGAATATATCTTGGCGACTTGTCTGTGTCGACAGCTGGACTATCAAGCATGTGTCGTTGACAGAAGAAAGAGTCGTATCAGCAAGTCAACAACTAGGGTCCCCCTTCATTCGTGGGAGATAGGTAGGCAGGTATCCTTATGAATCCGCGTGCTTGTCTCAGACGGGAAGGATTCGTGACTTATTTGGCAGGTTGACGGTCCTTTGCGACCTCCAGGACGCTCTATCGATGGCAGTTCCGTTTGGGAGTCGCATACCGCATAGTATCTAAATAGATTGAAGGACGATGCGAGCTGCACAAGGGCGCCCTAAGAGTGCATACCTGCTGCTTAGCTGTTACTCGTAATCCATTGCATTGTCTCGGCCAATCTCTGATGGCTGAGTTCGTAGTCCGAGGTGATCACTTGTGATTCTCTCATTTCTGGTCTAGCGCCCACGATGTCGACTCTCTCGCTATAACGCGTCGAGGAGTCAACCCTGCTGCGTACCTACGAGTAAGGCACGGAATATTTTGACACGTTTTGAGATACGTATCAATAAATGATGTGAAGCGCATATGTACCGTGCATGCTGGGCCTGACTGTTGCCAGCTGAGGGTGTGAGTGCGCCATGGAACTGGTAACCTGTCACGATTCATCGCGTTGGATAGTGGACGTGAGTGGGAAGTGGGAAGTTGAAAGTCGAGAGAGGAAGAAGCCAATGAGCTGCCACGAGATGGAGGAACTGACACGGCACTGACGTACATAATGCAAGTACCGCAGCTGGAGCTGGAGTGGAGGTACTCACACACTGCTTAAGTACATATGTATTTTGTATATGCACATCATTAGGTAGGTACTACTAATGCGGGGGTTGAGTAATCTTAGGCAGGGTGGATACAACGCTAAGCCCCGACGCAGCTAGCGTCCCCCGCTAGGTGGGCCCTATCTCCAAACGATCCGCCCTTAGCCAAACCGACATCGGGTCGTCTGCATTCTCGCCGTTGCCCTGAATCGACATCCCTACGCCTCCGTGCTTCGGACTTAATTGACGGACGGGAAAGTCACACACTTTGACTTCAAGCTTCGCAGATGTGTGGAAGACCTTTTGCCTCAGAAGTTCATGCTCTTCTTTAACTGAAATCCGAACCTAAGATCCTCCTGCATAGATCACACGCCAGGGGTGTCCTTTGTTCGCCTCCTTTCTCCTCCTCAGTCCGGCAGAAAGCACGGAGTCACGGTGGCACACACCTTGCCGGTTCTCAAAATCCGGACCCCAACCCTCCCCGGTTTTGGCCTTTCCGCATACTGCTAGACAGTAGTGAGCAGAGCCAATTAGAGCCAATTAGCTTTAGCATGAAGCCGCAAAGAGCCAGGACCCAGTTCACCTTCCAGGGATACGATGGATCACGGATGATGGATGGATGGATGGGCTGAAGTCGTGTAATCCGTAGTGTACCGTCGTGTACCTACCTTAGGTCGGCCTAACATTGCACGGTAATTCGTAGTGTCAACGGTAATCCGTACCCTTGTCACGGTTGGGCTGGGTGGGAATCCTGTCTTTTGAATAAAGGCGCCCGCCATCTGTTCGCCGCAAGGCCATGCATGACCCATGGGTTCCTCCCGGCGCCCGAGAATATATATGAGGGACGCCCGCTGTTTGCGCTCCTCTCTCTGACTCTCCCTCTCCCTCTCTCTCTCTCTCCCTCCCTTTCTCCTTCTTCGTCTCCTTCCCGTCTGATGTCAGCCGTCTAAGCCAAGTTGCAAGCTGCACTCATACCCCAACCACGTAGGTGCGCTGACATCGGCATTTCTTTAACCGCATGAGCGCGTGTTGGCAGTCTTGATTCAGTACGGATTACAGCATTGCTGTAGACTCGCCCAAGATGCATATCAACCAGGGCTCTTCGTGTATGTTAATTTACCCTCACTCACTCTCCTATACTTCCCTTTGATCTATCCCGCGTTCTTCTCATCGACGCGACTGGATAGATTTCCTATATCTGTATGTATATAAAAGTAAACCAGCTCAGACTAATGACAAACATCACCACAGACGTGGGCGCCACCCTCGACAATGAAAAGGGTCAAGCTTACTCGTCCGGCAACACCTACCAGCCGGGCTTGACCGATTCCGACTATGACGACGCCAATGCCGTCGAGTGTCCTCCGCATACCACCGAGCGGAAGATCATGTCGCGTATTGACTGGCATATTCTTCCCTTCGTCAGCATCATGTACCTGCTCGCCTTCCTGGACCGTGTGAATATTGCAAACGCCAGGACCTTCAGTCTAGAAGCCGATCTTGGTCTCGTTGGAAATCAGTTTAACACAGGTAATTACACCTGTTTTATTATCTTTCCCCCCTGCGGCAAACATTTGCGCCTTTTGATCACTTCATATACTAACTTGCCGTTCATAGCGTTGACTATTTTCTTTGTCCCTTACATTATCTTCGAGGTTCCCAGCAACATCTTGCTCAAGCGACTGTCGCCCCGGATATGGCTGTCCGGTTGCATGTTTCTCTTCGGTGTTGTCTCCATTCTTCAGGGCATCACCACGAGCTTTGGCGGTCTGGTACGTATGAAACCGTGAGATTCTGTGTCGCCATGGCGTCCCACTCGAACCATTTTCTCTCCTGGTCTCTGTGCGATAGCCCTACACCATGCGTATCACGCATTGACCTTGAACGAGTTTATGCGAAACGTTTGCCACGAGTTGATGTTGCACTTACTTACGACTCGCACAGCTCGCCACCCGTTTCTTCCTCGGTGTGTTTGAGACTGGAATGTTTCCAGGTATGTACACGAATAACCCCCCCTTTCAACTATTATACTAGGATTGGAATCTAATGAATTCCTATAGGCTGTTTCTACCTCCTTAGTATGTGGTTCATATAATCCATATTCACCTACCCATTGAGGCACACTGCTTGTCAAATCTCATGTCGTGAGATATGATGCGCCATGCTACTCAAACTGCAACATGTCTACGTCAAGAAATTGGAGCTAACCTGCCTGTTCGAAAAGGCATGTGGTATAAGAAGAGCGAGGCCCAGAAACGGTACTCCCTGTTCTTCTCATCCACTTCGCTAGCCGGTGCCTTCGGAGGTCTTCTCGCCTCCGCCATTGGAAAAAGTACGTCCTAACTACGCAAACCTGATGAATATCAATTTTAACTAACGCGGTGATCAGTGGACGGAGTTCGAAACTACTCAGGATGGAGATGGATTTTCATCCTTGAGGGTATCGTCACCGCAGTCGTTGCCCTTATCTTCTTCTTCTGCTTCCCCAGTTTGTAAGGATCCCCTGCGATCTGCTTCTACCCATACCCGTCAGGGGCTATACTCACTCAATCTTCCAGCCCCGAAGAGTCAACCTGGTTAAGCGATTCCGAGAGAACCTACGTCAAGGCGCGTCTGCGGGCCGATCAGGGTAACAACGCCGCCGAGCGCCAGATCGGACTCAGCGACGTCTTCGCAGTTCTGAAGGACCACCGCGTCTGGCTTGGCGGATTCATGTACCTCGGCTTGATCGTTCCGGCTTACAGCTACGCCTTCTTCTCGTCCACCATCATCAAGACCTACCAGTACGGCCCGATCCAGACCCAGCTGCACTCCGTCCCTCCATGGGCCGTCTCCTTCGCCTTCTCCCTGCTCATCGCCACGCTCTCCGACTGGACGCGCCACCGCGCATTCTTCGCCATCGCGCCCTTGTCTATCGCTATCGCCGGCTTCGCAATTCTGCTCTCCGTCCACACGAACACGGCCCTCGAGTACGGCGCACTCAACCTCCTTACCATGGGCACGTACGGTGTCATGCCCATTGTTGTTTGCTGGTTCCAGATGAATCTGGGAGGTCACCACCGTCGTGCTATTGGCTCGGGTTTCCAGATTGGTTTCGGAAACATGTATGCTTTCCCACCTTTTCCTGCCTTTCCATCTAAACATAAACTAACCAAAAACGCAGCGGCGGTATCATCTCCACCTACATCTTCCTCGCAGGCGACGCGCCCAAATTCACGAAAGGTTACGCCATCTGTCTCGGCTTCACGCTGCTCAGCGGCGTATCCTCGCTCCTCTATCTGCTCTCTATCTTCCTCGAGAACCGGCGGCGCGACAAGACGGTGACGACGGTCGGATTGTCCGAGTACGAGAAAACCGAGAAGGGCGATTTGAACCCGGAGTACAGATACATGTATTAATGCGATACGAAAGAAAGAAAAAGAAACGAAAAAAAAGATACCACGAGAATGAGAAAAAGAGAGAACCGCGGTTTTGCGGAGATAAACTGCGTCATGTTATATTGAACATATAATGAAGTATATACTCGTAGGGATCGAAATACATGTTAATAGATGATCCGTTTGATGATGCTAAGAGTTGATTTTGGTTATTCTGTGTGGGAGAGACTGACTCACTGATAATTGGTAACGAATCTGTTCAGGAGAAACGATAGTCCCAGACCAGTCCTCAATCATGAAACGACACATCACAAGTGAACAACAAACACCTGAGTTCCAAAACAGCATGACATCCGGAACACATCAATATCTTTCTTTTCTCAAGCCCTATCCGCATCTCAACTCACGCCTCTTCAAAAGGTGGAAATTGCATCTCTATAAGTCTATCTAAAACGGTTTAAGTCCACGGCATCCGAACCGTGGGTGAAATGCCCAAGTTCAGCTCAGCTCAACATTAAAGCCTCAGGCATCTCCTCCTGGTTCTGGAATGCAACATTATGTATCAAAAACTCCACTTGGAACTATACTATATTGCGTATGGATCGAGAAGCTACGATTCGCATCGAAGAAAAAAAAAAGAGGTTAGGTACATCCAAGTCCCCATTTTCTTTTCCGCAAAATCCAGCGCGCTCAAAGCAGAGCAACGCAGAGAACAGCTCTCGTACTAGCGTACGACTTTTTGTCCGACTACTTCGGCGTCTATGTCTCGTTCAACCATTTCTATAGAACTCAAGCTCGGAAACCTCTTGCTGAAATCTTGGAGATAGTCCTCCTTCTCCTGGAACGCCATGTCCAACTGGGACCGCCCAGTTAAATCCATCTCCACCAACTGCGACGAGCTTGTCCGGAAACCGGAAGATGACGATGATAGTTGTTTAGTCGGTGACTTGCGACCCGTCGGGAGGTTGTTCAAGCGCATGGGTTTAGGAGCAGGATTCGGTTTGGCGGGAGGCGCCGGTCGACTGACGAGGGTAGTTCCCTGGGGAACTTGGACGTTTGATCGGATTCGTGCCAGCGTCTCGGATGAGCTGGTGGGCGGCTTTGGCGGAGGTCCGGTAGATCTAGACGCCAACTCCATCTCCTTTTCTTTCTCCGCACGGCTTCTGGCTGTCGCTTCATCGGAGAACTTCCCGTACCCCAAAGCGGTACGAGTGACCTGCTGAGATGACTTCTGCGTCTCCTCAAGTAGGTTCTGGACACGGCTTTGTATGCTCGCAGCGCGTGAAACAGGGCCTATACTCTTCGAAAGCAGAGCAGAGTCTCCTGCATCGCGAGCCGCCATTCTTTGCTTGTACTCAGCCGCGGCCGCTTCCACTCTTCGCTCCTCATCCGCAAGAGATTGCGCTTCGAGTTCTCGTCGCATTTCCGGGCTCAAATCATTATCGCCTAAAAAGTTTCCATCGTCGCTGCGTCCGTCAGTAGCCTCAGAGCCAGCGATGGGAGTCAAACTATAACGCTCCATTTCTCTGGACCGAGATGATGGCCGTGTAGAAGAGCCAGTAGGGGTTCCTTCAAATCGCTTAAAAGCCTCCCCGAATTTTCCTGCGATAATGTTTTTGGTACCCGCCAACGAAGTGAGACTCGACCGCTTGACATGCCCTTGCTTAGCGGCTTTCTCCTTCCTTCTATTATCCTGCTCCTCCATGGTCCGAAGAAATTCAACATTGGATTCGATGGCAGTGTCGTCTTGGGGCTCGATGCTCGGGGAACCTGCATCAGGAGATAACCTCGGTGAGGTATAAGCAGGTGAACGGGATGGTTTAATCGCGATCTCGCGCTCGCGAAGATAGTCCATGCTAGATTCAAGATACATACTAGCAGGCCGTCCTCGACTCGAGCTCGATGGAGACTTCAAGAGAGATTCCAGAAGTTCACCGCTCGGTCGCCCAGTTTCTAGAGATGGTCGTGACGAGGACGTGTGGCCTGCGACAGACTGGGACTGCATCGCCGGGATCCGAGGACTATGAGCCGGTCGAGTAATGCGACCCGTATCGAACCGTGATTGGTTCAAGCTCGTGAAGTCAGGCTGTCCAGGCAGGCTGGACGAGAGGTGCTGATCCACTGGCGGGAATCGGTGAATCGGGGGATAATCACCAATGTGCAAGTCGGGAGGGGGACTTGTCATAGTGCCAGTAGAAACCATGATTGGTGTTTTGGGAGTGCCTGGTGAAGACAGAGGCATACTGGATGAAATCGCTTGAAGTTCAGGGTTGTTGGAAATAATGGTAGAGGCTTTACTCTTTTCTGTGACGGGTCTTGCTGGCGCAGAAATGGTTTTGTGAGCTGGTCCCGGGCTTGGCGATCCTCGAAGAAATTCATTGGCACCAACGGACTGCACACGACTCGGGTCGGTCATCTGTCTGCTATCTGAAACCGGGCCCGACTTTGCCGGAGGTCTAACAAATGCATCATCGGCGAGGAACTCTGTCACTCGCTGACTGAGCTGTGACTTTGACCCATCAGAGTAAGGATGCGGCGATGAAGGGCTATCGAAATCAAAGTTGGTGCCCTGGTCATGCAAGAGAGAAAACTGGTCGAGAGTCGGAAACCTAGAGGACAGCTCGTCGGCCCTCATCTTGCCTCCTGTTTTGGAGTCTAGCGCAGCGAAGGGATCGCCAGCAGTAACTTTCGCGGGGGCTTGTAAAGGCGCAACTTGGTTGGTCGCGGTTGGTCTACCCCGACGCATGGGAGTTATATCGGGGATCACTTGGGCCTGTTGCTGGGGAGGTGGAGAATATACGGCGCCCACGGCGGGAGTGCCGCCAATCTTGCGATCGACGGGGACTTGTGCCTCTCCTCTTCGCGGTTCGGAGTGCGCGCGACTTGAGTAGATCTACACCGGTGTTAGCGAACGACCTAGAAAGACCGGAAGGGTGACAAACATCATGGATGGGCACTTCGCGACCCTCCATCAAGCAGCTCTCCCGCAGCACGCGGTAGATGTTGGGTCGAGAAGCCTGGTTCTCTTGAAGCATAGAGGCTGGCGGCCTTCATTAGCACAGATGTGCGGTTGCGACTGATATTTGGACAGACTTACCAATCAACTGCTTCAGTCTATCAGAGAATACAGGGTAGCTAGGGAAGCGATAACTCGCGTTCAAGATGGCAAGTTGCCCCTGATCCTCAAAGGGAGTTGTGTAGTAGCACAGCTTGTAAAGTAGGACACCCAGCGCCCAGATATCGGATTTCTCGTCTATAGGTTGCTTCCTGTACACATCAACCATCTCGGGGCTTCTATATTGCATGGTAGTGTGCCTCTGGACGTCCTCGTCTATAAGTCTGCACTCCGCGACTGTCTGCGGCGCAGGCTTGGGCGGCGCAGCCGAGCCAAAATCGCACAGCTTGAACTTCCTCTTCGAATTATGCATAGTAATCAACACGTTCTCGACCTTGAGATCGCGGTGTAGCAGCGGCGGCTTGAGGTAGTGCATGCAGGCGACACCCTCGGCGATGTCGGTGAAGATGTTCAGGATCTCGGGCTCGGTCAGACGGTGCTGCAATCGGGTGTTCATAAAGTCGATCAAGCCTCCCCCGTCGCAATACTCCATCAGCAGAAAGACTTCGTACCCCCCACCCTTCAACTCCGAGGCGTGCGAATCTATATAGGTGACAATGGGCCGGTGCCCCTTCAATCGTTTCATGGTCTCGACCTCGGTCCGCATCGAACGCAGCGTCTCCTTATCTGGCACTGCCACTCTCTTCAGCACGGCCAGGTCGGTCCCATCGACGGGGCGGGGGAGCTTGACGAGGTAGACATGCGCAAAGCCACCTTCGGACAGATACCGCTGTATTACTACCCGGTGCTCGCCGACCTGGATCTTGGTCCCGGGCACAAAGGTTCCGGCGGGAACGACGGGGCCCTGGGCGGGCATGGGGATTTGTTGCTGCTGCAGGTGGTGATGGCCCATGGCCATGGGGTTGTGGTAGGACGCCATGCCAGTAATCCGTAACGAATGGCAGCCAAACTACAGGACGATAGAAACGTGTGACCAGCGTGGTCGTTATATAAATGTCGTCGCGGTGACGTAAGAGAGCGTAGGATGCGAATCAGCGGTTGGAGGCGGCGAAGGGCGGCAGAGGCGGACGGACGGGCGGCAGACGGAGACACGGGAGAGACGGTGGAGGACGGGGGGAGTCTAGGATTTACGGTTGTAACATGGGAGCGATGGATGCAGACGCAGACACAGGACACAGACACCAGATCTATCAATGAAGGTGCATTTCTTCCTTCTGCGAGGACTCGAAGGGGTCAGTCAGGTCAGTAAGTGAGATCAGAAGCAACCGGCTAGAGAGCGTGCATAAGCAGCAGAAGTGATCCGTAGAAATAATAAGTAGGCAGGTACGGATTAGAGACAGAGACAGAGACAGAAGCAGAAGGAGACAGACAGACAGTATGCAGGAGGGCTTGTGATAACTGGAAAGAGAGAGAGGACTAGCTAGTAGACAGAGAGCTAGAAGGCAGACTAACTAATACAAATCTATCTCGCGGTGTCGGTCTAGTTAGTCGGATTCTCCTTAGTAATTGAATATTCCTGTACGTGTACATACCCGACGTAAAAAAGACGGTAGGTACGGATTACGAATTGACGGAGTACGGAGTACGGATCGATTGAGGAAGCGACAACTGATGTGCCAATGTGCCAGCAGCCAACGTGATAGGATAGGACAGGACAGCCAGTCCTTCCTGTCATGTCGTCGCAGCTGACGAGCCGACCAATGGCCGCGTGCCAACCAACCCCCGAATGAACGGCTGTTCGGCAGCTGGTGTCCTCCCCAGGTGGGTTAGTCAAGTCGGAAAGTTAGTTTCAACCCCCCTCGTTAGCTTCTGATTCAATGAAGCAGGCGGAGCAGTGCGGTCATTCCATTCATTAGGGAGTCGGGACTAATTATGGGGCAGTGACGTCTTATTGTGCATTCCGTATAAAAAAGGTACCGCCGATGAGAGAGCGTGAGATAATACGACCTTGCGCATAACTACCACAAAGAATCGCCAATAAAATTGTAAAAAATTGGAAGATGGTTGTCTCTACGTCAGGGAGAAACCTCTCTCCCATCTTGCGATGCATATGGCTCTGGGAGGCGTGGTTTGCCCTACACACTAGAGGGCCGATCTCCACGAGAATGAATCAATCAGGTACCTACAGGCGGCCCTGTTGTACCAACTCGTGCAGGGTGCGTTGGCGAAGCTCAACAAGGACCCACCGCATTGTGGGGACGGTCGCACTACGCTAGCCTTGAAACGGATCCGTGAGAACCTCCCTAGCGTAGGAACCGCCAACAACACGACGGAATGTCATTGGGAATCTGGGGAGTCGCGACAGAGAGGAGATACGGATTACAATCGCTGACCTTACGGATTACTTTTATATCTTCACGCCCAGTTGAACGTGCTGAAGAAGGAGGATGCCATGACCGTTTCTCATCCGTAGATAGGCTGAAGTTACGCACACTACCGGCTTAGTTGCCATACAAGTAGCAGCTCGAAGTATGGACGTCGCCCAACAAAAAATTTACAAGTCTCCTTTCATTGCACTAGTTTCTTGACTCCAACCGAATCGCTTCCTTCTCACACGCTACGGTCTCTTAGGCGGTCGGGTCGGGTCGACACCCAACGCAGTCACAAAAGCATACCTAACGGGCCTACTCGGTGTTTCCTCTGCTCCGAGGACAGCCACGTTACTCAACACAGCTTCGAGACCGGACAGCCGTGGGAGAGCAACAGGCATCCGAGGCCGGTCCATGATAGGCATACCTACTTACTTACTGGAATCCTCCTCTGCGATCCCCAGGACCTTCGGGATTGGATTTGATGACTTCAGTTCTGGATTTTCTGATTCAGGAGGCTGAGCTAAGCATCCTCTTCTGCGTGGTCAGAGTCAGGAACAACACCCTACAGATATCATAGGCATTTGAATGTTCAAGAGAAAGAAGTAAGAAGAGTCTTAGCTGGGTCTTTGTATGACGCTGTTTATAAGATGACCGGAAGCGGACGGGAAAACAGTCGAAGCGCATCTAAGCTCACCTTTTTTCTTTGTCAACACCACATGGGATCAACACCGTCATCACGTCAGGCGAAAATTTTCTCAAGATGATCTTAGACATTCTTTTTTCTCTGATGTCATAGTGAAAAAAAAAATCGTGAAATCGTTCGTTCTATGAAGGGACTCTAACTCCCGGAAACCCAAGGGATTTGTCCTATGGTGTTTCCAGCATCCCTATTTTCTTATGTACACCTATGTCGAACCAGAGCCGCTCTCAAAGTGCCCTCTGCTACTCGAAGGTCCTGAGTTGTTGCCGTCTAATAAAAGTGTGGGCTTAATGTAATCCTCGTCAAGCTGTCTGAATAGAGCCTGAGGATCTTGTGTAGTAAACAACTGCTTGATAGCTGATCTGGTAGATAGAGGTGCGGCCGGTCTGTGACCAGATGTCGGGTATGAAAATACGCCCTCTTCGTCCGATGCACTGTTTGGCGTCGGCTCCGGGCTCGATCTCCTCCGGGGCGATCTGCGTGCTGGAGGCGGAAGATCTGATGTGTCTATATCGCTACCAATGTCTGAGTCTGTCAAGCTGACTCGTTGTCCGAGAAGATCCTGTCTCTCTGAACTGTCACCTGTACCAGCACGTAAACTCTTCCGGTTAAGACTCGTGCCACGCGCGTGTGGCATAGGCGACCGGTGGCCCGAAACATAACTGCCTCGTTCAGGGCCTGCGCTGCGTCTGCCGTTAGCAGACATTCTCTCCATTGCCATTGCTCCGTTACTTGGTCGCGGGTTGTATCCGATGCCAGTATCGGATCTTTTGTAGTAAGATCCCCCAGGGGCTGCTTCAATGTCGAATTCGTCATCGCTGTCCGCCTCTTCTACAACACCCGTCCTGATACCCAGGATCTCCAGCATACGAGCTGTGGTTCCACCAAATATAATCACCGTGAGTACCACCACGACCAAGACCGTAGCTTTCAGAGCATATGAGTTGTCGCCTGTAAGGAGAGCCGCCAAAGCGACACCGACAGCACCACGCAGACCGGCCCAGAACAGCATAGCCTGGTAGCTGTACGGTAATTCATCATTGACTTCTCTGCCCTGGCGACGTGCTCGGTAATGGTGATACCAGTTGATGAGCTTGGATAACGGGAAGACCGCGACCCATCGTGCTGCGCAAACTGAGGCTACAGTGACGATGACGAGCAGCGGCTGGAATTGGAGCTCCTTATCCGTGAAAAGCGACAGGCCGAGGTAGATGAAGATGAAGTTCTCGGAGAGCTGCGCCATAATCTGGAAGAAATATTTGGTACTGAGCTGTGTTCGTCGAGACATGTTGAAATAGGCGTAATGCTTCAAAGTAATACCACAGAATAGCAAAGAAACGATACCTAGTCACCTATTAGCAAATTCTTTCCAGGGGTATCCTGTGCATAGTAGAATTACCTGACATCCTCACGGCCTGGGAAAAGAAGTAACTCGCATACGTGATCAACACGATCAAACATGTCTCGATATGCGGGTATCTCCTGAGGTAAGTAAACTTGAGTATAAGAGCCGTACCCACGCCGACTACGACACCGATACCCAAGCTGCCGAAGAAGATGAGAATGAAAGTGCCTATTCCCTTGATGAAACTCAGGAAGCCGTAGGAACCAGCCTCGTCGCCTTTATACTGTTGCGCCGTCTCGAAGATGACGATTGCAATGGCATCGTTCAGAATGGACTCGCCGAAAATGATCGTGTACAGCTTCGGGTCTACCTTGTAGGTGTTGAAAATAGCCAGGATCGTTACCGGATCAGTCGCAGACAAAGTAGCGCCAACGGATATGGCGTCGTTGAAGGACATATCGAACCCCTGGGGTATCCGTGTGTACAGCCATAGCAGAAGACCAATTACTACCGCAGATAGAAATGTACCGGCGAAAGCGAAGACGAGAATCGTACCAATGTTTCGGAAGAAATTGGACTGGTGCAGCTCGTATCCGGAATTGAGAATGATCGGCGGAAGAAGAAGACTGAAGAAGATTTGGTAGTTGAAACTGATCAAAGTCGGGATGCTGGATTCGGAGGCGACTCGGAGGGTCAAGCCCACGGTCATTCCTGGTGCACAAACGGTCAGATTCTGGTTCATTTGCTTCGCTCTATGCGACGCTGCGGTATTATGTGCTTGGAGTCGCTTTGCGTCGATCGGCATTGAATCGATAGGAGAGATGGGAGAACCAACCAGCGAAGATGGAGATCACAGTCTCATGGACGGCCTGTACTTTCTTCTGCTGCAGCGTGTAGCTCGTGAAGAAGGCGATGATCAGGAGCACGATAGAGATGAAGAGCGCCCATGACAAAGTGATCTCTTTCTCTCCCGAATCCGTTTCTGTGCGATCACTCTGGTCAGAAGGTCTTGAAACGCTGCGAAGAGGAAGAGATGAGTGCGATTCGTACCACCGGGGTCTTGCTCTTCGTCAGCGCGTCCTGGAAGGCACAGGCTGGTATTAGTCTGGGCTTTGCATTTGCATTTGCGACTCGAAAGTCCGGAAGAGAAGAGCGCATCGTCATGGACGTACTGGCAAGCTCCAGGCCATAGCTGGCGAGTTGCGACAACATGTTTGCGACGGCACCCCGAGCTCGATTACATGCGTTGCGAGTCGCTCGGCGTCAGCGCAAATGAAGCTCGAACTGGCGGGTCGACGACAATGCGGGTTCTGTTTCTGCTCTTGCTCTGAAAAGAGCAGTGGCAGTGATGACGGCGGGCTTGCCAAGACACTAAATGTTAGATCGACAGAGTCGGACGGAAACATTTGAGTGCAGGTTTTAGGTCGGTGCGGATTACTGTTTGTAGTTTGTTGGTTGGTTTGTGCGCGAGTAAAGTACGAATCGCAGGAGGAGCAGTTAATATGGTCGGTTATACAGCAGGATCAGTATGCAGATAGAAAGTCTTGAGAACAACTCACATCTTTCTTGATCTGTCGCTGCTTGTAACAGCCAAATGTAAAGTAAAATATTCCATCCGGACTTTGTAAGTGAAAGTACGGAGTACAGATGTCAGGAATATTGACTGCCTTGAGGACGACCAGGGAAAGTATAGGGTACCGGCCGAGTACAGGAATGGGAGCCTAAACGCCTAGCGCGGGGTGGTTTCTCACGTGCATTATGTAATTACCCATTATGTATGTCATTGTCTTTTGTGCATAAAGTTGATACATACCTAGCGCATGCATTCTATCGGTGCGTGCTGGATCCACTCTCGGCGAATCCCCTCCGGCGTTATCGCTGCTGCGGCGTGTGTCCGGTGACGGAATCCAGAACATTGCTTTTTGCAGGAGACGCGTCACTTCAACTCCCGATATCCAGTCTCATATCGCACTCTTATCGAATCCGTGAGACCTCGTGGCATTCACTTCGTATCACCAGTCTGAAACTCTTTACTGCTTGAAATAGATTCTTAAACATCTACGAGTATGTAGATGTACGGGTTGCCGGTAAGTCGGAATCGGTAAAGCAACCTGATTCAGAATCATTCATGATGGACGCTAGATCGGTCCTCGTTAGCTCTCAGGGTAGGTATGATTATTCTTGGCAGTCTAGCCAACAATACGGATTACGGATTACATACCGCCAAGCTGTCGAGTCTTTCGAACCGACAATCGACGCTGCCGGCTTGACATCTTCCCGAGGAGGTGAGACAGCCAGACAATGGCGATCCATGGCGATGGAAGATGCTCGTCATTTGCCCGGATTCAATGAGGTAAAATCTCTGGAATCGATCCTCGTCCACGATTGTAACTTGAGAGGATCTTATCACCAGATACTTTTCAACGGCCATCCAGCTCATGCCAACGACGGGTTGAAGGCTTGCGATATTCTTGGGCACAACCCCCAACACAGTACCCACGCTACGCTGCACTGGGCTAGTACGTGCTAGTGGGCGCGCTAAGCCCGCCACGGACAGTGTCTCCATCAATGTCTCAGACTGTATTTCCGTGTGCTGTCGCACCGCTTATACAGTGCAATCGACGCCTCGACACGAGTAAGTCAGCGGTATCCCGTAGTCCACCGGCCTACCTATTCTTATGACAAGTGACATCGTCACTAGTCTAGTAAGAAGCACACCTCCTTTGCCTCTGGTGTCCCAGAATGGAGTGTAGAATGAGGGCAGTTCAGTCTATGTATAAAACCAATCCTCACCCAAACTATTCCCTCTAACAAACTCTCCACTGCCTCCCTCCTTATCGCCTGCACTATGCCTACTTACATGTCGTCCTCATCGATTCTTGAAACATAGGTCGATATAAATAAAACAAAGCTGTATGTCGAACTAATACTGAAAAGGTCCTCGGAGCCCGGATGAATGGCTTCCCTTCCGTGATTTAACGTCTCTCGCCACCTACATCTCTCCTCCTCTTCTATCAAGGGATCTTGGCGTAGTGAGCAGGGCTACTCCATCAAGACACATTCTCATACTATGCCATGAACTCGTCATCCACGAGTTCCCTGCGCATAGACGGCATGGCTTCGCCCAGTCTGAAACCGACAAACTCATCCGGCAGAAACGAGCTCACGCCGCAAGACGCTACGCAAGAACACCATGATCCAAACGGTGATCATGAAGAATTGCACGAGCAGTCTCCGCTCTTGCCGCCCCTGGGCAGTGATCAGACGCCATTTCTAGGGCCGCCCGTTGCTGAGGTTCAACAAAATGATGAAGAGCATTTTCAAGAGACGAAATCGGTCTGGTATCTCATCGCCTTGACAATATGTTTAGGGGGGCTTCAAGTCGCCTGGGCCGTCGAGTTGTCGAACGGAACGCCCTACCTTCTATCCCTGGGCTTGAGCAAATCGCTCATGGCTCTCGTGTGGATAGCCGGGCCTATCACAGGGACACTCGTGCAACCATATGTTGGTATGCTAAGCGATGGTTGCCGCGTGCCGTGGGGAAGACGGAAACCGTTCGTCCTAGGTGGTGCCGCTGCTACCTCCTTCGCTTTTATGTTTCTGGCCTGGCTCCGGGAGGTAGTAGGAGGGTTTCTTGGTATTTTTGGCGCTGATCCCCAATCCGAAGGGGTAAGAACGGTCATTATCATCGTCGCTGTGATCTGGATATATGTGCTTGATGTTGCTGTTAACACAGGTTTGTCATCCTCCTTTTGCGCTGCATTGCAGACTCCTAATATGGGTTGCACAGTCCAAGCTTCGATTCGCGCATTCATTGTAGATTGTACGCCGTCGCATCAACAAGGTCAGTCACACTCACAAATTCTTGTCAAATGACAATTCTCATCATGTAACAGAGGCCGCAAATTCCATGGCCAGCCGAGTCGTTGGTCTCGGTAACATAATCGGCTACATCGCCGGCGGTGTAAACCTACCTCGTTACGTCTGGTTCTTCGGCGCAACCCAATTCAAAGACCTCTGCGCCATCGCCAGCATAGCGCTCTGTTCGACCGTCCTCTTCAGTACGGGCATGATCCGAGAGCGAAACCCCTTACTAGACGGGCATCCCGTCGAAGACCGCCCAGGTCTCCTCTCCTTCTTCGTCAAGATCTTCGCCGCCATCCGGCGACTACCCCCACAGATCTCCAAAGTCTGCGTCGTGCAATTCTTCGCATGGGTCGGATTCTTCCCCATGCTGTTCTACACGTCCTCGTATATCGGCGATATCTACGTTCAGCCCTATCTCCGTGAAAACCCACACATGACGCCCGCCGAATTAGATGAGCTATACGAGCGAGCAACACGTAGAGGCACACACGCACTTTTAATATTCGCCATAACAAGCCTCACAACAAACATCGTCCTCCCCTTCTTCATCGACCCAACCTACGACAGCCACCCCGCCGCAGGCGGCCCCCTAACCCAAGGCCGCAAAAAATCCGGCTCCACAAACTCCACCCAAAATTTGATGAAAAGCCTCATAATTCCGGGCTTCACGCTCCGCCGCGCATGGATGTTATCGCACCTCCTCTTCGCCGGATCCATGTTCTCGGCGCCCTTCGTCTCATCCATCGAAGCCGCGACCGCATTAATCAGTCTCATCGGTATAACCTGGGCCCTCACGCTCTGGGTCCCCTGGGCCATCATCAGCGCCGAGATAAGTCGCTGCCACGCCATCCACCGGGCGAAAAAGGTGCAAATGACACATCTCGCACACGAAGGGGAAGGCGACCCTGCTCTAGACAATGATGAGCCAGAACCAGACCAGGCGGGTGTCATTCTCGGAATTCATAACATGGCGATTGCCTCGCCGCAGATGATTGCCACTCTTGGCTCGAGTCTCATCTTTCGCTTCTTCCAGAAACCCAGAGGTGTTCCTGGAGATCATAGCTATGGCATCGTTTTAGCGAGTGGGGGTTTGTTCGTGCTAGTTGCGGCCTACTTGGTTCATAATATCGAAGACAACGTTTCCATGCCGCCGATGGCCGCCGCTATATATGCAGCGGAGTCAGGTGAGGCCGGTTTAGGTGTGAATTCGCCTAGCAGGAATCGCAGTATCGATACGCCCCGGACCAGTCTTGAACAAGCAGCCATAGCCAGAAACAGTAGTTTTGGCTCGGGGTTAGAATATTGAGGAATTCTATCTTCTTCACAGTCTTAGAAATGATACAGAATCTTAACAGAGATTCCTTGATTGACACTACGTATCTATCTAGGTACGTAGGCTACAAGTCATCTGTGCCAACGTAAAACAACGAACCAGTGTCAAAAGTGTCAAAATATCAGCAAACTGAGCTAGATAGCAGTCAGTGCAAGGCCATATCCCGTCCAAGTATAGCAATCCGTCAGATATTCCCATGAGAACTTGAGACTGATCAGATGGTGTGCATCTCTCCTTAATTACAGTCTGGGACATCTTAACACTCGCCGACTTTTGTGGGTTGTTCCCCGGGCATAGGACCGAGCGAGACGTTCCAAGATGTATAGCCTGCCCAGTAGATACAAATCCTATCGCCATCTGTATTGCAGAATATCTCATCACATTTGGCAATGTCGAAACTTGAGGTAGACGTGGCAGATGAAGCCATCGATGTGATTGTGGAGAAAGTCGTCATCGAGCTACCCTGGGTCATGTCATGAGTGGGCGAGGGCGTCGGGGTTGCTTGGTGAGATGAGACTCCCGTGCGATCTGCCGTGTCCGTGGAGGCAGTACTCAGCTCGTCAGCAGAGGTGGAAGTGGTCGTGACGCTATCAATGTTGGATCGTTTGATGCCTGAGGCCTCAGGGGTGTTCGTATCGGTGCTAGTCTTTTTGACATTGGGGGAAGTGGTAGTCTTGACAACGGTCACGACATTTGTGACGGTCACAGTCACACTTGACTTGGAAGGCTTGGCGCGCTTGGAAGTCACCGTGACAACAGATGGCTCAACCGTTGCCGTGGCTGTGGATGTGACGACCACGGTGTGGTGGGCGTCATGAAGCTTCGACGCCTTCGGGTTGTCACTCGGAACGAGGTCAATCTCAGGGTCGGGGATTCGGTTCATACCCGGAACCGCGAGGACAGCAGTCATCATGAGATGAATGATGAGCAAGATGCCCAGATGAAAGATCGTGTGGTGCTGCATTTTGGCCAAACGACTGACGACAAGGTGCGATTAAGAGCAGGAGAGTTCTTTGAGAGGGTTATAGATCCCTGACAAGAACAATTTCAGGTCTGCCAACAAACTTGATATCGAAGTGTTCACTTTTTCTGGGACGATTCGCTCGTCGATGATGAAGTTCTTGGACCTAATTCGACAAACGGCTCGAAAGATGAGGAGAGAAAGGAGAAGAAAAGGGGTGAAAGCTAGAAGAGGAAGGAGATGGGAAGAGAGGTGGGAAAAGAAGGAGGGAAAGTCCAGGTTATAGATACTCCCAAAGCAAGCAAGAACGATGGCTGGAAACGGGATCATATGACATAGCCAGAAAGTCAGAAGAACAGAAGAAAGGAAGGAACGGTTTCTTCTTGCCGAGTATCCGGGGGGCAAATACTAGCTGCCTCTCTCTGGGCTGTCGATTGGTCGATGCCTCATCTTTCCCTTTGCAATCATCTACCCGGATTCTTCTGTACGTTCCCCATATTCTACGATCCCCCCAACTCATTCACTGTTTGGTATATCGAACGAGTGATGGAGAGGAGACGAGACTCACCGGTCCCGATAGCGTCCTTCCAATGTCATCGGTCTCTAGGGTCTGGAGGACTTGCCGGACTTCCACAAGCGGATCATGGCAGTTGGGTGACGGCACTGGAACCTCACGATATGTAGGCGTGTTTGCTCTCATGATCCAATCAAGCCCCGATTCAGGTGGCACGGAACAGGGCGATGTGAGTTATCGTCCGCCCGGTGAAACTGCCGTGCGGGTATTCACGTTGATGAGACTGGGTAGGCCCGAGATACTGTGGAAGACGGATCACGCGATTGCAGTCTGGACTAGCTTGACTAGTCACACATGCGGAACTGTTTGATGTGTCTTATCACATGAACTTCAGACGACCCTATTGCACTTCTATACCTGGAACTATCTAGGTGTAGAAGGGCAATACTGACTGGTGGATCAACTATTCCTGTGAAGATACGGGTACACCTTCTGATATCCTCTCTTCGTTCCGGGGCAAACTTCCACTTGCATCCCAGCCTTGATCCCATTACGCATGCCGGCGCACAACTGCTTACTCCGATCAATCAACCTCTCTCAGTCCCTACATTCATTTACAGGCGGTTTCCTGCCTTGATGAACAATGTAGTGGAGACACCGACACCGACGAGCCAGATGAGACTTCGAACAGGGGCCCACTTGCGGTTTTCCTGCATTTCGATGTATACGAAGTTGTAAGCCACACGGCTGACGATGTACGTGACCGCAAGCTTATTGATGGTGTCGGCGGGGACGCCGGCGTGGTTGGCTGCGAGAATGGCCCCGATGAACACGCCAAGCGTCTCTCGTCCGTTGGACGCAGCGGCCTCACAGCGCAAGATCTTGTTCTTGGTCTAATGTCCCCACAAGAAGAGAGGAGCCAGCAGATTAGTCACGAAACTGTGCTTGTCTGCCTGTATCGAGTGGAATATGGATGAAGTGGGAAGAGTATCGCCTGTGCACGCTGGATGAACATCACCAGCATGCATTGTTTTGATCTCCAGACACTATTGGAAAAGATGGCGCCTGCAACTGGACTACTTACAGCTTTGCTGATCGTCTCGTCCTTCTGAACAGTTTCCTCGAACTGGCGCGGGGTGGCGAGGTCGTACTTTTTGATAGCAAGAGTCTTGGAGTAGGTTCCAGGGAACATGGCGATCAGCCAGGCCACCGGGATCTGTATCCATGCAACGAGGTGAGCCTCCTTCTACTCTTTTCTTAGGACTTAGAGGGATGACATACGGCGTAGAACGAGTAGTTCTGACTCTGAAAAAAGGCAGACATGGCGATTGATGCGTCTATGTCGATCCCACGGATGTCAAGTCTGTAGCGGAAAAGAAGGAGTAAAAGAGTCGGATGGTATTTATTTCAAGAGTTGCAGTAGAAAAAATATCGTCGAGGGAGAATCAAAATTAAGACGTTTGAGGTCTGGATCTTGTGGGGTTGCCCCGGTGAAGAGCTGCCTTAGGGATCTGCTTTGAGCAAAGTGTTCCAAAATCGTCGCTGACTCCCTCGGCAGAAGTCGCAACACTAATGTTCTTTTCAGCTGGCAGCGTTTACTCGTTTGTTCACTTTAGAGTGTCGTGTCGCAGGCAAGTTGGTGTTCTCCGGAGGGGAGCACGTCCGGAAATGCTTCTAGGTACTACCCTTTTTTACTTATACTGCTCTATCTACGATACATCTCTGCCAGCTGTATATGCCCGCATGGTTGATTCCAGAATACTCTGTGGCTGCAGGAGAGAACAGGACAGGATGCGTCACAGCAGCTGAATAATAGAACCTGTCAATACTACCTGAAGGACATTGTGATAACTCCAACTACTGGAGCCGAGACTCGACTCGATAACAACAAGCTGTATTGTATGCATCGCTGTGTCCAATAGGGGAGGTTTTGCTCGAGGGCGTTGGTGTTTCAGCGTTGCACACAGACTGCGTCCTTTTTTTTCTTTGTTGTCGATCATGGCGATCATCTGCTTGTACATAATGGCGATGCGACGGAACAAACCGTGGAGTGGTGAATGTAAGGAAAGACGTTGTTTCGTATGGATCGAGAAGAGATCTAAAAAAAGGAGTCTTCACATTTGTCTTTGCCGTTGTCTTGATTGTGTTTTACGTGACGACTTTACGAGTGCAGAAAACACCGTTTTGTACGGATTAAAGGAATCGCATTTCGGCATGGGGAAAATGTGCGCGTGTAACCAATCAAACGAATGGGGCGAGCCTAAATTTGGAACGAATGATGGGCCGGGCGGGCTGGGGGATTCCGTTGTCAAATTACGTGCATTGCGGAGAAGTTTAGGGGCCGATTGGCAGGTTGAGATGACGGGAGGAATTCTCCGTTGTTGGAATACGACTTTATTTGTCTACGAGTACATTTTAGACATGTAAATTGGTGGAATGTGAAAGACGACGAGGTTATTTTAATGTTTTTTGTTTGATTATATTATTCTATTATGTACAGCTCGACAATTGAATCGTCGCGAGACTTTTATGTACATGTTCTATCTTTTTATCTATCATTGTAACGCTCGGAGAAAAAGAGAATCATATTCGCTTGATGATTAGGTGGAAATGCAGGTGAACTCAAGTGATGACGGATCGTCGTCTTCACCTAAGCCTTGGTGATCTTGACGTATTCGCAAGTAGGGTTGTGGGGGGCACCGAGGGTGACCCAGGCGAGGGACTGGTAGTAGTATCCGGAGAAGTACTGCCAGCAGACAGCCCATTGGTCTGTGGAAGAAGCAGAGTCAGTACGGAATTCGCCGTTCAGAGTATAGAAAGTTGGGGGTGGTGGCTGCGGATGTGTCTCTTTTTCCATGCAAGATAGGGATGCGTGCGCATTGGATTTATGTGTTCGCTTCAGGAGACGCAGCGGGGCGCATGTTGCCCAAAGGAAAAAGCAACCAAAAATGATAATTGAAACGGGGAACATTGGTCAAGACTTACAGTAGGACTGGTTCTGGAGGTCAGCAGTGGGCACAACTCCGGGGACGAACTTGGAGTCGTCAATGAAGTTGTAGCCGAAGAGAGAGCCCGTCTGGTCGAAACCAACGGGGAACTCGACACCGTCAATGCCGAACTGGGGAGCGGCAATGTTGCTGGTCGACTGGTACTCGATGCTCATGGCCTGGTTGAACGTTGCGGGCTGGCCGTTGGGGTCGTTGAAAGGAAGGTTCCAGGTAAGGCTACCAACAACCGCATCGCCGACCTTGCTGGCGCTGGCGGTGGAGTTGAAGTAGTAGTCGAAGGAGCTTCCGTTGGAGCTTCCGGAGTAGCACACAGCCGAGAGACTGGCGCCAGTGTGGCAGTTTCCGAGGAAACCTGGTTATCACGCGTTAGTCCCGTTGCCCTTTGGATTTCTTTCATAGTGATTAAGTCGTACCGTTGATCTTGCTGCCAGTGCTAGTGCCCTGAACGTGGAGCTTGAAGGGGCCCTCCTGGGTTTGCTGGGCGGAGGCAGCAGTGGCGGCAGCGCCGAGGAGGAGAGCGGAAACTTCGAACTTCATGGTGACTGGTGGGAGGAGAAGAAGATGATGATGTTATGGTGGTAGTGATAGTGAGTAGAGATGGATTGATGCAGTTGAGGTAGTAGTATGGCTTCTTGAAAGCAAATGCCATGCCATATTTATATTCGATCTTGAACATACGGGTCGCGAAGATACGAGTCAGCTCGTTAACTCAAGCCCTATCCCTGATGTCCTGGTTAGGTAGGGATCATCGTGGACCGAACATGGACCTGGATGGGAAAACTGGGGAAGAGGATCGTTCCCCTTGCAGATAAGAGTGGGCGCCAGCACAGCATGCGGCTTGGGCTCGTATTGCGTACGGAGTCGGTAAGTCATGAGGAGATCGTTCATTTTCCAGATGGGCGAGTGGCGCCAGCATAGCACAGCCCGGGAGGATTTGAGCCCGTACGACCAAGAGACTTGCTTCTTGCGCGTTTCGATATCTTCTATCGACATATTAGGATCAGTACCCTCGCCTGTGTGTTTCCAGAAAACCACAGCCATGGCAGAAGAGAGGCCATGACATAGTGGTCTCCCAGGGTTCATGACGCAACAACGCCATGTTTAATAAACACTACCTGGATGGTATCGGCGACCACGACGATTGACTGACTTCCTGAATGTAGAAAGACATGTTAGACATTCGTCATGCAACTTGACCGGAAGAAGCATTCTTCGCGATGCTGAAATCGAGTCTAGTTCTCTACATTATCTCTAGGAGAAGAAGCAAAAGCAGCCAACAACGCACATTCGTGTTCGGCTATTGTAGCCGTCATTTAGCGCCTCGCTAATCACAACAATGTCGAGGACAGCGCCAACGTATCAACGCAGCATTACGTTTCTCAATTGGAAGCGAGGCATTGAATTCAGGTGGCGATGGGTTGGGAAATGGCGCTACACGCAATGGTATCGACGCCGTCTGAACGGCCGCTTATGCGAAACGCCCAGCATGGGCTGGAATGATAAGGCCAGCCTCAGACAAGTCGTTAAGTCTACAGCCGGAACTTCGTATATTGTATATCGATTCAGTCCAGCGCTGGAGGAGGACCGGTGTCTGTTGGTGATACCCATGGCAACGAACAGGCTCCACCTGTCTCCTTGGAAGCTGGGAGTAATCAGACACCGACACGAGAGGCTAGCGTGTGAAAAGCGTGGCTAAGGAGACCCCAATTGCCGCAACATTTGATGATGGGCCCATACGGCAAAACATGGGGTCTTGAATGCGGGACATGCGGAAGCCGGCAGTTGGGAACAGCTTCAAGGTGTCGATGAGAATGTTGCATACTGTAGGTTGAACGATGCCCAGCTCGGAGCAGCCGCCGGAAAGTCCGATAAAGCATTTCAGATAGAATCCGAAACTTGAAGCCTATGAAGTGAATAGATGCGATGCAGTAGCACGTCAAGGACGTGTCGCAGACAGAGCTCCGCTTTTAGCGACGAGATAGGATACTATCTCCTGCCTCCTAAGCTGGTACTATGTCGAAGGACTCTGTCATGTTCTGAGGCAGCGTTTAGCAACGGTAGGCGTCTTACCGTGCGATTCTCATGGTTGCCTCTCACGGACGATCAGGGGCCGTAGGCAACCCACTATCGCCTGTTGGTAATGAGTTGCGGCTCTTATCTAGGTACCACCCTCAAGGTAGATCGGATCAAGTGTGCCGATGCATCCTTGCCACCATCAACGAATCGAGAAGCGGTATGCCTCACTGAATCAGTGCTTCTGGGACGCAGTCGGGCCTTGATTTCCTTCAAACGACGATTGAAGTTGAATCTCAATTAGGTGCACTACTCCTTACTCCTTACAAGTACTCCTGACTCCTGACTCCCGAGTAGGGGAGTATGTAATGGCAAAAGTGCCAGTCAAGGGTTGCTAGACATGCCCAGGACGACGCAGCTCCTGACGGCGTCGAACAAGGAGTCACTGAGGCAGCTTGCAAGGAGTTGTAATTAAGACCGACGGATGAACTGCAAAGGGGTAAAAGGTGAACACCTTCAGCTGAGACTACCTAGAGCGGGAGAGCAGGTGCTAACGATGGGTGACTAGGCCCAAAGGGTAGTAGTGGATGCTACCCCTCATTCACTAAACTGCGTCTGGGCTAGCGTCAATTAAGGACGACATTGAAGTTCATGCAAGTCAACAGCAACCGCGAACCTATGGAAGTCACGGACTGGCACTCTGCGGGTCCGCACGCTAGAGCCCGTCTGGGAACTTGAACTTAGGTCTACGGATTGCGCTAGTACGGATTCTAGCTAGCGTCCAAAACCCCGGGACATGGACCCCGGCCGTTTGTGGGGTCCTAGAAGGCAGCTCCGGGACAGATGGGCTCGGTTTCGGACGGGGGTTACAGCTTGCAATCTAGGCATCCCGCTGTCATACTACGGTAGTAATAAATGTTTGCCTACCCGAGAAGGTTCCCTCATGAAGACTCACCTCTTTCAATCCGCGACAAAGGCTGACGATTTAACGCTTCAAGTTATCTTGCCAATCGATGAAGGTACTACTAAGTCATCACAGCTCGGGCTGTCTTTCAGAGGATGAATCCTTGATAATCCTCATCGCTGAGCGAAATTATCGACGGATTACATCACATGCCTACTCGTACATCATACAACGGATTATATATCGTGGTATCAACATTCATAACGGTTTATCTATACTAACTCGACACGGAATGGAGATATTTGAGGGCGTTTGCTGAATCACATCCATGGAGATTACCGAGTGTATGGAACAGAGGCCGCCTTCACTGTGCTTGATGGGGCTTCAAGGGTGCACTCTACTAAAAACAAATAACCTACGATCTAGGTATCTTAGCGCGCGGCATAGTCCGTCTCTACGAGTACAGAGCTGGAATCGCGCTGAAGAACGGTCAATAGGTAGATTGCAGGCTAATAAAGAGGCACGGAATATAAAATCAACGTCATGCCCGGATATGTTTCGGACAGATGCTTGGTTAACATGAAAGCTAGTAAGTACATCGATTGGGTTGACACTTATGATAAGGTGATTGTGTGTTGATGGATTCTGCTGCACATGGCTTCGGTGACATCTCGCCAATATCACATGTTACTTTACAAAAGACAGACTGAATTGGCCGGTTTACCCGTGAAAGCACACGATTGTGACTCTTAAAAGGTACTCCAAGGTTGCATCTACTGACCTTGAATACTACGTACGCAATGAAGTCTACAGAGTCTGTACATTGTAGGCAGCCTTCGTTATATCCTGCTTGAAGAATCCGAGTAATTCACATGCCGGAATGCTTTGGCTCTCTGAAAACGGTACCTACGGAATACAGATTCCTCAGCAAACTCCTCAAACCATACGAATGGCACTTGTGTCTGTCGGGCGTTAACACTCCGGCATCCCGTACTTTTCGTCTTCGGCAATCAATACCGAGAGTTGCCTGCCGCTTCCCTCGCCGTAGGATCCGTCACTGCCTTCAACAAGAAAGAAACCTTCTCGTCGCTGAGCGAGAATGCAGCAGTACCTCATTGTCTAACCCAATTGGGTAGGTCGTCTGAGATTTGAATTTGATGTCGAAACTTGAAAGAATCCAGGAAGGTGCGCAACGAGGTCTCCCACACCGTACGGCTTCGCGTGACACTGTCCTGCCGGACCGTCTCGGCTAGCTCCAACTGGCCAAAGCGCCGTCCCGTCATGAGCTTATTAGCTCGGCAAAAGGACCCTCACTGAGAACGCAACGGAACAGTAAACATCACACCTCTTCAACAACAGAGACGGTCAAGTCCCGTGATGGCTCATTCACAAAAAGCAATTGATCGACTCGTTGCGATACCCAATCGAAGCATTTGCGCACGTGGGAGCTGAATGGGAGTTCAATAGCTCCGTCGTGATTTGTCATTCGTGAGTGGTTTCATTTCCCATTCCCTCCTTCGACCCGTTTTTATATACAGCAGCTTACAAAAATCATTCAGAACGCATTTTATCGTGTCCTCGTAGCGATTATTCGTGACGAAATTAATAGACATGATCCTATCCCATTAGATCCGGTGCAGGAACATGCTATACAATGCGGTCCTTGCGGATGGGGAATAGGGGCAGCGTGAAAGGCGTCGCTCCATCGACGTATAAATATGCGGCAGCAGCATAGACTATGACGAGTTAGCTCTCTGGTCTGTTTCTTCGAGAGATATCAGTTGAGACTTACATGATATGGCGGCGGTGATGAGACCAAAGACGCCCGAGGCCTTGAGACATGGCTCGCTATCAATCATATGGCCCGAAGCAAGCAAGATAAGAGTTATATCGGCGCAGCACAAGAGACCGAAAAGCACGTAATTCGCCTGGCAAGCACCGACGGTGAAGATAAACGTGAGGATGAACCAGGACCAGACGAAGAGGGCGACAGCCTGTGAGAAGTCTTCCGCCGGGATGCCTGTCTTTGGGTCACTGTAGGCGGCGAGGATGCCGGATCCGGGGATGAAGATGCTGGAGTAGGCGAGGTTGAAAGCAGCGTAAGTACAGAAGATTGTTGCGCCAAACTGATCTTGGGTGTTAGTGATTCAAGTTGGGAGGATGAAGTTCATCAGGGGTTACACGTACCACGTTGCCAGCGCAGAAGTCGATGGTACCGGCGATGAACTGGGCGATGCCGCCCATCCAGATCATATTACCGACCACGATGTTCGTCGTTGTGACGCCCAGGGGAGCGAACTCGAAGAGGGAAAGGAAGTATAAGCCTTGACCAAAGGCGAGCAGACCTAAGGGGTTGGCACTGGCGAACTTTGTCTTTCCATGGTGACAGCATGGGACTGGAGCAATCGACGAGGAAGATTGCTTCTCGATATCGCGGTCCGTGAGGATTTCTTCGGAAGACATTGTGAAGAAGGATTGAAGTTGTCAGCAATGGGAGAGTAACAACAACACGTTGGTTTCAGACCACGACGAAGAAGAGAAACCTTCGAGGTCGTCTGAGAAAGCTTTTGATTGGAGGTGAGGTGCAAACGAGTAACCGGGAAGCCATTCAGAGGGATATGAGCAAGTTATATATCTCAGTCATTGGACGATCATCTCACCGCATCATCACGGAGAGCTACAAGCAGAGCCCGGAGACACAATTGGCCAAGACTTTTCAGCTTGATACATAATCGTATCAAAACCTGGTTCTTGTTTCTATCTAAAGTAAGTGCATTCGACTTACAAATTCATGGAAAGGGAAGCATGATCAATAGTAATCCTGGCCCGGTTCTCCAAGGGCACAGGGTAACTAACATCAAGGACACACTAGCCTTGAGAAGGCCTAGCATTTGCTTCTGACATTGGAGTCTTGGAGTCCAGGCTTCTGTCTCATGGGTACGTAACTACATCATACCCGTGCATCTTTCCTACAATTCGTGATAGAGGTTGCTGATCTGTGTCTATCCGGCTCTAGTGTCCGGCACAGAGTGGGTATACCGCCAAACGCGTGGTTGATGTACACACATGTGACAGCATTGCTGTTCAGCTTGAATTTGAAAACCACCAGTGGGTATACTCCGTGCGCTAGCAGACAAGTTCTGTACTTTCATGAGAAAGACCATACATATCCGTGAAAGGTATGTCTTGGTATGCGGATCTTGGGCGATGAAGTGTGCTGAACCGGCGAATCTGGAGTACTAGCGAGTGGTAGTGCCGGGTCTATGCACATTCTTGTCGATGCTTGCCTGCTCAGATCTAGAGTTGTCGTCCAAGATATCACCACTAGGTACGGATCAAGGATGGCTCAAAAAGGCAAGTAGCATTCCGTACGGGCACGCGGGACTACCCATCTAGTATGTCCGTAGCTCCAACTTTGAAGATAAGAAATGCTCAGATATCGAGTTGACTCCCTCGGAGTCAAAGTATTTGAGTTATCACCCTTCCGTCTTCCGTTACATCCAGAGGCAAGTCAAACAGACGAAGCATAAGCAGGTAGGAGTTCATGCGACGATGAGCGTACCTTATTCGAAAGGGTCACATCCTCCTATGGACTTTACATGCACAGTACAGACCCGAGCAGTTGACATCGACGACACTTTTGTTAACGATCTGAGGCTAAACTAGTTCCGCCTTCAGGTGAGTACTTTTCTAAACACCATCCCAGCATCTTCACTTCTTGGCGGAACATGTGTATACTTCCCCCTCTCGCCCCTACTCGCTGCGGATACCATTCCGGAGTCCGGTACTCGACTAAAGTCTCTGCTGAAAATACCTTTTTAACACCACAGACTAACACAATCGAGTTATCCACAGTTCTTCCATGAAGATGACCGAGAAGGGCGCTTATTACGGCGTGCCTCTCGGAGGATATCTCGTCCCATTGATGCCTCGCTCAACGTCACCATCATGCCAACAAAGCACCCGCTGGCGGGGCGATGCTTAAATCCTTCATCCCTCCATAGAACAAAAACCTCTCAGATCGGAGAAGCGTCGGGAAAAATCTTCTCAAGGCGTTTCTCAATGACAACAAGTCTTCATTGAGTCCTTTTACTGTATTGAGAAAGAACCGCCAAGCATTTCACAGTAAGCCCAAGTCTACACTCTAGTCTACCTACAGCGGCAACTAATTCGGTGCTTTAAACAGAGAAATGAGCATAATAGCTTGCCAGAACCGTTCTGCTGCCAAAGTAGATGGGGATGAACCAGGGCGATCTCCTATCGACATAGTGTACTTCAGAACAACCCTGATCCATCCATCTTCCCGGACAGCTCGTGGCGTTCCGTTTCAGTAATCCAGAACGGACTTGCCAGTACCAAGTAGTCTTGGCTCTCCAGCACCAAGCAGAGTGGCTTGATGACGATAAACCGTTTCATGTCAAGATCTTTAGTTCCGCCCATTAAGATCGGATCCATCCCGATCCGCCTCAGACACCGTAGTGCGAACGGTCCCGAATTCAACTGGCGCACCGGCGATTGCGTGATCCAAGCTCAGTGGCATGCTTGATAATCTCGTGTCAGAAAAACACCAAAAAAGAAATACCCGGGCAAGATGAAGAATGGCAGTTCAAGCCCAAGAACCAGGACATAACCCCCCGATCCGCCCCATCCGCCTACACCGTTTTCCGCAGGTGGTCCCAGTCTGACATGAATTGCCTGCCGCGAACCCGGTCCTCTCAAACCCCGGCCGTGCCGCCCCTTTCGGCAAATGGCGGGCTTCGGCGTGTTTAGCCTCCCCTGAAGTGTTCGCCGGGAGCGAAATCCTTGGCGCGGGTGATACTTACCGTTCGACACCAGGATTTGGGCTAACTCAAGTCGTGCAAAAGATTGCCACCGTAGTCGGTGAAAACAGCCCGGGACCTTGGATATCTGACCACCAGATGCCCTACCTATTTGGACTCATATTGCAAGTTCTGTGTGGACTTATGAGTCACTGCCTGCCGGGAGAGCGGTTCATGTGGTTGCGTGGATCCTGCAGAACTTGCGATTCAACTGCCAGGCCACTTCGGTGAAATACAAGTCTTGGCTATTCTCAGATGGTACATAAATAAATACTGTCAAGGGCCCGGCGCTGCTGTGGAATCTCGGAGTCGCACACCAGCCGGCCCATCGGGTTAGCATGCACGCAACCAATCGATCACCGCTTGCAGCGCGATCTGATCGGCCACGAAACGAGGACCCTACACATCGGACCGGTGTGAGCGCGAGAAGATACGTCAGTTGAATCTGATCAGAACGTGGCACTGCAGCCAATTTCTGCGGGGGGTCGGGCAGAAGAAAAAAACGCACGCGATGGAATGGCGTTTGCGATGAGCAGGGGGGTGTGGGATTTGAAAAGTTCCAAAGTGAGACATTTCGCAAGTGATAGGTTTCAGAGGTTAGATCGATCCAATCGGCAGGTGATAGCTGAGGACGGACTTGGCTGCGGTTCTTTTCTTGAATATAGTTGGCTGGAAGAGAACGCCATCCGAAGAATCAATGAATTCATCGGCTACGACTCTCATCCGACTGACTACCAGAGGAAGTGCCGCATCGTGCCTACGGACTTAATTCTATGAAAGGATAAAATATAACGGCCCAGAGGAGTTCCGTTGATGCGCAAGAGTGCAATTGACAAGAAGAGTCTAAGGGCACGGAACGATGCCGCAGCATTGCCTAGCTCAGAGGACCCATCACCCCTATAATCAATCAACCGTGGACATGATGGCATCCATCTCAACAACTCTATTGAGACGCTCATATCCTATCTTACCCTGCTTAATTGGCCTGAACTATGGCTGACAAGCGGCATATGCTGCTTGTAGCAACTTCTGAGTTGAGCTAGACAGACCGGGATGCTCGCACTTGCGGCAACGGTGACGATGGTGACGGCAGTATTATGGTGCTATTGCTTCAGTCCCGTATTCACCATCACCCGAGACTTTTCCCTAGCATCGTCTCCGTCTCTGAACTGGGCCAAATGCACTACGGACGTACGTACGAAGTACGATGTTCGGGATTTGTGAAGCATCCCTTATCATTAGCTATTGGTCCGGTTCTACAACATCCATACATGTGCCGTTGGTCTCTTTGATCGTGTCCCTGCGGTGGAACTCTTCCTATGTCCCAGTTCCGCCGTACTGGAACAGTATGATGACACAATTTCTCTCCCTTGTCTCTCACACGTTCTGTTTCTTTGTTATCGTCATGGTTTTCCAAGGGTCCAGCTAGTCCAGGTACTAGCCCCTAATCCCATGTTTCTGTTGATACTACTTTTATCAACGATCACATATCATTTCTTACTTATTTCATAGGCTAGTTCTGAACTTGCAACATTTCCTTTCTTCCTCATTCCAGAATGATCATGATCATGCCCGGTCGTAGACTCGTACGATGCACCCTTTCGGAGCTACGCAAGCGTGGATGGATGGAGACCGAGATCATAACCAGCACGACGTCGTAGGCGCCCGAGCCGGACCCCGTTATGATTTCAAGCAGTTGACCTCGCGATTGAATCATGCCCAATAGAATGCGGCCCTCTAGCCTAGCCTAACCCGAGATATGCTTGGGGCTACCAAATCCCGGAGCGCCGCTAACCCCTGATATGCTTTGGGACCAGTGGCGAGAGGGAGTGGGTAGCCCTACACGTGTGGTGGTAGATTTGATGTCACCTCCCCGCACAAGTTGGGCTCCCCAGTTACCTCGCCAGTGACGGGCATGCTGCTATTTCGAGCAACACCGCGCTAATCAATGCAGGACATCCGCCCGGACGGTGCCCCCCTCGGCCCCAGCATGATAGAACCGGTCACAGATTTGAATCGAGATATCGGTCACATTCCCGACGATCGAAAAAAACTAATCAGTCGTCATTGGGGAAAGGTCATGATGTCCTGGACGGACATAACTCCAAGCTTGACTACGACATGACAGTGACTTGTATAGGATGTCGGAGTTGATGATGGTCATGATAGCATGCTCTTCCCCTCATCGGTGATACCGACCAGCTCTTTTGTGTGTGTGTGTGCTCCGAGCCTCGACAGCTCTGCGGTTGACGGGTTGCAAAGCGGATATGATCATCATCGTCACAATTTCAATAAAAATACGTGATATGTTACCAGTTACCTAACTCTCCTACAATGACGGATGATGATCGTGTCTCGTTTCAGTCCCTGTCAACCGAGCAAGGCACGTTACCAACTCGCCATGAGATTTTCCGCATCGATGAACAAAGACAACACACGACAGCATGCTTCTAGTCTACTTGTACCTCGTGAGTCGGCGCAATGCAAAAGTAGCTGGTGCATGTTTTCGGCCAAGCAGAGCTCTGGAAGCTCTACCGGCAGTCAAACCCCTAGCTCCCTATCCTCAATATCGTCGGGGTCCGGGAAGACTCCGGACTGCCCATCGCTTATCGATTTCCAACTTTCCGGCCCTACCTCCTCACCACCCACGTGTTGCGCGGGTCCGTATTCCCATCAGTCTTGATTTGTCTAGGGCCTGAGACTATGTCCCATGGTCCATCCGGTTGGTCTAAACTATCTACGATGTGTTTTTTTTCCCTCACGAGAAAGCTACCCAACTATGACTCGTCACCCAGGTCTAGGCCGACAGAGAACTGTCATGCAAAATAAAGAGAAAGGGACATGCCCCCTTCACTGCCGTGTTCTGGCACTATATCAGAACACGCCTTGCGCGGTTACTCTTTTCCTTTTTCTTCTCTCTTCTTTTCTCTTCCTCTTCCTCCCTTTCTCGCTTTCTAGCGCTCTTTCGGCTCTATTTTCTCCCTCACCGGCTTCGATCTAGTCACCTTACTTGGCACTCTCAGTTCCCGTCTTCGGCAATTCAACTCTAGCATCTGTAGCAAATTCAGCCGTTGGAAATGTAAGATGCGGTCCGCCACCGAGGAGCAAAACCTTCGGTTGACGCTTGGTGTGGTGATCTCGCTCCTGATCCTGTCGACTATATCGTTCGTCTTGCGGATATGGTCCCGCTTCTCGACGGGAGCGCTGTTATGGTGGGATGACTACTGGTGAGAAGAAGAAGCTTATAACCCCCGGGGGGGTTCGAAAATCGAGATCAGGCCATATTGACGTTTATGAACAGGATGGTCTGGGTCATGGCTGTATGCATTGTTGGGTCGACTCTTGATTTCATTGGTTTGACAGACGGCTCAGGCGTTCACCAAGCCGAATTGTCACCAGGGACGGTGATGAACTTCATGAAGGTAGGGACCCCCTTTTCCTTGGGGGGCGCACACACCCTTGACTGACAAGAATTTCTAGAATCTCTGGGCCTTCATGTTAGTCTGGGCGATCGCGGTCTTTTCCGTCAAGATCGGCATCTTGCTATTCTACTGGCGCATCTTCCAGAAGACAGCGAGCTTCCGCATCAGCGCGCTGCTCGTCACGTTTATTTCCATCGCTATCTTCCTCACGAACTTCTTCATCTACATCTTCCAGTGCTCGCCCATCGAGAAGTTCTGGAATCCCAACGTCCAAGGCAGGTGTATCGACCGCATCAACTTCTACCTCGCCTCCGCCATTATCAACGTCTTTGGAGATGTTGCCGTGCTCAGTCTCCCACTGCCCATCATCTGGCGTCTGCACACCTCCAGGAATAAAAAGTTGTCTCTGAGTTTCCTGTTCTTGCTCGGTGCCTTGTACGTTTTCACCCCTTTTTTGCTCCCTCCTGAATTTGGATTACTCATCTCACCTCCTGCAGTGTCATCGTCGCCAGCGTCATCCGCATCGTCTCAGTGACACAGATCGACCCGAACGATTTCAACTTCTCAAACGTCGGCGGCGGTCTCTGGAGCACAGTCGAGTTCGAAGTCGGATTCATCTGCGCGAATCTACCCGCAAGTCGACCCCTGGTCTTCAAATGGCTCGGAATAGACCAGAGCCAGAACATGTCGAGCGGCACGCCGAACACGAATCCGTCCCATGGGTGGAGGATCCGATCCAATCCTACAAGGACGCACGGCACACCGCGGCAAACAGATCTCGATAGCTCGAGCATGGAAGCCTTCGCGCTGCAGGGCACATCACACGCCATCGTTTCGGGACCCAGCAATCAGAGCGACGACATTAAGAGTGGACAGCCGCCGTTCAGCTCAGATATCCTAGTCCGCACGGACATCAGCATGTCAATCGAGAACGAGCCGCCGGAATCGACAGCACCCTGGTCGTCCGATCACTACGTGCAGATCTCAGCGCCGAACCATCATGCGCATGTGCAGGGGAACAATGGATTTCGGTGACAGGCGTTTCAAAAGTTGTATGAAAGTCGAAGAAACGGCAGGGCCCTCGAAATGGGGCATGTATTATATGAATATATGACCCTGATGAAGAGAGAGGATGAGCATACAGATATTAGAGGTAGACTTTCGCCGGTCCTTACTGCGGGTAACGCGCGATGGGTTTGCGTCAGGAGGACATTCCTTATGTACGATATACGATGATAATATATTAATGATGCTCTCATCTGATTTTCTCCATACTACTATCATGCACAGGGTGCTAACAGTCATCATAGAGTCGAAACCCCTATCTGGTGCGACGTTCGCTCTCCCGTGACGCCTCTACTACACTCGGAGGCGCCTCGTATCCCTCAGCCGACATCTCCCCTGGGATCTCCTGGGGGTGATAGAATTTGGCGCCAGGATATTGGCCCTTATGTGGCATGTATTTGTCACTTTTGAGGTTCGACTCCGAGGCTTCCTTGCCCTCGTTCACGATGTCGGTGCTATATGCGCCCGACGTTTCTATTTCGGCAGCGGATTTTGAGCTGATATCAGGGCGTCGCTGGTTCGTCGAGTCGAAGGTATCAAAGCCGCCGTAATCGCGAGCTTGCTGGCTCAACTTATACTCTGGTCCTCCGATGCCCTCGAAATGATCACCGCGTGTTTGTCTCGTCGATACTGTTCAGCCATGAAGCCTGCATGATTGATACGGGAAACTCACCGTCCACGAGCATCAACATCTCCACCTTCATCGGGAGGTATCCTCTTGTTATAGCTCGCATTCGTGCTCAGATCCTCGCCGTACTTTACTTGCGCGCCCGGGAACTTGTTCTCGACGCTCCGGTCGACGCCTACTTCATCGCTGGGAGACGTCTTGTGGGCGCCAGTCTTGGCTTCATAGGTATTGAGACTTCTCTCTGCCTCTTGGGCAATCTTTCGCATCTCTTCTGTGGATGGCGACATTATATATGATGTTCACTTATACGATGAATTGATGCTGTCTTTGAAAAGTTTCAGCCCCTATCTTGCTGTCAAATAAGATGATGTTTTAGCTGCCCAAATCGTCGACCAGACACCCGACAACCAAGACAGACGAAACAGATAAGAGCTACTACGATTCGACTATGTCTGTAATCCCGCCGGTTCATCAGTCCAACCAGCTTCATTGGTTCTCGCCGCAATCGTGAGGTCATCATGAAATCACGGCACCAACTCTCTGGCTGCTGTGACGGCGCGGATGACGGACCCAACACGATGACTTCACAAAGTCAACACGACTAGAGGATAATTCGCGTTGCTGCTTAGACAGATTGTTATTGGTGATACTTGTTGATGCCATACAAACTCTTCTCTCCCCACGAGCGTCGTACCAGTAACTGAGCTCGAATCGGCGCTGGAAAGTCTCCCGTCTTAAACTGCACACCGACGCTAGTGAATATCGCACTCGCTGATTGGTCAGAAATAGTTAGTCCTTGCTTTTGATTGGCTCAATCAATGTCCGGACGTCTCTGATTGGCTGCATGCTCTCTTCCTGGGTAACTGTGTAACCGTGTAACCGTATACATAACCGTGTTACCGTCGCAGCAGCACCGATTGGCAGCTGATTCCCGTATAAAAGTCGAAGTACCCGGGATTACCGCCAGCAGGTCTCTTCTCGTGCCGATCGAGTGCGACTGCGCACATGTATTACGCTGCGAACGATCCGATTTCTTGTCACTGGGTGCACTATGAAGACTGGGATAGATGCGAGTTTCTTTTTGAAAAACCGGTGTAAGTCACGTTGACAGTTACGGATAGTTACGGTAATCCAACAATTCCCGGGAGTTAAGAAGTTGAGTAAACACAAACAAGTTAACGCAACGGAGAATACGGAATATTTGATACTAATCAACCAACCACGATTAATGAACATGCTGAATTAATTCAGTATTATATCTTGGAGTACGTACCATCATCTCCATCGATAACGTAACTGCACAGCTGTATGCAAGGCCGTCCCGGATGTTTTATTGTTTCCGGTACGTTTTATGTGTCTTGTGCCACCCCCGGCTTTTTACGACGACGACATGGAAAACGACGCCATGAGTGCAACCCTCTCTTGAAAAGATACATACAGACAGACACGGGCCAGAGCAGATGGCGATTAAAAAAGTCCGAAAGTCGCACCACAGGAGCAATGAAAAAGTACCTACACTACTGCGGACATACATGACAACTCCATCACAAATGACAGCCCGACAGCCAGACAGACGATACGTACATGACATATTAGTCCGACGGTAGAGTAGGTAAAGTACCATGCCGACAGTCCGATATGTACGTATTATCGAGATAGTATGGGGTATTATTCCAAATTTGAAGGAATAATAAAAGAGAGAAAAAAATAGAAAATAGGAGACAGAGAAAAACGACAGCCTACCGGCACAAGTTGCCTGTTTAGTGATAGTCGTTGCCCAACTCAGCCCTACAACGAGACCAGAAACCCGTCTGTACGTATGGTTATGTCGGGACTCGGTATGTCATGTATGTACGTACAGGTAAAGGGTACCGGGTTTGTGGGTTCTTTTGTTGGTTACTACTTTCCCGTCCTCTCTTTTTCGTCATATTTTTTCTTCTTTCTGCCTGTCTTTCTGTGCAGCCGAGAAGACCGCAAACCACGAAATCCAGAATCCCCGATCCAGCACTGCCGCGCCCCCTTCGTGACCCCATCCCCATCCCTCTTCCCCACACCATGTTGGCGCACTCCCCTCCCCTTCACCCCAAAAGCCTCGATCTCAAGAGAGCGGGACACAAGAGCTGGAAAAAGAATGATATGTGATACCTTTCACTGCGTTCAGCCTTTCCCTTTCTTTTTTGCCGTCTGTGTCCGGCGAGAAGAGGAAAGACTTTACCAGGAAATGCGCTCGCTCACACATACACCACACACACACACACACACAGCCTCGGTGCAACACCGCATTTTACATACCTATCTCTCTTTTCTATCTGCTCCCTCTCTCGCCCTTCACCAGAAAGAATGGTGCCCGGATTCCGAATGATCTGCGTGTTTTGTCTTCCCACCCTCCCAGTTCTCCCCTCCCTTCCCCCCTTTACCACTTCTTTCCCCAAAGTTGGAGGAAAAAAAGGGAAATAATTTCCAGGAAACCCGATATCAAGGCATGCGGCCATCACTTAAAAATCCATCGTGGTCAGAGTTTAATATAAAACGGAACGAAGTCGTTCGTTCTAAGTGGTCCAGACGAAGCGCGCAAAAAAAAAAAAGTGCTTTCGTCGTCTGACACCACCCTTATTCTATCATGTCGCACACACACTCACAGCAAAGCTGTATCCTCTCTTCTGTTCTCGATATCGTAAAATAATATAAGCGAACCTGGCCGGGAAGTTTCAGAGCTGAGCAAAGCTGCCATGTTACCCTGGCAGGAAAAAAAGCCGTTTTACGACCGCGCATACATATTCTCCATCTCCATTCCTACCTACATACGTAAGAGCAGGACCCCTAATGGAACAGAAAGGGCAAGGGGACCCCCTTTACCGGTAACCGGTCGTCTCCAAATCCCCATTAAAGAGAACGCTGCCACGTATGTAATGTCTTTTATATGTATGTATGTGTGTCGGTGTCCCTCATAGAGTCGTATTGAAAACCCTCCCCCCCCCCCTTCTGCCCAACGACCCGGTACATTGAATTTGTTTTTGATACGAAAAACGTCTTGACGACTTACATATCATCCCCAAAATGCCGTCTCCGTCATTCAAGATGATCCCGCGCGGCCCAGAACAATCGAGGCATAATCAACGCCACACATACATACCTACCTCGTAACGCCAGCCCGCGCGCAAGAGATGGAGACGGCGTTGAACGGTATTTGGTACCGACTAGAAGTCCTTTACGTCAGATATCTCTCTTCTCCAGTGAATGAATCTGTACATATGTATGTATGTAACCAGGGAGGGTCGCAGGTCGCAGGTGCGCAGGGCGCAACGGTACCGCCGGGGAGAAAGACGGTAATACGACATCCAGAAAGAAAACAAACCCTTCTTCCCTCTCATCGGCCTCAGCATAAAATACCATGGAATCCAATCCCATCACATATAAACGGAATCCCAGACATCGGGTTCGGCGGATATACATGTGCAAGTCAGTCCGTCCCTTATCTATCGCGTATCCCCCATCCCCGTTGGAGAAAAGAAACGATATTCCCGAGACCAAAAAAAAAGCACATAATTCTACATCTCGAGTCTCCAAGAACCCGGACGGAGCCTCACCATTGGACCGTCACAAAAATTAATCCCTGGAAGAAAGAAAGAACAAGAAGGGGGGTGGGTTGCCCCCAAAAAACAAAATAGCCCCCGATATCGACCTGCGCGGCCGCTGCACGAAATCCGAACAATGGTGGTGTTTTCATCAATAAGATATGACAGGCCGCGCGCGCCCTCGGTCTCTCTTCTTCCTCTCTTCGCTTTCTGAAAGGTCTGCTTTGCTCGGCGCAGCAAGCCAGCAGGAGGCCCTCCAAAAAGGAACGCGGCTCGCTTGAATTTGATTTGATCCGCTCACACCTTTTCTTCTCGGCTGCCTTGCTTGCTTGCTTGCTTCTTCAACGCTGTACGCTATACGGATCACACACACACACTTCGTAATCTAGATGGACTAGCGATGGGGAAAGAAACACTTGGTGACGCACGCCGGCTGTGGGAATGACCGTAATGTCCTTGCATACCATACCATCCATATGTAGGTAGATATATTATATCCGGCCAAGAGAGTCCTTTTTTCCCCCCATCGACTTCTTGATTGAGAGTCGATAAAGCACGTCAGGTCGCTGCATGAATGCATATGTCATTGCTGAAAATCCCATCTCAGCGCCTATACATATGTATGTATATTCCGTATATTTCCTCGATTTGGAGACAATCATCTGATTCAGCTCGTTCTGGCTTTAAAGTGCTTTTCCCTCGTTCATGTTGCAGAACGCTGGAAGCGGTATACTATGCCGCCACTGTATCGTTAGAGATTCACACGTATTGGCGGGCCTGCGTGCTGACAAGCTTGGAGGTGATCATCTGCAGTTTCACTCCGTCGTACCCACATCCTAGGAGTCGGGCGCAAGAGAAAGCGAACGTATCGACGATATAATATCCATGAACCGTCGCCTAGTAGCGAGAAGAGGCGGCGATGCACTCAAGACTTGATGTCCTTATGATGCGTCATCGACTGTCTCGGTGAACAGGCCCAGGCTCTTTCTTCGCCTGAGCGCTCATACTTGTAGTTGTACGGTGGCGGTATTGTGTGCCCTGTGGCGGATCGTGACTCAACTGGATCTACTCCGTATAATAGTCTTTTGGAGACATATTAGCAGGCCAACCAAACAAGGCTCCTTGTACACTGGCTTTGGCGTGGTTCTCCTATCTTGCGTATCTCAGGCTCGTAGGTTTCGTAGTCATACGAGAAAGCCTTAGGAGGTGGTGGTCAGAATCGACGCATTCGGTCGAAGCTCTCCCAACACCACGACCAGAGAGCATCCAAGATGCTGCCACCGTGTATGGATAACGTAACGAAACGGAGGTGCAGATTACTCCAAGATGTACGAAGTATGTACCTGGTAAACCTGCGAGTGGGTTGAGCAAATTTCACATGTAAATGCGGCAAGGATAGAAACGGTCTTTTTTATTTTTTTTTGTCAACTCACATCTCGCGGTTGGCCAACCGCGTCTGGGTTCACGTAAAGAACCATCTATTAAACCAGTCCTGGACAGAACCGGGGACGAGCGACAGGTGGGGCAGGAAGCAGCTAAATGCATGAATGAGGTGATAATGGGGTTTCAAGAGTTCTCACTGGGTGCCGAGGAAATGCTTCGCATTGACGTGTAGGAACACAGATCGTTGGCCGTTGGCCCCGGGTTTCCATCGACAATGTTGCCTCCATCAAATCCCTGCACGAGACAAAGCCCTCTTTTTAGCCTGATGGAAGCTCAATGGTTCTGCCAATATTCAGAACCGTGAGTCTGGGCAGTGTGGGCGTGCCAATGGCGGGCGGGCAGGCCGAGAGAAGAGAAGGAAGGGCGTGTTGGACGTCTCGAGGAGTGCAAGCGTAGCGCGCCCGAGACGCTGCGCTAGGACTCGTTCTCGGTGTTAGTGCAGTGTAGGTATACAGACCCCTGTGGAGAATGGCGTGACTTGAGCCGACTTGATTAGGAAATACCATAGCAGAGCGTGCTATTCGCGGTTGTACCTGTAGGTGGTGATGTGTTGGCCCAGTTGAGAAATGGCGGCATGTCAACTCTGAGGAAAAGACCCTGAACAACCTGTACCTATCACATATCACGTTGGATTCAACCCCCAGCAGCCAATCAACTCCCCGCGTGCTGGGTGCATCCGCGGAACCCACTTATTAAGAAACGTCCGAGCCCCTGGAGTCCTGTGTGTCGTTGTCCAACCTGTCCCCGTGCACGGATAATGGTACTCGTACACTAGGCACACGATACATTCGTGGGTACGGAGTACATACTCGTAAAGCAGTGGTTGTGTGCATCCGTAAGGTATGCACATGTACGAGTATCGCATGCTACTGTATCGTACTGTTTGCGCCTCGGTTTTGCTGCATCCTTGCCCATGGCACGGCCCGAAATCCCATTAGACGGCAACATGATGGTTCAGCATGCTCGATGATGGCGCTGCCTAACGAGAACAGGTGAACCATGAATGTCGACTGGAAATCCCATATGGGTCTCTGTATGGTGTTTATTGCAATCATCATCATCATCATAAGGCTCAGAATGTGTACGGAGCTTGTTTCTGATAAGAACGTGTTAGCACTTTGCACTCTGAAAACATGCCATCCTAATAAAGATGCCATCAATGACGTCGAAAACGTCCGATCGGCAACGACCTGCTGACCGGATATCGTCGGTAGTGACATGTTGTTTGCCGTTGAATTGGGATGGAAGTGGATGCTGAACGTCGCCGAGTGATCCTGGTAAGCATCTGTGGCAGTCCCGTATCGAACTTGGCATCGAGACCATGCGTGCTCTGACCGATCTGAGCTTCAAACACCAAATGGTGCATAGCAGACGTAAGCCTGGGTGAATGAAACACTATGCGAGTTCTTTTTCGAGTCAGGGCCCAGGGGTACTGGTTCAATCCGGAAACCAGGATCACTTTACTTTTTTTTTCTCTTGAAAGCAGTTGACCTAAACGGCGGCCGCCGCACCAACCACTGCTTTTCCATTTCTGCTCCTGGACAGTCCCGGAAGCACATCGACTTAATGCGGAGTAAAAAAAACATTATGTGTCGGTAAGTATGGGTCAGAATAGGGAACCTGTTGTGGCAAAGTCCACACCGAGGTCTCTGGTGCTGAATCCGGTCGCGATCCGTTAAGAGTCGGGCACAAGGCATCTGAAAAGAAGGCAGGTCAGGATCGGCTAACTGCTGGGCATAAACGTAAGGCGGCCGTAAGGCAATGAGAATCCTAGTCGGTCTGCAAGCAAGTAAGGTGAATCCATTTACCGGTATCCGGGAATAGCTGTCTTGTCAACCATACTGCGTACTCTGTAGTAGTGTGGGTGGTTCAGAAGTAAGGAGGGTTTTCACGTATGCCTTGGTATATTCACTGTATCACTTCTTGCACCGCACTTGCGCCACTCTGACTGGCATGGCTTCTGGTCGTCCGCCTGCGACTCGGCGGTCAGCAGTCGGTGGCCGGGTAGAGCGACTAATCCTGCGGAAACAGGACTCCACAGAAAATGCGACAGCGGCAGCAAATGCCAGCGGATGCAATTACCAGACATGCTGTACCGCAATATCCCCGTGTCAGGGTAAAGGAGAGATTGTTACTCTCGGGCGATAGAAAGCGAGGTAAGTGTCGCTGCATCTCGACAATCGAGCCTTCGGTTCGCGTAAACGTGAATGTGGTATTGGCCGCCACAGAGTTGTTTCTGTTGGACGCCGAGGATTGGTAGCTCCGTCGGCAGCATCGTCCCCCCAGAAGTTGTATTCAGGTTTTTAACACAAGGCGCACCATGGGGATTATGACTGCTACATGCCTCCTACCAAGCAGTAGCAGCAGCATAGCAGTAGGCATTCCCGCAGCCATTCATTCCACCGACACACACCGGTTGGCGCATACCGAGCGCCATGCAGGTTTCGGGAAGCCTGAGGTTTGACAAATGGTGATAAGCGAACATCATAGTGTCCGCAGCATTCGCACACTACGCAGTACTCGCACGCAAAGCGTTACACTCTACGCACCAATACCAAGTCCTCGGTGAGGTGAGCTCGTGCCTACAAGACGCTATGCAGGGAGACGACTCTCAGAGGGCCCAGGATAACGCAACGCGACTAGGCGATTCGCTAACCCGCCTTTCAATGTGATGCTCGACTAGGTTCTGCAGGACTATGTCTCTGCTTGACGCAGATACCCAATGTGTGTCTGATCGAACTGGCATCGGTCACCAGCAGACGGCAGACAAGAGAGGTTACACTTCTGATAGTTAGCTTCAATCACGTTTTTTGCTCTGGGCAAGCTCTGGTCTGGTCAAGGGGGCGTCAGTATGTACACGCCTCCCCCCGGCGCTCCAGGCGTCAGGGTCCGGCGTGCAGGTGGTAATGACGGGCAGTGAGATCCCGATGCAGCAGAGCAGCGACGGTACAGATATCTCCGTCCGGATCATGGATCATGGGCCGTGGACCATGGGCCATGGACGGGCAGAGCCAGAGTTTCGAAGGGGAGAGAATACCATGGCAGGGCAACGCTGGTTTCGGATTGCATTATCCCGGACGACTGGCCGTTTGTTATTTGTCGCCTTCCCACGATGCAGCGTTGGCGGTAGTGGTCTGCGTCTGCAGAAACTAATAACGAGCTGCAGCATCGAGGAGAGAATTCCCGGGGATGCGTGCGGTTTAAAGCAAGGCGAGGCAGGGATAGTCCGACGGTGGCTTGATACATTGGCAGAGGGGGGAGGGGGCCGAGGGGGGGGCGAGGGAGAGGAAAAAGAAGCAATGCTGCGACCGGGTGGGGGGGCGTGTGTGTATTTATGCAAGCGGCTGGCTGCACGCTAATGGAATGTGCGACTCTGCACGGGGCCCGACTACTCGGTTTTAGCCAGCAGGTCCGGGTACAAGGCGATTACACACGTTTGCGCTGGCGCGATGCCGGCAGTGTATGTACTCGTACATGTGTGTAGTTGCCAGTATGTATGTACATGAAACATGCATGACATTCAATTCTCTGGATGGTCAAACCCAGCTTTCTTTCCCTTTCTGTGCCTGTTCAGTTCTTGATATATGATCACTGCTAAGAGCGTGTCGGTTCATCGAGTGCAATTGGTTGCCTGGCTGCTATTTGTACTTTTGTACGAATAGGACTGGTACTTGGTGTGCATGCGGACGGATCACGACCAGGCGACAAGATGAGTCGAGTCGTGACTGGCGCAATAGCGTCTGTACTGCGTAATCCGTCAGGTACTTTCGTCTCTGTCGTGCGCTGAAGCAGTAATCCGTAAATATCGTACCGAGAGGCACGTTTAGGTACTTCGTACCATCATAAAGGCTCACTTCTAAAAAGTTCTGGCCAAGATTTGTTGGTGTACGAGTAATCCGTACCTGTCACGGGTCCATTGCTACGAGACAAAAGCGCCTAGCGTAAGGCGGTAGGTTAGTGAACCGTAACAGTCGTATCGTAGCGATCCGTATTCCGTAATCCGTACGACGAGATATGGACGGAATATGGAATACGGTACCTGGTACTTGATCCGTACCCTCGGCAGGCCGTGGGTATCGAGGTGCTAGTGCTAGTGATTCCGTAATCCGTACATCCCAAGTTCTCTGCCGTTCCCTTGCCTGCACTAAAGCCACTCCTATAGCCACCCCTTCTCCACCCCTGGCGCCGCCTCCTCCCTGTCGCATGTCGACCTGCCTACCGGTAGGGAGTACCTGCTGGATTCTGTACTCGTACACTACCGGTAGATCGGTGTATCGAACAATTGCCCATCCGTCTCTGATCGCTGCCATTTGTTTGTCTCTCTGTTCTATTCTTACCTACGATACATCTCAATAGTACCCTACTTTTGCATGGCACAACCATATCAACCACGCAGTTTTATGATCCATTATGGTACGGATTGTGCTGCAAGTGCAGTACGAGCAGGCCGCAGTTTCGGTTCACGGCCGCTATAATAGCCAGGTACCCGCCTACCGTGGGCTGCCTTCAGCTTACTCCAGCGGCGAGGAAGAATTAAAAGTCCGGATCAGTGTTGGTAGCTTGTCTCTTGTCGTGTCTGGTCTTGTCGACCGATCCCATCCCCATCCCATCCCATCCACATCCACATCCACATCCACATCCACATCCCCATCCCCATCCCCATCCCCATCCCGCCAACCCCTAATTATTAATCTCATCTCATTGATCCCAAAATCTCACACCAATACCAAACCACGCACGCACACACAGACGCACACTCTCACACGCTCTCTGTACACACACGCACACGCACTCACGCACGCACGCACACACTCTCTCTCACACACCCGCGCTCTGCCACCATCGTACCTTGTCTACGCTATCCGGCCCCAGATATGTAGGCGTCTGCACCTTTCCGCATCAGACGTCTTCAGCATTGCAGCAGCTCGCCTCTCTCATTCGTCTGATGCCAACCGACGACTTGCTCGTATCTACGGAATAGCCAGTCAGCCAGTCGACTCCGACGGCTTTATAGACTGCCTATTCCTCTGCTGCTACTACTGCTGCGTACGAGTACACCTCTCACGCTTGCTGGCGGCATCATTCACAGTGTGACAGCCATCACACCCACAAGGGCGCCCTTTCAGGGTCCGTCGATCGTTCTAGTTAGTGTCAGCCGCATTTATGGTCTTTTCTACGCCACTGCTTCTACCAAACCATTCCATGGAGCTTCGCCGGCTCTAGTGACCAGAGGGTCGGTACCGCCAATAAGATCTGATTTGCTGTGCATCCGTGTCTTCGGCTTTTGCGTGCTTGGTCTCTTCTACCTACCGTACACCAGACGACCCACTGACCTCTGACCTCTGATCTGACCTTTTACCTCTTCTTACCTTTGACCTGTCTCTGTGCACTTGCGGATTGCCTGCCTACCTAACCTATCTAACGGAATACGGAATACTTACCTAGTAGCCTGAAATCCTCCAAGACCGCACCCATTGCCCATCACCAGAGATTCTTATATCCATACATCCGTCCTTATCTTACACCCATACTTCCATCATCCATCCTTCATACATCCACACACAACATCCGTACATGCTGTCACAACTTGCATACTTATAGGTCGACACAATTCCTCGTCTCGTTGTTTCTGATCTCGCGTTTCTCTTCTACCCGCATTGCTGTCGTCTCACCTCCATGCTACTTGCTAAAGTCTCTTCACTCGCCCGTTCTAGCTAATCATGGTGGACGCCATGACAAGGCCTCTCGAATCGTGGGGCCAGGACCTCTATTCTCCAAGACAAGCTTCATATTATCGTCAGGGTCAAAACCCACAACTCTTACGCCTGCCTCCGCCGTCCAGTCTGTTCAATGAATCCCACCAGAGCCCGGGCCAAAGCCAGAGCCAGAGCCCTCAGAACGGACGGGAACGTGCAGTTCAAGGCAGTCCCGCCTATCGGGATCTATATGCGCCCGTAGCTTCGATGTCTGCTCATCATAGGCTCGCACAAGTTCCTATTGTAGGCCCCGAGAATGCTGTTTTCCCTGTTATCGGTTTTGCGAGCGGACAGCCGGTCGATGTAAGAGCCCGGCCATCGCCCACCCATTCTTTCTCAGCAAGCGACCACTCAGAGGACCCGCCGGATCGTGTCCGCCCCCGCCAGTTCGCGGAAGAGTCCCAGGAATGCTCACCGGCTTCTCGTATGGCTCCTCAGTTCGCACCCATCTATGAGCTCCCATCCCGACAACCGTCCTATGTAGACATACTGCCGATGAGGCCATCTCAAGACGCTCAATCCCAGCACACACGCATGAGCTTCTCCTCCCAAGCTAGCAGTCCTGGTCATCAGATGTGGTCTCCTCGGCATGAATCACGAGGTCCAGAGCAGCGAATGAAGATTTCCGATCTATTAAGCAACGAGCAGAGTGTCGTCACGTATCAATCGTCCAAGGCAGCACAGAAAGCACCCGAGAGGAGTCTTGCTTCCACTGCCGTGACATCGACTTATCGTATCAGCATTCGCCAACAGCCCTTGGCCGCGAGATCATGTGGGTATGGTGAGAGAGATCGAAGGGTCATTGACCCGCCGCCTATTATCCAAATGAGTATCGAGGATCCCACCGCTACTGAGGAGGAAATTAGGCATCGGCTCACCCATAGTTACTCGATTATGCACTGTACCATCTGGAACGAAGCTGGAGATCAGGACCTATCTTCGATGCCTGAAGATTACCGTACGCAACGAAGACTGATGGGGACCGTCGTATCATCTCCCTTTGCTGGCAATGATGAGAAGGAGGAATTTGGATGTTTCTTCTGCTTCCCCGACCTATCTTGCCGGACTCCCGGTTCGTTCCGGCTACGCTTTAGCTTCATGGTTCTTGATCCGCTATCATCCCCCGGTCACAGAACCCCAGTAGTGGCTTTAGTGATGAGCGATGTCTTTACGGTCTACAACGCCAAGGACTTCCCCGGTATGAAAGCAAGCACTGCGCTCACGAAGCGGCTCAAGGAGCAAGGATGTCTGATCTCTATCAAAAAGGGGAACGATAGAACTCGCACGCGTGGTGAGAGCGACAGCGAGGATGAGTGCGTTGAAGAGACCGAGGGTAGCAGCAACCCGAAACGTCTGAAGCGTGCCAGACGGTTATGACACCCAGCACCCAGACACCACCTACTACTGGTGGTGTACTTCCTTTCTTTTGGTCATGTTACATGACCCAACACGATGTTTTAATTTTCACACTGCTGACTTTGGACTATATCATCATCACTTGGCATTTCAGGATACAGGCGTGGGAACAATTGGGAAGGCAGAATATGAAAGCGCACATAATATCGGCACAGCTAGAAGACGACGGCGCACAACGTAGGAAGTTTGGTCGGTCTAATTCGAGTTAAGAATTGGGCTTTTTTCACGACTGGGTGGATTATTTATTCTGGGCGGCGAAAGGGTCTACTGGGGGGCGTGTTTTTGGTTTTGGACAATCTGTTTACTGGCCTCGGCGGTTCATGGTTTTTGTTGCTTTGGCGACGAAGATTAGCGATGACGACTACGCCTCTGTTTTGAAGAATACCCCGTGAAAGATAATCGCTGCTCTCTCGGCTGCATAATGGTTTTGGACTTCATGAGCACGGCGTATCGTGTTTTCAGATGTCAGATACTCGCCGTCTTATCCAAGCATCCACCCATTTTCGTAATTACAATAGGAATACCCAGAAATACCCATTATATCTTTCTATTAGTGTAAACAACGTAATCCCGTATATTGGGGAGTGAATTTGTATTGAATCGTATTATGTACCATCCACAGTTACCGCCGTGGAAGCCGACAGAGCGAGAGGCCGAATTTCCATTCACAAATGCACATGCATTCGTACCTTGCAACTTCATAATGAAATACTAGTTGATTAGTATGGCAACATAGCATGAGAAACATTCATACAAGGCAGACGAGTCGTCGGTTGTTTATGTCCCCCTCGCGGAATCAGATATGGCAGAGGACTTTTGTCCATATCACTGCTAATAGAACTTCGAAAACAGAAGATCGTATCGGATATGACGAGGGACCTCTCACAGATTACCGAACCTGTGAGCTTGCGACGCTGCCTCTCAACTCTCCCATGATCCGTACTCAAGAAGAGTCGCCTCTTCTTTATGATAAGTCAAAATAGTGGCTGGACGAACACAGAAATTGGTTACCCCCCTAAGGGCCCTGGAAACAGAAAATACTGAAGACCACGAAACCTGCTCTGAGCAGGTGGACATGGAAATGGCCTCGTAATATGTGATAGCATGAACAAATTCAGACGAGAAAGCAGGCAAGGTAGCATTACCAGCCAGAGTCCAGTTACGGTATGTCGGCGATTTCGTACCTATTAGTTAGTTGCTAGCAAGCCACAGTCAATCTCTATATAGTGGGCAAGATTAGCCGAAGCCTGCCATTTAATGAGGCATCGGACCCGAAATGATCCAGATAACACATGAGACTTTGGCCTCTTCTTGGTTGACCCATTGGAAGGCCCTTTTGAGGTGAGCACCGTGTCGGTCGGTATTCCTGGCTGGTCCTAATCCCGAGGCGTAGTAGTAATCCGCGGGCAGCGTACACCTGATAACTTACCAGCACTGGTTAACTTCATAGTATATCCCCAGTCCGTGAATAGCTCGGAGTACTGCATAACCTCCCCTGCGGCGAAAGTACCTAATCCGTACATAATGTACCTATCGGGCGGTCGGGGATCCGCAGGACGGTTGGGCTAGTCCTAGAGAGGCATGGCCTGTCCAAGTCAATGGGAGAGCTCGGAGGTTCGAAATTGTTGAGCAACTTCTGGTCCGGAGCCCCATTTTTTCCTTCATTCGACATCCATCCGTGACATCGATTCGATAGGTCAGTCAGGCTGGTCCCTTGTTGTTAGGTCTTAGCATGCAGATTCAGTAATCCGATTCCTCGAGAAGAGACTAATTTTTTAGTAGTAGTAGACCCGAGAACGAGAACAGCCTCCGCCTGCCGAGCTCAGAGCATCTCAATTCGACTTCTGACTTTCCATCGTCTTCGCGGGGCAGAAGAACACGGACAGCAGAGACGAGAAGAAGGACGAGAAGAAGAAGAAAGAAATCTTCCATCCCGTCTTCTTACTCAGCTTCAACTCGGAGCTCCTCTCATTCTTACTCTTATCTTCACCCTCATCCTCCTGGCCTTTCCCCGCCATCCATCCACACAATGTTCTCGCGAGCACTCCGAGTCCCTCGTGCGGCTGCGCCCCTCGCGCGCTCACGAGCCGTTGCGGCCAGACAGCCCACCGTCGCTGCGCTGCGATCCGTCACCACCAACGCCGCCTCATCACACGCCGACAAGAGCGCCGTCCCTAATGCCGACGACAAGACCTTCCAGGTCACCTTGAGCGACGAGAGCTTCGAGACCTACGAGCTCGACCCCCCTTCATACACGCTCGATGTCACGAAGAAGGAGCTGAAGCAGATGTACTACGACATGGTCGTCACCAGGTAAGCAAGCGAACAGCAAGATAGGTCGATCTCGCACGGGATTGGTCAATGCGTTAGGCCTATCTCGGGGATTGCTATCGCGACTAACACTAGCACATAGACAAATGGAGATGGCCGCCGATCGCTTGTACAAGGAGAAGAAGATCCGTGGTTTCTGCCACTTGTCGACCGGTCAGGAGGCCGTCGCCGTCGGTATCGAGCACGCCCTGACGAAGGATGATGACGTGATCACTGCCTACCGGTGTCACGGTTACGCCCTGATGCGCGGCGCCACTGTCCGATCCATCATCGGTGAGCTCCTCGGCCGTCGCGAGGGTATCGCCTACGGAAAGGGTGGTTCCATGCACATGTTCACCAAGAACTTCTACGGTGGTAACGGTATCGTCGGTGCTCAGGTCCCCGTCGGTGCTGGTCTGGCTTTTGCGCACAAGTACATGGGTCGCAAGAACGCCTCCGTCATCCTCTACGGTGACGGTGCTAGCAACCAGGGTCAGGTTTTCGAGGCTTTCAACATGGCTAAGCTCTGGGGTCTGCCTGCTCTTTTCGGCTGTGAGAGTACGTTTATATCTTTATCCCGACACGACCCGAAGTTGTCTCGTTGACACCCAAGCTAACCTCCTATTTAGACAACAAGTACGGTATGGGTACCGCTGCTGCCCGTTCCTCTGCTCTTACCGACTACTACAAGCGTGGTCAGTACATCTCTGGTCTCAAGGTCAACGGCATGGACGTCCTCGCCGTAAAGGCCGCCGTCAAGCACGCCAAGGACTGGGCTATTGCTGAGAACAGCCCCCTTGTTCTCGAGTACGTTACCTACAGATACGGTGGTCACTCCATGTCCGACCCCGGTACCACCTACCGTACCCGTGAGGAGGTCCAGCGCATGCGCTCCACCAACGACCCCATTGCCGGCCTCAAGCAGAAGATCCTCGACTGGGGTGTCTGCGACGAGAACGAGCTCAAGGGCATCGACAAGGACGCCCGCAAGCACGTCAACGACGAGGTCGCCATTGCTGAGGCCATGGCCTTCCCCACCAACAGCCCCGAGATTCTGTTCGAGGATGTCTACGCCAAGGGCAGCGAGCCTCAGTTCCTCCGTGGCCGCACCCCCGACGAGAACTTCTACTTCTCCAAATAAGCGGGCGTGCCCAACACTTGCCATCTAATTTCAGTTAACCATCGTAGGGGGGAGGAAACAGGATCCAAAGTTTTCTGTATGTTCATAGAATAATCTCAATCTAAAATTGACGGGTTGGAAGACTTTAAGGAGACAAATGGAGTTACTGAGCATTGACACCAAACACATGATTCCCCAACTCCCCATCTGTGATGCACGTACTGGAGACGCTTGGTATGACTTATGGCCCCCAATGGAGGAATGAATCGTTGAGGAATGCCCCTTATCTGCGATATGGGTTCTCGTCTCTCGCTGCCGGTAGTTGCTAGGTTGGATGTTGGCACATTGTAACGCTATAGACTGCTATCAAAACCTCTGCATCCCTTTTCGAAGCACCCAATATTTTGATGTAGTCGTTCTCTGCCCGTGATAATAAGCATGCATTCATGACTCGCTGTAGCTATGACAACTCTCAAGCAGCGAATTAGTTACAATGGCCCCCTTTTGAACTTCGACGGAAAGGGGGGCCTATCATTTTTTTCAACTCAAAACAGATCTCCTGGTGGAATCTTAGCTGGTTCTTGTTGTACCTATAATAGCTCATAACCGTTGATTCATGTCCCTGTAGTCATGAAATTTCGTCTGCCTTTCTATTTTCTTTTTGAATCCAGGCCCCTGTCCTAGTCATACCTTTTACAAACAAATATACCTAGCTTGAAATAGACGACAAATTCATGTGAAGATATCCTCTCCACCGTCAAACTAGATCAAAGCCCCCTTCCTTCGCTCGGCAACATGCTTTTTGGTTTCCCCCTCCCTTCGCAAACACACACAAACCCCCCAATCTAGCTCCTCCGCATATTCTCCCAACTACCAAGCCACCTCGCCGTCCTCGCAATCCCCGCAACATCCCGCAACACCCTCGCGACCCGTCCCCGCGGATCCCGAAACCGATGTCCCTCAAACTCGACGAAAAAAATATACTCGAACGCGCCCTGCAGACTGGGCCGACTATTAATACTCGTCAGATTCAGCCCTTCCTTCATGAAGCACGACAGCACCTCCGCCAGCGCACCAGGCGAACGATGCGGCACCGTGAAGGAAAGCAGGGATTTCGTGCTCGCGAGGAGGGCGGCGTCGTCGGCTTCTTCGCTTGTAGGTGAAGAGGGATCGTAAACAGTATCTGTCCCCACACCTCGTCTCAACACGAAAAACCTCGTCGTGTTATCCGTCCGATCCTCAATATTCGCCGCCAGGATATCAAGCCCCAACTCCGTCGCCGCAACAGCAGAACTCACAGCCGCGCTCGTGCCCGTGCTGTCCTCCTTCGCCATCTGCGCCGCGCGACTCGTGCTGCTCACGTCGATCGTCTCGATCCCGCGGAGATGCGCGTCCAGGAAAATCCGCACTTGGCCGAAGGCCTGCGGATGGCTGTATATGCGGCGCACATGCGATAGAGAACCTGTGGGTGAAGCGTGGCCGAGTAAGCAGTGATGCACGTCGAGATAGATCTCCTGGCAGACGTTTAGGTCTGCGTAGATGCCCGCGCGATCGGCGAAGTTGTCTAGCGTGAAGACGACGGAGCCGTTGGTGGAGTTTTCGAAGGGCACGACGCCGTAGGTGGCTTTGCCTGATTGTGTGGTGTCGAAGATGTCTTGTTTGAGTGTTAGTGAGGATGCAATGAGATGAGACAAGTGAGTGAGAGATACCTTTGATGGTGGTTACCGGCATCAGCTCGTATTTGTCTGCGGGGAACGCGGACATCGTCGCCTGCCGGACATGATGAGTGAATATATGCGTTGATGTGTGACTTGGTTCCCCTCATACCTGGTGCGTATATGACGACGTCGGCCCCAAGAAGCAGACGACGGGCTTGGAGCCCGAGCCTCCGCTGGCACTCTGTTCGTTTGTAGCCATGGTTGACAATAATTACAACCACAAGTACTCCTTTATAAAAAAACAAGACTCAATTTCTATATAATCCGAGTCTCAAAAACCGGACGTAAAGATACCGAAGAAATACAAGAGTAAAATGCGATCCCGAAGATCGGTTGTCGCAGTTTGCAAAGGAATAAAAAGCAAGCTCCTTACAATCGGACCCGTCCGGACTTGTTGGTGTGTCTGACGCGGCAGCTATTAATAAAGGTGCGCTTCGATAAGTGACTTGTACAAGGCAAATTGTCCCTAAAACAGACAAAGATGTGGACAAGTTGAAGCAGCTAGATTAGCTTCTAAAAAGTCCGGTTCGTTTTCGAAAGCGATACCGGTCGTTTCATCGAGAAGCTACAGAATAATAATCCGTAATCCGTACAGACTGTCCTCAAAGGGATCCCCGGGGTCCCACTAACTGGGGAGTTGTCGATGGGCAACCCTTTGGCAAACGTACGTTCTGTCGTACATATTCAGCTGGGAACTACACCACAACACTTGCCTATCACGGATAAAACGAGATTCTTATATCTAGAACTACATACTACGCCTTGAAGCGTCATAGTACCGAACGGTATTATCCCCACGAGCAAAGCCATCAGAAGAAGCTGTCAAGTTAGCGAGCGACGAATTGTATGTATTTATTTTGCAGCCTATTCTTAAGGAGCGGCAAGAACGAATGTCCTCCAACGCGGCATCATAGTACTATAGTCTTAATCTTAACCAGCAGCACGAAATCTCAGCCTGAAGCAGAAAACCACAAGTTCAAGGAGCGCAGTGGCAATCTTCAACAGCTTCACACACTCGCATCAGAATAGCTCAGCTCTGTGATATTTGTTGACACCCTCACGTCGGCTGTCCTTGAACACCCTGGTAGCATCTAGGAAAGCCGGTTAGCAGGTCGCTTCAGCTCGATAGTTGAGAACCAGATAGTAGGAGAGTCAACGAACCTCGAATCCACTCTAGAGAAGTTCAAGCCGTCATCATAGACCGAAGCGGGGAAGGCGTCGCGACTTGCTTGGCCGTATGCTCGGAGTTTGCCGGTCCCATCTTCTGGAGTCGGCGTAGAGCATACGTTGCGCTCATTGCTGCCGGCGTGGGACTTGATTTCTCCTTCACGGCCGGTTCTTGAAGCAATGAGAAACTCGCTTCGTCTGCGGGTACCTGCTTAGATGTGACTGCTTGAGACCGTCCCCCGTTGTTTTCGAGGGACTCTTCAAACTATTCAAAGTGTCAGTCAGTGAGTGGCATGGGCCTCTTCGCGTAGGTATAGATTTCCCCCTTCCCTCCCAGGAGGGATTGAGCACAGTGAAGAAAAGGGTTCGCAAGCTTTGAACCATCCATCATGACAGAAAATCCCCAAGTAAATAACATGGCTTGAAATAGCGCGGGTGAGGTTCTATATTCCAGGGCGTTGACTGACCTGTCAATCGTCATAGTAGTCATCGTCGTCATCTACTTCAGCTAATTGCTCGAAGTTCACCTTGTAGCGAAGAATTCCACCAATACCACCGAAGCCCTTCACGAATTGGTTGCCTTCGGTCGACCTGTCAGACACAAACTCAAGGTTCGTACCGTAGCCTTTGTAGTTCTCGGCGATCCACTCCAGGAAGGAATCCTGAGAGATAACCTCCATTTCTTGGCCCGTCTCCTTGTCCATGAAAATCGAGCGATCACCAGACTCCTGCTGCTTTGTGAGGTGGAGGATAATCTCGGATCCGTTGCTATCCTTCAGCACCCATCGCGTGATCTCCAGGTTTTCAAAGACGATGAGAACTTCCACAGCACCCAACTCGAGAGCCTTGAGAGTGTCTTCGATACCGTAGCAGACCTTGCCGGTATCCTGGCTGATTTCTTCGAAGTACTTGCCGATCAGCTTCTTCTCCTGGATGAACTTGACGTTGCCGAGCGTCTCAGTCGACAATTCAATGGCCTGGTTAAAACCGTTCTCGCCACCGTAGGATACGTCGACGACCTTGATGACCTTGGTCTGTAGACGGTTGTCAAACATGTCCGAACCGTTCAGGTCGTTCTTGAAATCGGCGGAACCGGCCAGAATGAGACCGGCCACGTTGGGCTTGTCGTTGGTGATGAAGTTCTGCACAGCCAATTCTGCGACTTTGCGGACGTAGTTGTGACGCTTTTCCTCTCGAAGACGGGCGAAACGAAGGGCAGACTGTCCACCACGACCGTGCTTCTTCGGAAGATCGACGGAGAACTTGTGAACGACATCACGGGTGTTACCACTCAAAGTACCGAAGAGGGCTCCGTTACCATCCATGATGATAAAACCGAACTTCTGATCGGACTCGAGCAGCTCAGCAAGAGCCTCGGTGTGGAACTTGTTGTCGCAAAGATACAAGGAGGTGTTGACGGGCTTGAAGGGCTCAAAATCGATGTTGACCTTTCGTTCCTTGCCTTCCGAAGTGAGAATTTCACCACAGTAGACGACAAGTCCATTCGGGGGGACCTTGTTGTACAGCTTGAGACGCTGCTGGGTGGAGGTGATAGCGGAAAGAACGGACTGTCGGTTGACACGAGACTTGATGTTGGAGGCAGTACCCTGAATGGCGGTGGCTAGTCAGCGGAGTTGTCGTTGCAGAAAGTATCTGCCCGGCCTGCTCTGCTGCACTTTTGACAGCAGTATGGGCACATCAGAGGGCATGGTGGCATACATATTCTTCAGCTAACATCTTTGCGATTCGGGAGATCTGATCCTTGGGCGCTGGCAGTCGAGATTTAGCCATGATTGTAGAGCGGGGGAGGGGTAAACAAGCATACGGATGATGAGGGAGATCATGCTGGTTCCATTGCCGCGGGCCGCCTCAAGGCGCTTGATCAGCTTCTTCACCTTCCATATCTCGATCTGTTGGACGTAGTACGGTCAGCCGAGTCTTGGGGCAAGGACGGGTCGGGCATCCCCATCGACAAGGGAGCCAGCCCGCCTGGAGATCGATGCGACCGGCGTCAGCAGAGCGGATCTTACATTCTTCTCGGCCTCAGTCGCTGCGGCGTCACTCATTTTGGGCTTGTCTCTCGGACACGAGCAAGCAGTGTGAGAAAAGTCGTCGCGAAGGGTGAAGGGTGGACAAACAACTCGAACTGTGTCTTCTCAAATGCAGGATCAAGCGTGGGTTGTGTGTGAGAAAACCTAGCGCGAACGAGACAGGACAGGAAAAAAGGGCATGTCCTAACCAAACTGCGTGTAACGTCTGGCTGTTAGGTCGGGTGCCACTGAGTGGACCGGCTCAGGTACCGAGTAGGTACATATGTCACGTAGATACATAAAGTCTACTTTGCTCATATGGCACAGGAAGCAAACCAGACTCGGTGCACAGGGACGAAACCCGGAAAGGACGCGTATGATTGGTGGCTTCACATTTTGATACTATGATTCTACCAATGGGTGAATCTTATTTCTTGCTGCGACGTAGAAATGACTGGTACCGCAATAACCTGTTTACATCACCCACGTACCTAAGATGTACTTCTGCAGTACCTGGGGATGGGTAATGGAGGTACCGACAAGCCACAAAGGCAATGGTGATACCTTCCTTCGCGGTGAGTCGTGATACACTCACCCTGTGACGGCTTTAGGAGAAGCCGGTGATAAACCGAGCGCCACAGGCGTATGGTTACAACTCCTTTTACCTAAGGTACGAGTAATCCAAAGAATTCGGGTTTCCTTTTTTCTGTTCGTTGGATTGTTTGGAGCATTACCGGGTTTTATCTCGGTTGAATTAGCCGGGCTACTACGGATAATCCGTACTCACGGGCTTGCCGTACCAGCAATTCCTCCATCTGACGGCCCGTCACGGGGCGTCTAACCCCACATTTGGAGCTTCATTGGTACCCTATCTGTATAAAGCTACCCAATTCGTACTAGCTGCAATGGTCTGCGAGGTAATTTATGTCTGTAATCCGTACGAAATATCGTAGATTAGGAACCTCCCTAGAATTATTCCGTAGTACCTAGTGTCTTCATAGGGATTTACACGTGGCGCGCTATCGTATCTGAGATGCGCGACATGAGGCGGATTCTCCGGTGCTGAAACATTGGGCTTCTTTTGGCGGCCCTGGCAGCCAATTCTTATGGCCGAGCAGGCACTGGATCCTCCATGCATGAATATCAACTTTTCAAGGTGAGGGACTCCGCAGATATCAAGGAACCACCCCTTCTTTTTTAAAACTTTACAAGTCCATATCTCTGCAGTCCCCTAGGGGGGTATGTAAAATAAACAGCCCATTCCATGGTAGGTATTACGTATTTTACGGTTTCCACCAAGTCAAATCCAACCGTTTCCACATATGTACCTAATGTACAAGTAAAACCTTCGGAAGTGGGGACTCGGTAGAATGCTAACAAGCTACTACGATATCGACGAATACGGTGTATGTAGCAAAGCGAGGTTCGGATGGGCGTGACCCCGGCCGTATGCAACGGTCCGTCAGATACACGGAGTACGCAACAGGCCGAAACAGGCCGGAGAATGAGTGCCCTGATTGTGAAGTAGGTAGGTACTCGTACATGGGGCCGCCCGGTTAACGAAGGCTTTCTCTTGCGACGTTGGATGAGACTCTATTGCCAGCTGTTGAAACTCTGTTGGATATTTGCCAGCTGCTTTGACTGCATAAATAACTGACGCGATATCCCGGCCTATGCATGCCTGCGTCCTTTCTCCGCACCAAGTTCCACAACAGAACCGCACCTCATTAAACCAGCATCGCCATCGGCACTGCCCACAGCATCATTCTGCCAGACCAGACTCACGCAGCTCTCCTAGCAGCCCAACCAGATGATTGCTAGAGGCAATATCGCTCGCCGTTGTGAGCAACAGCACTGGGCTGGCGCACCTTAGGGTACGGTCGTCCCGCCCTTCTCTCTTGCATTCGCTATGCACGAAGCCAATCCCCATCCTTCAGAGTCTTTCAAACGACTCTATGTTGGCTCGATCAGCCAAGGTTGAGATATCGGGGCTAGGTCGGCCGTGGTGCGTTGAAAGAACGGTGGGTAGTGCTTAGACAAGCAGCGGTTCCTTCGCACACCACAGTTCAGAGTACAAATGGCACAGCCAAGTGACAAGAGTCGCTGAAAGGGCCCTAAATCAAATCAACCAATACGTTTAAGAGAGCGCCAACTTGAACGCAACTCTGTGACTCCGAAGGTTTACAACTGTTTCGTGGGCGCGATCTGGGAAGAATCAGTGCCTCCATGATGATCTTTCCTCGCAGGAAGTGATTCAGGCAGCGACAACTTCGCTGATACTGCTAGCTCGCAAACAAGTCAGCAAGGTACCTACATGACCGAGACTGGCCCACAAAGCTACGTGTTAAGGTACGCCGTGCGGCCCTCCATATCTTGTCAGAGGACTCTTCACCATTTGCGAGTACAATTCAGAGCTACTGTGGACAGGGAAAATATGGCGGCAGGGTAAGCAACCATTGCGCCGGGCTTATTAAGCTACATACCCAATCACGGCTTGCAAAGGCTTTCAAAGGAGTGTTGCGGGCTCTTAAATGCCAACTGTTTTAGGCGTTGGAAATCCCTCCGAGTCGAAGACGGGGCGCCCTGCTTTCTGTGGGCTTGAACCCCAAATGGGGTGTTGACAGAGTTCGTGATGGCTTCAAATTGGAGATTTGGGCCTTTAGGGAAGTCACGGTTGAGGGATATTGTCACTCCTAGCTGTGGATCTCCGCCTGCCCAGCCTGAGTGCTCAACCTCCAGACCGAGACGATCGGTTATTTGATACAGCATGGCCCACAAATCGGAAAAATCCGATCTGCATCCAGGTAAAGTCAAAATTCAAGCGTCTCTGTTTCAGCACGAGTTGCTACGTGCGAGCTCTAGGTTGTTGGAGGCAGCTGGTAGCACCGATTGGGCAGCGGTCGATTATGGCGCCGCCAAAACGCCAGAACATGCCTCACAGCGCATCAACGCCGTGGGATTGCTGGGCTACTATATCAGCAATGTATACTTTCTATTTTCTACCTATCTGTGGGTCAGCAAGCTGGCTACATTGCACTAGATGACTTTGCGTTGGCTGATTCAGAGAGATAGGACCGCTGTGCAGCCTCAAAAGACCGCTGTGTACGGGCTGCAGGCTCTTCGGTCGTGTCTTGCTCTTCGAAGGGGATGGAATTTTCCCCCCGTTTCTACGTTATTTAGTGGCATCGTTTTCGTGTTGTTGTCATCATTGTAGACTAGGTACTGTAAAGGTTGGACGGGGCGTCGGACTGGCGACGAGGGATGTTGGGGTTTAGGGATGATGAAGGCCAAGGACAAAAAGTTCATGAGACAAGGGACAAAGGGCGGAATGGCGTGGACGGCGGCAAGGGAAAAGAGGACAAGCGGACGAAGGCCAGAGATGGAGAAGTCTGGGGGGGCGGCTTAAGCGGACAGGCTGGTCCTTACTGTCTTGATATACGCATACAACAATCCTAGCTCAAAGAAAATGGTTGGCCTATCAGATCTGCCGCTCCCTGTTCTGGTCGATGGCGGCTCAAGCTCCTGGATGAATTATCAATTTTAGCGTGGGTACCAAAATTGCAAGCTCTCGAACTTTCACCTCCTCGACCTCCACATTCCACCATCTTGCATCCACCACCGCAACCGCAACTTCGCCCTCAACCACCACAACCACCGCCACTTTCACCTTCCCCTCTGCCTCTGCATCCGCGCACCGTCCATTTACAGTCTGACCTGCGTCTTGGAACCGCTTTATCCATCGTTTTTCTTTGTCGAAGCACTAATCGAGGCAAAATGCCCGACGTCGGGGTTAGCGACCTCTCGTCGGTGTCTGACCTCTCGTCAGTGCCCTCCGACGATGACGGCGAAGTTCAACTCAAGCGAGAGAAGGGTATTCTCAAGTTTTTCCATAAGCTGCCCAACGGCGCCAAGGCGACCGCCGCGTCGACGCGAACGCCCTCGCCACCTCCCCGCAAGCGATCCCCATCGCCGCCCCACGACTATGTCCTAGCGGATAATCCCGATCTTGCTGTAAGAAAGCCCGTGTTTTTCGCGTACTTTACGCGAATTGTCGCGTCGTTTTGGTGCTTATGATTCTCCCTCTAGTTTCTCGTCATGTTTCGCAGTCGCTTTAACGATGCCCTGCCCAAGTCCCTGGCCAATTTCGGCCCCCAAGAGCTCGAGCGTGACGCCACAGAGGTTATCCCTGGCGAACGCATGGAGCACTTTCTTTGTGCCATTCTAGGCCTTCTATTGAACCGAAAGCAAGACGTCAAGTACGTTAGCACTCAATCCTGTCGTCGTCGCAGTCTCTGCGCGTGGCCACTGACATTCAATCGGTGATTCTAGGCCTGGACATTACAATCGCGCCCTCGAGGACGCCATCTCTACCCACAAGAACCAATGGCCCCGAGACTGGGAGGAAAAGAATCCTCTCTCGGGCAGCAAGACGTTCGCGGCGATGAATCCTACCGAACGAGTATGTACTCTACCCTCGCGCCCATGTTGCTCACCCTCTTACCCTCTTCTCTTTCCCTTTCCCTTTCTCTTTCTCCGTCTCTGTTTCTGTCTCTAACTAGGTCCTTTTCGCGACTGATGCTGACCCTGTGATTCTCGCAATTAGTTGACCCTCCTGCGAACCCTCGTGCTTTGGACATTGTCGTCGTCCGACACCGTCAAAGCGATCATCAACCAGTCCTACAAGCAGAACCGCCATGAGGACGACCTGAACCAACCCCTCTCCGTGCAGCCTTGGGGCTCCGATTCCGATCGCCGACGATACTTCCTCGTCGAGGGTCTCGATGATACAAACTTTCGGGTCTACCGCGAGAGCAATCCCGCTGGTTTTAACAGAACTTGGTGGAGTGTCGCGGGCACCATTGACGAGCTGAAGGCTCTTAGCGAGAAGCTACAGACCGCAGACGGCGGTCCCCGAGCCAAGCAGCTTGCCCTGAAGATGCAAGCCGCTATCCCCCGTTTCGAGGCTACTGAAGAGAAGCGCAAGCGCCGGGAGTACCGCCTCATGCGCAAAGAACAATTCAAGCGTCCTGAGCCGGGCTTCTCCCTCTATGAAGGCCGCACGCGTGGCAAGCGAATGAAGTACACTTACTCAGACGACGAGGATATCTATTCGGACTCGACTACGCGCAGATCTACGCGAAATACCGGTACACACACGCCCGCTGAACCTGCTGGTCCTGTTACCACAGCTAGCGGACGCCAGATTAAGGCGCCCTCACGCATGACTGTCGACTCTTCCAACAACATCATCACGACTAGCCCCACTCAGGAGGCAAAAGATGCGCAGAATGAGGCGGCACTAGGTCCAACCGGCCGTCCAAGACGGTCAGCCGCTATCAACCACGGCACTAATGGCTGGGCTTCGTCCAAAGCGAAGGGATACGGTTCCGTGGACGATGAAATGGATGAGGACGAAGCTTCTGATGAGTCTGACGTCGGTGACGAAGGAGAGGAGGAAGATGAGCATATTCCGGATGCCGATAGTGAGGATGAAGAAGAGGATGATGAGAAGCTTGACGAAGACGTTGACATGGTCGACGAGGATATCGGCGATGACACGGACGATGCTCCAAAGAGCTTGTTTGTCAAGCTAAAGTACGCACCCAAGACCAATGGTGCCTCTCTTGATCTGGACGCATTCCGATATAAGGGCGAAGATAAGGGAAGCAAGGAAGAGACCGATGTCTCAGATGCCCAAAAGAACGAGGAGCACGTCGATGCTAAGAAGAACGAGGAGAATGTCGCTGGCGACATGACCAAGAAGCGAGAGACCACTCCCCAGCGATCCACCGAAGCGAACGGCACAGATGGTATTCGATCTCCACCGGCCCTTAAGCCCATGCATCCTACTTCGATGGCTTTTAGAGAAAGCCCGGAGAAGGCGCAGCATCATCGGGCATTGTCTAAGGAGGTCGATGTTAGCTCCGCGTAAGGGCGACATTCTTGTCTCCCAGGGAACAGTTTACAGCAAGCATCTACATCCAAATCACCAACTGTGGACATTCGACAATGTTCCCATAAGACAGGAAGTCGAATCCTTGAATTACAAGCGCTTTTTCGCATTTTGCTTTTTCATACCACTGCGATGGGGCGGTGGACTTTGTCTCTTTTCTCACACACACAACAAGGCATCATTGAGCATGGCGTAGAACGGGGGGTATCCATATAGAGCGCTCATACCGGGCTTTTTCCGTAGGCTAGAGAGAGAAAGGGCATTTGCAAGACAGGCGAGTACAGGTGTAAAGGAGATCACATGTAGTATTTGCTCTCTAAGTCCCGTCCCCTGATGAGGGTTCATCTATCGAAGTCCTTGGGACTTGACCGAAGAGCAGATCGCAAGATTGAACCTGCCTTACTACGACTGCATCTACAGCTGTAATGTGCTATACATAGGGGGTTTGGGACGTTGCTGCTCAAGCGATTATTAGCCAGCTGAAATTCAAATGTTTTTTACCAAAATTCCCCAAACCGACTTGACTTCTTGGTCGGTCTGAATTCCTGCTTTTAACCCCGTATGTCCCATCAACGGGCGGGACCTTGACTTCTTCTAACTCTCATCTGGTTCCGTGATCTCGTGAGTTCTACGATAGATCTGTAGTTGTGTCAGCGTAAACATGTTCCCCTGACAATGTTCCGGAACATACCCTCATATGACAAGTAGCGAGCTCATAAGATCAAATCATTCCTCTGTAACCCTCACCAAATCCTCAAGACTTTCTAACATAAGCCCGCTCAGGCAACGGCCACTTATTGACATGATACCACCAGCGCCGGAGTCTTGCGCCCGCCGAACTTCCACTCATCCGCGCATTGCGATTCCAATGCTGCCAGCCGAGGAGGGCGAGATTATACAGGACGCCCTGAGCAAGGGGCATCAAGACCTTCGTACAAGTGTCAGCCAACTCCCGCCCGTAGACCCTTTATCAGATACACCAGCCTACCTGGTCCCGGATCGTAATCCAAGCAACATGCCACCACGTCTTGGCATTCGCAATACTATTCAGATAGCTCTGCTCGAAGCGGAGGTCAGGCATAGGCGGGAAGGACTGCGCGCGAGTCGCATATCGGGAGCCGTGGGGTCGCTGGAGGACACTGAGGGGAATGTCGACGTCGTCGTCTTCACTTTCATCGTCGTCAAGGCCGTCGATGGCGTCGGGGTCGTCGGCGAAGCGGCGTCTGCGGAAGCCGGCGTACGGGTCGCGGGTGAGGTGGGCTGCTTGGATCATCTCGGTGAGATGGTGGGTTTGGACGGAACCCATTTTGACAATTCGACGTGCAGTAAACTGTGAATATGAAGAACAGATCACCGTTGTCGGTACGGATGAACGAAGGCCGAACCGATGTAGACAAACGGCGTTGTAGACTAGACAGTCGTAACTTCCGTTCGTCGTGATAATTAGATAAGTAGGTATTCCGTACCTTCCTCAAACTCACGTCACAGCACCCGACGTAACCAAAGTGTGCCGGGCCGAGTCGGACCGTACGAGTTCCGGACTAAGCACTGTTGCCCGGGTGATTACGTACAGTCACTCCACTGGGCGTGTACGGATCACCTAACTCGTACTGCGCACCTATGGAAAGGTTGGAGTGATATCATAGGGAGTAGATCTAGCGACCGTCAGCGGCCTACGTCAGACCGAGCGCTAACCGCCAGCTGTCCCGTGACTGCCCAAACTCCTATCTAGAAGTCGCAGCCTTAGGCAGGCACAAAAGTCAACGACAGAAGACACAACGCAACCAAAAGGAAGACACAACCTAAAGCACAGGAGACACAACCTAAAGCACAAAAGTGTCAATCTTAGGCAGGCACGACATGACAGAAAGGAAGACACAAATTGATCATGCAGTCTTATTTCAGAGCCTTAGGTAAATCTTGAACCCTCCGCCGATGATGCCGAAGATAAACAAACATCCCGGACGTAAACAACGACAGCTGCATACATTCATTACGTAGTCTTCTTTCAGAACCTAGAGCCTGAAATCGTCGCCGACGATGCCGAACGCCACCCCAAAAATAAATAAACAAACAAACAATGGGATGTAAACAGTTACGAAGGCCTACCCACGAACCCCCCACCTCCCGCTCCCCCCCCTTCTCTCCCCCCCCTCGTCTCTCGTCTCTCCCTCCTCCCCTCTCCTCCACGCCCCCCCCCCCCTCTCCGGTGGCAGTACGGCATAACCGTCGAAATTTGCCCGTGAATGACCAAATCCCTGAATATGGTCTCTCATACCCCCATAATTTGCTCCCAAATATTAGATCACAAGTAGCTTGAGCACGGAGTTCAATGATAGAATTGACCGACGCCAACAAGGTATACGAAGCCTCAAAAGTGACAAGTAGAAGTGAGCATCATCACGTTAGTCGAATACTACGATCATCACAATCACACAAATCGAACAATGTATGTTTGGGGGGGTAAAGAGTGCACTTTATTGGGGGCGTCTGAGCCGATGTCCTGCGAACCCGATTCAACTCCATAATGCCAACATAACGAAACAGCCCTCAATGCAGGCAATGACAGTCTGTGCCTCGACGGTTCAACCGCAATGGGCTTCGTGGGGATACACCCTGTCCCAACTTCAAATCCTCCTCGGTGTCGTCCAATGTCCGCTCATCCACAAAACTGAATGTCATGTTTCCTTGGTGTGTGCCCCTTGTTTCCTCCTTGGGGGCTCCTGTTTCCCATGACCCGTAGAATGAATGGCCAAAACCAAACTGCAAAGTGTCCTCCTTGGGTGTTCCAGTCTCTCATGACCCATATAATGACCAAATCCAAACTTCAAAGCGTGCAACTCTTCAATTTCCTCCCCTCCCCCCAAAAAGTCAGACCGCCCGTCAGCCCATGTAATTCAACCTGGTGGCCATGTCCTCATCCACATCGTCTTCGTCGAAACTGCCACCTTTGAGTGTAAATGGGCTCGAGACCTCCTAGGCCTTGGGGGCATTTGGAGTTGGTGGAATCTCTGGCGACAACTGCTTCTCGGGTGTCTTTGGCTCTGTGACTTCGATTTCACCATATTGGGTGGTGACAGTGTAGGTGTAGCCAACCTGGTTGTAGTTTGGAGTTCCAGCCAGATCTTCCGAGACATCTCCGGAATCGTTCTTGACATTCTCGGTGAAGGTGTCTGGCGAGGTACTCTCAAGCTTCGCAGGGAGCGATCCTCGAGGGGTGCATTTGCCCATCACGGGGGTGCAGTCCGGACTGGTGTACTTGCGGCGCTTAACCGGCGAGCCGTTCGGAGTGACGAGATTACTGGTCACGAACGAGGAGTCCGGAGTGTAGGACGTGTTTCTAACCGATGACGAGCCCGAAGCGGTGAAATCAATCTTCACGGGCGAGCAGTCCGGACTGGTGTGCTTGCGGTGCTTAACCGGCGCATTTCTACCTGACGACGAGCCCGAGGCGGTGAAGTCAATCTTCACGGGCGAGCAGTCCGGACTGGTGTACTTGCGGTGCTTAACCGGCGCGTTTATACCTGACGACGAGCCCGAGGCGGTGAAGTCAATCTTCACGGGCGAGCAGTCCGGATTGGTGTACTTGCGGTGCTTAACCGGCGAGTCGCTCGGAGTGACATGATTATTGCTCACGAACAAGGAGTTCGGAGTGGAGGGCGTGCTTCCAACTGGCGTGGAGGGTGGAGTGGCAGGCATGCTCTGAACTGGCGAGGAGCCTGGAGTGATGAGCTTGCTCTGAACTGGCGTGGAGTCCGGAGTGATGAGCTTTCCCTTCTCGGGCGTGAAGTCCGCAGTGGTGGACTTGGTAGACGATGCAGATGAGGTGCTCTCATCAACCACAGCATGGCTCGATGCGTTCGCCGTGGAGCGCTTCCACTGCATGGTTTGAGGTTAGTAGTTGATACTTTGAGGGCAACGGTGTGGTGGAAGGGTACGAAACCCCGGGGACGTGAGGAAACCATGTGCAGAGTTGCTTACAGCAGAGCGGGCCTTGAGGAGGTCAAAGATAAACTGGCCGTCTCCAATAGTTCGATCGATGGGGCGGACAGTATTGGCATCATAAAGGGTGACTGCTTGTTCGGGGGCCGAGTATGCGGCAAATGGGGCATAGTGATCTCCAAAGTTATCAACGATGTCTTCCAGGGCTGCCTTCAATCCGGGGTAACATCGCTTGGGCTTGCGGGCGTGACACTCGCTTCGTGGAGAATCGACTTCTGGGAAGTCCACAGCGATCGTGTGTTTGGGTCGAGGAACGGAAGGCATGGTGGCTGGTGAAGGGCAATACAAGTGTGATGATGGTGTAGTGACAGGAGTAGGGTTTCTTGTGACGAGTGAGGTTTCCAATATGCGATCTAACCACTCGACAGGTTGTCGGGAGGTATATGGATCTCGGCGCTGCTTTGATTGCGATCGTGGCCAGCGCCCTGATGGCTTGTCTTGGAAAGATCGATGGTGTTGACGGTGTTGTGCGAGACTCTGCGGTGTTGACGGGTGCTGCGGAGAGTTGTGTTGAGGTGTTAGTGGGAGGAAGTCTGTGTTGTTGTTGTTGACAATCGGAAGCACCTCTTCTATGCTGCTTGGGCGAGTCCAAGGTTTGCCGATTGCATGGCCCGCTATGGACTTGTCTCCGAGGCCGTCAACGCTATGTGACGAACTTTCTGAACCGTGCAGATGTAGTTGCCGCGTTGTAGTCGAGCACGGCGCCGCACTGCCCGAGCTCTCATCGTAGAGTTCGTCTTCACATGGACTCTGCAGGCGAGGTGGATATCGCGTCGCAGCGGAACCAGGCACCCCCTTGTCTTCTCCCGTTGTCCCGCTTTCAACTTTCGCCGTCTCTAACATCAACAAATAGGAGTTAGTTTCCTTTCATTGTGCTTCACGTACAGAAGAGCTTTAAGGGGGGGTTGTTACCGGCCGTCTCGGTTGCTTCAAACAACGGAGTAAAACTCCGAACCAAGCCCGTCTCAGTCATGGACTCTAGGAAGTTACTTGGGGGTGCCAAACTGGGCAGTCGTGGGACTGCCGTATATTCCCGCCTGGGCACCGCCGCCTCGGGTAGATCTTCGTAGAGCTGCGATTCCAAGATACCCCGACGCCGGATGCTTCTATGAGAGACCACAAACCCTGATTTCGAATAGTGACTTGAGGTTTTGGGTGACGGATCTTCTGCGGGCCTGGTCGGTTCTGGGAGACCACGTTTACTTCGAATGGACGATGCCATAGAGCTGAAGTTCTCCCGTATAGTTGGCCATGTCTTGCCAGTTATCTCGACAGGTTCGACAGGTTCGACGGGTTCGACGGGTTCGACGGGCTTGACGGTCTTGACAGGCTCAACATGCTTGACACATATGCCATTCTCGTTATTGGCCGGTGCCAGGTTAAGAACGTTCACTTTGTCACTAGAAGACGTATGATACCACGGGTTGGTTGTATAGGATCTTTTGCCATTCTTGAGTCCTGGAGTTCGCCGTCTTGTTATATTTAGCGTGAGACTCTTGAACTTGTCTCGCAACGAGTTTCTGCTCGCGTCGGCATGTGCTCTTCTTCCGCCGAAGGACGAGATGGTAGACGTCGCGGTAAGCGAAGATCCATCGCTGCTGCGGTCCGCGCGGTTACGGAAGAACATCATGGTCTTGGACGGACAAATACAGCTAAGGGATGATGAGACAAACAAGTATCTAGAGAAACACCATAAAGGCACAAGTCTGGGTCCAGGAGGAAAGATGATTCTAATAATAAGGACTGAGACCCTGAACAAGATACCCAATATCGCGACCGCGGGAGCGCAAAATGGTGTTGACGATATGAAGACGGGTAAATACACCCATCCTGGACTCTAGGTGAGGATTAGTCTGATAGCGAGCGTCGAATGGAGAACACCATGCGCACCTGCGCCGACCGACAGGCCCTTTCCTTGTAAAATGCACCCAGTGGCAGGTCGACCCTGCGACGGAAACAGTTGCTTCACAGACGTAGACGGAACGATTCGCACTGAAGCTAAAAGCAAGGGCATCAAGACGAGACTCCTGGCATCCTGCTGGAGTTGGAGTTGGGGTTGGGTATACATATATGTACAAGAACGCTCTCGGCTTCATCTACCTACCCACCTGGTAGGAGGTAGGTTAGGTAGATAGGTTACAGAGTCGCGCTCAGGGATTAGGGGTAGCATCCTTCAGGCTACCCAGCGTTTTTTCTTTCCGAATCGATATCCTTCGTCGTCATCGTCCTCCTCCTCTTCCCTGTCCTCTTCCTCCTCGTCTTCTTCCTCCGGGTCCTCCTCCGAATACCTCCGCCCTGACTTTCGTTCTGGGTCCCGTGCTGCTCTAGAATACATCATGTCAAAATAGCTAGTGACACGTCTTGTCAAGCCGGCATGCCTGAACCGTATGTTTTGCAGCTGAGATTCGGTGAGGCAGCGACTATGCTGCTGAGTGAGGATATCGTACGCAGCAACCATCCTTCGTTCTAGGGCGACGAGTTCCGCCCTGTCTTGTCTTAGCTGTTTCAAGTCCTTAGACTTGCCAGTATTGTTAGAAGCGGCGGCGTCGAGCTGCATGGCAAGCGTCTGGTAAGCGCCGAACAGCTTGTCAAGAGCAATGGCAAGATCGCTGGCCCATGCAGCCATTGCGGCCGGCAGATCTTTCCGTGCCTCGAGGTCATACGCATGCTTGCTTGCATGCGCGACCTGGAGAAATAGTCGCAGTGCGCGAACGTCAGGGACGCTGGGCACTCGTCCCATGGTCTCCAGAACAGAGGACGCATTTTTCAACGCTGATCGGTTGCGATTATCACGCCTACATGCGGCCATGGCATGGCGTACATGTTTACCTCTTATCATCGCGTCCGGCATTGCCTGGAGAATCGAGGCCGCTAGGGCACTGTTTTTGCCTTCACGGACAACCCTGATATATTGGTTCCAATTGTCGCCGTCTGGGACAACATTACATCCTGCAGTGAAGATTTGCCAGTACTGCGGTGCTTTCGTGGACCTGCGAGTCTTGCCCAACGAGGCAAGAATGAGCGACAGAGAGTTGCACCCAGGCTGTGCGTACATGACGGTGGGAGTTCCCGGGGACTTCACGGCTGGGCGAGCAGTCCTGACGGCAAGTTCTCTGCTTCCCTCTTCCTGCTTGTTTTCTTCGGCCAGCTTTGCCTGGGCCTTCAACTCTCGTCTTTTCTTTTCTCGCACTATCTTTTCTTTGGTCTTTTGCGCGCGCGTCATATTTTCCGTGTAGACTTTGTGGGCGAGTCCCGTCGTCTGCAGAATAGTTCGGTAGATTAGATCTTCTATAGATTTCGCATCGTGATAATCTCCCAAGAGCAGGATGCGCCCCATGGCACAAACCAACTCTTCGTCAATGAAGATGGAGCCAGACGTCCACCGCGCCATGACTTCGTCCCATATAGATTTGGCATGTTGAATGACGGTCGCCTTCTCGGCTTCGATTTGTTTTGTTGTCAGGCCATCTTCAAACTTAGGATCGGGTAGAGCCTCGGCCTTCGCGCGCAGAGCATTCAAGATGGTCGTGTAAGTGAGGTTATTGGGTTTTTGGAGCCTGTCCGAATCCGATTCGGTCGCATTTTTCAGGACGCTGAACATGGACTCGACATCGCCCATCTTGGCACACACTTGAAGAACAGCGTTCATGTGTATGGTGTTCGGCTGTATCCGACCGTTGAACATATTGTGGTAGAGTCTGAGGGCTTCGCCAACGGCATGCTTTGGATGCTCTGAGGCAGCGCATCCACGGAAGAGGATGGTGAAGGTCTGGGCATTCGGAAGTTGCGCGCGTTTTTTCATCTGTTTCGCTCGCTGGTCAGTGGATGATGTCGTGTCTTGCCGTTTGCGCAGAGAAACTAACATCGTTGTAGAGCTTGATGGCGGCATTGAGCCGCCCCTTTTTGACCTGGTAATCGATCAAGTGGTTCCAGCTAACAACGACCTGATCCGTCTTGCTGGCCTGCTTCGTTATGCAGGCAGCAAGCTCCATGTTGTCCTGGGCCAGAATTTCCCTGACGCGGTTGGCGATGTGATAGGGATCCTCCATGAACTCGAGCTCTTTTTTTGCAGCCCGCACGATCGTGCGCGGCGTCCGGTCCGCGCCCGACGACGAATCTACCGACGCCTTCTTATGATCGTGTCCGGCATCGTTCTTGGCACCGAATGTGTCGTCGAGTCCGGCATCATACTCGGCATCGTAATCGGTATGCGCGTGAGGAACGACGGTCGCATAGCTGCGATTCGGCCGAATAAGAAGTTGTGAACTGCAGGGCCTTGGCTTCAGATAAAAGGAGTGGCCTCCAAATAAAGAGCGGAGGGACCTTGTTAGGCACGGTCTACGGATGAACATGGCAATTCATTCGAAGTCGCGCATTTACTATTATTGATGCGAATAAGGGTATCTTTGGCTGGTTGTAATCCGTAAGAGAGGCGCACTTTATTCGATATTTTTATCCGTCAAGAATACGGAATACCTGCACTACAGTGCAATCGTAATTTTCACACGGATTCCCTACCGTTCTCTGGTAAAAGTCTTGGCATTACACTTTACAGTGGAGCACCCAGTGGGTTGGATATGTGGGTCTAGTGGCTCAACTGTGGGCCACTTGCCAAGATGGGAAAACGGAATTTTCGTAGAAGCCTGAAATTCATAGCGTACATATTCCGTACAAGGTACCTACCCTCTGCACTCCAAACTGAGTCTCCAGGTTAGATCCAACCAATTTCTAGCCTTCAATTTTACCCTGCAACTCAATTGATATGAATGGTGTTCTACGTGGTGTTTTGTGATGGCGGGGTCTACGGATTAAGTGAGGGGTGACGGTGGGGTCTGTTCACCCATTAACGCCGGACGGAACCCGTACAATACGGAATAAGCCGCACTAATCCGTAACGGTGGATTATACAGGTACGTACCTTCCTTACCCGCCGCATCGTTGGCGATACAAAACCAGGGTTCGCGTTTAAGTGCTTCCACACGCGCTGACCCGCGACTCGACGCGTTCCCACTAATTAATTACTAGATTCCGTAGGTAATTCGTGCTTTTCTGCGACATCATCATCATCATTCCGTACTAGAACTGAGAACACTGTCATACTGTTCGTTCGTCTTTTACACGTACAGAATCACAGTGCTTCTTCCAATGACCCGTCCCGAATAACCCATTTATTCCCGTACCAGCCACGGTCTTCTGTCTGATCATAATGTCGAAAGCTGCTAGCAGACGCAACAAGCTCGCCGAGCTGCGAGCGTTGCGTGCGTCCGGCAGGAAGGCTTACGAGAATTATGAGGTTCCCGAGGAGCAGGCGTTGTACGAGGAGGTGGACGAGACCGAATACAAGAAGATCGTGAGGGAGCGTCTGAACCAGGATGACTTCGTCGTCGACGACAACGGCGAGGGCTATGCCGACGACGGCCGTGAGGACTGGGATCGGGTTCAGAACTACTACTCTGAAAGCGAAGACGACGATGGACCCGACGGTGCTCCAAAAAGCCGGAAATCTGGTGAGAAACTGCTTTAGCTTTCCTGGTCTGGTCTTCGGCCTGCTTACCTCTCGCCAGACAAGCGGAAGCGTGAAGAGGAAAAGGCGAAGCGAGATGCCGATGATCGGGACATCAGCGAATATTTCATGAAGGGGAAGACGGCCCCCCAGTCGAAAGCGAAGGTATTACCGTCGCCCCGTCGAGCATTTGACTGTCATCGGACAGATCTACTGACCACGTGCTCTCTCTTATAGGTCGTTAAAACCGAGGAGGACGAGGATTTTCTTTCAAATCTGCTTAGCAACGTCGACGCCCAAGTTCCAGCCCCAGTAGTCCGACAGCCCAAAAGACATAGATCTCCTGAAAGACGCCGTACCCGTGCCTTATCTCCGCTTCATCACTCTCGACAGCCAGTAGCCAAGAAGACGAAATTCAGCGAGGAGGATCTACCACCTCCGCCTGCCGCCGAAACTAACGACGCAGACGACTTCGTACTAATGGACGATGACTTGCCACCGCAGACTAACGATGAGCTGATGAGTGATGCATTGCCACTCCCATCGTCCCCTGTCACCAAAACGACCGTTCGTATGGCCCAGCTCAATGCTGGCGGCGCTGATGAGGACGAGGACGAGGATGAAGAGATGATGGAGGTGGCTCACGCTGGCGCAATAAACACAACAAGCGTGAATCTATCTTCGTCTCGGCCCGTCAAGAAATTAATCAAGCCTGAGCCTGATGCTCCTGCGATCACCTCTTCGCCTTCGAAAGCTCCCGAAACCGACGTTGATTCCTCATCGTGGAACCAACTGACGGATAAACTGAACGTGGCCGGACCTTCGACATCTCAAGCTCGCACCGTTGGGAAAATGGACTACAGAGACGCTATCGAGGAGGATGGCAGTCTAAACATGTTCTGGATTGACTACACTGAAGTCAATGGCCAACTTTGTCTATTTGGCAAAGTCCGGAACAAGAAAACTGGTGCTTTTGCAAGTTGTTTCGTCAAAGTCGACAATATACTAAGAACTCTCTACTTTCTTCCTCGAAAGTGTCGCCGGCGAAATGGTCAGGACACGAGCGAGGAGATTGAGCTGATGGATGTTTACTCGGAAGTCGATGAAATCATGACGAAGATGAATGTCGCCGTTCACAAGATCAAGTTTACCAACAGACGATATGCGTTCGAACTTCCCGAAATTCCTCGAGAAGCTCAGTATCTCAAGCTGTTATACCCATACACCAGTAAGTCGTCCATCCCCATAGATCAATGTAGCGCGTCGAGATTAAACAGGCATAGAACCCCAGCTTGCTTCCGAGGCCACTGGCGAGACGTTTTCCCACGTTTTCGGTACCAATACCGCACTATTCGAACAGTTTGTGCTTTGGAAGAACATCATGGGCCCTTGTTGGCTCAAAATCCAAGACGCCGACTTCAACTCTATGAAAAACGCCTCCTATGCCAAACTCGAAGTGCTTGTCAGCGACCCAGATACGATATCTCCGTTAAGCGACTCGGACACCATGGAGGCTCCTTCTCTGACTTTAATCAGTCTGGCGATGCGAACGACTTTCAACGCAAAGACCAATAAAGCAGAAATATTCTCAATCAGTGCTCGCATATACGAAAACGTTCTGCTCAGTGAGACTACGCCAGCGGATCAGCTTCCATCTCGAACGTTCACGTGCATAAGGCCGAACGGTGCAACTTTTCCTTTCGGGTTCGACAAGCTGGCAACGGGGAGGAAAAAGGGGTTAATCAAGCTAATGAAGACAGAAGCGGACATCCTATCATTCTTCCTCGCGCAGATCGATTTTGTCGATCCTGATGTTATCCTGGGGCACCAGCTCGAAGGTGTCGATTACAGTATCATCGTGAACAGGCTTCACGAGAAGAAAACGCCGCAGTGGGCTCGACTCGGACGACTTCGCAGAGCGCAATGGCCATCGTCCATCGGAAAAACCGGTGGTAACGTTTTCGCAGAACGTCAAGTCATGGCCGGCCGTTTGCTATGCGACCTTGCAAACGAGGCGGGCAAGTCACTCATGTACAAGTGCTCCAATTGGAGCTTGACGGAGATGTGTAATATATATCTTGGTGGCGACACACGTCGACGAGATATCGACAGCGAGGTTGCGCTGAAAACATGGGCTGCCGAGAAGAATGGGCTGATGGACTACATCACCCACATGGAGGCCGACACGTACTTCATTGCGGCTCTGGCATTGACGACACAGATACTGCCTCTGACCAAAGTTTTGACTGAACTGGCCGGTAACTCATGGGCTCGGACGTTGACTGGAACGCGAGCCGAGCGGAATGAATACATTCTCCTCCACGAGTTTCACCGTAACAAGTATATCTGCCCTGACAAGCCGTCTTTCAAGGGGCGGGCCAAGGTTGAGAACGAGGGCGACGAAGAAGATGCTGCCAGCAAGAAGAAAGATAAATATAAAGGTGGTTTGGTTTTCGAGCCAGAGAAGGGACTGTATGATAAATTCGTGCTTGTCATGGATTTCAACTCCCTGTACCCCTCTATCATCCAAGAGTTCAACATATGCTTCACGACCGTTGAACGATCGACAATAGTAAGTCTACCACGCTGATCTGTATGTCCTCTTGGAAGAAGTACTAACATGTGCTGCAGTCAGAAGAGGAGGATGCGGTTCCCGACGTTCCAGTAGAGCAGGAACAAGGTATATTGCCGAAACTCATCGCCACGCTTGTCACGCGCCGGCGGCAGGTGAAGTCTCTCATGAAGAATAAAAACGCCACGCCGGAGCAGCTTGCCACATGGGACATCAAGCAGCTTGCTCTGAAGCTCACGGCCAATTCTATGTACGGCTGTCTGGGATATGCCAAATCGCGATTCTACGCGCGACCCCTGGCGGTTCTTGTCACCTTCAAGGGCCGTGAGATTCTCCGCAGCACCAAAGAGCTCGCGGAGTCCAAATCGCTCCAAGTCATCTACGGTGACACGGACTCCGTTATGATCAATGCAAACGTCGAATCGGTTGCAGACGCTTTGAAGGTCGGTAATGATTTCAAGAAGTCTGTCAATGAACGGTACCGGCTACTGGAGATCGATATCGACAATGTTTTCCGACGGATTCTATTGCAAGCGAAGAAGAAGTATGCCGCCATCAACCTCGTCGAAGTTAGTGGGGGCAAGTTTGTGGAGAAGATGGAGGTCAAAGGTCTCGACATGAAGCGCAGAGAATACTGCGGTCTCTCGAAGGAGATTTCGGCCCGCATACTCAACGAGATTCTGTCGGGTGATGAAACTGAAGTGGCTGTTCAGCGCATACACGAGTACCTGCGTGAGATATCGGGGAAGATGCGGGAGCATGCCATCCCTGTCCAGAAATACATCATATACACACAGCTTGGAAAGGCTCCCAAGGAATATCCCAATGCCGACTCGATGCCACAGGTTCAGGTTGCTCTCAGGGAGGTTGCGCGAGGCAAGAATATCCGCCGTGGAGACGTCATCTCCTACATTGTCACCGGAGATGGCTCGACAAGCTCGGAACCTGTTGCCAAACGCGCCTTTACACCACAAGACGTCACCAAGAAGGACTCAGACCTCAAGGTGGATGTAGACTGGTATATTGGTAAACAGATTTTCCCGCCCGTTGAGCGTCTTTGCGCCAACATCACTGGTACTTCGACCACCCAGCTGGCAGAGCAACTAGGTCTTGACCCGAAACGCTATGCCAGCAGTTTTTCGAGCCAGTATAGTTCTACCGACACCGAGATTCATCCTCTCGAGTCGCAAATTCCCGACGAAACCCGATTCCGTGACTGCGCACGCCTTTCTCTCCGCTGCCGGAAGTGCAAAGTTACTTCGCCGTTCGAGGGTCTCCTCTTCCCCCCTTCCGATACGGATGTTGGCAAATCAATGACCGCGACACCAGAGGGCCTGTCTTGCCCTTCGTGCTCCTCGATCCTTCCAAACCTCAGCATCATTGCCCAGATCGAGCATGCCATCCGTACTCAAGTGTCGCGTTATTACGAAGGCTGGCTTGTATGTGATGACCCTTCGTGTGGAAACCGCACTCGCCAACTGTCTGTTTGCCGAGCACGGTGCATGGGACCCAAGGGCCTTGCGGCAGGTTGCCAGGGCCAGATGCGGTATGAGTATTCGGACCGCGACCTCTACAACCAGCTCATCTACTTCGCATCCCTGTTTGACACTGAAAAGGCCCTTAAAAGGGCACTGCCCCACGCAATTGGCCCTAATGGCAAAGTCAACCAACAGGCGCTGAACCCCGAAGAACATACCTTCAATGGTCTCGTTGAGCGTAACTTCACACCGTTTCAAACCATCAGAGAGGTTATTGACAGGCACCTTGAAAAGAACGGGCGTCAATGTGTAGTCATGTATAACATCTTCTCGAAGATCGGGCATGACGCTGAATGAGAAGCTGGAAAGGAGACCTCATCAACGGTTCCGAGGTCTCAGTGGTGATAGCGATTGTACATAAGTTTCTTTCATTCGGGTTTTACGAGTCCCTCCCTAAGGTAGTGCGTGTGGGATAAGGTCTCTCTGCTTTTTTCTTTGCATCTGGTACGCGGCGTTTCTTTAGGCAGATGGGGGACTGCACTACGTAGGAAGTGTACTTATTATTGTGTTCTTTTTATTTGAATAGGGGAATGCGTAAGTTCTCTTTAAGTCATGGCATGCTTCCTGCTCGTGGAGATGAATGTGATTCTTGAACGTGAGGTTTCTTGACTGCCGGGGTTCATAGGGGTTACGGGTATCTTTCGTTTTCCTTGTGAGACATCTCGTCGTTGAATGTGGAAGACTAAGTCGATAGTTAAGTCTTTATAATAAGCAAGTTGATCGACACAAACTCGAAGTCTTATATCATGATCACATCTCGTGCCATATGACCCGAAGACCATCTTCGCGGGGATGTCAAGTAGAGGCGACTTCATGACTACCACGCCGCACTTGCCTGGTGCAAGTGAATGAGTACATAAAGTAGTCTTCTCCGTACAGACCCGTTCGTAGTCTTGGGCAGGTTCAGGTATAGATTCAAATGCAGCATCAGTCCTATCGAAGCCGTATCCCCTCTATATTCTCCCCATCACCAGGTCCCCTTAATACCATCCACCCGGCCCAACTACTTTCTATCCCTAACCCGGCGTTCATCCATAATCGTGTTCGAGCGGTAACGAAGAGTTTCGACCATAGCCAGAGAAACAAATCCCATTCCAGAATCTCCGCATGCTGGACACGCACAACCTGACGTAGAAGGGCAGCGCAGATGCGTATATAGAGTGAATGCAGTGCATATCTGCCAGCAGGCTAGAAACGAGGAGAGAATAGCGCTATTCACGCATACGTGCCTCCTCACGTCTCGTAAGCCGGGCCTCATGTACGATACACACCGTCATCCCAGGACAACCGTTCGACCAAGAGCTAAGACATCCGCTGAGCCATCAAACGCTACTCCGTCGAAGATCGAGAGGGACGGACGGGGAGTTCCCCTTCACTACAATAGTCACTCAATCATAATTCTGTGATGGTACAACTTGAATGCCAGACTTTCGCAGGCAGCTAGGTAGATAGATAAAACTTATACAGAACCGGGTCGATGTCCTAACTTCAGAGCTAACGTAGGTATCTTGTCGGAAGAGGAGTCTTCGATCTATGACTACCTACCTGCCTTCCTCGGGTGTCCTATCACTCGTACTCTACGCACTTCGTGCTGCAGATGGGGTCGAGATTTATGCAGTTAATTAGACAAATAGTCGGACGATTTCTAGCCACGACCCTTCGTTTACAAGTACGTGTTGCACGATCACATATCACTCATTTCTAGCACGCATGAAGAGGATGGATCAATTTAGTTAACATCGTGAATTCAGGCGAAGGGGCCCCGGACTGTGGTCTTGGAGTAGTAAACTTGAGTAACACGATATACAATAGGGCCATTCGACCCTCTCCGAATCCACCTCCTGTCCATCTCCGCGTCCTTCCCCGCTGCCTTCTCTTACGCTAGCGCCCAGTGAATGATGCAAGACATGTTGCAATTCTGCACCGGTCGATCAGCCAACATGCGGCATCTTCATGCTAGGAAGAGGTCCTCGACAACTGGGTATTGATCTCCCAAGCCATGTGGTAGACAGGCTGACACAGCAAACGGAACCGCTGGCAGGAAAATGGCGTCAGAAAATCATCCTCAACCCATAATCAAGCTAGCTCTTTGTCTCTGCTGTGTTGAGCCTTTCTCCAGTTATGTCATAAGGCGCAGCCGATATCCGTTGTTGCTTTGCTTCGCCTTGCTCATTCTTCGTTTCCCCTCGTCTTCAAGTCAAGGTGTAATAAAAAAAGCAGGTCGTCCAGGTCTTTTCAAATACACCCGCCTCGTTTATCAATTGCAGGGGAACTCATACCTCCACCACCCCCCTATGAGCATGATCAAGCGACTTTCGTCGTAAGCATCCAGTCGGTTCGCCTAGAGCCCGTAAAAGTCTGCAACATTGAGAAACCATGAATAGTTCATTGAATTCATGAAAATGACCCTTATTGGTGAAAAGTCACGGGTCAACTCTATCCGACTTGAGGTATCGTAATGTGAAAAAAAGACCCGAAACTTTTAAGACACTCTTTTGAAGCCCCCGTAAATGCAACGCAGCGCAAACCTGTGGTCCGAGTCTATGCATGAACATGTCCCGAAGAATGCAAGACATATCAAATACTGAGTGGCTAGCCTCAGTTGTCCCCCTTCTGAGCAACCGAAGTTGTCTCAGGTGTGGCCTTAGCCAAGGCCGGGGATGCGGCGGCAGATGGAGGCGAGCCTGGATGCTCAGAATCCATAGTAGCCAGTAGACTAATAACACGGAACATTAGCACATTCATACACATACACGGTAATCGTGGGTTTAACAACTTACCCGAAAGAGTTGGTGCTGGTCGGGGTTTCTCTGACTGGGGGGGTGCCAGTCCTGGATGAAGCACCGGAGTCATCTGCTCCGCGGCTCAAGGAGCCGCCTGGACCAAGTTGACGACGGCTATTGCTACGCGAGTTGAGCATGGAGGACGGACCTAGCGTCAGATTGGTGCTCAATGGGCGGTTAGTGCCACCTCGCAGACGTTTGAGGTCATCCTGGCCAATCTGGTTTGGCATGGATGGGGGCAAGCCCTGTCGCGCGTCTCCACGACCAAGCTGTGCTCGGCCACCGCCACCGCGCTGGTTACTGCGAGCAGCTTCGGCAGCCTTTTGTGCCGCCAAGGCTTCAGCCTCAGCTCGAACTTCGTCGAGGGTTTTCGGGCCCTTGTTGGCTTCCTTGGAAACCCAGTTCGCCTTTCGAAGGTCGACGACGTCCATGAGCATAAATTGCAGACGACTGGGCAATCCAGGGAGCTCAACCATGGACTGTATGCGCTGGAAGTAGATGTCCATCATGGTCTTGCCCTTGTCACCAGCATCGAGGTTTCCACCAATTGTTCTTAGGAGTTTGCAAAGTGATTCAACTTCGGCTTCGTCTGGAATGCCGGAGTAATCAACCAGCTTCCGGACACATTCGTGCATGATGCGTTCCGTCAGCATGGTAAGCTTGTACAACTCACCGATAAACTGTACGAGACCCAAACCACGTCTCTTCGCGGCGGCAGCCTGGTAGTATTCGTCGGACAAGAGCGCTGCGGCAGCGGCCTTCTTGTCATCGCCTTCTTGTGACTCGGGCATTTGCACTTTCCAGCCACGCTCGAACTCCTCTTGGCATCTATTGAGAAGATACTTTCGGAACAACGCGCCGCCACTAACGACGTTGCCAGACTTGTCTTTGATGTTTTCATCGCGAACTTCTGGGCTCATAGTTTCGAGCATCTTCTTGCAGAATTTGGCGTACATCGAGGCCCAGTGGGCCTCATCAGTTGCCTTCTCGAAGGTTAGCTGAATGACTTGGCGCAGCGTTCTGCCGTCAGTTTCCTCCTTAGACTGTGCGGCAATCTCAAGAATCTGGTCAGAAATACGATCAAAGTTTTCTGGGGTCATCTTGTTTAAGGCCGCCTTCACTTTACGCTGAACCATAGCAGGGTCCATCAAGTTGCCCTGGCTGGCGGTGCTAGCCGCCGTGCTCTTTCCAACGCTCAGGGGCTTCCAACCACTTTCACTTGTCCGAAGGGCCTCAATCTTCAGGCCCTGAGTGAGAGGCATCGTCTTGGCAGCCTGCGCTTCGTTCTTGGCATTGAGCGCGTTAGGCTTGCTCGGGTTCCGTCGACTAGGTTGGCGGGGCGAGTGCGGCATGCTTCCCATGTTAGATGACGGGTTTCGGCTCATTGGAGCACCACTGGCGAATGCGCCGCCAGGCCGTTGGAAGCTGGCCATGGGGTTGATGCCAGCGCGACCGCTCATTGCTTTACCACTCATGTCCAAGCGCTGGCCGCCACCCGGAAGTTGCTGGACTCCACCAGTACCGAAACTACCCATAGGGGGGACCATAGAGGTGCTACCTCTAGTGTTCTGTCGTCCAGAACCACCGCCGGATCGGTTTGAGGCAGATCGTCCACCATCACCTTCACCCATGATGAACCTAACTTGTTGATGGAAATCAATAGTCGGCTGGTCCGTGCAGTGTGTCTTAAACTGTAGCAAGAACGCAGCCGGATATTTGCAAAAGAAGTTGCCCATCTTAGTGCCTGCTGGGTTCAAAGCCGGATTGGGCGAGTTGATACCGGGGGGGTAAATGTCAGGCGTGAATCTATCCAGCATTCTAGCAGATTTCAATGACTGTAGAGCCGCAGTAGGTTGAGGTGTATCGACAGTCGTGTTGATCGGTGCAAGGTTAAGGGCTTGCGGCTTGTTGGGACGATTGGCTAGAGCAAGCTTCGAACTGGCAGCAGACGTCTTATCGCTAAGACTGAGATTGGCCAGCTTTGAAGCAGCCTCATCAGCTGATAATGACTTCTGATTCCCATCGGCGCCTCTTGCAGTCTTTTTCAAAAGCTCTGCGGCACTTTCGGTGACACCACCTGCGAGGCGTTTCGCCTCCTTCTCTTCCTCCAAACGTTCAGCCTCACGCTCAGCCTCTTTGAGTTTTCGGTCACTCTCGGCGGCGCGCGCAGCGCGAGATTCTTCTTCGGCCTTCTTTTTGGCCGCTGCTTCGGCTTCCATCCTGATACGACGCTCCTCTTCGGCCTTCTCGCGCTTCAATTCTTTCTCTTCCATTTCACGAATAATTGCCTCAATGTCATCTTCGTCGGGCTCTTCGGAGGCTTTAGGGGCAACCGGTTCAACAACAACGATGACCTCCTTTTCTTCCACCTGAGTGGTGGAAGCCTTCACATCAGTTGTCTCTTTCGCAGAATCAACCGCCGGAACATGTGCTTCAACTGAAGGCTCCGAAGATGACTGGGCTTCGGCTACAGGCTTATCAGCGGAAGCCTTAACAGCTTCCTCTTCCTTAGCCTTGTCACCAGTGGCCGTCTGCTTAATCTTCTCCATAAACTCGTTTCGTTTCTCTTCGGCCGTCTTCGAGTTTGGAGTGCTATCCGCCCGACCGTGGCCCGAAACGAACGACTTCGGGGTCGATGTTTTAGGAGGGGGGGTAGGTGTGGATGATACAACTGGTGGGGTTCTCGACTGCTGGCCAGTAGATGCCGGCGATGCCGGAGCCTGACTCTTCAAATTCTTGAGGTCAATCGCCTCACCAGCCTCGTTCTTAATAGTGATAGCGGCATTTCGCTTCACAGGACGAGTAAAGTGTGGTGACTGTGCAACAACGGGCGCCTTCAACTGGTGCTGAGGTGTTCCTTGAGTAATCGGAACTTGGCCCTGGCTAGTGCTGGAAGCGGGCCGCTGATCGGCTATCTGACCCGAATTGCTTCGGGACATGGGCTGCGCAGAAGCATAGGGACCCGACACCAAGTGTGGCTGCTGGAAGGGGGCCAAAGGGGAACCTTGTGGGTGAGCACCAGGGTACGCGGGATATCCCATAGGGTTGCCCATGGCTCTGGGGTCATAGGAGTGGTAGTAGTTCTGTTTTACACTAGTCAGCAATCGATCGAAATTTCCACTTTCTGGCGACAAGTCTATGTGACCCAGTTCCTGGGCCACGGGGGAGTTTGCAATGTGAGATTGAGAGAAAGGACCGATTCGCGAATCAGGTGCTGACGGGATTCCCATGCTGTCAACTCCATACCCATCAACTCGTCGTAGTTCATCAGTCACACCGAGTCTGGGTTCAAAGCGCCTACTAAAGCGTCTCGATCTCATATCGTGCTCATATCTAAACTCTTCGAATCGTCGAGGTCGGTTCGAGCACTTCTCGCCATCACGACCGAGTCCTTTTCTCTTGGTCTTATACTGGAAGCGTTCAAAGGGGGGTTGAAAAGAAGAGGAAGAAGGGAACATTTGGTGAGGTACCTGTGCAGGGCCCATAGCGGGTTGTTGGTAATAGTAGTTAGGCATTGCCGGAGGCATGGTGGGCAATGGCTGTGGCATGGCGGGGGCCATAGCGGGGCTACGGTTCTGTGGTGGGGGGTTGAAATGGGGCTGGCGACTGTTGCCAGCGAAGTTCGGGGGCATGCCACCACGGCCCTGACCACCCTGTTGGCCCCGGTTGTAGTTGGGCGGATATCCCATGGATTGATTGTAGCCGCCATTGTTGTACGGTCGGCCACCGCGAGAGCCACCGGAGTAGTTTCCCCTGCCCATACCAGGCAAAGGTCCGGTGTGGTTACTCATGTCACTCACGTTGGAGCCACGGCGAATGTGAGGCGAGTGTTGGGGACCAAGAGCGGCTGGATCTTGAGACGCTGATGGGGTTCTCATGTGATTGCGCTCGTTTTCAAGGCTTCCAAAGGAAAGCATAGAGTTCGATGGAGGGGCACCCGCCGGAGGTCTACCACCACTGGCCGAAGGTTGCGGGATGGGCGACGGGGAGTGTCGGGGCTCGGTAACGCCGCGGCCACCGGCACCGGGAATAGGAACCGGTGCAGTAGGATGCTGTGGAATACTGTGGGTGGTCGCAGGAGACTCCTGGTAGCGAAATTGGATTTCTGGCTTCGCACCAGCCGAACCGCCATTAGCGGCGGAGTAGGTATTAGGGCCACTCATAGTGACAGAACTCTTGCGGTTGTGGTCGTTTTGACCGTTGATAGTAGAAGTGCCGTGCGCAACGGCGGGTACAGCGGGCTGAATGTTGGGACGGCCGTTCATGGGCGATACGGAGAACGACTTCGCATGGTTCGCGGTCGCCGAGGAACCGCCAGCAACAATGGGCGGGGTGGAGCCAGTCGCAACAACGGGCGTGGATGCCGGCTTCTTAACCGCGCCAGCAGCTGTAGCGTAGGACGTAGCAGCAGGAGCCGCAGTGTTGTTGGACGCAGCGTTGGCGGGCTGTTGGCTACCCGTAGAAGTCATAAGTACCAAAGGTGTTGGTAATGAGTAGGAGACTCGGTGATCGCTCGAGCGAGTACTAATTCTCGTTTCTTCGTGTGGTTATGTTGAAGGACTCCCTCCCGGTGCCTAAGACTGGGGAAAGGAAGTAACCGAAGTGCACGGTGGGCCACGTCGAAGGTCGAATGTCAAATCCGAACAGACGGGACAGCGGGCGGAGAAGAATTAAAGAAATGGACGTGCGAATTAAATTAGTTAGGTGCGGGGGAAGCACCCTTCTTCCGACTCGTGATGGAGGCCTGGGGTCCGGCGTCGATAGCGATAGCGGTAGGAAAGGGTGAGATGGCGTCGAAACGTCCCGCGGGCGAACGACACAGTAGCGGCGTCGAGCAGCGCTGATACTACCACTACTGCTGGCAGAGTCTAGTCGCGGGATGAGTGAGATACAGCCAACGGGGAAGACAAGAGACAGGAAGGATGGGACGATGGGAAATGGGAGGATGGCAGGATGGCAGGATGTGAGGATGTGAAGATGGGGAGGATGCAGGTAGGGGAATGCAACGTGTGCGCAGGACGTACGTAGTATCGTAGTGTGCGTCGGGTCGGTCGCCAGGTCTTGTCTCGCTCTCGACAGCAGACGGAAGGATCGGGATTTCTCTGAGACGAGAAACAGAAAGACACAGGTGAGAGTCCAGCCAGGAAGAAAAAAAATTTTCTCGAGGCGGAGGCAGCGTGATCATAGACTTGTACCTTGAGAAGGGTGGTTCTTCTAAGGTGGATGATCGGAGGATCAAATGTGTGTGTGGAAAGAGTGGGAGAAAAAATTAGCTGGAGTACGGGCTTGAATTTTTTTTGGTAAAGAGGAGGGGGGAGGACCGCCCTTAGCTTGCACAGCGAGTTTCTATAGCCTACGGTGTGCACTGTGGCCAATGTATTTCCATTGATTCATTGCGGCAGAATAACAGTGGGGGGGTACGGACCAATGGGCGCTACAGTGTATGTGTACAGTGCCAACACTTACGTGGGAATACATTGGTAGCAGGTTGGGCAGTCGTACCTACCTCACCTTATCCGACTTATCCCATGTAGGTAATACTTCGTGGGCACAAAGAAACAGGAAGGTACGGAATACCTCCCAAGTTACATGGGAAGGTACCTCGATTTGGTACCAAGGTCCATATGGCCTGGCGTGTTTGCCAAAGTATACCCGACCAAGTTTGAGGTCATGAACCCACCTGCACTCTCACAAGTACCCTGGCACTGTCTGCATGGACCCTACTGGTACCTGCCCTGATCTTGCGTCCATACGAGTACTACATTAGGTAGGTACCTACGTATTCCGTACACGTACGTTAGATACCTCCTAAGGTTTATTTTTGAACATTTAATCCGTACCTAGGTACTGCCATTCTTACTTCTAATGTACGTACATACGTATTATCTGCCCTCTCTCTACCTAATGTACAAGTAGGTGAGGTCCCTTTATGAAGCATCTTCAAACATTTCCAGGCAATCTTGAGTTAGGTACACGCGGACTAGGTAGGTGCATCCATTAGGTACCGAGGTAGGTTACGTGTAATCCATAGGTACGCTAAACCTAATTAGGTGGGTATGGACTGCCAGTTGGGGTTCCGTTCAGGCACTTTAGGTACGGAATACAGAATTTATCACTGTTGGTGGGTGTCCGGTACCTACTAAGTAAGCCCCAGGTTTGCGTCCAGGTAGGTATGTATTACGGTCGGAAGGTAAATAAATTATCGATGTAGGTAATCCGTCCGAGCCGTCCGGTAGGTGGTAACTCCGTAGGTACACAGGTAGCTACGGAGATCCAAAAAAGCCGTACCTATTACAACAATGGACATCTTGGAGGTCAACTTGCACTTGTTTGTGGGAGTAGGTACGGAACACCTCAGGTACTTCAGTACCTTGGAAAGGAAAGTGCCGACCCCGTTAGGTGTACTTGTATGATGTAGGTACCTAGATACCTATCTGTACCGCACTGACGACCCCGTGCCTCCGTTGTTAGGTAGGTACATACAAGCCGTTGAATGTCTCTAACCAATACAAACTACCTAACCAACTTGTTTCAAACAAAGAGAATATGTGCAGCATTCCTCGTCTATTTTCGTCCCTGGATAAGTCATTTATCGCCCTTTTGTGTCTTCACTTTGTCGACCAGTAATGGCTCAGCTGGTTCGCCATTGGTACCATCGGCAGGTGCGACCACAGACTCCCCGCTCGCAACTCTTTGTTGGAGGTACATACCGATCTGGGTAGCATCATTAGTGGACAAATGAGCCTGAGCCCTACCAACGAGACGGAACCCCCCGCCCACACTTCCACGCTAAAACTCCCCGTTGACCTCAGCAATTCCTGCGCGCGGGAACACTGCTAAATTGACGGATTAATATGTACCCAACCCGTATCACGGGTAATCCGCTAGGTACCGGCAGGCGGTAATGGACGTAGGTAATCCGTGGGCCATACGTCAACAACAGTCAACTGGGCGAGATTCATCATCAGGCCTGACTTTTTTTTTCAGCTGGTTACACTTTATAAATAGTGCCGAATCACATGTCAAAAACTTGGCATTCACGGATTTACCCTGTTTATCTATTATCTTGGTTACTACTACCAACAGATATTGCATTCGGGTTCGACAAAGCCCAGCTCGTGATCAGTTGTCGGCGGTGGGGTTATTGTGGCCGGAGGAGTGAATAAGTGCGTGCTATGCGCAAGTGTCACCGCTTCACATCTCGAGAGTCAGAGAGCGTGGAGGAAGCAACACTATTATTATCTCCGTGTCGTGGGCCTACAAGAAGGGAAGAAGAGTAGGTATTATTGCGGTGAATCAGGCCATGAGCAGGGAGATGGAACGAATGGCAATGGTAGGTAATCCTGGCAGGTCATGGAGCGGAGACCGAGAAGCGTATCGTACGTGTAGATATGTAGGCAGTTATCCATGTATGTAGGAAGCAAGCATGGCCAGTCGTGCCATTCAACAGCTGCAGTTCGGAGGCGCAACGCCTAGGTACATTTTGATTCCGTATGGATTACGAGTACAGCTTGGAGACCAATCTATATGAGGATTCTCTATAGCTTATAGCCAGTGACTCATACTTGTCGTCCGTAAAGATGCAGCATCAACACTACTGCATACGTACTCGCTCAGTGACGATGGACCCAAGGACGGAGGCATAAACTCTAGGTCGACAGGCACCTATCGTAGATGGCAAATGGTGTTGCTCATCTTGCTTGACCTGCCAATAACGTGGCCTACCAGAGTTCCAGATGGATGATGTCCTCCTACTCGTACACCCCATATGGGCGCCTAGATTATCAGATGCCTGTCTGACCTACAGTAGCGCACCGAATACAGCGCACACTTGCCCAGATGACTGTGAATGATGAGTACACGTCTAGTCATAGTATGCCTACGAGTAGGCACGGGATGATAACTGGTTTCTTGTCTGGCATTGTTGCTATATCATACTCGTACAGAGGAAAGAACATGAAAAATACTATCAAGGAAGACTCAGAGACGTCAACTTGACTTGTAAAGAAAGCCTGGGCAGTCGATACGAAAATATTCTACAATAATACAATAACAAACCCAGTTGACGGATTATTGCACCGAGTTCAACCGTAGCTAGAGACCCTGAGACGTAAGCACGCAGTCAAGTCCCATATCTTGGTAACAATCGTAGGCACCTACCAGTCCGGTAGTCACGTCCTGGCGTTATGCACGTGGTCGGAAGGAGTGGCGGCGCGATCGATCTGAGTATGTACATACATCCCTATTTCCGGCCACATCGGAGTACCGGACACGCATACACTACCTACCGTATACTACCGGTATTTCGTTGATACTACTTTATGTCCATGTCCATCTACACTCTACTCGTAAATCGACTATCTAACCGCGTAATAGTTCTGCAAAAAAAACCTCAATATATGCACTCTGCGATGTTTATGTTGTTTATCGTGTTTGTTTATCTACTTACATTGTTTACATTGTCATCTCCCGGGTAACAACATCATACTTTGCTGCCGGAGATCGGGGGGATGTTCTGCCTTGATACGGACGAAGTATGTATCTCGACGACCGTGTGTTGTTCCGTCGGTAGTCCGGACGTACCGGATACATTCATCCCCACAATCCCATCCCTGTCCCCACCACACACGACTCGGCCGATCACCGCATGGAGAGATCTGGGCTGAGCCGAACAGGTCTCTCTAACCGCCGTCCAGGGGTCGGCCACACTTGACTGACCCGGACACTCGCCCCTCACTCGCGGCTTCACCGTCTACAACGACCTAATCCGTAGGTAAAACTCACCTGACCTTTCTCTTGATTCGTTAGCGGTTGATGTGTGTAGTTTGAGAATACTCCTGAATGGTTCAGAAACCTTTTCCAACTTGAAGATGAGTTCTCACAGTAGGCGCCATATAAATCATTATTCACACGCACAACAATGGCTGCATTCAAGAATTATTATCTGAGAGATACGCGAGCTTTCTACCCTCGCGATGGATTATATCCAGAGATTGATCTGCACCCGTGGCTAGGCTCAGAACGCAACGCCCCTTTGCCCAGGGTTTTATTTAAAATGCTACCTTGCTTTTACGCTTCTGCTTCATCTTCGGGTGCTTGCGAAACCTCCTCCTGACCCTCGTCTTCTTCGTCACTTCCATAGACTCCGTAGGAGCCGAAGTCCTCCTCAATGGGCTGCTGGTTGGGGTCCTGAATGCTGCCCTCTTCTACCGGGAGCCCCTGCTCAGCCCGTAGCTGTTTTACCTTGGACACCGTCATTTCATAGACAAACTGACCGAGGTGTTCTACACCTTCCATCACGGCTTCGTTGGGTGCTGCTGCCCCTTCTTCATCAGCTAAAACGCGGTTCGACGGCCACATCTCGCCTGTTGACAGCACAAGCTTATCCGGACGCTCGAGTAGTAGCTCAAATGCAGATCGTAACTCGTAGCACGCTTCGAATACTTCTCTTCTGCCAACGATGTACAAGCCAAGACGAGCACGAGACAGCGCCACCGTTAGGCGTCGTATATCTCGAAGATAGCCGACTCTCGACGTTCGGGTGAGCGAAAGGACGATGTCTAAAAGGTGGTTAGTACGCGACTACAACAAGCAAGAGAGAAATAAGGACAGCATGTATCGGCTACTTACAGTCATTTTGTTCACCCTGGTACTTGTCCACCGTCGTGACAGTCTTGGGCATACCAAAGATAGTCTCATCTGCGCATCTTTTAGCCAAGATGTCTTTGACAAGGGCCTTCTGACCGGCATATGTCGTTAGGATGCTGATCTTCGATGCTGGGTAGCCGAGCAGCCGCATATACTGATACAGTGCAACGGCATACTCAGCTTCGCCCAAGTTGTGGATGAAATGAGGCACTGGCTCGGCCTCTCCTCGACCCTTGTAGTCAGGCACGTTGATGAATTGATAATCGTACTTGAACCCAGCATTGGCGGTCTGGAATTCCCTAAGGCTCTGCACATGAGGCAGGTTACCGAGACTCGGGTATCTCCACTTGTACAGCTCGGCAATGGATGGACGTGCACGCCCCTGTTGGTCAAGGGTGATGACTGGGATTCCCAGTCGAACCAGGCGAGAGAACAGCGATTGTTCCAGGTTAGCATAATGTCTAAAGGCAAGGCTTTGGATAACAGGCGAGTTCTGGTAATGGTCGCCGCAGAGAACCACGCGTTGAAGCTTCATTTGACCATCCTTGGGCTTTTGCATAGCTAGAGGAATGAAGTTCTCAATCTCGGTGATCTGAGCAGCCTCTTCCATCACGACATTGTCATAATGAAAACCAATGGATGCAATCTCGGATCGTCGCATAGCAGCATGGGTCGATGTCATCGCAATAATACGGGCCTCGTTGGTGAGGAGATAGTTGGCCTTGTCACGATCCCGTCGCAAGACCTCAAAAGGTTGAACATCTTCAAGCTCAGAGAATATCTTCGATATATGGCGGTAGCAGCCTTCGGCAATGTCTACGACTGCTGATCGATCGGCTTCGATAGGGAAGAGTGGTTGCGGCGCACCAGAGAAAAAGGCGTGGAATGGGAATGCTTGTATGATATCCGCAGGGGATGAGCTTGCATCGTTCATGACCTCGGTGAACTTGGTCCATGCTGGCTTCACATACACCGAGTTGAAATAACCAGCCGTCTCGGCCGAATTGCCGTGAGCACCTGGAGCGTTCATACTCGCGGCGAGAGAGTTGACCTCCTGAAGATACCGATCTCTGATCTCCAGAAAGGATTCTACTCGGCCATGTTTACTGAAGTTACCCTCAGTATCAAGATCTTCTTCACCATGACCGAGCCGTAAGAGATGGCGCTCATCAATATCTAATGCCACAATCTTGGCGAATAGCTGGTTCAGCGCCTGGTTAGAGTGAGCAATCAAAAGTGTGCGTTGCTCCGGGAAGTTATGATAGATATTGTTGATTATTTGTGTTGCGACATCTGTCTTTCCTGTACCGGGTGGTCCAACAACGACAGTCAATCCAGGCTGTGTTCCGGAGATGATTGCTTCAACTTGAGCCGGCGTAAAGTGAACGGTGTTCAACTTAGGAGCGTCGACCGGATAGGGCCCTAAGTTCGGTGGCTTGTAGGTAGAGACCTTATAAGTGTCTATCTCCGCAAGCATGGCAGGCTCCACATCTCTGCGTCTCTTCTTGGATCCCGTGGATGAACTCTCCTCCAAGGGTTTATCTATCGACTCGAGAACGTAGGGAGGGCCAAAGATACTAGTGGCCTCGAAACCTGGCTCGATGGTCTTCCCGGGAAGACTTGCAACAAGATGTTGCCAATCTAAGAAGGTATCTCTGTAATCAATCCTGCTCACCCGGTTTGTCAAGTGCTTGTAAGTTGCCCCAGCAGGATCTCCATAACCGAGAAAATTCTCATGCAACCATGATGCCAACGGCACCTCCGAAAGCGTCAACGTGCGGATGGAATCGAGCACAGGTTTGAAATTATTCTCTCTTCCGGTCCGGCGGATGATCAGATTGATACGCTCATACACATCAGGCTTGCCCTTTTCGACCCGTTCCATATCTGCTTTGTACATCGCAGGGTCAAGCCGTAATTGCATTCGCCTGGCGGATGATCGATTCGCACCGCCGAAGTAGGCAGCGGGATCCCTTATCGGTTTCCCTTTGTCATCTAAAATCTGGGCCACTTCGGCAGTGCGAACTGTGATTAGGCCTAGCTTCTGTGCCTCGGGCAAATTGTTGAGACGTCCGCCCGCCACTGCCGTTTGCGTGGTGGCATCGACGGCAACCAGGAATACAACATCGTCGGGCCGAAGCGAATCCCATTCCCGTCTGACATGATCACCCTGTCGTCGCAAGTCAAGGGAGACTTCTGCTCGAACAACTGACGGCTTGTCATCCCCGACTAGGGGCGGGACAACTTCTATTATGGAGGGTCGAGATATCTGCAAAGCCATCTTCGAGAAGCCCGCAAAGCCCGTCTCTCCTGAACGTCTCACCTCTGGCCTCAACCGCCGCAGTACATCGCTGATATCTTTTCTTATGCCATAGAACGATTCGCAGCGATACAGGACTAGAGCTCGCCATAAGAAGTCCCCCACGGAAAGATACTGGAGCTTTAGCTTTGGTAGTGCCAGCGGCCGTGAACCATCATAGCTATCAGTTCGTAGAAGACTCTGATCAAAGAGGCTATCCTCAGTTGGAAGGATACTCAGGGTCCGGGCGGTCTCCTGGAATGTTTTGCGCTTCTCGAATGTTGATAGCAGTATCTCCATCAGAAACTGTCTATCAAGAGCCACATGGACCGACTCGGGATACTCTGTTCGTAGTTCGAGGAGGGATACAAGCTGGGCAAGCTCGTCATCGGTCAAGGCATCGAGAAGATTCTCAAGCTCGCTCCTCTTATCAATGGAAGCATAGTTTGACAGAGCCAAAACGGTAAGCTTCTCCTTGAAATTCCTCAGAGCAACTCGTTGCAGCTTCCCGAGCTCGGTACAGTGGCGTTCGTAAGCTTCAGTGCGGGAAAACTGCACCCCCGTCTGATCATCAATAGAGAAGTGCACATAGTGGCTTAATAGTGAATATTGGTCACGGAGCAGCGCATTAGCTTCGTCGTTGAACATAGGAGACAGCCGCAAAGCTGGCAAAATGTGAAGGTCCTGGACAAGGGTATTGACGTATCGCCGCGTAGGAAGCTGACTTAGCAGATCTGTGATGAATTCGACGAAACGCTCGCAGTATAACACATGTTCCTCCGTCGCCTTCTCCCCATACAGCGTGTGGAGGAAATCCAGGGTAAGTGTGTACAGCCAAGCCCTCTCGAAACGTAACCGGGCTTTCGAGGCATCGTCGGCGGAGTCATAGCGTTTGGCGGCAGCTTTCCATGATTTTCTAAGCTGCGGTGTTTGCGCCAGCTTTGTCTCACGCTTGGCATCGGAGGAGAGATTGTGCCAAATAGCGATGGAAACGAGCGGTGCGCATTCCTTCCTCACACTGGCCCAGTCCAGACTTTGGAATGCGAAGATGAAGAAGTTGAGCAAATGCGTTCGAACGGGCAGCGATAGTGATCGATCGAGGCTCATCGACAAGATACGACTGAAAAAACTCGAGAACTCGGCCGGTCGACTTTCGAATATGCTCCAGGTCTCGAGTTTCTCCCGGGCCTTTACATTCGTCAACAGGGCTATTAGGAGAACGTGGAAGTTGGACGAGTCTTCGGAGTATCCAGGCCATAGATAACTGAGCGACAGATGTCAGTACGGAATACATGGGCAGCAATGGGCAGAAGCGAGGGCAGAGAAGGGTTTGCAGGGCTCTGTTCGTACCTCTCTAAGGTCTGCAGCCCCTCGAGGATCAGCAGCGACTTGTAGGCGAAGGCATTCTTCTCCAGCACGTCCCAGATTTCCTTCTTGAGGACGTCATTCTTGACCTTGACGTTGGTGTCGCGCTTTGACGTCTTCAGCTTCAACCAGTGCTGCTTTGCAAGCTGAGCGAACTCAGACTCACCCTCCAAGTCGGCGACAGTGGGCCTGGCCGTAGGACTGTCGTGAGCCTTTGCCCTGGCGTCTCTTTTCAGACGTTTCGCGTTTGGCATGATGGCAGGACTGTTAACAAGTAGCTACTAGTCAATTGCCGAAAATGCAAAAGGCGAATGCGACCTGAGGAGCTGTAATCCGTAGGTAGGCGGGCCAGTGGCAGAAGAGCAGTGAGGTTTGTATTGCTGGCGGCGCAAGAGTTTCAGAACATGTCGGCTTTGAGGTAGGACCTGGGAAATAAGCGGCGACTGCGTTTACGTATAGAACGTGAGGTCGATAATATGTTGAACGTAGGTACGTACCTGATTCCGTATTGGTATTCCGTATCAGCTCAGGTTGTTTCTTTCTTTCTTTGGGCAGTTGCTTGTCGCGTTGCCCAGTCTCGCGCCTAAATAAGCCCGGTAGCGGATTCAGGCACGGACAGGTAGCATTGCCGCGCCCAGGAGCGCCTGTAGGTACATGCCCTGCTAGGACACCCACCTGCCCATGTCATCCATTGTTCTTATCTTATCGAGATTGTGGGTGTACTCGTAATATCTGGGGATCGCAACCACGGCTTCAATCCACCCAACCTACCCGGTAGTCATTGCACTAGAGGCAGGTAATCCGTAGTGCCTCTTACGTATTTCGTACCAGCTACGTACTGTACGGATTACGGATTGCATCTGCGTCGCAAACAAATTAATACTTGCGGAATTCATCTTCGTACGGGATGCGCTTCTCTTTCTTCACTCAACACAATCATATCTGCCGTCTCTCTCTCGCGTCCTACAGCCATAGACATACGACCGCCCTCGACTCCCGTCTATCAATTCACGACATTCTCGACCCATGACTCCAGCATATTGACGCTAGTAGTATTCCGTATACCACCAATACATGGTCCGTCCCATCGCTGCCGTCTCGTGCAAACGACCTCCTCGATCAACCGATACGGCCATTGCCATCCTAGACCACCACCGCCGAGACAATGTCGGTATCTAGACTCTCGGAGGACGAGGTGCCTCAGGTGTCTGCTGTGACGGACCTTCTCGAGGACGCCTTGGCGCACGCCCAAACCATCAAGCCTGCCTCCATCGAGCCGCCTCTCACAAAGTCTCATTTCGAGGCCTTCATTGCCCGCTTGCCCGCCGTTTTTCCTGCCACGGCGCCAGAGCAGACTCAGGCCAGAGACTCAGACAAGGTCCGTCTGTATGCCGCTGTGGAGACGGCCGCCCGCAAGATCTTCAGTTCCATGGTTGTAGGTCATGATATCCCATTATAGCCCATCACGCGCCTACAACAACAAGGATTAATGGCATATTCCTAGGCCTCGGTCTCCATCGTTTCCCCCGAGTTCGTCCGCGTCTGGAATCTCTTTGATTGTCTTTCGGTTCTGTCCGACAACGAACAATGCGATCCGGCGCTTCTGTTTTGGCTCGTGGAAGAGCTGCTGGACAGTCAGACTGTCGACGGTTGTCGCAGAGTCTTCGATTTCCTCGAATCGCGGCGCGAACGGATTACGGCCAAAAACCTGAAGCAAAAGTCACTGGTCATTCTCAGATCCTGCAACGACCTATTGCGACGACTATCACGCGCTGAAGATGCCGCGTTCTGCGGCCGCGTGTACATATTCATGTTTCAAAGTATTCCTCCGGGAGATAGGAGCTCGGTGAACTTACGAGGTGAATACCACGTCGAGAATGTGACAACTTTCGAAGAGCATCAACTTGCATCCGACGTACCTGCCGAGGATAAGATGGCTGTGGACGACGAAGGCGATGCTTCGAACGCCAAGTCCACGACGAAGGCCGTCTCCTTCGACCCTAAAAACAAGTCCGAGTCCGAGAAGGTTCTCGACACCGACGTGCTGTACCCAATCTTTTGGTCTTTACAGCACTTTTTTAGTCAACCTACCACGCTCTTCGACCCGGCCTCTCTCACGAAATTCAAGAGTGGCATAGAATCTACGATGAGCGCATTCGAAGCTGTGGAGAGAATCCAGAAAAATACCAAGGGTCACGATGAGAACAAGCTGATCCCTCAGAAAAGGAAAGCTGCCGGGGTCGATGAGGATCTGCGGAGTACGAACAATAATCCAAAGTATCTCACAAGCAGAGAACTCTTCGAACTAGAGGTATCCATTCCCCGTCTTGTTACAGCTGCGGTCGAGATGATACTGACGCGATCAACTTCAGATCAGTGATCTTTATTTTCGGCGCCACATTCTCATCCAGGCCTTCATTATCCTGGACTTTCTCATGTCTCTTACATCGCAAGCTAGGGCAAAGATTGCAAATGTCCAGCAGAATAGGTCTGTGGTGTATGCCGATAAGAATCTGGGAGAAGACGATGTGAGTAGTCAGCTGTGAGTTTCTCGTCATATACTAACATGGAGTCAGGCGAAATGGGCAAAAGGCATGAAGGATAGAATTACTAGTTATATCCAGGCCGATTCAGATGGGTTCTTCTTCTTTAGAGTCGTTGAAAGCGTTATATCGAGGGACAAAGGTTGGGTTCGCTGGAAAGTCGAGAACTGTCCCCCTATTGAGAGACCCTCCGTTTCTCCCGAAGAGTTTAACGACGCGAGAGGCAGTGCAAAGCGCCTTGCAACCAGCAGAAGACCCAAGCCAGGCTTCAACTCATTCTCACTAGACTTCATGGATGAGCAAGACTCCAGCCACTCGTTAGATGAGTTGAAAGACCCAGCAAGATGGAGCCTTCCAGATTTGGCTGAGTACAAGAAGAAAATCGCGAATGACGACCTGGATCTTGACTTTGCATCTGGTGATAAAGAAAAGACACAGATACTCGAGTCGAAGGCCAGCAAGACTTGGAGAGCACTGAGAGTTGCTCGACATTCCAAGCTTGCAGCATTCGATAAGATTGAAGATTGGAAGAACATCGAGGCCATCTTCCAAGAAGCAGCAGCAGAGGAAGCTCAGCAAGAAGACGAGGAGGTGCCTAAAGGAGAAGCACCACAAGACATGAAGCCGATCATAATAACTGGGCCTAGTGGTGTAGGCAAATCAACCCTCATCTCCATGCTAGTGGACAAGCGAAAGGGGGTTTTCAACAAGATAATACGACACACAACCCGAAGTCCAAAGGATGGCGAAGTGAATGGTCGAGACTTTCACTTTGTTGATTCGAAGACCTTCAACACTATGCTCGACGGCGACTGTTTCCTTGAATGCAGCACACAGGGAGACGTTCAATATGGGACAAGTCAAAAACTCGTGAATGCTCCAGAAGTAGCTGAGAAGGTCGCCCTTATCCGTCTGGACCGAGAGGTAAGCTGCCTATGCCAACACTTCCCGATTTACATATACTAAAACAGCTGATCTAGGGCGCCCAAATGGCAAAGGATAACGGATTCTCGGCCAGAGTCGTCTTTATTGCTCCGCCCAGCATGGACGCGCTGTCAGCCCGGATTAAGCAGAAAGAAGAGGGTCTGTCGGAGGAAGAGATACAGCAGAAGCTGAAGACCGCACAGGAGGAGGTCGACCAGTCTCAGTCCGGCGATCTTTACGACAAGGTCATCACCAACGATGATCTAGAAACCGCCTATGCGGCGCTAGACGAATTCATCTACGAGCTGCCAGCGGCCAACGGAGTTCACGTAGATGAAGTGACTGTTGAGGACACCGCGATGGAAGATGACACGAATGGTGACGTGAATCCGTCGTAGGTCGTGTTTGGAGTTTGAACTGTTCAATGAGAAGATTAGGCATGGTTCAGTGCGAGCCCTCAGGCGATGATGGCATTTGCTGAACAAGGGTCTAGAGTAGTGATACTAGAAGAAAGAAGTGAGTGTCCAAGTTGTGTGTACGAGGTGTTTGTTGCTTGGCTATCCATTAGATAGATACCCAATAATACATCAATGGATGATGTATCTTGCTCACCATCAACTCGCCTTGAACCATGGTATGTGATTACTCTTGCCTTGGATCTTTTCCATCCAGCACCACTCACACCACGATTCTGTCAGTCATTTGTGCCAGTTTCTACACTCCCCGTGTCATGGATCGTCGTTCGTTAAACATTGAGTCACACGGTATAGTAGAAGAATAGATATGATGAAGGAAAGATTCGTGCCCTGGATCCTATCAGGTCCGATAAAGGGTCACGCGAATCATCTCTTATTCTGATTTTCTATATATTCCCTCGTCTCCGGTCTCGTCCTTACGCACATACCACAATATACCACTTATGTGGTATAAGGGCGAAAGCTATTCCCAAGAAAGACCACGTCCGCCACCATCATCGTCGCCTCATCCCAAGCTGATCATACCACCAGTATACAGCTGTACTCTCCCCATCGACAGGAGAGTGCTGACCCCCTTCTCAAAACACGCCTCGATGATCACATCGGGCCACAGTCGGAGTCGGGATTCCGCCTGGCGAACGCCCTCAGCCTGTTCCTGTTAGCATCTTCTCACAAGTTTAGAGGGGGGCGTTGTCCTCGGTGGACTAAGGGTACTAACCGTTTGGCCTGTTCAGAAAAGTTAGCACTGCACATATATACGACGGTGTTCAAAAGGACTTACCCATGCTTCGATTCTCTGGCATTCCTCGATGATGGGATGCAGCAGCTGATAACGCTCCCGAAGCGTCGTTGTGCGGAGGAAGGCCTCCCTCTGCTCTCTATCCAGGGGGTAGACCGCGGCGATCCACCAGGACAACTCGTCCGGACACCACGGCATGGGACCGTTGGTCTCGATCTGGCTCTGATTGAGCCAGTCGTGATTCTCGGCCCTGCCGGCGATAACGAAGCTCGTGCCATTAATATAATGGCGCAGGGTCGACATCGTGTCCGGGTCGATGGTCTTGTTCTGGTCGACGCCGCGCGTCTCGGTGGCCTCGATGTCCTCCTGGACAGCAATGGGGAGATCGTAGGCCTTCGTCACCTGGGCATACATGACACCATGGAACCACCTATGGCTCTGGATGGTGAGCCTGTGCCCCCCCTCCGCCTGGACAACGCAGAGGCCCGAGTCGTATGTCTCGCAGCTGGTCATCCGCATGTATACGCCCATGTCGGAGAAATGCAGCTGGCCCCCCACCGCGGGATACGTCTGGCCTTGGACGGCGACGAACCGTCGATGGCTGTTCCATGCTGATTGGAACATGGCGCAGCAACGCGGTTCCAGCGTGCTGATGGTCACACACTCAGTCGGGAGAGCGCCTCTGCCGATGAACAACGGCAGCTCCAGAGTGGGCACGTCGAGCATAGTCTCGGGTCCCCTGGCTCCCCAGAAGCCGGTAATGAACTTCGATAGGCGTTCATTTGATGGGGATGCCGTGGGGCCCGAGACAGCGTGGACGTCCAGCTCGGTCCTGCAAACAGGGCACGAGATGGATCGATCCATCAGCTCGCGGACGCAGTCCCGACAGAATGTGTGACCACAGCTGGTGGTCACGGGATCGCTCAAGAAATCGCTGCAAACTTGGCAATCGAAATGGTTTCTCGTTGCCTCGTGCAATTTCTCGAGCGTCTTCTTGTCCTCCGTGTCCCCCGCCTTCCACACGTTGCCATTGCCAATGGGGATAAAGCAGGCCCGGCGGTTGAAGGGCAGGTTGCCGGCCTCGGCCATGCCGTACAGGACGGCTAATCTGTTATCGCTGCGGTGCCTCGAGTCCGTCATGTGCGTCGCAGGCCCAGGACGACGATCTACCTGATCCCAGTAGAGAAACAGGACGACCCGCATTTGTTGGCTTGAGCTTCGGGCCGCCGCTTGGTAAGGCTTCATCACCTCGTCGAATGTCTCGACCACCTTGTTGACGATGATGTCGCGCACAACGTCTACGGCGGCGTGAGACTTCGAACAGGCCTTGATCGGGCACTGGAAGCCAGGTTTTCGCTCTTCCTCTAGGGGCCAAGTGACGCCCTCGCGTATCTGGGAGGGCGGAACGCATCCCTTGCAAATGGTATAGCCGCAGGGCAAATGGGTGGCATCATTGAGAATGCCGTGGCAGAGCTGGCACTGTACCAGACGAATAATCCGTCTGATATCTCTATCGTCGGTGCCATATACCTCGCCTTGAGGCCAGTGCGGCTCGTCGATGGGCGTGGCAGACTGTTCGGGGGTGTTCTCGAGCGCCGACAGGGTCGGCTGTGCCGAGCGACGGTAAGCGGACATGGTGGTTACTACTGTCGGGTAGTAGCAACAACGATTCCTAAATCTGTAAACCTCCACTATCTGTCAGTACCAAGAGAAGAGAATGAGGGCTTATGAAACGCCTGTCCTCTGCGTTTCGGGTCAGTACCACTTACCGAGCGGGCGGCGTGAAAGTGCGGGCCACGAATGGTTCGTAATAGCAAAGACAGCTTTTAATCTTGGTGCAATGACCGAAGAAGGAAAGTCTGTTAAGCTAATCAACAAGCAATTACAGTGTTCAACAAAGTTGAAGAGTGCAAAGGTTGTGATGGATACCAACGTGGGTGGTGTGTGTAGGAAGGAAGGAAAGAAGAAGGGTGGGAAGGAAAGCCAGCCAGCAACATAGGTAAGAAGTTCTGGCGGCTCGGAAAAACTACAATACATTGTTCCATTACCGAACCTCTCAATGTATTCATGTCGAATGCCATTTTGTTAAGTAACTAGGTATCTTGTGTTGTTGCCGGTGACTGGGTTAACTTGGTCGTGCCTGCTGTTTCTGAGCCGGCAACCCGCTGTGAAGTACCCACTTTAAATTCCTCCGGCGCCGTTCACATGTCCGGATTACAGTGGGGCATTCGCTCGGTACGGCCCGTCTGCACCTTAAGATTGACGTGCAGCCGGCAATCATTGGTTGAACGATGAAATACGAAATACAAAGGGACATGTTCCCTGTCTGATCAACCAGTCACCGATTAGAATGGCATAAACAAAGGTTGGCCCAGCAGTGCACGCATAGTAACAAAAGTAGACGAACACCGTGATAGACGACGATGGGGTGAAGTACCTAGGTACAGAGCCATATATATTGAACGTTTCGACCAGAGAGACGTTGTCTGTGTATAATCTCTAAGACCACCTGACTAAAACAGCAAGATCAAATACAAACTGACAATCTGCCGACAGTTGATCTGTTATTTCCCTAGATTTGACCATGCAGGATTGTTGAATAGGACCATGCCCTCCTGCTCTCATGTGTGTAGCTGGACATAATGAGCCTCAAGCCCATCTCCCGCACTGATGACCCAAATCCTGCTTCGGACACCTACGACGAAGTTATTAATTGCTAGGAATAGTCAATCATCCGTAAGTTCAATCCCAGAATGCGTCCCTTCCTACGGTACCGCCAGCCAGACCAAGCACATCACGAAACCAGTCTCGCCATCCAGGCCACATACCTGCCTGCAGAACGAGTAAAATTATGAATTCGACTCACAGACAAGCCTTCTTCTGTACTCTCCAACGTGCAATAAAAGGAATGAATGTGATATCTAACCCAACACCTGTCAGGCTCTCCCGATTGGAGCCACAGGAGCATCTTCCATGCAGGTGATAGATTGCCTGCATCAGGTCTGGCTGCCCAACCTCAGGCTCTAAAATACTCTTCATACCTACATTTCTTTTGTTAGGGAAAGCAGCGAAATGGGTTCTGACCACCGTCAGAATTTCAATCCGGACGGCAGTGCATGCCATGTGAATCCGATAACACAGTAACGACAAGGCGTGTTGTTTGCCCCGATCACACTTGACCGCATCACAGCATGGTAAGCTGCTAGCCCTGGACGCCATATCACGGCTTAGAAGAGATTCTCGCTCGTGAAGCGCCCGCGTACGACGGTGGCCAGAATAGACTTCCGCGATCACCTGCCCACATGTCTTCGCCCAGCGTTCAGAAGAGGCCCAAGGGCGGCTCGTCGGGTAACAACAACCTGGACGCTGAACAGTCCACCACACTCGGTGTCTGGCCTAATGGATTCGATGATGCAAGTCAGGTCCGTAGCGATTTCGCTGCAAACCCTTCAGACGACCACAGCGAAGTTTCGGGTAGCCATGACGGAAACCATTCTCGCTACGCGTCCTCAAACATGACGATGCCTCGCAGACCAGTGACGAACGAACGATCGTCGAGATCGCAGGAGAGCAGTCAACAAACCCACAGCGCCGTCGACGAAGAATCTGACACAGACATGGTGAATGGGCCGGATCCGAAGCCTGCGGCCTCCACCAGTGCAAGGTCCGAAAATGGCAGCCAGTCTGCAAAATCAGTAAAGTCGGACACAGACCCAAACATAACGGGAGTGCGTGAGGCACAAAGCGACGAAACTACTGACACCAGATGGAAGGATTATGAACAGAGGCTCCTCCAGCTTGAACAAGAGAGTAGAAGGCGGCTCCTGCAGCAGTCTCATGCGGGATCCCAACAACCGGCCGTCACTTGGAAGACACTGTACTATGTCAAACCGATCTATTATCTCGACGAACCTCGATGGGAACCAGATGCTTGTGGATTTCCACAACTGCGGTTATCGAATCCGATCCCCGATATTCGAGAGTGGTTCGCCCAACACTTCCATGTTCCCTTTGCATTAATCAAACGGTACGACCCGTGTCCCCATAAGGACTACTTCACGATCGAGGAAAAAGACGATGTGTATCGTGTACCAGAGCCAACATCACAGGTTCTGTCGTTGATTTCAAAACCCATGATTGACGCCGTCGAGCAGCTTGTCAATCAGGTGCCGGGGTTCCGAGAGCTGTTCCCGACATTCAATCCCCGAAAGGCAATCCCAGCACCCTATCTCTCCATGTATTCCGGTTTATCTACTCTGCTATCGAATTGTAGACATCTAGACTTTTCCAGTGTGTCCCTTCTATTAGAACTGGACGAGTGCATCAGCCAAAGTCATGGGTGGGAACACAGTGCGGCCAATTATCTTACAAGAGAGGGACATATATCAAACAAGCTATTCGGGTATCTCATTCGACCAGGCGATGTACTTGTGAAGCAGGAAGATTCTGCCATTGAGGCATATATGGCGCTAGACTGGGCTAAGGAGAGCGAAGCGTCCAAGAAACAGCGGCAGAAGGAATCAAGGCACGGCGAGGATTATGCTGACAACAAAGTTGCAACAGAGAGTTGGGATGATGTCTGTGGGCAGGGGACTCAGATGTGGTACGGATGGACTGTACCGGTTTGGTCATGGACTTTCGACGGGGTATACCTGAGACAACGACGCGACCTTGACGTCGGCGTCAATGCTGGCTCTTCTAGCGAGATCATCCCGATCACTCAGCTGGGTATCATCCCTCTTCAATATGCCGGTCCCTACTATCGAACACTGTTGGAAAAGAGAGGAAGACGTTTGTGGCTGCTTCAGTACGAAGGAGGACTGGTGGACGTTGATAAAAGTAGTGTGAGCACCCAATCTCTTCGAGAGTTCTTCGATATTGGACTTCATAAAACTGACTGCATTTCAGGTTGTCGAGAGGTGCATGATAGATATCAAAACGTATAAAAAGCTACACCCGAAGTCAGACTTGAGCAATGCGAGATCATGCTTGAGCATATCGCAGATGGACCCGTTCACCTGTGAGCAGCCTTCGGCAGACGACTGTAGTCTCTTGGTATTCCCATCTCGAGTTCCCGGCTTCAACCTGATGCAGAAGACATGGGGTAAGCAGTTAACAATCCAATCTTCCGATTCACCATATTGACATCTCATAGTGGATCTAGAAGTCGACCATATGTCGGATGTGACTTGGAACAAACAACATTTCGCAGATCTTGTCATAGACAAAGAGACCAAAGAACTTGTCCAGGCCCTGGTCGTGACACAACTTCGCTACGGGTATAGTTCTGCAGCCTCCCGCACTGACAGTCGAAGCGGACTCACCATGTTATTGCATGGAGAGTCAGGGACTGGCAAGACCTTCACTGCCGAAAGTGTGGCCGAGTTCGCAGAAGCGCCGTTACTGCGTGTGACAAGCGGTGATATGGGAACCACGGCCGAAGTGGCAGAAAAGAACTTGCATTCGTTACTCCATCTCGGATGGAAATGGAACTGCGGTATGCCCTATTATAAGAATGGGTGGAAAATGTACGGATCTGCTGACGATGCTGTAGTCGTTCTTCTCGATGAAGTGGACGTGTTCCTGGAAGCGGCGGACGAGGCCAATCGTACCGCTCTCGCATCCATCCTGCTGCGAGAGCTGGAGAACTACAAAGGGGTTCTCATCATGACAGCGACTCGCATGGGAGCGTTTGACGAAGCATTCAGATCCCGCATCCAGCTATCGCTGCATTACGAGAATCTGGGACCCAACCAGCGACGCGAGATATGGCGGAACTTCATCAACCACGGCAAGTCTGTTAATGAATCGACTGATTGTGAGGACATGCTCGACCATCTAGACGACCTCAGCAAGATCGAGATGAACGGGCACGAGATCAAAAACACCATCACGTCGGCGAGACAGCTGGCCATGCACAGATCTACACCCTTGACGTACTCACACCTGAGTCAGGTGCTGCGGGTGAGTGGGAAAGGCTGCAAATAGGTAATAGTACCTCACCGATGGGAGATCTGCCGGCTTGGCAGCGAAGATGTGTTTCTTTTCTGAACAAGCAGGGCAAGGAATGATTGTGATGGTAAGGGTTTGGATTCTTAGACGAGAGGGAAGGAAGGATTCTTGTTTGGCGAGAAGGAAGGAAGTTCTGCTCGTACTCGTATGTATTTCGTACCTGCTCGTACTTTCAACAAGTATTCCGTTAGGTATCTTCTAGGGGGCTACTGCCTGCTAGCTGCACTAATGTAACCACCACGTGCCCATGTGACGTCCCCACAGACGGACGTGTTCCCACGCCGGTGAACGCAAATGGAAGCCACGGAGGGCACTGGGGCCCGGAGCACGCGAGCGTCGGGGCTTCCTGACTGGCTCAAACTACGACTAATACCTAGCCGGCGCCTATTCGGATTTGGAGTGCATTTTAGTGTATTATTTTGTAATCCGTAGGCGCGTAATCACTGTCCCCGTCACTGTGTTGTAGGTACAACGGGATGGATGGAGATAGGCAGAGGGTATTCCGTACCTTCACCGTTCTGACACCGGGGCCGAAGCGGCTGCCATGAAATCCCACGACGGTCATACAATTACACGACGAATCAATCAATAATCGCCACCGGATTTGTAGAACATCCGAGCGAGTTGATTAGTATTTAGAAAAATAAATATCATTTATTTGCTTTACAAGAAGTTGCTCTTGAAACCGGTCAGACATTACTTGTAAGAGGTATGTACATGAAGCCGTAGGATAATAATCGGCATATAACAGGGATTTTTGAATATTGTTCCCATTCGTGCCGCATTGTGGCGGGTGTGATCATGTCCACGGAATAATACCGAGAATTACTACCTACCGCACCCGTGTGGTCAGATATCTAACCCCGCGCTGACGAGGGCGATCAGGATGAAGTGGGTAGGATTGCAAAAGTCCAAAGCGCCTGGAGGATGTGACGGAGATCCTCACATACGAAGAAGAAAAACAAAAGTAGAACATCACAAACACATCAGATTCTCTTTATGCAGATTGATTTCGCATTTTCGTGAACATGAAGCTTAGATACATGCTTGCTTGCTTGCTTGCTATGTAGAACCAAGTAGAGTAGTGAATTTTCCCATCCCAATTTTTTTTCTTTCTTTTTTTGTCCAATATTTCCGTGTAAAAGTAATCTTCATTAAGCACGTTTCGTGCCATATTTGTTGAGCGCAAGCCAGCGACCAACATTGCCAAATACAATACAGCAGCAGAATAGTACGTTTAGAGTCCAGATACCCGTGGCAAGGGTCTGCTGGCTTCTGGCGAGGCCGCCGAACGAAATCGGGTCATCGAAGTAAGGGTTCGAGGAGTTGCGGTGTCCTGATGGGAAGGAGAGCATGGCTGGTACGGGCACCATGTCGGGTTGTAGGCCCGTAAGTAAAGCAGAGCCAGCGACTCCGACGACTGATGATACGATGAAGCCGGGTATCGAGCCGTCAATGAAGTACCAGAGGGCAGGGTTCACGAGGGCCAGGGATAGGGAGACTTGTAGGGTCGAATCCCATGGGCATTTGCGCTGTAAAGTGTATGATTAGCATCCATGTAAATTTACCAATATCCCAAAGGAAAAGGAGATAGGGGAATCACTTACAATAGCATAAGCAATGCCGATGAAGATTCCCATGCCGCGCACGGCAAGCGCCCAATCTGTCTTTCGTCTGCCATTGTTGATATCGCTTTCTGTCTCAACCATATCCCCATTGCCCAACTTTCCGTCCAAAAGCCCATCGACCCAGGGCAATAAACAGCCCAAGATGAGGCCCGAAGCGCCCCAGAAAGCCATGTAGCCCCAATTATAATCTGACTCGCCGACGTGCTCCATGCGGAACGCTTCGGATGAGCGGCTCTCCCGGACCGTAGAAACGACGATGCCGTAAACAATACCCAAGCTTGATAACAGTAACGCTCTTAAGCTGGAATATAACAGGGAGGTTGTTGTCGTCTGTGCCGGCTGTACCGAGTGGTGAGGGATAGAGGTCCGTCGTGCAGGGTAGGCGCGCTGAGTCTGTATTATATCGGTAGAGTCATCAACGGCTTGAATCCCTTCGGACGTTTCTGTTTCATTTTCCCAGGGCGTATTCAAGTCATTACCGGACGGCTCATATATGCCCATGAGCGTCGAGGATGTGAGGTTCTTGACGGATTGCGCTCGGCTGAGGCTGGATGCCGAGTCGGAGCGCCCTTTGTTTTTCGAATCCATTAACTTGTAGTTTAGCCAGTCCAAGTTCAAACTTGAGCCGGGTTGAGGTGTGTGAGGAAGCGATTCATCTTCTGGCGGAGTTGGCTCCTTGAGGTTGAATTTGAAGGGTCGCACGGGGACGGGTCGCCATAGCGTTGGACCGTTCTGAGAATCAGGAGTGTCCGTCATGGTTGGTTGGCGTTGAGAGAGGAATGTTGTGAAGATTCGATGGCGGATTGGCGGGTAATAGATGGAGAAGAGTCGTTGGGTTGTTGATACTAGTAATACTGCGGGTTGAGGACCTTAGATATATCCGGGAGACTCTTCCTATTTGTATGTACTCGTATGGAGATGGAGATGGAGCGCGGCACCCCAGCAAATCCCGAATGACGACACAGGCTAAAGCTCGCGTAGGGACGTTGAGTTGGGACGGGCCCTGGGTAGCGTCTCCAAAGATAGAATGCGAAGGAGATGACGAGTAGTTACGTGGATTCCGTAAGGGGGTTAACTAATCCAGTAGTGTGCCGGTAGTCCGTGTAGTTCGAGACCCGGTAATAGATGTAGGGCAGACAGTAATATGGATTAGGTACGAGTAGAGAGAGAGTCGAGGTCGGCGTAGAGCAAGGGTTGTAGTAGTAGGTAGTTGAACTTGTGACGAAATGGAAGCTCGCGAGGTGTAAGTGAGCAGCGGAACAGGCCAACACAGCGGAGCTACTGCCTTCTAGACTATGTTTTGTTTAGTCAAGACAAGTCCGTGTGGAATAGAGCAGGCAGCTGGCGTTAAGGTACGAAATAATAAGTCGGCAGCGTCGCATTCCGTGTAGGCAGAGGACGTAGTGCAGTGGAGACCGCAGATCTGATCGCAAAGACCCGAAAGATGCGGTTTGGTGTGGTCTTCTTGGACTTGTTTGGGACTTGTCTTGGAACTTGTCTACTTCGTAGGGATCTGGCCCTGTTTAAGACGGCCGTTGCTAAGGATGATATTGCCAGGTATGGCCAGATATTACTCCGTAATGCCCGTGATCTCTGTGTAAGTCTCGCCTCGTCGCGTGCTTCGTAGATCGACGAGCGATGACGAGATCGAAATCCAGGGGCTTCCTTTAGTAGATCCGAGGAAGCATGGGATTCTGGGGATTCAGGCAGGATGAAACAGGATGAAGCAGGATATAATAAAGACCATGAATGAAACGATGACAGGTACCTTTTCACCTTTTGTATTGGCATGCCATGCCGTCCAGTTCCTCTCTCTACTCGTAGTCATGCCTCGTACTCAGTACTCCCTTTCCGGCCGTGTCGACTGTATGCGAGGAGGTACGGGAGACATACCCTGGACGGGTTACGAAGCAATACTGCTTGACTCCAGTCCATCCCCACGCGACGGCCCAATAGGGATTTTTCAGAGCTGACTCCGCCTCACGAGAGCATCCGGCTTCTGGGGGCAGGTTCCCAGTGGACGGGTTTGCAGAGTCGAGGCCCACTCGTGCAAATGAGAGCGAGCCCAGAAGCGCAGTTGATGGCTAGATTAGCCTGTGGACGGCCCTATTCCTTGCCTAACACCACATGAGCCCAGGGCCCCAGTGGACTGGTGGACTGTTTTTTAGGTCTGTTTTAGGTCTGTTTAGCTGTTTAGGTACAAGTACTGCCCCGTACCTCTGCCGCCCGGCCTCTGGGGCGCTAGCGTAGTAATGTCATGCGCCCACCAGGAACCGAGGTTCGAACCGCAGTATCCAGACAGAATACGGGCATTAGGTCACCACGGGTCCACTGCGAGCAGAGCTTGCCAAGGCATGGCGGTACCTACGTATACCTACGGTGAACGAGTGAGTGAGCGAATGGCAGTGACGACAGTTGATATGCACACGCCTAACAGTTTGCATGCCGTCAGTTGGGATGACCAACAGCTGAATAACGTCGACAGTTTGTGAGTCGGCATTACTCAGTAAACGGATATGTTCCGTAATCGTAATGAACTTGTCTTCCAAACTCCAGCGTACTCGTAACGGTACCTAACAGTCGATGATAGCCAAGTGAAACAAACACAGAACACAGCCATTGAATGATTCAAATCATCAAACAATCACCAGCTGAACTAAACCCGTACCTGTTGCTAGCGCGTCTTCCAAACTGCATCGTGATCCATGATTCAGAAGCGATGCGCCGCTAACACCGCTAAACATTCAACTGTAATCCGTACGGATTAACGCGTTAAATGAGTCTACCCACCTCGAATCATACCACGTAGTCCGTACCTGATCTAGTTTCTATCTCAACTCCCCTCCTCTCTCGTGATTCGGATTCAAGAATCGCTCTTTCAGAATTCCGACCGTTGACCTACGATAGTATTGAATTGCGTCTGATCATCCATTGTTACCCGCCATGCCGACTTGCCCATGTCGAATGACGTACCTAACGGATTACCACTGGGTGACGAGCGCTGATCCTCCTGTTCAAACCCGGCCGGAAACGAGCATTTTTTAACTCCGTCCGGGTTTGGATTAGGGAAGAAAAAAAAAGAAAAACATGGCGTAACCTCCTTGCTGGGGTAACACCGCCTATGATGTTTCGATAACCGACTTATTTCGAGTATTTCGTATTTCTTATTTCTTACTCTATTTCTCTACGCAGTCTCTACTCGTACTCAGTAATGGAGTCTTCTATCCATAGCAGCAATCCACAATGACATGCATCCTCACATGTACGCACTACCGGCGCTTCGTCGTTCACCCTTAACATAGAAACCGAAGTGTGTCATGTCACAACCAGAAATAAACCCCGACAGCTACATTGTAGCCAAGAACATCCCGTCTCTTCCGTACCTCTCTTTCTCCAACACCAGTTCCTGCGATCCGAGTGTATCCCAACTGTTTCGAATCAGTCATCATATATTTAGAAGAAAAGAAAAGAAGATGCTGAGACAAAAACGGACGAGGCTCAATTCGATCTGAACCCGTTTTCGGCGGTGAGGCCTTCACAGTACTAGAAACAGGTACGAGTACGAGTACATTTCCAACATTTTACGTAGACATTTGTTTATGCGGGCGGTATTTCTCAACGTCCGACTCCCCGTATTCCATCGAGGCCGTTGCGTTGCATGTGTCCCCCTTCCCCTCTCCTCTCCTCTCAACAGCCCCTAATTAAAAGCCCCCAAGGGTGAGTGAGAAACAACAGATGAGGGGCAAAGACCTCGATTTTCACATGCATGCACATATGTCTCCGGGTTCGAAATGAGAGGAGGGAGATCTCAGATCGCAGTCAATAAGTTCAGGAGAAAGAAAGAAAGAAAAAAGAGAGGGGGGGTTACAAGACAAGGGTTTTGTTGGGGCCCGGAAAAATCACATTGTTTATTTAGGGCACGACATGGGGGCTTGCCATCTTCTCGTACCCATTACTCCGTTATAGGGCTAGACTTGTACCCTCGTAAATATCCCGTATGCAGTTTATATTAACGGACAAGGGTTATTTTTGCAGTTTCTGTCGGCGCCGACGTGGTTCGCGGAATAATAAATCTGTATGTAAGAGAAAAAACGCGGCAGTGTTACGGATTAAAACTCCTTGGATTCTTTCTTTGCTTTACCCCACACACGACGGACGACCCAAACAAACAAACCCCCCTGAACCTGACCGGTCCAGAAACTTGTAAGCGGCCTATGAACACCCTCTCATTCGCGCTCGACAACCGACCCCGTGACGGCCTGCGTTGGGGGTTACTTTGTATATAGATACACATAATTGCTAGGACTTCTACTATTCACATCTAGACACCGCGTACGTACGACCAACTACTGCAAGCAGGCTACCGTATGCCAACAGGCATAACAATCGCGATCTCGTGCTCAATATCCCGAGTCACATGCTCCCGGATTCTGCTGAACACGTTATTACCAAGTACCTGGCCCCCTTGCTAGTACTATAAAAACCCCCTGATAATAGGTAAGTAATAAGGGAACCCGAAGTCGGCCTGAGGGGCGAAACCGAAACCCTCCTCCCTAGTGGGCATGGCATGGCATGGCATGGCTCGCGACGCGGCTGATACCGCCACAAACATTCCATCTGGCATGAATCGGGCATGAGGCATGCCACGCCATCTGTCGTTTATGTGTACGTAGGAGCGAGTGATTCCGCAGCATCGCCAGATGTATGTACGAGTACGAGTACAAGTACTAGGCAGTGTGTTGGGAGAAGAGAGAGGGGTTGTGTGGCCGCGATTGCTCCATCTTCTTGGCAATTTGCCAGCGTCTACGAGTACGTACGGATTGCCTACCTACTTCACACTACGGGTTTTTGGAATACTGCGGAGATTCCCGTAAGGCGGGATACTCAAGTAGGCCATAGGGCGGAAGCACCGAGGCGTGCATGCATGGGATTTGAATGGCTATCGTAGGAAGACGCAAGGGAGACAGACTCAAGACTTGACTGGATTAATACGATTGTAAATCATTGAGCCTGATCAGGCGTTGATTCTTTGCTCTCTGTCTGATTATTATTCGCTATCATCCTCTTCCTCACTGTCGTCCTCATCCTCCTCATCATCATCGTCCCCTTCTTCCTCGTCGAACTCATCATCCTCGTCGTCGCTATCTTCCACGCCCTCCGGCCGGGGTATCATTTCGAATGCCGTCATACACGTGATCCGGTTTTGCGTCTCATATGTCCCAATGAGCTTTCCCATCGGCTTCGATGCCTTTGCTTTCCCTGCCTCTGCCAATTCCTTGAGGCTCAGTCTGAAAAGGCGGATTTTTCCATCACTGCCACCTGCGGAAACAATCAAGTCGTCTCCATTGGGTCCCTTCACCTGGCAAACAGTGAAATCCTTGATGCGACCAGTGACGCCGGCTTCTTTTCCACCAACTTGCGCCACTAGCTTAGCAATAGGTAGACTTTCCGTTTTGCTGTTTGCTTTTGACTCGCCCGCCGTCAGATCCTCGGTCTTCGTAGAGAAGAACAGAATCCTGCCATCCTCTGTCGATACGGCAAGTAGTGTAGATTCAGTCGCCGAGTCGATCGGCACGTAGCGGAATTCATGTATCTTTCTCCTGGGCTCCGGCATAACTCTGCATTTGGGCGTGCTGTCCATGCCGAACACAATGAGATCCCGGTCGAATCCCACACAGAACTCATCCCCTTCCTCGGTTGCGCCCCAAACCACCTTCCTGCCTTCGCCTGATGAATGTCTGCTCTCGCCGGCCTCCTGTAGCATTTCGCGAGTGAAGTTCAGAACACCAGCCTTCTTGGCCGTCATCAGATTCCAGAGACGCATACATCTCTCTCCTCTGCTGACGCTGATCATCAACTTCATACTCGGGTGGACGGCGAAATCGTTGACACCAGAGGGCGTTCCATCCAAGCCAGCTGTGTCACCGCTCGGCCGTCCCTGGGGCTTCGGTTTGGGTACTTTGATAGTCGACAACAGAGACCAATCTCTCGTCCGCGTAACAGCGATCGTGGAGTCTTCAGATGCCGAGATGAGCTTGGATTTGGTGGGGAAGGAGAGGGAGGTGATCGTAGATGAATGGTGTAGTAAAGTGCCCATTTCCCGGTTCTTCGGGTTCTCGAGGATCTTGCGCGGCGCAATGGACGAGAGCACATCCTTGGCTTTCCGCTTAGGCGGGTGCGCCGAGATATGGTAGACGTTGATTCTCTCGTCGCTGCTGCCCGACGCTAACATGACCTTCTGGGCCTTCCCGGACTCCGCCGCCGACGGAGGCGACACGGCGAGGCATCGTATCGCAGAACCGTGCGCGTTGAAGAGGAACGTATCGGCAAACTCAACCTGGTCGCCTGGGAGGATTGTAGCCGTCAAACCGTGGAGAACGCGATCGTAAGAGCCTGTGACAATCTGAATGGTGAGAGGCAAGGTGCTATCTTCATCGTTCGAGATCTTGGTCTTCTTGACAGGGACGTCTACTTGAGGCGTGTTGTTACTGCCTCCAGTGTTCCTCTTGCGTTTGCTTCCCATCTTGTGCGGTGTAGTAGAATTTGTTGCTGGGATAAGTGCCGGGATTGAAAAGCGATGGTTGAAAATGAGAAAGACTGGCTGCGGCGGCGGCGGGTTCCAGACCTATTCGTTGATCTGGAGAAAAAATAAACTGGATCCGCTTATGTAATCACTTATCGATTGGAACATGAGTCTCATCGAGTTGAGACTTGAGACTCTGAGAGAACCTCGGTCCTAATCCGTACCTCCTCATATTCCACGGTTTACGATACCTACTACGGAATAACCGACCCCCTTCCCGAATCTACGATAGGTACCTATAAGCTGTCCATACACGACCTCAAAACAGTTCACGTAGATAGAATCAATATGCCCGCTACCTATCTGCTCAATGGCTACCTACCGAACGGATCATCTGCGCCGTCTTCTGTAGGATGATGTACGGGACACCTACTACCTACTACTCCGTTAGGTACCTAGGCATTCCGTACATTTCGCTTCCTGTGTTTGTGCTTCATTGCCAAATACCACACGCTGCATCACGTCATTGGTGATAATGCCGTGAATATGAGAATTTCATCGGAATATTACATATTGTATGATGTCTATTCACGGTTCGTCTCATGCCGCACAGACTTGTCAAGACCAGTTGAGGTCTTCAACCTACCATGCTGATGCTGCATCTAGGATCAAGCAAATCATAACCCCCTGACGCCGACGGGAACTATGAAGGGGCTCCTATGACCGATGCAAAAACAACTCCGTGTGCCCATCATACTATACTCCATACATGAAACAGTCAAATCGATATTTAACATGTCCCTAACTCCGGCACGAACAGAGCTTCTGATGTTCCACCGAGCGCTCACTACTGTGTACTGGCGGGGTTAGGGGTTGCACTACCACTCGAGTTTTGGTGATGCTGAGCGACAAGTTGAGGAGCTTGGGTCTGTTGAGGTGCTTGTGGCTGTTGGGGATGCCCCTGAGGCTGCCCTTGCCCTTGCGCCTGTGCTTGAACCTGAACCTGAGCCTGGGTCTGCGCCTGTGCATGCGCCTGAGCCTGTGCTTGCGCAGCCGCCGCAGCCGCCGCAGCCTGTTGTTGCTGTTGTTGCTGTTGAGCCCGCAGCAGTTGGGCATACTGATGCGGTCCATTAGCGGCAGCAGCTTGCCCTTGGGTACCAGCAACGACGTTCATTGCAGTCTGCACAAGATTATTGTGTCTGTTCTGTAAGAACGTCTTTGCCATTTCCCTCACTCGGTCTTGTGGTGTATCGGGCTGGTTTGACCGAATCTGATTCTCTATTGCCTGTAGTTGAGAGAGATACGTCTGGTGTTGCTGCTGAGGCATAATGAAGTTCGGCCGAGGTGAACCTGACTGTCCGGGCGTTACATTGTATCCGGTAGCTGGTGGCGTGGACAGTCCCGACCCATTGGCGGCGTTATACGAAGCCATCATGACTTGCGCTTGCGCGTTATTAAGGTAATTCTTTTGATTCAGGCTGTTGATCGTCGCAGCGCGCACGGCAGGGGGGGAATTCTGTAGAGGCACGTTCGCTTGCTGATTCACATGTGGTTGCTGCGATTGTTGCTGCGCTAGCTGCTGCTGGTGCGGCTGCGACGCTTGTGGATGGCTTTGTTGCGGCGGAGGTTGAGGTTGTTGCTGTTGCCTCATCTGCACCGATTGGCGCTGTTGTTGTTGCTGCTGCTGCGCTTGTAGATACATGTGCATGCTATGAGATGGGCCCGGCATAGACATTGGCGCTTGCCCATTAACAACAGGTATCTGTATTTGCGGAGCACCAGGCATTTGCATAGGAAGGACGAGCCCGCCCGTCATATGGTTCTGGTGTTCTGTGCCATTCGGTGTCGAGACCATAGGCACGGGCATACGCAGACGGGGTTGGCCATTAACCACAGCATGGCTAGGGGCACTTACACGAGCCATTCCAACATGGGGGTGTGATGCGGCCATCTGCGGCGCGTTTTGTGGGATTTGACCTGCACTTTGAGCAGCCGCAGCCACAGCTAAATGAGCGTGCTGCGTTGGCTGGACTCGTGGCATGGCAGCCTGCGACTGAACGTTAGCTTTATTCAGCACAGCAATGGCGCCTGCTCGTACTCTGCGCTGCGCCTCTTGACGCTGCTGTTGAGCCATTCGATCAGCTAGTCTTTCGGCCATTGCTTGATCCCGCTCCCATCGCATAATGCTGTACTCTCTTGGCGTCTTCGTCGGTGCTTTGGGCTGAGAAATTTCAGCTGGCTTCCGTGTCGCAGCTTGTTGCTGTTTTTGTGCCATAGCTTCTCGTTTCTTAGCTAATTTCCTCATAGCATCAATCATGGTCAGGTGCTTCTGATTGCGCCGTCGCTCAACCTTTACGGGTAGGGAGTGGCGGCGACGGGGCAGCGGGGCGTTAGGCACATTTGGCGGCGCTGGAGCTTGTTGACCTCCTTGCTGTTGCTGCTGTTGTTGCTGCTGCTGCTGTTGTTGTTGCTGTTGCGCTTGCTGCTGCTGTTGGGCGGCACTATATTGTTGTTGAATGTGGGTTTGGGCTTGGTTAATTCGACTCTGCCATAGTTTGAAATACTGGGTCTTGGCCATATCATGAGGCAAGCCTTCAAGCATAACCCAGCGTTCGAAACATTCCCATGGTGTCCGACGGTCTGCACCAGAGACAAACAAGGACTTGGAAGACAAGATACTGAATATCAAACTCCAATTGTAAGAGTACTCACGTACTAGGCTCTTTAATTCATCATCTTCCGCCTGCGTCCATTGCGAGGAGCTACGCGATTCGTAGAATGCCTGGAAGGGCATGTTATCGCTAGGCGGCCGGAACTGATGTCCCGCATGAAGTCGGTCTTTTATGGTCTTGTTCTCGGGTCGGAAAAGGGCCACATCTGGGTTGTCTGGCGACAACAGAGCAGGTTTGGTTCCGTCTTGGTCGAATACGATTTCGTCGTCTTCAACATCTTCTTGAACATGCCGATACCGGCTCCGCTTCCTAGGTGGTTCATTGGACGTCAATTCCATTTGGCCTTCGACAAATCGGCTCAAAGGGAGGGCAGGGCGTTTCCATGAAGCGTCCGGATCATGCTCTGGGCCAGTCAAGTCTGACTTGGGAGCGCTTAAGAAAGCCCCATACATAGGAAGCTCATCAAGCAGCCGATCGCTTGCAGCAGATGGTTGCAACGCAAAAACAACTTCGTCATCTTGAAGAGCAAAAATAGCGGAGGGCGCTACCGTATTTGAGAACTGGTCTTCAAGTTCATCATCAGGCTCTAAGGGTGAGTCCAAAGCTCCCGAAGGAATAAGATCTGGAGTTGGATGACTATCTGGTCCTTGAGAAGATGGCGCGTCGGTCATCACAGTATCTTTGGGGACCGGTGGCGGAATCACTGCATTGACCTGCAGCATTTTGCGATCTTCCACCGAGGCGGCAACCCATTCGGCACAGCTCTCTGCCATTTTTCGTGCGAGTGTCATTTTCCACTTGCGCTCTTGACGAAAATCCGTCCTCATCCATTTCATCTCTTTGAGCAAATGATCCCAGTGAACCTCGGGCCGGACGGGTTCAGGATATCTTTTGGGCTGGCGGAGGGACCATTTGTCAGTATGCTGAAGCTGATAAACCCGGCGCAGAACTCGGCAAGCCTGGCTGTCAAGGATTTGCGTGTATGCATCCGGAGTTGATACAGTTTTATGCGCCTGGTGCAACAATTGGTCTAATGGCTTCATCCAACTTGGGCCGGCTGCAAACCCGTTCACGAATAGTGTCGTGTAGTAATCATCGCTAGGAAGCTGGTCAGGTTTCCTATGAGGTTGAACCTGGATCTGCGAGTTGTCAACCCGATGAGGCTGTTTCCCAAATACTACTGTAGACAATCTACCCTTGTCCTTTGCCCTCGCCTTATCTACCAAGCTACGAGTGCGTGCTTTAGAAGATTGTGACATGGGCGTTATAGGCATAGCGGAGGCAGAAGAAGCCCCTTGGGTTACCTCGTCCAACACCGATGGCAGACGCTCTCCTAAGATTTCAGCAACGGGTTTCTGCAGCGCAACTTCAGTCAAACCACCTGACAACTTTTGCTGTCGCTCCCAATTTGAACTTGGCACCACCGACAACGTCGAGGGAGTGACTATGGATGCCAATTTAGTTGAAGCGACCTGTCTCGTTCCGAAATCGTTACTTGTACCCATCGAATCGTCTCTCGATCTATTGGCTTCCATTGATTCATCCCGGTGGGCGATGTGCTGTGCCTGACCAGTACCACTTTTTAAAGTACCGAACTCGGATTGATCAGACAGTCTGTTCGAAAGCTGCTTATTATCGCCAGATACCGATCCTTCACGAGCTGGCACATTCGCATCGACTGGAGGACGAAAGTGCTGCGCCGGTTGTGGCAGGATTCGATCGGGCCCCGTGTTCTCAACATGCTGGCCTGCAGCGTTTCCGGTCGTCGCACTCATGGAATCACGTACCAACTGAGCTTCGACCTGCTCAGTGATAGATGGCGACATCGACATGGAAGGGCGAGCTGAAAGGGTTTCCAAACGAGCCCTGTCCATATTTGACAGGCGGCCGTCAGGCGCGCTTTGTTTCTGTTCCTTATCGGGACCGGAGTCAAACCTCCTCGCCAGTGAACTAGAGTCGCGATTTGGACCAGCTATCATCGACACATCCGGAGTACTTGGGAGAACGGCCGTTTGCGCCGTGGAATTCGATGGCAGCGGCGTATCAGTTGGGATGGGGAAGTAGGAATGACGAGGGAGCTGAAGTCGAGGTGTTGATGGATTATGCATTGTATTCGTAGGCGGTGCTGGGTCAATTTTGATGATCGGAATGGTGTGAAAGGGTTGCTCTCGAATCTTGTTTTCTGTCGGTTGCGGGACCAAGGTGGGATGTGGTAACATAGAGTGCTGAGCTGCAGAGTCTGCCTGTTGCCCGGAGCTAAAAGTCCCCGTTGAAAGGGAAATGCCTGGCGCCGCCGTGCCACCTAGTCGATAATTTGCTTCGGGTCTACCCATCAGAGGCGTATGCACAACCTCCTCTGCCATCGACTTCCCCTCACGCACGTCGACATTCGCCGGAGCCATTATCGAATCTCGCGCCTCGGAAGGAGCATTACTAGGCAAGTTGGAATGTAGAGCCGGTTGCGAGGCGTTCGTAGAGTTCTCGGCCGTGTCAACCTGGGGGGTTAGTCTCGGCGGTGCTTCTTTATCAACTGTTACCGGCGCTTCTGATGTGGGAGAGGTGTGTTGGACGTCGGCGTTGGGAAATCCAGCGATGGTACGCTGGACGGTGGTGGAAGCATTATTGGTCGGAATAGGTGGAGGATACTGGGCATAGCCAGGTCGAACGCTTGGTCGCGAAGGAATGTTCAGTTCGTTCAGCGTACGTCCCCTTGAATGTCGAGTTAGCACTTATAAGAGCGTCTCAGATCACCACAACGACAACAAGCACCAGACTGCAGCCACAGATCCCGCCGTCCAGACGAACACGATTGGGAGAGGGGATCGTACTGCAGGATATCACAGCCATCAAGGAACTGTTTCTCGGCAGAGATGTACTCGTACGCATCAGCGTTATTGGAGCTGCGCCTGGGGAGGTTATCCGAGTTCACTGTGACCTCGTAGAGGACGCACAGCTTCCTCTTGCGAGACCGTGCAATTGCACTGAAGCGAGTTAGAACCTCATATTGTATATCATTCGAATCGGAAAATCCAGCTCTATCATCTGGAACATCTCGTACCTGCATTCTGCCCGCTTTGACTGCAGAAGCCGTGTGCGGTCGGCGGGCACGACCTCAGTCATAGCATCAACACCGACAACATCCGTTGATGCAAAACGGATGCGGCCGAGAACTTAATAGAGCACCGTACGATGCCTAAAGGTGTCTAAGATGATGGAAAGGTCGTTGTTGCGGCGTGTTGATTGATTGCAGATGGATTGAGTTGAGTCCGATGAGGTGTGTGAATTTTTTTACTGAAGCACAGCGCTGCGGAGTTATCTAGGGCGGGCGATTTCGAGTTGTCTGTCCTCTGTAGCATCGTAGCTCCAGCAAGAGAGGAACGGTCTAGGGGTCATGATCCGCTATCGCGGTGCACTGAAAGACGAGATGTGGGCTAACTTTTAGGTACAGTAAGGCAGGTAGCTGATTCGGAACCGCTACCCGGATGTACATAGCTTTCCTCACCAGACAAGTATGTAACACCGGACTGTAGCAGAGGAAATACGCACTGACCTGGCACTTAAGTGTTAGCTAAGTACATCACAGGTATCTCAGAATACAGGGTACCTAACGGTTGCACCTTCTCCTCCGCCTAGTGCAATGCATCCACAAAGTATCTTCCTCTGGTACCTTCCCGCGAGAGGCAGATCCCAGAGGCCGGGCGATGGAAGGCGTCTTATCAACCGTTATTCAAGGAAGTCGTCGATCTCACCGCCGCCGTGCTTGCTCTTTTGCATTCCATGGCTCGAGGACATAGGTCAAAATACATGGCGATGATGGCAGTGCCAGACTCCAGTATTCCGTCTGCGCGTAGCTACCTGCACTAGCGTAGGAGGGGGCCCGACTGATTGTTGACTTGCGCGCATTTCGGGTCGAATACAGCAGGATAACCCCGCCATGGCGATAGGGAGCCCCTTCGGAATTCGGACGGGTACGGTACGAGTATGTAGATAGATAGATAGATCGATTAACAATAACAACTCGTTATGTGTCTTCTGTAATAGTTAGCACATTCGTTGTAAGCCTACCAACATTATTGTTGATCTTGATATGGTATGTGTGTGTGGTGTAGGTGAATAGTTCTTGTAATATGCCTTGAAAAGAGCTGAGTAGGTATTTGCGAGAAGCCGGACAAAACAACACCATCGGCACGGCTCCCTACTGGTCGAGATGGTAGAAAGAGATCATCGGCCTCGAATGGAGTGGTTGGTAATGTAGGTATACCGGTAGGTACCTAAGTCTGTTAGGTAGGTAGGTAATCCCATAGGTGTAGTTGTCAACTCGTTCGATTCCAAGGTGGATCAGACTGCAGTGGCACTTTCCAGCTTCCGTGAGGTTTCCGGTTCAAACTTGGAGTTGGCCCGCATCTGGTGGTTAAATATCAGTCAAGTCGTACGGAATACGGAGGGCATCATTATTGAACGCATTACGGATTGTAGTCAAGCCACAAGTCTACCTAATCTGTGCCTGCTATGTCGGGACTCGGGACTCGGGAGAAGAAGTTCCATCCTGACTTTTGCAAGTCGTATCACGGAATACGGAATACCGGTACCCTGCCTTCACGGTGCATTACGGTACTGGTGAATTCCGTATCCCGTACGGAAGAATTCGTATGGTCAATACGGTAAGTATCCGGACTACGACGTACTGTGTACGTAGGTATCTGGTAGAATTAGGTAAATACACGGTTAGGTACATATTCCGTACAAGCCACTTGTCTTACCTCAGTCACCGATACCAGACAGTCACCGAAGTTCGATCATGTCATAGGAACCCGACCGTCAGATCGGAGATTCCCGCAGAAAAAGAATGTCAGGTTGCGATCAGGTTGTTTTTTGTTTTGTCATGTTGTGAGCACACTCGATAATAGTCAGTTCAAGCCAGTTCTGTGAATATATATATATATATATATATATGTATTCTCAAGACAGCCCCAGAATGCCTGATAGGTCTATTTTCATCCAGCCAGGACAGACGACACCTGCTCAATCCATCGCCTACCTAAGTGCATCAAGCAGCTATCTGGATTCCATGCGCCGACCAAATGCTAAGTATGCCTTTCCTATGCTACCTGTGATCCCCGGTTCACCCAGAAACCGCCCCAGGAGTTCGCCACAACACAAAGGAAATGTCGTTTTGGACGTAAGAAATAAAAATATATACAAATAGTTATCGAATCTAAAGTTGAAAGCACTGGTTGGATGCCCCGAAAAGGGGTCATCCCAAATCCCAGTGTCCGTAGCGGTCGCCCGCTTTATATGGACAGGACATACTGGCCCGGGTTCAGTTTACCAGCAGAGATGAGTCCGATCTCTCTCATGCACTGAGCTCCCTTGCCAGGCTGCGGCCGCTGGTGAGGCAGCTGGCCTTTGCGCGCCATGTCGTTGTGCTTCTGGAGGTACTTCTCCCGGAACTTCTCTTTTCTGCGTTGCCGCTTCTGCTCCAATCCCTTGAAAATATCGATAGCACCCCGAACATGACCGCCGGTTTCTGTTGTTTTGCTGACTCGGCGATGAGTCTTGTTATGTTGAGGGAAAAGGGCCGGGTTTCTAGGGAGAGACTTTGTGTGTCTGAGCCCACCGCGGAAGGGTGGAGAAGCCGGAGGCGAATGCATGGCACGGCAAGGTGGAGGCGGAGAAAATAGCCGACGAGGTGAGTGTCTGTCAACAGGACGTCTTGGAGAGCGACCCCGAATCTTAGGTGGTGGGGAATGGAGCCGTTTGGGTGATACATGGCCTGACTTGCGCTTGCGGCTCTCGCTATCCAGGTCTCTAGTGTGGTGAATATCTTCCGGTTCGCCATGGATCCACAGCTGCTCATCATTGTCTTGCACGCGTTTGTGAAGATCCATCTCCTCATCCTCGGGCTCGGAAGCAGGGAAACTAGGATCAATATCCTGCGGAATCAAGTGAAGCTTTTCCCGGCGTTTGACAGCCATGCAGGAGATGTACGCGTTCTCCAAGGCGCGATCCTCATCAAGAGTACCGCACACAAAGTCAGTACTATCGGGCAACTCAGGAGTACCAGGTCGGAACTTGATTCTATGCCTTCTCCCTCGTATCCTCTTAGAAGTACCGGCTCCTTCAGATGAGGAACTGTCCGATCTCTCCTCGTTCACGGTAGGGTAGCGACATATCGGCATCTCAGTTGATAACCGGGGAGCAAGACCCTCACCATGAGTCCAGAGTTGCAACTCGCCATCGTCCTCATCATCAGATTCGGCGAAGCCGGTTTCATTGTCCGTGTTGTAGCCAGAACCATAGCCTGATCGAGCATCCCAATTGTCGTCTTGGACACTTTCATCATCATCGAATTCATCCAGTTCGGCTTCTTCGTCATCGTCCAGACCGCTCAACTCGTCTTCATCTTCATCCTCATAGTCATCCTGTTCTTCATCATCTTCCTCCTCTTCATCCTCCTCGTCGTCTTCCTCTTCATCCTCTTCATCTTCTTCCTCCTCCTCTTCAAGCACCTCGTCTTCGACCTCCTTTCCAAGTCGGCGAATCTCATTTTCTTTTCGTAGTGTATCATTTATGGTCAAGCGAGGACATGTCGCCGGTACATCTTCTCGTATCCAGTCATCTTGTAGGGGTTCGTCACTCGCAAATTCGTGAAATCGAGATGACTCTGTATTTAAATCGCAGGCATTGGCAGTGAGATACTTGCAAGCCCGAACCGTTGTGGAAGTTTGATTGGCAGGGGCCACAGTCGATGATTGCTGCTGTCGGCTAGAAGACTCTGAAGAAGAGGACAGAGGCTTGCGCGACGTAATAGGAGAAGCGGCATCATATTTCGACGGCACCTCAGCACCAGATGCGTTGTTCTGTTGCTTGTCTTGGACCAACGCAGTTTGGGGAGCGGGCTTGGCGGGACAAGCAAACTTGATGCCTGTTCTCCGTGGTGGTTGAGCCTCAGGGGTAACGGTGGATTCCGCATTCTCAGGCTGGCTTCTTGGCTTCTTGGCTTCGAGCTTGGGACCGCAAGCAAAGGAGATCCGCTTTTTCGGGGCAACCTTCACAGCAGACTCTCCATTTTCGTCACGTGGTCCGGTTGGACCTGGAACCAGGGTTGTGCGTGCAACTTGTGTTCTAGAATGAGCAGGGGTAATAGCTCCTTGCTTTGCACCGAACATGCTTCCATTTAGCTGAAAGAGGACCACGGGTGCTGGTGGACTGGGGCTCTCTGTGCGGGCCGGGCTGGTGAAGCCGGTATCACTGGTGAGATCTGCAGTGGATGCGAGGCTAATATTACTATTTAGAGATCGGCGTCTCGAAGGTAAAGCGTGAAAAAACTCGGGAATTTCTTCTTCGGATTGATGGAGTGCTTTTGTCAATAGAGATTCGGTATGATCGGCGTGTCTTGGGACAATGGTCCTCTTGAATTGGCAGAGGGCAGACATATCGGGGCCATATGCCACGTCCGCGAGTTCATCGAATCTGACGACGGACTCATCCTCTGATGTGTGCTGCATGTAGCTGAATTGGGACGTAGCCCAGCGGGTGACTCGCTCGATCGCCATTGTATAGTCGTTGATAAGGGGTAGGTTGATGGATGGTGTATTAACTCAGGATGGGGATGTTGACCAGTCCTCAAGAAAAGGCGTAACGTCTTAGTCACCGGAACCGTGAATTAAGACCCGGAATGAAGTAGTAGAGTTGTATTGATGATAATGATGATGATGATGAGTAGGTAGATAATAGGCAGGCTCCGACTCTTAGCTAGAAGAGACGCGCTTGATGTGTCCCTAGGGACCGTGTTGCTATAAGAGTCGAACCATGATGATGATTGCCTATGATTCTTGCCGAAAGGAAGAGAATAGTAGGTAAACTAATAAACCACGACACGACCCAGCTCAGGCACGATCCGAAGCCGATGATGATGACGGATGACACGACTAGATATAGGTACTTAGGTTGTCAAGTCGAAGGGAGGGAGGTGAAGGTAGTAGGCGTTGATGATGGTGGTGATGAAGAAAGGTGTAGGCAGGTAGTTGCAGTTGAATGGAATTAAGACCAAGACAGGAGGCGTAATAGGCTCAGCCGTCACTCTCCTTGAACGTCGAATCAAATGGCGCAGCGGGATCTGATATGATGCCGCAGTAAAGCGATGTGCGCCGACGAGTGCAAGGGCCAACGGCACAAAATGCACGAAATGCCGGGAAACTTGGGCAAAACAGAGAGCAGGTTTTGAAATCCAGACGGGGAGAGGAAAGGAAATAGGCAGAAAAAATGGAGGGAAGGAAATACTCGTACACGATTTATTAGTAAGGAAGAAAAAGCCGCTCGGGAGATGAGCAAGTGGGCGGAAAGGTGGCGGACAAGCCCGGTTTGTCGGTGGGAGAGAAAACAGGGCAAAATAAGGTGCGAGGTGCACGGTAGCTGCTACCCAATCAGTACTAGTGCATGATCATCGCAGAGTCCACCGGCTTTCATAGATTGTATATCCCCCTACGGAACACGGAATAACCACCTACGGACTACACTACACGTGTTTAGGTAGGTGGGAGGCCAAGGCAGGTTGTGCACTCCCTCCTGTGGTGTACCTAGTATACCTCCCGGAAGGTACCGGTAGCGCAAGTACTGTATCGTACACAGCCAACCTTATGCGCTAGCGAGGTGCGCTACGTTTCTAGCGGACCAACCATCTTAACCGCAACGGGTAAGTCAGTGTCTCCTAGACGTCATGCCAGACAAGTTTTGTTCGCTAAGGTTGAGATGGATCATGGAATGTCTCCTGGCTTTGTTGCTTTCGTCAGCTTATGGGTTGCTGCTGGGTGCGCTAGCAGGTAGCAGGTCGGCAGGTGCCCGCCAGTATACCTAGGTAGGTACCTAACAATGCCTTACGGGATAACATGATGAATGGAGTGACTTAGAGACGCTGCACAACCCAATGATCTCCAGTGCGAGAGCGTTCATGTAATACCTAATGTACGCGAAGTGATCGCCAATCGCCTTTCAGATGCTCTTAACTTGCTTTTACTCGTAAGTTCTTTACACGTCGAGGTATGCCGTATGTAGGGGGCATTGCGGAATACTCGTACATACTCGTACAGGACACTTGAACTAATCCGTAGTGCAGAACCTCCACCCCAATTCGAAGGTCAGAGTATAGGTATTCCGAACACGACCCCTAGTGTTGGACGAGATCTGCTGCGAAGATACTAGTGTAGGTTAGAGCAGTTGTACCTATCGTGTGCTCTCCACGGAGTAAGATGAGGTATTATTAGTAGGTACATACAACGTTTCTGCCGTAACTCTTCCATCATAGGGAAATTCCGTAGGTACTTCGTAGGCATCTCGATTGGTGGGATCTTGAAACCTGCAGGTAATTTCACCCTGTTAGTTCGTACCAAGGGTACTTCTCACCAAGGTAACTCGCGGCAGTGTCAACTAATCCGTGAGGTAGGGGGTGTGTGTGGGCAGCACAAAATGTCCGAAGTGTGCGGAATCCCGTCAATGTATGTAATGTACGACCCCCCGCCGCAAGGAGATTCCGGTTTGAGAGATCTTGTCAGCGGCACGGTTCTACAACTGCATGTACGTCCATTATAGCCACATGTAGCTGTGGTCAGCAGGGCAGGCCTGACAAGAGGCTTGACTCTTGACTCTTGCCTCTTGCCTCTTGACTCTTGCTTCTCATGATGATCTACCAAGTACCTGTTTAGATCGTGTGCACTTGTGTAATGATACCTAAGAATGGAGTCATTGATCACATCGACCTCAATACCCGAGCAAAAGCCGAGTTAGGGAACGACAGAAGCATTGTACGCACTTACATTAGTGTATGTATCGTATTACATACTTGGCCTTTAGGGCTAAGGAGTCGACACAGTTGATAGGCACGGAATAACTCGATCGGTACGGCTGAGGCAAGTATTCCGTAAAGTATTCCGTATGCTCTCGAGTCTTGAGTCCTGAGTCCCAGCAGTCTTACCGGGAGTGGGTTGGACAACAGCATCTAACCCGTGCTAAGACGTGCACTTACCTGCACTTACCTAGGTGCAGTCAAGGCCGGTTACCAGGTCAGCCACTGGAAAATATGTACCAAGTCATGCCCGCTCCATCGGCGCGGGTCCAAGAAAATCCGGCATGTTTTTCCATTCGGAGCCACTGTAATCCGTAGTGGACGGAGTCGTGTTGGGTGCTCGTAGTGGGCTGTGGGCTGTGGGCTGTGGACTGTGGACTGTGGACTGTGGACTGTGGACTGTGGACTGTGGACTGTGGACTGTGGACTGTGGACTGTGGACTGTGGACTGTGGACATGCTCGTTGAAGCGAGCCGTCAACGCACGCAGGTATTCATACTATGCGCGATTTATGAGACAGCAACAAGCGGCACATCGCAGACCCTAAGATCACGCATAACCGGCCTCTACGAGTATAAAAACGAACCGATGTGTCTATAGGAGGATGGCAGGTTGTTGTTTCTCCTCTGCAGACTGCAGCGGTTGTGGATACGCATTCCAGAGTATAAAAATGTCGTGTCTGCATGCCGAGCTGAACTCGAGTTGAGTTCTGAGATGGGAGAGAGCAGAAGTGGTGTAACAGGAGATAATCCGTAACGAGGTTAGTACTCCGTACGAACCTTTTTATTTGTTGAGAACCCGTAAAAATAACCGTAAATGGTTCTAATTGCAACTTGTTCGTATTCATGACTACAGTAATGTCGTTTACTGTAAGTCGTACTGGCAACAATTTCATCCTTTGTTTTCTTTTGTTTACTTTCAATTGCAGGTTTGCGAGTAATAACAACTACGACGGAGCTGGTATAAGTTGGTGGGTGGTAGCATTCCGTGGTGGAGGGTGAGTTACCAGGTTTGGTATAAGCGTACGTTGCGGGCTGCCCTATCAGATCGCAGGAATTCGCGGTGGTGCCAAGTAACTGCATTGGGTAGTATTATTGCAAGTCCGACAAGGATCGTAGAAGAAGCCGTTTCCAACGGGTAGGTAGCCCATGATCCATCAACGCCATCAACTCCACACGCGACTACGATACCTACCTAGCCTCTAGGTATGTACTACCAATCTCCGATCTGCGCTAGCCTCCTTGTGGTTAGTTCTCACGAACCAGGGGTCCCAATTAAGCGCAATGCGTTACACCTGCATATATCGGTACACACTAGGCACAGGACTCGAGTGGTTCGCAAAGGGTGAGCGCTCCTTCACGCGAATATCCAAGCGGCAACCGGAGAACTTATCCCAGAGAGAGGCACCCGCTACTTAGCACGTACAAGTACGAGTATGGATGAAGTAGGTATGTGGCTTTGACCTTCGGCTACAGTGCTCCTAGGAACGTACTTGCCTAGCGCAAATCTACGAGTAGTTTTGGGCAAATTTTCGTGCCCTAGCGTTCACGTGTGTATCACGCTAGAAACCCGATCCACCCGCCATAGAAAACTCAGAACTTAGCCACCCGACAATTGGCAGTCACTGGCAGAACCTAACATGTAATCCGTACTGTACCTACCGGTAGCCACACCAGGGGAGCGTTCCAACGCCGCATTCAGCATAGCCTTATTTGTGAGCTAATGTGCTTCCGGACTAGGTAGTAGCCCTTTGGATGTGTGGGGCCCTGTCGAGTGCGCCCGAGCCATAACTCTCACTTTCACGGCTCGTCTGTCCACACACCATCATAAGCGCATATACAAGCCCGGGGACCATGCCTTAGGCTTTCACCCCATCACACCACGTACCGGTATCCCGCATAGGGAGGAGGAGGGAAGGAGTCGTACATACCCTCCTGCTACTATGTACACATGACCCAAGCAAGGGTTACCGATTCAAGCTCGTCGACCGGCCACCATGTCCTGATCCTGATTCCTGAGGTCAGTCCCGTTTCCGTGCTAGGGAGGCAAGGAGGTCTCTAGTCGGGGTCACGTTATGGGCATTGTGCACCACGAGCTACCGATATGTCCATCATCGTACAGCTCTAGCATCATAACAGCAGATCGTCACGAAGACATCGTGGTAAACGCCAGGGAAGCCCCGAGACTAAACATCGCCATATCCAACCCCGCATTCCACACGTAGGCTGCCTACGCATACGCTACCTACCGGTACACCATACTACGGGATAGACTCGGGCTTTTGCTGCAAACACCGGTTCCCACAGGGACACAGGTTGTGTCGCAACTTGCCCATAGCCTAGTGGTACGATTATGATTCAGCAAGCAAGTCTAGCAAGTACGAGTAGTAGGTCGTACGGATTAAAGGCTCCTGCTTTTGCCTACCACCTACATAGTACTACTTACTAGTACGGACAGAGTAGGTACCTAGTAGATATCTGCTGCTGGCTCAGCTTCCCTCCATCGAGTCGTGGTTCGTTCCAACTCTGCCTGCAGCCATCTCCGGCATGGCTTGTGACTAGGGGTAGGTAGGTAGCTTTACGAGTATGTACTGCCTACTAACCTACCTACCTCCAAGAACGCAGTACTCTATCGTGCAGCACTGCAGGGTGACATCCCTACTTGCCTACTACTAACCCACAACCGACAACACCTTGAGCAAGCCGTGATGCCATGCAGCTGTAAGCTTAGACGAATTTGGGTACCAGTCCGCAGTCAGATCAACAACCGACCTCCATGAGCACGCGATGGGAAATAACGGCATAAGCGGCTTGGCTCTGTTATATGTATCCCGTCCGCTTGGGACGAACACGGTCATTCATTCGGATATTTACGACTAATAGAGATAGCCCGCCTCCTCCTTCATAACACGTTCTTAAAATACTACGAAATACTACTTTACACTACGAGTACGAAGTACATAGGTACTACCCAGATCCAACCGTATGTTGTGCGGGGATCGTCATCCACATCCTGGCAGCATAGGCAGGCAGGTCTCACGCACCATCTAAATAAAGGTCTTGTAACGAGACGGATGATGGCCTCCTCTGGTTCGCGATGCAATATTCCGTACTGTGTGCGGCGCAATACAGCTTTATCTGGATCCTGAGCTCGCCTGTGGCAGAGATTATCATGCAGACTGGCTATTTGCATCGAAATAGAAGCATAAAGGTGAGACATTAATCCGTAGCCGAGAGGAGCAACTATTCATGTGCTTGATAAAGAGCATCAACAACGACCATGGGATCGATCGGCTTGCCATCACAAGATACGAGAGTCTCGGCAACGCGAATTCCGTACGGAATGCCTAACATGTTTCAAGCGATGATTGCAGGCCCCTGGAGGAGAACGTGCCGCGGTTGATGAGAGCTTACATACGGATCAGCGAGAGATACGGAATATTTACATCTTACATATACGGAATACCAAATGCAGAATGATGGCTTCGGCATTTCCAACCTATTTTCTTGGTATTGTTGCGTGGTATGGATCTTGGTCATCTCGCTATCGAGCTGAGCCTGCGCTGAGCCTGCCGATCCTGCTGAGGCAGACGAATCGCCTCCAGCTGGACGAGATGCCAAGATGACGTAATACCGAATTAATCCGTTGGGCTTCCGCGCAGCCCGACGTGGCCCGGCGCCAGGTGGTCTGTGCAGACAGCTGCCATCCCACTTCGCGGCTCATTGTAGGGATCACGTGACCGGCACGTGCTCAGGCCTTACCCGATTGGGCTAGGCATCGAATCGCCCAGGATCTACGAAGTAGCTTAGCTTGAATCTCAATTTGCTGTCGACGTTCGTGAGCTTCGCTCGTTACGCACTCCTTCAATTGACCACGCTTGTCATCATGAACAGTCTCCGTGTTGTCCGCGCAGCTCTGCGAGCTCGCCCCGCTGCGATGCGGATTCGCAGCCAGCCCCTCCAGCGCCGAGGCTATGCCGACGCTGTCTCCGACAAGGCCCGTCCCCCCATGGCCCCTCGAGAGATGCCCCCCCCCCAGCTAACAATTACGTAGATCAAGCTGAGCTTTTCTCTCCCTCACCAGGTACGATGCGCGCCGGCGACGTGACCGGAGTTCCGTGTGCTACGATGTTGCGACCGTGGCCTGCCTGTCTTCGTGACCGCCTCGCTGCCTGCCGACCGCCCTGCTAATTCCCGCAACAGTCCATCTACAACTCCCACGATGTTGTCCAGGTCAACATCCCCTCCGAGTCCGGAGATATGGGTGTCCTTGCCAACCACGTCCCCGCCATCGAGCAGCTCAAGGCCGGTCTGGTTGAGGTCTTCGAGGAGAGCGGTTCCAGCAAGCAGTTCTTCCGTACGTACAGATGAGACAAAGAGGCAGATCGACGGCATGGAACAGTTACTAAATACAGTCTTACTATCAGAGTCTGGCGGCTTCGCCACCGTTCAGCCTAACTCCGTCATGAGCATCAACGCTGTCGAGGCTTACCCCCTTGAGGACTTCAGCGCTGAGGCTGTCCGTGCCCAGATTGCCGAGGTGCAGAAGGTCGCCAACGGCAGCGGCAGCGAGCAGGACATTGCCGAGGCCAAGATTGAGTTGGAGGTGAGATTTATATACGATATATCAATACTATTTTATTTATTGCTAACTGCTAACAACATCAGGTTCTGGAGAGCTTGCAAGCCGTTCTCAAATAGAGTGGATAGAGCATACTTATCACATCGACTTGTATATCAATAATTTCCTCCAATTCCTCGCGGCGAATCTTGAAGAAGGCTCTGAGCCGACCTCTTGACGTCAACAAGTGTGGTTACCCTTGATCGTGAATGCGCCTGCTGGTTGTTTCTATCGCAGTTACCCCTGGCTTTGTCAACAATTGCTACCTAAATCAAAATCTTGGACCCGGTCTCTAAATCCTCCCCCCTTCTCCTTTCATTTTCTAGTAGTTGGCTGACCCGACATTCACCTAGGTTTTTCATCTTGTAGATATATCCTTTGTGCCGAATTTCTTAGCTAGGAGAGAACGCGCTACTTAATGGCGTTAAGATCGCCTCGAGAACCTCCTCGTCATGTCTTCGGGCTTACTAGAAGCCATTCCTAATGACGTGAAGCAGCCCCACGAAAGCAGACTCCCTATTCTTGCAGTACCAGTCCCTATTAGTACAACAGTCGCATCACGGCTGCGCCGGTTTAATGCTCTTTCTCGAGAGTTCAACACGTTGTCCGAAGGCCCCGACTTCGCCGAACACGAGCGTGCGCAAACGTCCGTTGGTTAGGCGCCTCCATCGCACTCCCAGTTCGCGAGATCGTCAATACGCTACCTGGGTGCTCCCGACTACCGGATTCCGCCTGCTGCTCATTCATTTGTCGTTCACAGCTGTGGCCGAAACAAGCTTGACGGGGGCTATATATACACAGTCCGTCGTCCCGGGACGCAGTCGCTATACCCATTGCAAGCACCGTCGTGTCGGAAGAAGTTTTCTTTGGGCCATCTGTGCGACAAGTTTGGTCTCACTGAATTACTCTCATCTGGTGGCCAGCGTGTCTATGAAGATATCAAGCAATTCCCTTCTCGTCCACCCCGAAATCAACTGTTGTTTTCTTCTAGGGTCAAGTCCATCGTAAATCCTTTACCCATCAATACAGAGCCGCCAAGAGTACAATTGGAATTATGCGATTTGCATGGTACCCCTGATATCGAGAAACAGCAGTCAGCTCGAGACATGTTCACACGGTATCGTATCAACAGACCCTCGGGCTGGCTCTCAGAAACGGATGAACTATCTGCATCTGTGGATGAAGACGTCTACCCGCCAAGATACTACAGATGCTGTCACATATGTTCGTCCCCTTTTTGGCCCCCGACCTTTTGCGTTTCCTGCGGACATCGGCTTTGCAAGAAGTGCATGTATGAGGTTTCCACTTCCACACTGGTGGATGTTGACTATCCCAGTATGGCAAGGGATGGGTTCATGCCGAGTCATGACTCAGAGATAAAACAAGCTTCTTTTAGTTCCCAGAGTCGGCGTCAACGTCACAGGGGGATGCATCGTCAACCGTCTGATCGGCCAAGAGATGACATGACATCATCCAAGACGCTCGGTGTTCCTGCAGGAGGGTTTGGACGTGTTGGTGAAGATCAAGCTGAACAAATGCCAAGTCGATCGGCACGCTCGATCACAGAAAGCCCCCTTTTCAGCGATGAAAACGCTAAGCAGGGGGAAGCGACGCAGGATTTTATCTCTGCCAAGCGAGTTGAGTGCGATGATCCAATATGCAGAGCAACCCATGCTGGGCACTACCCTTTTCGACATAGCGTCTCTTGCTCCAGGCATGGGAGTGAGCAGAGTAAGCGGGAGTTTGGGCGTGAGACTATGGCTTCTGAGATTGAGGTCATTGACAATCCTCCACGTGGAGGCAACACTGTTCGTCGTCAGCGTTCTGCCAAGTCTCATAGCGATCACCGCGCTTCTGAGCCTCATTCTTCAGGAATTGATCGTCATGCTCATGATCTCCTCAACAAATCTCAACCTAAGCCGATCAAACCCTGTCTTAAGCCACCACGTAAGCCGAGCAAAAGCGAGGCCACGCACGATGCAAGCGACATAACGTCGGGCGAAGTCACTGATGACTCCGCATTTGACACACAGATTGACCCGAAACTACCCTTCTCAGGAGATGATGATAATCTCACGCGTCGATTAGCTCGCACGCGCTCATGGCTCAACAAGAGTCGTAAAAGTGAAGCTGCCAAGACTCATGCTCCACTACAGCACGTTAAAACGAGAGGTCGTGAAGTTTACGGCGATGGGTGTGGATATTCGTCAAGCGACACTAATGATGACTTTAGACAAATATCCTCTGATACAAGACCTTCAGTACGGAGAAGGAAGAGAGATCTCCGTCGTCATACTAGATCAATTCAAGATTTGAAAAAGACTGCCGCTTCGTCTACTCACAGAATACCTCACCGCGGTATACGGCGCCAAGCTACGCCATACCCTAGTTCTCATCGCAGAAATCATGAGCGATCTCGAACGGTTCACAAGGTGAGAGAGTCCTCGAATAAGACAGCGCCAGTAGGAAGTTCGGGACGCAGTTCGAGAGACGAACCCAACTCGGTATCAAGACGACGTGAATTCTTTGAATCTATTAAAGGTCATTCTGATGTGGGTTTGGGAACGAAGAAGAATGGCCTTAAGAGAGGCTCTAAGCGAGGGACGCGTTCCTGGCAGTCTCGGGCAGCTCAGAGATCATCCTCGAGCGATGAGAGTGATACGTCCTCATCGTTCATTGGGAGATCGGAGCACAGACGATCAGGTACTCATTCTCGCCGTAACAGCACGGGACTTGACTACTACGATCCTGTTCATCGACAAACACCTAGCAAACCTATGACATCCAACCGCAACCTCAAATCTCAAGACAACAAATCTCTTTCCGAGGCCGAGATTGCTAAACCAATCCCCATAGCCCCCGCGAACCACGAATGTTCCTGGAAAGAACGGTACTTGGCCCTGACGGCGGAGATTCGCCAGCTCAAGGCGGAGATGTCGAGTCGGGTTTCGTCTGATCGGGAGGATGATCTTGATTTACGCGGATTTGTGATTAGGTTACGGTTTGGGGATCGGGAGGATGTTGTTGTTGATACGGATGTGCTGCCGGATACTACTTGATTGAGACTGGAGATGGGGTTTACGAGTGGTAATTGGGATGAGCGCGGTCAATTGGACTGGTTAACTACCTGGTTGGCGGTACGGGCAGATTGGAGTTCACCTTGAGAGGGTTATTACGGCTCGTTACCTACTAATTGATTTCTTGGCTTCCTACAGCATGTTTGTTCTTGAAGACGTGTATTTTGATCGTCGTTATTGCATTTCCGTACTACGATAATGCCCTCCCATTCACGCAAAAGTTCTACCTGTTCTGTGCATATCGCAATTCGTCCGGCCGGCAAGACTTACTCTCATATTCCGTACAAGTATGTATCAAAGGCGGTGACCTCATGCACATGGAACGAAAACGCGTTCGCACGAAATGTGATAGGACACCGGTCTTCCCCATCTGTGGCTACCGCGAAAGAGACACGTCAAAATTGGCTACGCCACATTATCAGACGCGTTCACTCACGGCTGCCTGGTTGATTGAAGCCCGTGCTCACGCGCCGTTGCGTTGGCCAGTCGAACATAAATACCCGTCTCCCCTCCCTCCCTTCTCTCTTCCCTTCTTTCCTTTCCTCGCTGCTCCGGTCCGGCAGAGTAGCGAGGGACCTAATGGTCTACACCTATTATCTCTCTGACTGCCCGAAGACTACGAATTGCGCACTCGCAGGGGCTTGAAACGGTCAAGCTCCGGCGAGTTATGAATACTTACCACGCCTTGTTGGCTGGTCAACGTTCAACGGTGATGCCCGTGGCGAAGGTGTAGTCTTTGGGTAGTCGAGGATGAGATACCGAATTCGACGCCGCGAAAACCGTCGCCATCACGATTGTCATCCCCGTTGGCAAAGGAGTGGGGGATACGAAGGCAACTTCTTAACCGTTGTGTACGAGATACACGGGAGGTGCCTTGCATTCCACCATCCACACGATCAACGGAATGAGAAAAACGGGCGGAATATTTCAGACGACTTCTTGAAGATTGTGTACGAGATACACTGGAGCTGTCTGAGATGTTCCCCGTTGTCTTTACTGCACACGAGCGCGCGGCGTGCTTCTGTCGATCGACATTCGGTTCGCCCCCCAGTCAGGACCACATGCTTGCGTTGCGTTAGAACGATTTAGGTATCGTCGAAATGTAACGTTTGCATGCGTTAACGTTGAAGTTGCCGTCGCTGGAGCCTGGAGGACGAGTACCTATTCTGCATGTATTCCGTACGGAATACTGTGGTGGTTGATCTTGCCTCGACTGCTTTAGCGCGTTGACGCCGTCGTCAAGGTCAGACAGACAGACTCCAGAGTCCAGCCCCCATTGAGTTGATGCGTAGCAGCCCCATCAGAGAAGAGACGCCCTAGAAAAAAAATTCTGCACTGAACAGTCGACGCTTGCGCACGCCTGGGCGTCTGACATTATGCAGTTGGTTGATCGCCTCCAAAAAAAAATCTTTTTCCAGAAAATCTCCAAAAAGAAACGCTTCTCACTGGAAACTCCGAATCGGGGAATCGAACCCCGGGCTTGACGGCACCGCTCGAACAACCATGAAGGTTGAAAGATGAGAGCGTCAAATGTTAGCCACTACACCAATTCGGATGAAGGAGAGAAAGAATGTTTCTCGAGTTGCCCACTAGCGGAATCGAACCGCTGATCTTGTCATGACATCTAGTTGTTTACTAGTGACACGCTATACCACTTAGCCAAGCGGGCGGATTGATCCATTGCTGGATTGTTGGAAACTCCTGGACGTAATGCTGTCCATGTAAGGACCTGATTGTTTGGTGAACTTGTCAGGTAAACGTCGGCTTCATGGCAAAACCTTCCCTTCTGCGTAGGTGAAATATGACCGAGTTTTGGTCACTTGCAGAGTTGTGCATGCTTCCGAACGACCGTCAAGTCGAGACCTGAGATGTTGAGCGGCTTTCTGTTTGTCCCGTCTCAGCGATGTCGAAACGTTCTCTCTACTACTCGGGCGTATTTGCGCGTTTCTGTGGCACCCATCCAATAGGAACAAATGACAAGGTACGTCAATTGGCTGTTTCAATTCCTGTTGCTTGCAGTCGCCACGAAGAAGAAAAAGTTCTTACTCGTATGTACGTGATGTGATCATGGCGGGTGCGGCATGTACTCGTATGTATGTAGTATTCAGACCATCGGCAAATAGTAAATAGTCTACGAGTAGATTCACATACGATACGTACCTATGCGTATGCGTACGAGTATACGTACGAGCGGCTTTGGTATATGTATTGCGGTCCCCACGAGGTCGGCCTTTTCGGTCCAGGATTGAATACGGCATTCCGGAATATACAGCCGTCGTGACGTTCCATAGTTCTACCGCAGGTACCGTTTCGCGGATGAGCATGGGAATTGCTCGCGTCGTGCCAATTCGGTTGGGGGTACAATTTCAGGAATAGGTGTGATGCCACCTTTCGGGCTGGTTCATGGACTTATTCTGACTGTCGGTAATTCATCGTCGCTGTGAGATTCACCGTGTCGTCCTTGCCTCCGAACAATAGGTCTTCTGATTTTTGTTTGAGACGGCAACGATAGGACCGAGACCTGCCTGAACGTCGTCGGTGTAGGCAGCTCAGAATTGAAGCAGAAACGAAGTCCCCCTTTTTTTTTCCGTCCCAATTTTAGCCAGCTACTTCGCTTGTCAGTCTATGAGGTACTCGTACTTCAGAGTACGCCGGTAATGTGCATCTCCGAGGCAACATGTGAGAATTCTCTTCCGGATTCGTTTGTGGCTGAAGTATGCGTGTATGAAGTCATATCCGTTACACCTTGTCGAGAGTCGTTTGGATACTGTATTGAAGCGGTAGGCGAGGCGGGGTGGAAACATGACACAGAATAGCGCCGGTGGGCCTCTAGGATGCCGCCCCGAGAGAGAAGAAACGAAGTCATCCGGAGACATCGTAAGATCTGCTCAAGGTGCCGCGAACAGCAGGTGTGATTCGCGAAGGCGACCTTGGTTGTCCCAGTGATATTCACGGTAGCGAGCATGCAAGAGTAATTGCCTGTCGCACGAAACAGGCCCCGATCCCATCACACACGGAACACAAGGCATTCGGTAGGAGCAGGGGTAACGAATCAACGTTTCTCTGGTTATCGCAGATGCGGATAATAACGGGATGGAGAGGTAGGGATTGAGTTGCCCCTTGATGCTACGGGACCGAGGGGTCTCATTCGGAGGAAGCTCGGCTTGTCGGTTGCTGTTGTCGTTGTGTTGTAAGTCCAGCGAGGGCAGGTCGCAAATACAGACTCGGCCGTTCTGACTGTTATCGCTTCAGCATTGGCCATATCCCCATTAGTAGTGCAATGCCATGTAACCCATAACATAACAGCGAGACGAGGTCTCAACATGAGTGAGCACACCATGTCGCCTTGAAGCTGCTGAAACATTGTTAGCCAAAGAACGAAATAGGTAGGCCAGTACGCAGTGCGCATCCCATATGCGACAGCTACATATTACTCGTAAACGATTTCTGCGAGGGACATCTGCTAGGGGCATGTGAGTTTGGAACAACCTCGCCCTGACAGTAATACAACTTCGCCCCTAGACCTTGTCGCATGCTTGATGACTTATCTGATCCAATGTCCGAACTGTCTGATTCAAACATAAGACATGTATGCGTTTCTCAGTGCTGCGTATTTGAGCCAACGGGACTGAGATGCCATTGATACACTCCCATGACTTCATGGCGACTGGCGGAAGTCTGGACTTCCTCAAGTTCTTCTGACTTCCTTTTGGTTACTTGTAGAAGATGAGACAGACGAAACCTTTCGAGTACGAAGCGCTGAAAAGGTGGGATTTAGGCTGTGACTTCTTTTCACCATCACGGCCGGGTGTTGAGAACGATTCGTTTAGGGATATTAGTGACACCGAAATCCCATAGTTCGGTCGCATGCATGGCTATCTTGAAGACAGCTCGTTTCACCTGGACTGGTGTTTCGATATTCGAATACGGCTAGATGTTCAGAGCTCGTATCAGACCAGATCTCTCCCAGAATATCGTATCCACGTATGGCCAATTCGACAATGACCATTGCAGTCAGATAGTCGCATATTGGTCGCGCTAAGGCAGTAAAACTTCATAGTGTTTTCAGAGACGAATGATAGACATAACTACATACCTTGTACGATACGTACACACACCGCTCTGAGCGGAGTTAACAAACTGCTAGATGATGAGTGGCCGGTCAGAGACATGTGAAAGACATGAGCGTTAACTATCTAGGTAGGCAGTTAAGAGTGCATGCTGTGTTACCGTGGACGAGCCACTAGTAAGTTGCCTGTGACAAAGAGGTCGATCGGAGTTGGTAGATTCGGCTGCAGACATTGATAAGCCTCAGACTCGCGAAGGCATATGCAAGTGCGAATGAGGTCAGAACATTTCCATTTCCTACAAGGCAGCTGTCAGTTTCGGACGATTCAAGGAAAACCGCTCATGATCCATCCGACGGAGGACCGTTTCGGGTGTCGCAAGCCTCAAGCCAAGCCGGTTAAGTGCTGTATGTCTGCCAAGTCGCTTGGCCTCAACTAACCCACCAATTCTAGCGGTAGGGGTAGATCTCCCGTCACGGGTTGTTGCATGACCCACGCACGGGAAAAAGCACCCAATGGAGCACGTTATGTGCGACGGAATACATAATGTTGCATCGAGCACATGACAATAACGATAGAGGGCCAATCGTGCACATGGCTTGCCCTCGTAGAAAGGTCGACCATTGGTGATCTCGGTGTGCGTATATTGTCCCGCAGTACTCATCCGCTCGCGGCACCTCGACTTGTTGCGACAGGTGGCGATGCGGTTAGGACTATCACCGCGAGCTCGGGTGATGCTTCGCCGATGTCGTGCCAAGCCAAGCCTCCGCGCCTCCACGAGCAACAAGCTTTGCCAAGCGGGTGAAGATGAACGTCAGAATTATTGACAGCAAATGCTCCTGGTCGAGGGCCAAGAAGCGGGCGATTCTGCACATGGAAGAAAGCGTAGATGGACGGATACAGATCTAGTTGACTATTGGGCGCGTAGACTGGGCGAGAGGGCGATTGGGCAAATGCAAAGCAAGCCCAAGCCTCTTGGCCATGAGATGCAACCTGGTTATGCAACGATCAAGAATGGTCATGGGGATCGGAAAGCAGCCTGCGGAGGTGATTACGCAGTACGAGTACATACTACTCGTACGTTGGGCGAAACTAATCGACTGCATGGGCGACTGTAAGGGTTCCGATACTTGAGGGGTCAAGCCCACTACACAGACGATACCTCTTGTGAGCGGATGAGGTCGTTCATGTTTTCTCAAGAGAACGAATGTCTTGAGAAGAAGGACGTTTACTCTCGTGAGGCAAGAAGTCAAGGATGAGATCATGGGATCTGAGTCCGTCGACATTATGTAAGTGTATCTATACAGTAAATTACAGCGGTTCATGGACTGTATGTCTTAGCGTGCCAGGTACAGGTGCCTCGAAGCTGTCAAGTGGGTAATTTGCAGGTACACGTGAAGCCAAGCTGGGTACCGGTACTTCCGCGGGAACGGCTGTCTCCAGGCACGAAGTACCTAAGCCACGGAATAATCAGGGTCGAGTGCATATGTACGGATTATCGCATCGTACCTACCTCGACAGCTGTTTCTAAACCTTGTATCGAACCTAGAAAGGCTTAGTCGCAAGGTTAATCCCATAATTATGTTTTCTCTTATGAGGTATCAGGTAGAATCTTGGAACTTCACGGTGGGTGAAGATTCATCGCGGTTTTGTACGGGTTCTGGTGAAACGATAGGTACCCCGTCTGCCGTTTAAAAGGAGAGTTCGTTCTCTAGCAGAAGCATCAGGTTCGGTGCCGTTACCTCGTATCCGCTCACATCGTTCAGGTACATCCTCCGTGCAGCCCCACCCATGCTAGAGTGCGTCCAGGCCAAGCAGCGTGCGGAATGCCTTCCCTTCTCTGGCCTACGGCGTATCGGCGTACAGTGATAATCCCGAGCTGTAGCGGGGCAACACTGTGCCCATGCGCCAAGTCCCTCCCCATAAGTTACCTACCCTGCCCAGGCTGTTTCTCCTGGCACCTCCCGTTCCTTGCTATCAACATTTATTGCCCATTTTATACCTTCCCGGCGTCAACCCTGATACCTACCCATTCCTCCGAACACACACGAAATCCCGACGACGCTACAACGAATTGGGAGTCCGATAATCCCGCAGCGCTATATAATCCTATGAATGATATTTCTGTATGCCTTTGGCTCCCTCAGCGACTTAGAGCAGACACGAGTGATACGGAAGAGAGGGGGAGAGACGAGGACTTGCCAACGGTCAGCTTTGCAGTAGAGGGATTTCTTCCGTTCCGAATGTTATGACATGAATTGATCGGGATTACGCGCCGTGTAGTCCAAGCTCCTCGGAACATCCGCCATTCTATTCTATGGCGAATATTTTCCGATAGCACGTCTTCGCTTAATTTCGCCGCGGCTCCGCGCTCCGGTCGTTGCCCGCCTGAGCCTGCGCTCGAACCGCATCGCTCAGCTCCATCTTGACCCTCACCCTCACATTTTCCCTGATCGCGGTATCGAGTATGTCGATGGCTTGCGCGCCAATAACGCTTGCAGCAAACGGCATCTTGGCTGTTGGAGGCGCTGCGCCTACAACTATTGTCGCCGATGCTGTCTATTTACCTCCGTGCCCCATGGCCATGGCCACGGCTGCCGCCTTGACTCATCGCTCCATCATCGTCACTGGGAGCGTCAGTACTGACGAGACGTGGAACGATTCACCTGGATATACCGACTTGCGAGACCATTTCTATGACACCGTCTTTCCACAATGTTATGCCTTGGCGGCCACCACTGTTCTTGCCTACATGCTCTTGGTCATGCTTGTGATCGCGCCGAGATCATTCCTGGACGGCGGCATTGTTACTCTGGGACGTGGTGGCTTTACTAACGGCAATCCAAATGGTATCAGCATTGGTGGACGTCCATGGCTTCAGAAAGTTGCGACGCTGCTTGTCGCTGTATCTCTGACCATCGCGACGGCTGATACGTTTCGCGTAGCCGAGGACCAGTATATGAATGGCTATCAGGACGCACGGAAGTTACAGCAGCTTGTGCTCGGCGGAACACAACTCAAGGCTATCCAGTTGATATCGGACACTTTTCTCTGGCTGGCGCAGGCGCAGACGCTGATCCGTTTGTTTCCACGTCAGCGTGAGAAGGTCATCATTAAGTGGACGGCTTTCGCTCTGATCACGCTTGATGTGATTTTCGGTGCCCTCAACAGCTTTCGCTATACGACTGCGAGTAACGTGAAACCGCGCCAATTCACTGATGCTATCCCTGCACTCAGCTACTTATTCCAGCTATCCCTGGGGTTTTTATATGCCGCATGGGTTCTCTACTATGCGTTAACGAAAAAGCGATACGCTTTCTATCATCCTTTGATGAAGAATATTTCACTAATGGCGGCCTTATCGATTGGTGCTTTACTGATCCCAGTAGTCTTCTTCGTCGTGGATATCGCCGAGCCGAAATTTACTGGATGGGGTGACTACGTTAGATGGGTTGGCGCAGCGGCCGCGAGCGTTGTCGTTTGGGAGTGGGTGGAACGCATCGAAGCGCTGGAACGAGAAGAAAAGAAGGACGGTGTTTTGGGCCGCGAGGTGTTTGATGGTGACGAGATGGTAGATATGTCACCCTCGGATCTTTCATGGCCTCGCGGAAGGAAGAGTCGGAAAAACAATGGTGATACGAGTGGTGGTGACATGAGTGCCACATCGTCGTCTGGGACTCGTGGTTATCTCTCGCCAGTGAATTCTTCCACCAGAAGATCTCATCAACAATCGAACCATATCCATTTCCAGTCGCATTCCAGCTTTGGACCGCATCACTCAACGACAGATGCGACAACGGTGCAGTACTTGCAGCCACCTCTCTGGCCATCTCGCCCGCCTCCTACAGTAACGCCGGTTAGCCGAACCGAGACAACTAGCGCCGACAGTACAGTATACCGTGTGCGATACCAGCCGCTCACCAACACCACGTCGAGGACCACGGATCACAGGAGTCAATTGCCGTCCGGGGCGGATGTTACGGATTCCTCGCATCTAGATGCCGTCGTGGAGATCAGGCAACCAAATAAGATGCCTGCAGTAACAGGTTCCTCAGCTAATACACCGGATAATAAGGGATGGGGCTCTCTACCGCTTTGGAAGCCATTTCACCGCAACGGTGGCAACCCTCCAGCTGAAGTCCTGCCACACACCATGCCGAGATTAGATACGTCACAGCGAGAACACGAGACCTTTTCTAGATGGGATATTAGAAGTCGGATTGAGGATTTTACTGCCACCCAAGCGGAGCGGATCTTTCAACGATTACGGCCAACGCCTGACACGGATAGTCTACCAGTCACAGTCATTCCTGCACCCCCACGACGCGGGGCAGCTCTGGCGCAACTGTTGGAAGAAGAGGAGCTCTCGCATTCAACCAGCTCGTCTTCGCCTCCAGAACGAAGAAATACGAGTGTCAACACATCGCAGACTCCAGTTCCGGGGCCTCCCCGCCGGGCCCGGACTCATAGCGGAACGTCACCGGTAGCGAGATTACCGCCGCCCAACCTGTCAGGCCGTAACGACACATCTCCCCATTTGTCTGCTGAAAGGCGTTACAGCGTTTCCGGTAGTGACGAAGGTCAACGAAAGAATATGTACGCTGGACGGCGGCCGGTGGATGATTTGATCCGGGATCAATCCCAATCACGGCCGACATGAGTGGTCACTAAATTTTCTCTCTAAGTTCTTGGAGTTTTCGATTTGCTAGGTTTTCTACGATGATCATGAGAGCGCGGCGCATAGGTTGTCGAACTTATCACGAAAGATTGGTGATATGCATCACATGGGTTTGTTGCAACGAGAAAAAATGGTATCTTTTTGGGGGGGCTTCGAATGTGATCTTGATATCATCGAGGAAAGCGCACTGAATCGGGGATTGAGCGTTCAATCGAGCCGTATATTGATGGCGCCGGTGGTTTCAGCGTATATTTTTTTTTCTTTTTCTTGCGTTCGACGATACCTGGATGTTGCAAGGCTGGCAATATCCCAAGCTTTTGCGGCTATTTACTCTGCAGTTTTTCAAGCGTAACATATGAGCCTTTTCTATGGAAGAGAGCAGTTCAAACCCTCAGACTTGTTGCGTTCCAGCGTCTCACTGCATTGCCCGCCAAAGTCCGGACCGGTTACCAGAAGCACTGATCGTGATATTCATGAAGTAAGTTTGTATTGACAGCGTTTTCGTTCAACTCACGATGATGAGTGTTGGGGACCAGAGACTTCTTCAATATTATAGGTATGCCGGTATCTCCGTGTAACTCCGCAACAAGACGCAGAACGCGCCGCAGCATCGGCGTAAGTCGAAAGGCGTTAGCCAAAAGAAGATCCTATGGAACCCAAGATGCATTTCTAGATGTTCGGCCGTCCTGCGGCAGAAGTCCATGCGTACGAGGGCGGGCCGTCTGCCGCAGATGAGCCGATCGGAACCTGCTCGCGCTAACATAACGCCATTGAAGACACTATTTATTGAGGATCTGGCCAGGGCTAGAAGCTGCTCGAAAAGAATAGGTACTCTCCGCCCTGCACTAATGAAGGCTGGCGGAGTAACATCATGATGGCAGGGTCAACGACCTCATCGTTCGATTTCGGAAAGATGTCTCGTCAGAAGACGGTGCAAAAGCCGAAATCTCGACTATTCACCGCCTCCGGGCTTCATGAAGCTCCGTTTGGAGCAATGCGGTCTTTCGGGGTACCGCTCAAAAACCTGGGACACAGGTCGGGAGAGTCATACGAGACGAAGGAAGCCCTAGGTGGCTTGCGATGCCTATCAGACGGTCTCAACGCTGACAAAGTCTGGGATTTCAAAGCAGTTCATTGCCAAGGCTCACGGATGTGGCGCGGAATCCGCGGCCTGCCGACTATGTACCGCCTCGGGCCAAGGTAAGAGGTGGGTTTTACACTTCTAGCGTCGGCGGAGGCCTTTTTGCCCAGCCCGTAGAAGCATAGGTCTTACGCCTATGTGGTTTCATATCCCATAGATCGCCGTCTAGATGCATGGATACTCGCGACGGTGGGATCACTATCGTCGACTTGCGAGTAGACTTGCCCTCTGGGTTCGCGTTTGGTACCCGACACATGAGACGGTACTTCATGAGGGAGCAAGCCAGTTGTTGGAGTGAGGGTATACGGTAGTGTATGGACGCATATCTTTGAACATCCCTATTCGTTGAATACGTAGATGATCTTGCTTTTGCGTGGACTGCACTGGACGTTGTATGTGGTGGAGTTGATTCCGTAGGATCTGGATGCCAAGATAGGCGTATGAAGAGTCTGGTGTTCTGGGGGTTCCGGATGCCGAACCCCTTTTCCAATGCCCCTCGGTAGTTACATATACGTGCATTATGCACGGAGTGACCCCGAAAGTATTGGAATGGATGAAACAACGATTGATATGGAAACAATCGGATTGGTAGTTGTTGCAACCACTCAGGTATCATTGTCTGCAGCAACGGTTACACTGAAGACAGTGACGTCAGTTTCAATGAAGATCTCAAACATTCTCACTTGTTAGTAGTTAAGATCACCAGATAAGATGCCGTAGTCTTCTATAAAGTGAAGGAGGTTTCGAGTTCTTGACTGTTTAATCCGTACTTCACTTATCCGTTCAAGGAACCCTATGAATCATGAATTCCATTCCGTATACACACTGCGAATACTTCGTAGGAACTTTTGGGCCATCTTACGCTAGCGAATCGGTAATCGAAATGAAAATTCTCAGAGAGAACCAATCACAATTGCGCCTTTGACGAGACCGTTGCCGACGAGCCAATCAGAGCGGCCAATTGCAAGGTTAGGTAAGAGATCGTCCGACAATTAAATGGAGACGGGAACTCGGCGGCCGCGGGAAAATGACCTGAGCAGTGGCGCGTTATCAGTGAGGAATCAACGAGGAATAAGAATTGTGCACATGATAAGGCCGTGGATATTTTATGTAATATGGATAAAACGTGCGGAATTGAAGGCATAAAAAGTACTACAGAAAAGCGCCCCCGTCTGGCCTGACACTGACACGTGCTGGTTCCTGCCACTGGTCGAATCACATCACATCGCATCGCATTTCTTCCTGCCTCCCGTTTCTCTTCCTTCTTTCCCCAACTTTTTTTTTCTCGCACGCGCGCATTGTCGCATTGCTTGTGTCTTATTTTGTATTTCTGGCCCGGATGACTTCACTCCTTTAGCATCTGGTCTGAAATTCATGATCATTCACGTTCACGTCCTCCTACCGTCCGTCCGCCTCTCCACCGCCATTTCGCATGCCTTTTGGAAGTACAGATAGATATTCTGGTGTATAGATTCAGCCGTCTCCTTCCTTTGTGGCCGACAGCAACAGTGACGAGATCCGGTTGCTTGTTTTCGTCTGAACCGCCTCACCATATCCGCTGTCCGGGCTGCGAATCGCGCGATTAAGTTGGTCGTCTCGTCCCGTCAATATGGCATCTTCCGAGCCCTTCCCGGCGTTCAATACCGCAACTGAGCCCCAGATTCTCTCCAATACCGAGTCAAACGCTACGCGTCGTCGACCTAGAAAGTCTAGCGGACTTCCAGCCGAGATACGGGCCGGAGATACGGGTGCTCCCAGTCTCCACACCACTCTTTCCAGCCTGCAAGGCAACCGATCAGCCACGCCCCCCTCGAGCGCTTCCGTCGCCGCAGATGGAGCCCCGAAGAGAGGATACAAGCGCCGGAAGGCACGCTCGCTCCTGCGGCGGTTCAAGCACTTCGTGCTGAAGCACACCTGGGTCTTGCCGCTCATCATTCTCGCCGTCTTTGGCCTCGTCTACGCCATCAATCCTAGCGAATCGAATCCGATCCACCGCTTCATTTTCTTGTCCTACAAACTCCCTCCTCAACCTGGCGCTGATCCCAGCACGCCTACCCAGTATGGAAAGGGACCTTGGGATATCGCATTCGTCACTTTCTACACCGTCGTGCTCTCGTTCACCCGGGAGTTTATTATGCAGGAGTTCCTGCGCCCTCTCGCTAGAAAGGCCGGCTTGAAGTCTCGTGGCAAGCAAGCCCGTTTTATGGAACAGTTGTATACGGCCATCTACTTTGGTTTCTTGGGTCCTGCCGGCATGTACGTGATGAAAAACACGCCCGTGTGGTATTTCAACACGCGCGGCATGTACGAGAACTTCCCTCACAAGACCCACGCCGCCGAGTTCAAGTTCTACTATCTTTTCCAGGCCGCATACTGGGCCCAGCAGGCGATAGTACTTCTCCTGGGCTTGGAAGAGCGACGAAAGGATTTCAAGGAGCTCGTAGGCCACCACATTGTCAGTTTGGCCTTGATCGGACTCAGTTACCGATTCCACTTTACCTACATGGGTCTTGCTGTGTACATTACCCACGACATCAGTGATTTCTTCTTGGCGGTAAGTGAAAGAGTGAGGACCTTGACGGCCGAGCGTAGTTGCTAACGAACCCTTTGCGCAGACTTCTAAGACCCTGAACTACATTGACCACTGGGCAACTGGACCTTACTTCTTCTTGTTCATGTGCATCTGGGCCTACTTGCGCCACTACCTGAACCTCCGCATCATCTGGTCTCTGTTCACCGAATTCAAGACCGTCGGACCTTACGAGCTCAACTGGGAGACCCAACAGTACAAGTGCGACATCTCCTTTGTTATCACCCTTGCCCTGCTCGCTTCCCTCCAGGCCCTGAACCTCTTCTGGTGGTTCTACATCGTCCGAATTGCGTACCGCTTCGTGGTATACCAAACGGCCGAGGACGACCGATCAGAAGCCGAGGCATCAGAGCCCGAAGAGGTTGAGGCTCCCACCGAGAAGACATCCCTGGCGAATGGTCATGCCACCGGTGTTAATGGCCATGCCAATGGCTCCGCTGAGCGTCGGAACGGAAAAGTTTCTAAGAAAACCCCCGCCCGGTAGGCAACGCGCGTGTGGTTGAACTACATACGTCCGAGGCATGGTCACTTCTAGCACATCAACATGTGCGCGACTCGAGCCGCATTTGCATGACGCAGAGCCCGAATGGCACCCAAGGTGCCCACTGGCATTTAATCATGCCATCCCTCCATATATACACCCCTTGGCTAGCAGCGCATATGCGCTCGACTATACGAGAAAAAGGGGGTCTGTACCTACTTTACAGTCTTCTGTAATGCGAAGATTATGATGATAAGCCATGACAAACAGGATTTCACGCTGATGGATGCGTGGGAACTGAGTTGGTGGTTTCTTGTACGAGATGTGTTATGAGTTGAAAAAAAAAGAAACCCCTTTACTCCCCTATCAGCAGTTGTTAGCCAGCAAGACTTATCCGACTTTAACCTAATGACAATAAGAATATTATGACTGAAGTTTGCTCTTTTGTGTGTTTTGCTCGTGATGATACCCCCAGTCTGTGATGATTGTGTGAATTATCTCAATCCCGGAGCTAGATCGTCATCAAGTCACGAAGCAGGAGGTAGCCTGGTGAATAATCAATGATGGCAGTGTTTCTTCATCACTCATGATCTTATCACTTATCAAGTCCAGCAATGAATACTCTCGACACTCCGAGTCATTGACTCATCAACCCCCTTTTTTCCCACTAAACGTAGTACTCACCTCTCCAGTCCTAAGGCACAGTTCTCGCTTTAAACCGGTCGTCTTCAATGCGCGTCTACGAGCTGGTCCGTCAGATACGAACGATTCGGACTTGCTGTTCGATCGCTGCCGGCTTTCCAAGTACAATCGATTTGCTTTGAACTGTTGATCGAGGACCGCTGCTTGAAACTATCTAAGGAAATGTGAGAATTCCTGTAACTCATTACTACGTATAAGAGGAAGCACTGAAGTGCATGCCTTGGCTCATCAGATCTTCTTCTATTCTCGCTAGGGCAGAGAAATTGAATCTAGAGGTTCATTCCCGAGGTGCTTCTCTTTCTTAACCTTCTGAAGCACAGTCTGATGATGAGACTCTTGAGTTCGTCGACGCTCGCTTTCTCGTTGTGCATGTCAATCCAATCACAAAAGCATTCACATATTTTCAATGTACATAATTCAGAGGCGCATATCAATCGCTCAACCATGGGGCATTCGACTATAAATCCCAAACCGAGCAATTGATCAGAATAGCTTCACCAACCGTTCGCGATTGTTTAGACGTTGCTACGCCGGCGGTTTGATGGCCGGAAGACTTTGCCTATGGTTTTACAATGTCAGCTCCTGCTTATTCTACTTCCCAGTCAACCGGCGACCGGAATTGAAGTCCCGATCGACCGCCTCCTGGTGGTTTAAGGATACAGTCTGTGTCTGTCTGCTTTCAGTTTGAGGGTATAAGACCCGGGCCGATGTGTATCACATCGCGCCTCTCTTTTCGGGGTTTATCCCTCTTTCCAGGTCTTGATCTTCTGAGTGAGTCGGTGAATTGAGAATCACCCCCTTTTAATCTCTTCCGATAACTTGATCGGAATAGATGGTGAGAGTCCATGTAGGGACTGGGTAAGTCACAGTGAGGTCTATGCAATTAACAACTGGGTGTTATATGAACGCTGATGAACAAGGAAGATAGATTCAGATAGCCGAGCTACCTCCTAACTACAGGTGCCTTCACGGACCTAACCCCTTGGTTTCTCCCATGGAAGAAACGTGACATGCCTACTTATCTCCAGATCCCATGACTGTCAAATCCTCATTACTCACCACAAACCACAGCAAACAATTCAAACCATGACAATCGCCTCGAGCATTTTGTTGGTATATCTTGCATATTAAAGCCCGGGGCTTCCTCGGATATCGAAATCACCTCACCGTGACTCGTCCAGACTATCCCCAGACCGCCGGAAGACTCGACTGACGACGAATGCAGGCGCACTAGGAGTCATTGTGATCGGAACAATGCCGATGCGGGCGCCATGGTCTTATGGTCCGGAGTTCTCCTGGTAGCGAAGAACCGACTCATGCCGAACGACAGGGGCCAAACGAGAATTGCAGGCCCTCGACTCCAGACTCCAGACCCCATCCGCATCGGCTCTCAACAGCTCCTGATTACTCTGAGCCTCAAGCCTCAGTCCAGGAATACACGGTCACCGACAAAACAACTCTCAGCCTTCACATCCAACAAACCTGTCACATCAATCCCAACCTATCACTCTGACAGACAAATACAACCCCCCCAACACGTGACCGACAACAGATGCCGCCCGCCCCGGCCCCCTTCGCATATGCAGACAACCTAAACCGTTCCATCCCATCCCCTACCGTACCCTACCGTACCGTACCATTTTCCCAGCCCGACCCAGCCCGCAACCATCTATCGCAGGCACGATCCGTATGGAGAAGGCCGAAATGCCACATCACCGCCGGCAAAGAAAGAAGTCAGCCCATAACCCATATACACGCACGCCTCCCCGACCGTGGCGGCGAGGCGAGGCGAGGCGAAACGGGCGGGGATAAATCCCGATCTGAGTACGTGCAGGGTGGATGTCCGTCGGTTTCACCGTTTCGTATGTATGTATGTATGTACGTATTCCGTATGTATTCCATTCGGGGGGCTAGAACGAGGAAACATGTAGGTACTCGTAGGAACATGGGAATGGGAATAAGGACGTGCGTCGCTTTCCCAATCGACCTAGTTGCATCTCGCGAACCGTGGCTAGAACGCGCATTGTCGCCAGATTCCCATCGTAACCGAGTTACCTACTACCTACCAGCTTACTTCGTACTTACTACCTGCCTGCCGATTACCTGTTTGAACAGAAATTCCTGTTACCAAACCTCATCCGTCCTCGTACATACCAGCCATCCCGATCGATGAATGAATGAATAGGCAGACGCACGCACACTTACCAACAAACACACGCACGCACGCATATGGGCCGACTAAATGTACATACATACAATACGATACGCAGTGGGTAAGCGTGGACAGGCAGGCACCTCGTTTTTGCCCCTCTTCTCCACGGTGGCGGGATAGAACGGGGATCGGCTGGCTGGCTGGATTCATCGTACATACTCGTGAATCCTTCCCGAGGCCAGTGCCACGGAGTTCGTATCCTTCATCCAATTCAGTCCCTTTGAGGCAACTCAAGGCAAACCATTGAGTAAGAGAAGAGAATAGGTAGACACTGGTAACGCGTACAGTTCATCGTATCCCAACTAGCTCCCTACCAACCAACCAACCCAAGCTAAGTACGGATTACGGGAGGTAATACCTAGGTAACTAACGACGACGGATTCCCGCAAAGAAAACAACGTACGTAAGCCCCTCGCCTCGGGGCGTGACATCCAGACACGCAGTCGACCAATCAGCACGTGTAGAAGGGGGGTTATGTTTCCTACCTAGTTCCCCCCCAGCTATTAGTTCATGCCGACTATACGCTACTACTGTTGTGGTCTTGTTGTCTTTTTGATGCAGACGTTAGTACAAGTAGTTGCTTGCTGAAAAGCTCGTTGTTATGTTGATAGGAAAGGAGAAGTTCAACTAAATGCGAACGAATGAGACGGATTCGACGTCGAGATTGGTTACGATCATGTATGTAGACCGACCGAAGGCAGCGGGGCCGCCCTTTAGTTGCAGTGTGGGTTGTATTCAGCGGCAGGCAGGTAACCTGTCGATGAGAAGAAGAAACGTCGTGGTGGTGTGAAGGTCAGGTATTTCGTAGGTTGGTTAGGTACATTTCCATTAGTTTTTAGTTTTTTAGTTGTTTGGTTAACTTGGTTGGTTGATAGGTAGTTAATCCCCCCCCCATTAAGGAGACCTCTAGTTGGTGAAGTCCAGGGCTTGCTGCTGCAGTTCCTCCCCCCCACTCCCACTCCCACTCCCACCCCCTTCTGATCTTCCCATCAGGCCATCAGCCGCACGACAACTCCCCACTACCTCTTTCTAGTAAGAGAGCGACGGAGGTGTGCAAGCGTGCCTGGAAATGTGATGTGTAGGTACATACAACTTACGGATTACACTTGGGTAATCCCATCCATGCCGGTAGTAGTCTAGATTTGATTTGTCTCGGATAGCAAGAAGATGGAAAAGAAAACTCCCCCGCCCAAAGAGAGAGAAGAAGAAGAAGAAGAAGAACAAGAAGAAAATAGTAGGTAAGAGGTAAAAAAAAGGCGGAGAAGAGCGGAGGATGAGGAGGAAGGAGGAGAGATGAGACTCTGGAGAGACGAGACATCTTAGACAAGACAATTGACGAGACAAGACAAGACAAGGAAAAGGATAGAAAAGGGAAAGGAAGAAAGATTAAAGACACAATGATGATGACCAGAGAAAAAACCCTTCCCGCGTGCCAGTAATTCCACTTTCCAGATAACGCCCAGTTTGCGGCGGCTTTTTCTTCTACCTTACATTTGAATGAATCCCGGCAGGAAACTTGTGTCGCGCGTCTCGAACGCCCTCCCAACAACGCCCCAACGCCCCAACGCCTCCCCACACCCTTTTCAACGTTCGAGTGCTTGTCTGTCTACTCACTAGTACCGAATACCTTCTCCCTTCTTCTAGACTATCCCCACTTCTTCTCTCTGTGCTTTCTGTTCGTTCTCTCTCGCTCTCGTTCCGTATGTATTGTGTGTGTCTCTTGTGTGTGTGTGTGTGATGTGTATGTGGTGTGTGTGTCGTGGCGTTACGCGTTAAGACAATCACGTTACTCGCATGTCACCAGATCTGTGTCTGGCTAGAACTCGTATCTCGTATCGGAAAGAGGAGGGGGTGATGGAGGGGGTGAGGGAGCCGAGCCGATTCCTCCTTCTCCTCTCCGCTCCTCCGTATGGAACAACAATGAACAGTGAATCATCTGTTCGAGAAAAAATCTTTGACTGATCACAATTCAGCTCACTTCTTGGCATTTCCCTTCCGCCATCGCATGGGATTAATGGATAGAGATAGAGAGAGAATGCAGGCAGACAGGCTGTCAGGCAGACAAAGCAGATCGCCTGTTGCCTTTTCTCTTCTTCTTATCCTTTCAGAAAATTCCATCGCAGGAAGGTTGCCCGGCTGATTTATGACTAGTCAACTAGCACAAATGATTCATTCTCGCTCGTTTTCCCGCATCGTATATGTCTCTCAGTGACGTCGTGGTCGGGATCCCGCGGCCTGCTCAGGGCTTTGATTCGTGCTGTGCCGGCGATTTGCCCGGTGCTGTTGACTCGTCTGATGAGCTGCTAGACTCATCTAGATTGCCCTGACCCTGGCTGTGGTCGTCTTCTCCTTCCGGCGCCGTAATGTTGGCCTTTCGCATTAGCTTCTCGGCCTTGCGGAATGCCACTCGGGCGTCCTCCACCGCCTTCTCTGCCTTCGCCTGCTTGTTCCACATGGCCGCGTACTTGCCGTTGAGCTCGAGGAGCTCTTCGTGAGTGCCCTTCTCCACGATGGTGCCCTGGTTGAGGACCAGGATCTGGTCCGCATGCGTAATCGTAGATAGTCGATGACTTCAACCTACAGCATTAGCGCTGAATCGTTGACGAATCGCTCAGATCTAACAATAACAGAAACAAAAACAAAAACAAAAGAAAAAAAAACAATCAAAAGGGGTGGGTGTAGGTAGATATGTCAACTTACGCAATGATCAGCACCGTCCGGCCACGGCTCATGCTGGCAAGCTGCGCTTGAACCTGCTGCTCCGTGTGGCTGTCGAGAGCCGACGTCGCTTCATCAAGCATGATAATCTTGGGGTTCTTCAGGAGCGTTCGTGCAATAGCAAGGCGTTGTCGTTCGCCACCACTCAGTCGGAGGCCGCGGTCGCCCACCTTGGTCGCATACTTCTCGGGGAACGACATGATCTTGTCGTGGATGCTAGCTGCCTTACAGGCCGCAATAACCTCCTCGTCCGTCGCGTTCTGGTTCGCATACTTCAGGTTGTACATGAGCGTATCGTTGAACATCACGGCTTCTTGCGGGACGACTCCGATGCAGCGCCGAATGGAATCGATCGTGACGTCCCGAACATTATGCCCGTCGATCCGGATATTGCCCGCCTCGCAGTTAAAGTAGCGATACAACAGACGGAACAGCGTCGACTTTCCACCGCCAGATTCTCCAACAAGCGCAGTCGTCGTACCCGGCCGACATTCGAACGAGAGGTTCTTCAACGCCGGCACACGCCCGCTGTAGGCAAACTTGACCTTGGAGAATTCCACATGGCCGTTGCAGGAAGTCAAAGCGGGGATGTCGGGGCGATCGACCACGGTCGGTCGCTGCTTGAACAGTTCGAGAAGTCTCTCTCCAGAAATCATTGCTGTCTGGACAGTCCGATAAAATGTCCCGAAGAAATTGAGAGGACCCTGCAGCTGACCCAGGTAAGTGATGAGCGCAACGAAATCACCAACCTCCCGGTAGCCCTGCGTGACCTGGTACGCTCCAAACATGATGGCAGCCAACATGCCGGTCATGAACACCAGTGACTGGTACATGTTCATCGAGCTGATGCTCCAGGTGACCTGGGCCTCGGCTCTCTGGAAGTTCTTGACGGCATTTCGATAACGCTTGAACTCGAAGTCCTCGGCATTGAAGTACTTGACTGTTTCATAAGAGGAGATGGACTCGTCCTTGATCGCCTCCTCTTCCTTACTAGCATTCGACATCGCCCTTCGCTGGCTGGCCGTCTTAGACGCCAGACGAATGGTGAGGAGAAGATAGTAGAAGGTGACGATGCAGACGATCACGGCATAGAGCGCATCGAACCTGATGTAGAAATAGCTGATAGCAACGAATAGATCAACAATCATGGGGAAAACCTGGAATGTAACCTGCTCGAGAAATGAATTAACGGACGCGCCCTTGTTCAACGCTCCCATGACCTCGCCGGTTCTCTTTCCGAGGTGGAAATCGAGACTGAGCGAATGTACGTGCTCAAAAGCAGACGTGCTCAGCGCACGGTAAGCATGCTGCGAAACGGGGATCCACAACATGGACCGGCAGGATCCGAGCAATCCAGATGGTCCTTGCAGTAACTTATACAGGATGAGCAATCCGAGTTGTGCCCAAGGCATGGGGAATTCGCCATTCGAGTCGGGACGGCGGTCGGTAAGCTGGTTGGTGACAAGACCAATCTGGTAAGGGACCATGATGTTGACCCATCTCTGTAGGGCAAGTAGAACAAAGCAGAAGATCACTATAAGCTGCAGTCTGGGCTTCTTGGCCGGCCACATGTACGGGAAGAAGACGGAATAGCCACGTAGATACTCCAACCAAGTGGTATGGGGGAGCTTCTCCCGGCGGTAGAAGGCGGCATTCTCGTCAACCATGGCGTAGCCCGAGTCGCTATTGGAGGCGGTATCGCAGGGCGCGTTCATTCCAGGAGAAGCATGGCCGTTCGTGTGGTAGCCATCTAGATTCGGGTTCAAAAGGGGCGTGTTCTCGTCGGCTTCGGGATGGTAGTCGTGCTCGCGCTTGCACTTGTCTCGCTCGGCCTGTCTTCCCATAATCGTCAAGATGACCCACAGAACGACACTACCGGCGATGATACAAACGCGAGTGCCGGACAAGCTAAGATCGATAATGTCCCACTGATTCATGGCATCGACCGTCACGAATTTACTGTGGTCCAGCTGGACCATGACCTTGTGGGGCTGCGACAGAATGATGGCATCGCAGGCGAAGATGATGATCTCCATGAACAGGGCGACAAACCACATGAGAAAAAACACCGGTCCTGGCTGGTGCTTATTTTCAAAGAGCGTGATAAACACATATAGGTATAGGAATGCTGAGCCCAGGGTGTAGACCTACGGAAGTGGTCTGGTCAATGAAATCTGCCGACCGAGCGCCTACACTGTAGCGAATGAAGGCCATTACTTACCGCTTTGGGTTCGCCACACCACCAAGCACTGTCGCCATGACGGCTCTTCTGGATCAGTGCACGCGTCGTGATGGCGGCGCCCTGGCAGACAAAAGTGAGAGTGACGGCTGTGTAGAGCCATTGGAAGATGGCCCGGATGCCGGGAGAAAACCTGCCCTCAGACTCTTGCTTGTCCTCTCTCTTCTTGGTCGCCGGCAAAGGCCTGCCACCTGGACCTGTCACCGTCGGACTGACGAGATCGCCCTTGCTCCGAGCGGTGTACACGGAATAGATGACTCCAAAGAGCAGCAGAATCAGCAAGAGCAGACCCGAGTACAGGTACTGCGTCACGGCCAGTGTGCGCTCCACCAAACTATCGCCTGATTCGACACTTGCAGCCATTTTCTTTGGGCTAGAAAAATTCAGAGTCAGCATGCCGAGCCAGAGAACAGGTAGCGACGGGCAGGTAGGCCGATAGACGAATGAACAGAGAGCGAGTGACTACGCCGCGCAAGGGATGTGACAAGAGCAGGATTGCACCGCATGCTGCAAGATAGGCGTGACATACATTCCTATAGACGACAGACCTGGAAGTGGTTCATTTCCCCGGGTGACCCAACTACCGGCCTCAACGAATGAAGGAATGCGACTTAACGAAGAAAATGGACTGAACTGGACTGAACTGAACTGAACGAGCGAACAAACGAATGAATGAATGAACGCGTTGGTCCCTGTGGCTCACCACTCCTGGTGTCAAAAGGGTTCAATGCGTTTGGGGGCAGAAGAGTGGGTATTCCTCCCAGAGGCGATAGTGAGATAGGGAGGAAGAGAAATATAACAGAGGCGATGAGCGCGGAAACAAATAAGCAAATAAGAGGAAAGAGCCTAACAGACGCAGGTCCAATTATTGCATTTTAAAATAAAACCTGGCCGGCCCTCAGGTTCTACTTCAAGTGGGGCGGGGGGTGTTAGTGGCAAAGCGACACCGCCGGGAGAACAACCAACAGGATTGATAATAATACATAATATGAACAATAAATTGACAGGCCAGGGACTTATTCCGGCCGAGATCAGCAGACGGAAGTCCACTTAAGCAGCATAGTGTAGAGCGCCCGCCATGAGACGGTGACCAGCATAAAGCTCAGTGTTCGGGACTCTCTTATGGCCGTGACAATGTGCGGACGCGTGTTCGTGTTGTGTTGTGTTGTGTTGTGTACGTTGGTTACAATGACAGGTAACAACAGCAACGACAGCCAGCAACGGCAGGTGCAATGGTCACGACAGCAACTATGGCAACAACGATGGAAACAGCAACAACAAACACAACGGCAGAACAACAAAATCAACAGCAAAACAGCAGCAACGAAACAGTAGCAGCAGCGGAAGTAACGTCACAACCACGATCAAGACAAGATAAGAAACAAAAAAAGAAGCCCAAGCACGCCGGCCTGAAAGTAAGATGAGAAAAGGAGGAGGGCCAAGAGTAGAGTAAGAGGTAGACTTGCCGTATACGGATGATGATTACACACGATGATTAGTGTAGTCGGTCGCTTGAGCCGGAGGGCGGGGATGCCGTGTAAATTAGACCGAGATTCAAGGGTCTAGGATCCGGGACCCAAAGCATGCCACGCGAGCCTGACGGTTGTAGGGTATAGAGAATTATAGACGTTAGGCGATCCTGTCGATGATTGATTGCTTGCTTGCTTCTCTGTCTGCTTGCTTGCTTGCTTGCCTGCTCGATTGCCTGCTTGCTTGCTCGCTTGCCAGACCCAACTTTAGGCAAGGTAACCGAACACAGACACGCAGACAGACAGACAACAGACAACGGAGGGAGTCGTAGGAGAGCTGTGTGTATCAGACTATTCTGGTTGCTTCAGTCAGCTCGGTCAATGGCGCGCCAGCGGCAATGCAATTGCCGGAGGAAGTAGCGAGAGCGGGTAGGAGGTGGATTATCGTGGGAAATTAGAGAGGTGGGCGGCTGGTTAGAGATTAAGAAAAAGGAAGAGAAGAAAAGGGAAAAGGGAAAGGGAAGGGAAAGGGAAGCAAGTGAGTCGAGGAAAAAGAAGAGGACGCAGGAGGTGCCGAGTAACAAGGAAGCAGGCGCAGAGAAATAGTAATAACGGACTCGACACATGCGGCCCTTTACCGATTTCCTCGCTCACGGTTGGCAGAGACGCTGGTAGCGTGTGTGAAGGGAGAGTGCGGCATATACAAGGCAGGGTGCTTTTGGTATAGTATGTATGACATGGTAGAATCCCGTGGGAGCGTTGAATGTCATCGAAGACTGATCTGGCGAACTGTGAGAGAGAAAGAGAGGATGTGTGTGTATGTGGTATGTGTGTATGTGTGTGTGCGCGCGCACCTGCGTGCAGTTAAGGTGGTGTGGCATTGTAGTGGTACGTGCCGATGTAGTAACGACTTCAGGTCACAGACATGACGGACATACTGGAGACAGACAGCCAGACAGCCAGACAACCAGACAACAACCAGGCAGACCAAGAATCCCAAGAATCCCAAGCATCCAAGAATCCATCACCACATATCCGGCATACCTCGCTCTACTCGTACCTCTCGTACTTCGCCTCAGCTACTATGTATAGTGGGAATGTGTGTCTGCGTTGTCTGCATGGCCATGCTAGTGTCCTCTTTATCTCTCCCATCATTCCTGCGAACATCTAGCTACATACGAGTAACTAGATATCCGTGACTCTGGATTTGCTGAGAGCAGCCTGAAGCAGAGGCACGAGGACACCGGAGTTATAGATGCAGCACTGGGTCGGGAAACAACGGAGAGGTACGTGTACCTATGAATATAACTTGGGCACCGCACAGCACAGGTAGTTGTAGTAGGTAGTACTCGTAGTTGCACGGAATAGTGGTGCAAGTAGTAGGTAGTTGCTGGTTAGTAGTTAGCATAGTTAGCCCGGCATGGCATAGCATAGCATGGCGTCGCATGGCATGGCATAGCCCGGCATAGAATAGCCTAGCATAGCCTAGCAGGAGAGTAGAGTTGGGTTTAGCAGGGCATATGTATAATAGTATAGCTGGAACAGCTCCAGCTGGGAGTTGGGACAGAGAGCGGGATGCTCAGATGTTCAGATGCCCAGCGGCTCAAGGCGCGACGGCGATGTACAACCCCTGGAACCTCGTGGACAGGCTTGTATTTCGTAGCACGTCCAGCAGTGAAGGATGCACTGCGTGAGGAAACAGGTAACAGTCCGTAGGTACGAGTACTCGTAGGAAACAGAGCAGAGAGCAGAGCGGGCCGCGTCTGACTTAGTGACATCGGGCATGGCCAAACGGCTCGCACCCTGTCCTCACCGCCTTGCTTCGGAGTGCTGCTGGATACCGGTGGCTCTCTTGCGAGCGTTGCATGCAAAGGCAGGAGAAGGAGGCATATAAGCAAGCACCGATGCCCGTACTGGCAGAACTCGCCTTGATCTCCGGGATTGATAGGATTGACAGACAAGGGAAGCCAGATGTCTTGGTTCGTCTGGGCGAGACGGTTGCGCGGTGATTTGTTTTGCTCTAAATTTTTTTATCTCGGGAAAGGGAAGAGATGGAGATGGATGGATCGGTGGATGGGATGGTGGGGTAAAACGAGGAGTGGTATGGGTACAAAGGCCAGATGCATGGGCAATGTGCTTTGTACCTCGTATGATGCACGTCGTATGCTGGTGCTCGACGTACCTTCCCAGCTTGGGTGGAACACAGAGCAGGTATCGGTACCAGCGCTAGGTACTCGTAAACAGCGGTCCCGAACGCTAGCATTATGTACTTACTGCATCATTCTTGATGGCCCGATGCCCATTCGTGCGCCCGTTACAGTTATAAATATGAGAAACTTGAGTACCTACAACCTTAGCGCCGGGCGCAGGTGTTATGCATATACCGTAGGTAGTGGATATACGAAGTCTCAACGACTCTTGTGCTAGCCGCAAACGTGAGGCAACTTGGATAGGTACGCCCGGGCATTCGACGAAGTACCGTACGGTGCGTTTGACAGCTGTTGAATACCTGCCTGTTATCATTAAGTTCACGGTTTTCGGCTTTTGGCTAAGAGGGTGTATATCCAATTAACATCACACCCATCTTCCATCAAGTTTACTCGTACTTGTAGATCGATTGGAGACCTTGTAATCATGCTCGGAGAAACGACCTGTCAGTTTTCATCTACGTACCAGGACCCGGGAAGCCGGGCTGGTGCATTGTGGTGGTGGCAGTTCAACCCGTAGTCCGTAACAGTGAACCCCGAATGCCTACCCCGGTTAGTTAGGTAGGAAAATAGGAAAATACTTTTCTTGTGTAGCGCGGGGCGGTTATGTAAGCGGGCTCGGCTGGGAACTTGCTAATTATAGCAGGTGGTACATAGGCCCGAAGTTCTTTAGCGCGCTAAAATTCATCATGAACTAGCTAGTGCGCGCTAGAGCGCACTAGGCACTTCTGGGTAAGTGTTGGTACCTGCCTTTTACTTCGTACACCACGACGCAGTATCGCGCTACTGCAGTCACTTTACGGCGTACGCTAGACGGTGGAGTCCCGGTAGTGGATGTGGTAAGTGCGAGGCTAGTCCAGAGAAGGAAAGGCGTAGGAGAGATCAAGGCGGGCTGTTACGGATTGGGTAGCATTTGGACACTCCGGGCAAGCACGCTAAACTGGCGTCGATGCCTACTCGAGTCCGTGATGGTCACTGGTGGACCGGAGGAAAAACGTGGTTACCTCGGGATATGTTACCAGTGTTACGGGTTACCGCGCTTTCGTATGAACGAGTCTGATCCGTAGATGTGAAGTTTCAAGTCTACGACAGGATATGTACGTGGATGAAAATGGAAAACCCACAATCTGGATGCGTTTCACAGCTGATGTTTATTTAATACCTACTATTACGTGCTTTAGAGAGTACCGTACCTTGTCGAGTCGCCTGCGTACATGGTGCTGGTGGAAACACCTGCGACAAACAGTCCGTGGTCAGTCGTGGCCTCATGTCATTGAGTCGTCGCATGTACCTCAGGATGTGGGAATACCTAGCGTGTCGGATCGTATGTCAACTATTGTGGAATAGGCAGGTTAAGCGAGCCAGCGAGAACGTGTAAGTGAAGATGAGTTTGTTGTGGGATGAACTCACCATAACAAGGATAAATGAATTGTTAATTAGCAGTTTACTTACATGTTGTTGTTCTAGTTACGAGTAGAGACTCAAGTGCGATGTTACTAATACCTCTCTGTAACAGGTGCCAAGGTGTGTCACGGTGGACGGACAAGCCAAAACACACATGTAACCAAACCCCCACCGTCGCCCCCTCCCCCGATGTATCGTACCGGGCAGTTGGGGTCTCTCTGCAGTGTAGCGTCTGCCGTTGCCTGTGCAACGTGGGTGTCGGATTGGTCGAGCAGTACCGAAGAAGTCCCCGAAAATAGCTACCAGTACGAGTACAGTAAGTATCATAAACGAGACTAGCGACTATGTGAGGTAGGTAGTATCATGCTTGTTTTGCCTGCTATTTACTTCGTACTCATGGTAGAATGCCGTTTTGTCTCCTCTGCAGTAACGAACTGAACTAATGTGAACTACATAGCAATTCTCCAATATTAGTCTGCCAGCTCATCACGTATAAATGGAATACCAACCTGCTGCCTCTCGGGATAATCAGCTGCTTCAAGAACAATGGAGCCACTTGTCTCCTGTATCTCTCGATCTAAAACTTGAATCCACTCTCTCTCTCACGCTCACCCTTTCTCTCTTCCTCTTTCTCGATCTCTCTCCCTCCGCGTGCCTCAACGTATCTATACCAATCCTCTACTGCTCTCCCCAACATACGATCCTGGCCATGACTTTGGTTCGTCTCGCTGTGTAAACATAAAGCCCGGTGTTAAGGTCAACTCTTAGTTGAGTGTCGTCATACCGAGGTGGTCAGTCCGCCAAGTCCGCCATCATCAAATCCGCGGAACTGGAGTACGAGTACGTACCATGAAGCAGTCAGCTTTGACAGCTGAGCTCCCCTCTCGCTATCGCCGGCTGCAGCAACCCCGTACGAGCTGAGCCGAAATCCTACCGCGTTACGGGAAGGAGAACGGCGATCAGACAGTCTTTGAACGTAGCTAGCTTTAGGCCCTGAATCCCCAACGGTCGTCCGGTGGATTGTGGTGGTACCACGACTCCCGCCGGATTTCGCTCCAAAGACTTGTCGAGCTTTCGCCTGTCCCGTCCCGAGAGGCCTCGCCCCTTGCCGATGAACTCTTGGCACGCTTGACCGAATATCCAAGTAGGATGCCACCTATGCCCATTAGGCAATCGGTCAACGCGAGTGGATCAAGTGTCTCGCAGCAGGAACCAAAGACCGCGCCGACTCAGGCACTGCAGCTAGTCGGGGCCCGGGAATAGCGTAGGACCACTACGGCAGGTAGAGCGCACTATCGCCATGCGGTAGGTATGTACCTAGGTATCTCCTTAAGGGCGGCTTTTCAGCCCAGGTCCGAGCTTTTTGCTTGGCTGTACCGGTACCAAAATGCTGGGGAATCTGGTGTCGTCGAACGTGAGATGCCCAAAGGACTGAAGTATTCTACTTTGAATGGCGTTTTTTAAGCATTCTGATTCGACTGTTTTGAGTGCACGGACCTGGGCTGAAAAGCCGCCCTTAAGGAGATTGTCCCTACTCGTACTTACTCGTACATACCAACCGTAGGTAGTGTTCCCACCGACCGGTACGGTTCACCATAGGTAGTCCCCGAACTATCCGCCGCAATCCCACGAGGATACGTGTAAAGACGCATACTATTTGTGTAGCCCTAGATCGATGTAGGTAAGTACGGAGAACAAGACATGCGAATACCTAAACAGCTGGATAGCGAGTGCCATGGTAACAAGTAGTACATACGGAGTCTGTATGTATGAAATATGTAGCCAGCGCGGTCACGAGAGAGCAGTTTCGCTCATCTTCACTACAGCAACACAAACCATTGGTGAACTTGATGATCAGCTCTATATTGCGAGCCAGACAGAAACCGATGATCTGGCGCTTGTGTTTCATCAAGAGGTCCGCTCTCTGTCGTCAGAATCTCCCATCGGAGTAACTGTCAAGCTGTGATCGCGAACCGACTGGTGCTCGTCTACGCACCTACACAACGTTCGACTGGGCCTGCGGGTTCGTCGTGGTTTCATCCCACTTCGCCTACATCTCTAGCTAGGTCGTCGCCAGGCGCGTGCCATCGGTACTCCGCCTCCGTTCTCGAGGCCAGCAGCGAAGTACGAATCGTGATAGCAACCCTTCGGATATTTCTAAATCCAGACCTCGAGCTGTTACAGATTATGTCATGCATCTGCGGGCTAGCGACGCGTGTCTCTGCGCGTGATGCTCATGTCAGATGTGCTTGCATGACTATAGTTGTCTCGAGGCATAGGTAGATGCCAGCCAGACCATCCAGGCCATCCAGGCCAGCCTGGTCCGTCGGTCACTGTCGAGGCGCATCGGTGTCATAAGGCTGAGAGACCAGAGCGACTACTGCGTAGGGAACCAGGCATCGTGAAGTCGGGTTGCTTTAGGCATGGATGTGAGTTATCATATATTTTAATGATGCACTGACCTCTGTTCAACTGTCCACGTCGGCATGGCTGTCCACGTCAGTCTCGAGCTGTTATCGTAGAGGCATTTGCACGGCGAGTTGCTGTTCATTATGTCATGAGACAGTCCCGATGTCATCGACACTCAGGGTGGATCATCTGCCGGGTTGGGTTGGAACTCGTGTGCCAACTAGAGATCCCTTTTTCACTCTCGGCACTCCAATGGCACGAGGATCCATGACCGGAGCGATGATTCTGCCAATGCTCAACAGTCGGCGGATGTGGCTAGTGTACGATACGCAGCATGGTTGATACCAGAGAGTTGGCACGGGCTGCAATGCAAGCGTCCTCGAGGTGACTGCCAGCGAACGCTCGAGATGCGAGGCTGGTTGTGCACCTGGTTCAGATCTGAAACGGGCCCTAAGTTATGATGTAAAACGGCTCCTTTATTACGTATTGGGCGAAGCGGTCGATCTGCTGCCATTGGCCAGATCGAGTTGTGTTGTGGCTACAGGTGATGGTGTAATGAAGAAGAAGAGGGAGTTGGCAAGGGTAAAGTTGTCAAGTTCCACGACCCGGACGAGTACGAAGTACATATTCCACGCTAGAAATTTCTGTGCCGTTTCTGAGGACCGACGGCCGTGGGCGAACCGTAAACCGTAAACCGTAGCCGAAGCCGAAGCCCCATAATTCCCACAGGCAACCGATGGAATTCATCCTGCCCCGATATGTAATAACCTTGTTTTGCCTACTGCGTATCGGAGGTATTATGGGGTTAACGCGGTTGTTGAACTCGAATCCCCAACGTGGTCTGGAAACAAACGACCTCGCACTAAACCAGAATTTCTCAACCGAACAAGTCTGTGAGAGACACCTCACATCTGCACTTCTGGGTCTAGTGCGCCTATTGCGTATCGTGTCACAGACAAAATAACCCGAACAATCTGCAAAGAGTCTCAATTACGCTCATTATGCCTCATGCTAAGTACCTGGCAGGCATCGTTTCTGCTCGGGATTTGCTCTCCCGCAGCCCCATCGTGTTTTAGGTCGTCTCGAACCGGCCCTCATGCCTGGACTGGCGACGCCATAGAATCCCAAAACTCCACTCCCCAAGCACGCATCTATGCCTATTTGCGCTCCTCTTCAGACTTCAGTCGGCCTAGACCACAGGAGACTTGTTTGATCGGCAACACCGTCTTAATATCAGTGAAACCCGACGGCATAACATACAGCAACCTCGTGGCCGAAACACAGCGGCTTGCTGGTTATGGTAGGAAGAGCATTACGTCGTATTCATGAGGCACTAAATCTCATCGTGTCGAGCACAGGCCTCTCCGCCGGCGGCCAACACCGAAGACTCGCATGAATATCCAGATTCAGACCATGATGGCCCTAATTCCGCTACCCCACGCTCATCATAATGGAGTTAACCCCGGTGATGAGAGGATTGTCGGGAGCCATGATCACATTACGGATTACATGCGTGCATGCATGGACCGCATTCTGGCAAGGCCCCCATCGTCAGGCATCTCTGTCCTGTTCCTGCAAACAATCCTGCCTATGACTCGTAGCAACGGGCAATCTCCTGTCTCCCTGCGGATTACCTAGTCCAGGGCGCAAAGTCGAAATTTCTGCCCAAGGGTTGGGGCCCTCAATCTCATGAGAGGATCACTGCCTACTCGTACTGCGTACACTAGCCACTCTGACTCACCGCCCTTTACCTGGTCTGTTACAGCACTTTACGAGTACCTACCTACCGAACTGTTGTTCGTGGATTAGCGGGCCGCAATGAACCACATGCGACGAGGCCTAGAACGCTTCGCACAGTCTTTCCCGACTCTTCATGGCCTAGCTAAGGAATAATGGCCGGTCCTACCGGGCCGCGTCCTTGGGTCGATGGCAAATCTACAACCAAATGGGAATAAGCAGGTCGAGCGTTTTTTTGTAAGGCTGTTAAGAGCTCTCACGCAATCACCTAACCCCCATTGTGGTTCGTCTGTTATTATTGGTCGATCCAACCAGCCGGTGTAAGTCATATGTGCTGGCAGGGACTCCGAGAGGACAAGGTGTCAGCCTCGTGTGTCACGGCATGTCTTGACTCTAGCTGAACGGATGCCTCTCGGGAGGTTCCCTTTGAACGTTATGTGCTCACGTCGCTACTAGCAAACGAGAGGATCCTGGGAGGGCACATCATCTACGAAGTACGGAGTACGGAACACCTAGTGTGCCAATCCCCCACGTTACACCCCACAGCTCGCCTGACTGGCAACATATCGATACTTATTAAATGTCGCAAGCCTAGGTAGTGTCCCACAAGGCCAGTGGGATGCATGTGTACTAGGTCGGTCTATTGAAACCCTGGGTCTGTTGAAAGAGGCCGTTGAAAGACGATGGAAGCCAGCCATCGTCATTGGGAATAGCCAGAGCAGGGGTTGCAAATGAAAACACGTGCTTCGAGGAAATGGCACCCTGATTCGCCCCCATCGTCGCCACCATCCCCTCCCCCAACCAGTTTCTGCTCCTACGCTGCACTCCCCCCTTAAGTTGGCTGCAGCAGGGGACCCGGCAATGTTCTTGGCTCCCGGCTGGCCGGGTACTACCGCACAGCGGGATTGGTATCTTACTCGCCTGCAAGCGTATGTAAGCAGATATTACCATCAGTGTCGCCAGTCTTGCTTTGGCTTGGAGATCCCAGGTGTTACCAGCACTGCAAAGTAGGTAGTGTGCATCGCATCGATGGGTAACCCGCGCTAGCAAACCTGGTGCTGCCCGTCCTACCATAGCAATTTCCCCGGCACCCAGCACCCACACCAGATTGATGTTGTGCTTAGCCTGCGGGAAATACCGACGGCGCGCGCTCTGGGGGGGGGGGGGGCGACTAGGAATCTGATCATGTTCGGCTACTAACATCCTGGCAACTAGTGTCCACCGCGATGATCGGGCTTGCATGTCGTGCATGATAAGACTAATGGTATTACCTGGTCATCTGAACTTGTGTGCTCTGGCCGCAACAGAAACGTTTCTGTGTCTAGCCGACGGAGCTATTCACCTGACATTCATTCAGATCTTCTGAGCCCAAATCGCATTCGGTCGTTGGCCATCTCGTCAGCTTCATGCCATCAATGGATGGCAAGGACTGTTCTAGGCGGACTAGAACAATCTGTGAGCTGATGTGGCTTTCTACGTCGTTTGTGATAGGCCGTGGATCAACTTCTTGGTAACTAGGGGTAGCGCACCAGGAAGCCGCGGGTATGATGGCACGCCGTACCACGCAAGCATAAGCCCCGATTCAAAAGCAGTTTGCGAGAAAAAGTGCAGCCTTGCTTCGATATTATCCGGTCTCATAAGACAACTCCGGCAGATGAAATGGCAACCAAGATAGTCAGCCCCACCTGTTTAACCGGTCACAGAGATAGCCGTGCTACGGCATCACTGCGCCATTGCAGCTATCCGCTCTCATGTCTCCGCCAGACATCCTGTTCTACCGTGTGTGTGTCGATTGAGTACGATGGGCACACGATGTCTGCCTTTGTGAGACCTTGTCACTGAGTGTACTTGTAAGGCGGGCTGGGGGGACGGCTCAAGTTCGTAGCTGTGACGGCATCATCGTGCAGCTACATCGGCTCATCGTGCAGGAATATTGACTCAACCCGGTTTCCTAGACCTTCGGAACGGAAACCTAACCCTCGACACGTACATACAATCACAATCATCTGCATGGCTTGAGACCTTGCGCGAGCCACAATTCGCCCGGGGCACTCGTGAACTGACCCGCCGGTATCCCACCTACCAGGATCTTGAGTGTCAAGACTGGCCCCAGATTGGCGGCATCGTGAAAATAGATCAACTCACCGCTGATAAATGGTGCCGGTTCGCCCAGACCTTGGGAGTTCTTGGGGCGGCTGGACAAGCCGCTCCGAGAGACGACCGGGGTAAGTCGCAGTCGTAAGGAAAAGAGACATGTCAAGTCAGCATCGCTCTCCACAATAGAGAACAGGACCAATTGCGATTTATCAATTACAACTCACGTTACCAACGCTCTAGCCGGGAAGTTCGACTCAATTAACGATGACTGGTTACTTCTAGAGCAGGTGAAGAGTCCACGTGATGGTGAACCTGGCAGGCTAATATGATATTTCCTTATTCAGGGAGTTCGATGCGATGGATATTAAATTGTTGGTGCAGTTCCACTACTTGCGTACGACGGAACAATACCGTCAATAAAGTCGGGGATGTCATAGTGAACCACCGTTCCAATCTCACATACTGGTGCTTTACGAGTATGTACTTTACTTGGCTTGACAGCGTAGTACTGGTCAGTATGTAACACTCCAGAGAGCTGCATGGTCTTTCCATATGTGGGCGGACGGCAGTGAAGGTGATACAGATGCAAGACAACCAGCTGAGCACATACACATACATATGTACGGTATGTCGACCCATGGCAGTATTGCTAGTCTGCCTGGCGATGTATTACTGATCATGTTGAACCCGAATAAACGAGCGTATAGATTTGACATAGATGTAAGACATGAGGGGGTTTCTCATCATTATCACTTTGCTTTTGAGATAACTAATACTCCGTAGTTTGTGTACTCTGTAAGTCATGTATAGAATGTTCAGTGCGTTGAGTTGATTGAGACTTACACGGACTTATTCCGACGGTAAGGAACACTGTCTAGCCCACCAAGGATTAGATCCCGAACAGTACTAGCCCCAAATACCCCAGAAAATACACTACCGAATGCAGTTAGTCCGTCCACCCCACTCTGCGTGCTAAAAATGGGGAAGACCCCTAGCCCACCCGGCATGTACCTCTCCTATCGATAAGCTTGCTGTTACATAATGTGATGTACAAAGCACTTAGCGTAACCAGCCGTTCAGCAGAGAACCCAGAAGTATTCCGTACCCGTCTAGCATGAGCATGTACCTGCCGGTTCCGTCCCGTTTTTATCGGTTGTTAGCGGCTACCGTAACGAACCGCAACTGCACGCCAGTGTTCAGCCTTGTCGCTCTTCCCATCTTTCGTCAAACTATATTCCTCAGCCTCGTTTCTACTGGCCTGACTGATCAACTTTAACGGCGACATCCTCTTCCCGGGCTAAAAGTTGCTGTCCGATGTAGCTTTTTACCCCGTCGTCGCCAAAATTGTTTGTTTTTCCCTTCAACAACGCTGGAGACAAACCTTGGCAAGAAACAAATTCTTTCTGGGCATGACTTCATTCTCGCCGAGCTGCACACCCACCGATCTCAACGGTATCAGTCAATAGAGCGTGCGCCTTTCTAGATCAGGTATTCCAGCCTCGCCCATTCCATCCCCATTAAACGACAGCAAGGCTAACAGAACAAAGCGAATCCCCTTCTTTCTTGATCCAGTTCTCAGGTCAACAGACCATAGAAGAATCATTACACAACCGGGGAGAGAAGAAACAAATCGAGTCGAGTCGCTACCACCACCACGATGTCGCACCAGCCCTCAACATCCGTCAAGGTGCCCACCGCGGCAACCACCTACTCCCCTGCGACCCAAGATGCCGACCTCAGGTCGCAAATCAATGTCATGCTCCTCCGCGAAGGGCACGCGGCCAAGTACGCTCCCACCTTTCCCCCATCTCAAACCCTCCTCCATCACACGAACGAAAAGACACTAATCCTCCTCCCAGAATCCAAGAACACTTCCTCCACTCCCTCGATGCCCACACCTCCAACTGGCCCTCCGCCATCCAATCCCACGCCCTCGCCCTCCTGCGCTCGGGCGAAGTAAGCACATTCCCCGCCCTCGTGCGGCGCGTCCTCGAGGACGTGCGGCGCGACACGGCGACCGCATCCGCCTCCACCTCCTCAGAAAACAACACCACCGACGGCGCCAACGGCGCGACGAACGGCGTGAATAACAACAAGGCGACGACGACGACGACGAACGGCGCCGACAACGGGGCGACGAGTCTCGCGATACCGAGTACGGTCGTAGACTCCGTGCTCAAGAACGTCAGGGAGAGTCTGAGTAGTATATGTGAGATTGACGAGGATGCAGGTGCGCAGGGCGGATGATCTGATCGCGCGTTCCCTCGATTACTTTGGGTGGAAAGAAAGCGTGATATATACAGAGATTCCCCCGCAAAAAAAACCAGAACTAGCGGCCTCGGTATAAAGCGGAAAAAGGGAGAGGAATAGGGGCGGAAGCGGATGACGATTTCTTTTCTTTCGATTTTTTTTTTTCGTTGCGTGTTTGAGTATGATACTTTTACTACTATTAATGAACTGCATACCCATCTTTGCGTCTCTATATCAGGTACGTTTAAACGTTTAACATCCCGTCCCTGCTTACCGATGCAAGTGAGTTTGTTCCTGAGTGTATGTGCCTGCAAGGTTAGACAGACGGGCGGGAGAGTGGACCGAGGTCTCCCCTATTTTGCTCAGAGTGAACGGACGGTACCTCATAGCTATTTCTACGACAATCGCTATGTAGTTGCGAGGAGCCGGAAACAGGAGAAAGGGATAGAGGGAGAGAGAAGAGGCTAGGGAAACAGAAGCAAGCCTATCTTCATGTACAGGCAAGGCAAGGCAGACAGGCAACTCAGGCAACTCCTATTGATACAAAGGAAACATTGGAGCCCTTACCAATAACACACGTACATGATGAATGGTGACCACAGTTGAGCCATTCATTCCCCCATCAGAGGACTCATCCGCCCGACTGCCAGAAGACCAGGCTGGGTCTGCTCTCATTGTCACGCATTCACGGTGCATATAAACTCAGATCAAGTCATTCAGGGCAACGTTAGAGTCCCATTTATCAAATCTATCGCGGAGCCTACAAAAGACTGCTATTCTCGTGTTCCGAAGAGTTCTTTTAAAGTAACCCCCATCCGCGACGACACTGAAAACATAGCCTCCCAGTCTCAAAGCAAGCTGAATACACCATCAACCTTATAGCCTTTCTAGAGCAGAAACCGTAGTCTATCCACAACCTTCAATGTCCTGGAGGCATCGGGAGACACGATCTAGAAGCCGGGGACCGCCACACATTGCTTCAGGTTGCCCCTGAGCAAAAGAGCCCTGCATACCGTCTATTCCGTAGACGGAAACCCATGACATGGGTATTAAGATACAGCACCACGCATTAAAATATGCCTCAACGGCGCACTTCATTCCCCCTTTAGTCGTAAAGGCCATCGTCGTCACCAGCCTGACCGAAGTTGCTGTTATCACCACCGGCGGCTGCGGCGCCGTCGCTACCGGGGAACTTGAAGAAAGCGCCGGGACCAGCGTTCTTCATCTGCTGAGCAAAAGCCTCGTACCGGCGAATCTCGACATCATTAACGGATCTGCGAGCCATTTGCATGGCCTCCTCGAAGTGACGCTTGGTAAGCTCGGGTACGGGGTCCTCTTCGTCGTCAACATCCATGTCTTCGGCACCCTCGGCCTCACGTGCACGTTGGCGCTCGATGTCAAGGGTGATAGATTCCTTGATGGCAATCTTGACAGCCCGCTGGGTGATGTAACCAAGATCGGCACCAGAGAAACCGTGAGTCTTGGTCGCGATGTAATTCAAATCAACATCGGCAGCAACAGGTGTCTTGCGGAGCTGGGCCTTAAGAATGCTGAGACGACCGACCTCGTCAGGCAGAGGAACGTAGATAAGAGAATCAAGACGTCCGGGACGGCAAAGAGCAGGATCAAGCTGCTCAGGTCGGTTGGTCGCACCAATGACGAAAACGTTCTTCTTGGAGGTCATGCCGTCCATTTCTAGAATCATATTAGCATCTCTTGTCTAAAGGAATGTACGCATAGTGCTTACCGGTCAGAAGCTGGTTAACGACGCGGTCAGAAGCACCGCCAGCATCGCCTACAGATCCACCACGAGCCTTGGCAATAGAATCCAACTCGTCCAGGAAGACAACACAGGGAGCTGCAGCCCGAGCCTTGTCGAAGATGTCTCGGATGTTGCTTTCAGACTCACCAAACCACATGCTGAGAAGTTCAGGTCCCTTGACGGAAATGAAATTGGCAGCACATTCGTTGGCGACAGCCTTAGCCAACATAGTCTTACCCGTACCGGGAGGTCCGTAAAAGAGGACACCACGAGACGGTGATAGACCGAACTTGAGGAACTTCTCAGGATGGTCGACAGGGTACTGGACACTTTCCTTGAGGTCCTGCTTGACACTCTCGAGACCTCCGATGTCTTCCCACCGAACGTTGGGCACCTCGACAACGGCGACTTCACGGAGAGCCGAAGGATTGGAGACACCCAGAGCGAAACGGAAGTTCTCCATGGTGACACCTAGAGAGTCCAGGACCTCGGCATCAATGGTATCCTCATCAAGATCAATGAGGTCCATCTTCTCACGAATCTGCTGCATAGCGGCCTCAGAGCAGAGGGCGGCAACATCAGAACCGACGTAACCGTGGGTCTCGGCAGCGATTTGCTCCAGATCAACGTCATCTGCCAACTTCATGTTCTTGGTATGGATCTGAAGGATTTCAAGACGGCCAGTGGGGTCAGGTATACCAATGTCAACCTCGCGATCGAAACGACCGAAACGGCGCAGGGCAGGGTCAATCGAGTTGGGACGGTTGGTGGCGGCCATGACCACAACATTGGAACGGGCCTTCATGCCGTCCATGAGAGTAAGGAGCTGGGAAACAACCCGACGCTCGACCTCACCGTTTGTTTTCTCTCGCTTCGGGGCAATGGAGTCAATCTCATCAATGAAGATGATAGCGGGCGAGTTCTTCTCAGCTTCCTCAAAAGCCTTGCGCAAGTTGGACTCGGATTCACCGGCCATCTTGGACATGATCTCGGGGCCGTTAATGAGGAAGAAGAAAGCACCAGTTTCGTTGGCAACGGCGCGGGCCATGAGTGTCTTACCGGTACCGGGGGGACCGTAGAGCAAGACACCACGCGGAGGCTTGATACCAATGGACTTGAAGAGCTGGGGATGGCGAAGAGGCAGCTCGACCATTTCTCGAATCTGGGCCATCTGCTTTCGGCAACCACCAATATCATCGTAGCCAACCTCATTGAGGTTGTTCTCTTCCTCCTCACGCTGGATGGGTTCACCTTCGCAGTGAATGACGGTATCCTGCGCGACAATACCGAACTCCGGAGGGTCGACATCAGTGACCTTGAACTCTACTTGGCGCATACCACCACGAACGATGAACAGATCGCCCTGACGAACGGGGCGGTAGGCCTCCCGGAAGTAGGGGGCGAGGAAGACATCGAAGAGCGAACCGGTCAAGCCCTCAACGGTATCCGCAATAGGAAGGACGGAAATGCGTTTGGCCTATTCTAGGTCAGCGTTATGCTTCGACAGTAGATACGTAGATATGGTTGTCGCGGCTTACATATTTGATGTCGGCGCAAGGGTGGATAGTGATCATGTCACCGTGCTTCACGCGAAGATTGTGTCGGACCACTCGGTTAATGCGGGCGCTGCCATCATCGAGATCATCATCGGCGAGAACGATCAAAACAGTATCCTTTCTCTTCTTGCCACGGACAAGGACTGTGTCACCACGGAACAGCTGGAGCTGCTCCATGGTGTTGTTGGAAAGGGCAATAATCGAGTTATCATCGTTGACGGCGTCAGTGACCCTGGAACCATCAGTTAGAGAGGCGTGGCGGGGGTAGGTCGAGATGATGATGCAATACGTACATCAACTGGTTAGGCTTCTTCTTCTTCTTGAGAATAGCCGTGGATGTGTCGTTTTCCTAGAAGAGATCGTCAGATGCATGCGATAACACAATCGTGCTGGGGCGAAGTCGTACATCCTTAGGTTCAGCACCGGATACATCGCTGTTGCTTGCGTTAGCATGATCAGGTAGAGGAGTGGCAAGGCTTGATGAGGAAGAGATAACATACGCCAAGTTGACCTTCTTCTTGTGCTCAGGCTCGGGCGCCATGGTGTCTGCGGGGTGCGATGGCGACGGGAGACTGGAGGATGTGGACGCAGGCGGACTGCAGAGGATACGAAGCCGACCTGGCGTGAAGAGACTGAATGCGTGGTTGTAATCTCAAGGCGAGATCAGAACCAATGCAGTGCGAACGAAGATGCCTTCCCAGAGACAAGATTAGTGTGGAGGATGATGTTCTCTGATGGATGGGGGGAAGATGGGGGGAGGTTCAGGTGGGATGTGGAGGGAAAGATGGATTGCGAAGTAAGGTTCGGAGTGCAGTGGTTGTTCTGGTCGACGCTACGGTGCCAGGTGTTTGAGCTGTTGATGACGAAGAAGCCTGGAGCTCGGACCAGCTCAGCCCCACTTGCTGCTCTGAGGCACTGGCCGCCACCTTCCAAAGCCTTCCACTGGTCGTACCTACGGATGATGTACCTGGGTACTTGCCTGCTTCCTTGGAAGTTTCGAGCTGATGCCAGATTGTTGTAAGCAGGCCGTGCCTTCCAGGTATCAAATGGAGTTCTGCCTGGTTGGTGCTGGGTACTCGTACCGATTACTTTGGGCAGTCGTAGGCGAGATTGGTCGAAATGTATTCTGTACCTGAAACAGCTGCCTTCCTGCGACGTCTCTGAAGTACCAGCGAAACTGGGTCAACCGGTAAATTCGGTTGTAATTCGTAGCAGGTACTTCAATACCCGAGGCTGCCCTTCAACAGGCAGACAACTCGATACGCAAGCCAGCCGTGATTGGGCAACTCCGATCGCTCGGCTCACAGTGAACTCCCTGACGAGGGGCCTGGCGAGCCTGGTCCTAGACTTTGCACGGTCGTGGAGTTGTTACTAATCTCATCCATGGGCCATTCTTCCTGCTTCCACCCGACAAACGGCATTCACACATACCAACTTGTGGACTTCCTGATGGCTCAAACATCAACACCTCACAATGTCAGATGTGGCTTTGCGGCTGAACTTACGGAATACCTACCTGGTTTCGAATTTCACTGGTACAGGTACCTATTCAATGCGTAATGCGCCAGGTACCTACTGCAAACGGTCGATACAATATACGATGCATTACGGACCTTTCCCAACTCTCACGGCACCAACTCCTGACTATCTGAACATCATGAAGATTCTGCATACGGGTCAGAATATGCCCTCAAAACTCTCAGCAGCAATATATTAACAACTACCTGCTGTCTGCTGAAACTTCCCGGGGCCCTAGGATTGCAAGATGTGTAGGTGAATCATGAACACCAACCGGCGGTATTATCTACGAATTACCATGGCCTCTTTTCTACCCCTCTCTCATATCTTAACTAGCGAGGGGCAATACCGGGAGACACCAACCAACTGTGTGTGAGTTGATATTCTTCTGCGAATCGGAATAATCCCAAACTTTGGAAGATTACGATAGATCTCGAGGCAACATACGATTCGTTGGCGACTCTAGTTTAAGATTCTGCATATTATCTGTGAAATCCTTACTTCGAGCGGTCAATGGACACGCGCTGTTGAGTCCAAGTTTACTTGAGCTCAACCGTTCCAGATGGTGCCTTCTGGGTCCTCTCGCAGCCAGTACCTACTTGAAAATCGCCACTAATGCTTCGTACGAGTCGAGGCGTAGACTAGGGAATATAGGCTTACCCCCTATCCCAGTAAATTGCCGGTCAGCAGGCCTCGGACTCGACTCGTATAACGAGATGAACTCTGAACAACCGCGCGATCTTCCAAGATCTGAGGCGGCTGGTTCGGGAGTCCAGAGCCTTGGATGCTTTAACACAGGGTCCGGTGGGACTGCAACTTATTCAACATCTCAGCACGAGCACTATCATCTGTTCCGTGTAATCCGCCTGATAGGGTAAATAAGGGGTAGATGGAATATAAATGTACACATCTAGTGGAAACAGGATATCTGATCCGCATGCTCGGTAGTTGAGCGTGGACTGTCCAGTGGGCTATTCTTTACTTTCCCAAACCACTGCCCCGGGTACGGAATAAATCAGTCCATATTCCATCTATATATGAGTAATCTCATTGCCTTATCGTGGTCACAGTAAACGGCCTGTCGGAAGGAAAAGTCACGCACTATAAGCCATGTACGACACAATATTCGAGTTGCTGCTGCTGAATGAAACATTCTGAGAATAGTGGGTATTGAATAAGGAATACGCGCGATCTTCCATGCCGTTGTTAGGTTACTGACTCCCTATGTGCTGTTAATACATCAGGAGAGGACATCCACGTGTGAAGGACAACCTCGTGCCGATCCCGCCCTCCCGCCTGGCCCTTTGAAAAACAATCCTCGCTTCAATCTTACATGTTGGACATAATCAATAGCCACTGATCAAGTGGCATAATGCTCACCTACTACGGGAGCCACTCATTTCCGCCGCCCTTTCTAGCAGGCACAGCCCTCTTTCGCCGCCTCTCTGGGTCCGTTGAGGTTGACCCTTTGTTCGTCCCCGCCACGACCGGCGGCGCTGGAAGCCCCGGGGCCCCGCGCGCTCTTCAACGAAGTCTCTGGGATAGCGTTCGCAATAGCAGTAAATACCTCTGTGACGTTGTGGCCGGTCTTGGCGCTAGTCTCGAAGAAAAGGAGGCTCTCCTCTTCGGCATACGACTTGGCCTCTTCAGTGGAGACTTTGCGCGCATCTCCGGTCTCCTCGCCCTCGGCGCCCTCGTTCTCGCCGTCAACGTGACCCGATTCGCTGTCGCTCGTCAGATCGAGCTTGTTACCAACCAAAGCGATAACAATGCCAGGCGAGGCCTGTCTCTGGAGTTCGGCGACCCAGTGTCTGGCCTTGATGAGGGAGGTAGGCTTCGTGAGGTCGTATACGACGAGGGCGGCCTGAGCGTTTCTGTAGTACATGGGTGCAAGCGAGGCGAAGCGCTCTTGTCCGGCTGTATCCCAGATCTCGAACTTGATTGTCCTCGAGGGGAGGTTACATTTCTGAGTCAAGAAGGCAGCTAGAAGAGGCCATGATGTCAGCGCAAACAAGTTGATATCAGCAGAATTCGATCGCAAGATCATCATAGCATACCACCGATTGTAGGCTCCTTGTTCTCCTGGAAGTCATTGTTGACGAACCGCAGCACCAGTGAAGACTAGCACGACAGAGTCACATTAGCGTCCATGCATCGCAACCGGGCTACAGATCGAATCCTAATACCTTTCCGACAGCCGCTTCGCCAAGAAGGACCAGCTTCACGCTGCTGCTGGGCTTGGGAGCATTGGAGTCAGCCATGTCGGCGATGCAGTGACTGTACGTAATACGATCGTCGCTCGCGGGCTTATTCGGCCAAACAGAAGTGTGCTTTTCTGGAAAAAGAAAACAGCGTGAGCCCGGCACGGGTTAGCAGTCGGTGGACTAGGAGCGCAGAGGATACCGGCGATATATCAAGGGGATGTGGCAGCCTGCATACACAAACTGGTAGGTGGGTGGTTGTAGATATAAGGTTGGAGGCCGACCGTGCCAAATGACGACGACGCTTGGGGCTTGATTTGGCAGCAGCTAGACTAAGTTAGCAGTCGGCGCTTACCCAGAGGGCACTAACGTGTCCTAGGCAGGCACGCTATCCTGTACGTACATGTACGTGCCTCACTAGACTGGAACCGTGCTAACGCAACACGGTTAGCCGAGTGCATCAGGAATCCTGACGGTCCGGCACCGTCCAAGGTGAGTGGTTTGCAGGTGGCCGAGAAAGGCGCATGCCCCGCTACTAGCAAGAAGCTTATCGAATTGGCAGAAAAAAAGTTTGGAGAAGTTCGCCAGTTCAATTCGATCGCCAATCGCAAGCACGCTCAAGGCTCGGCTTGTGCGCCTGTTCGAGCCTTCACGCCGTCGACCCCTTATCATTTGGGACTCTTTCCAAAACCTGTGGCGACTACGCAATATACTTCTATCGACAAATCAAAGAGCCATTAACTCCGTCAACATGGCGCCTACAGAGACCCGGAAGAAGAAGGTCTTGTTCGACGACACTGACGACGAGTCTGAGGGTGGTGGCGCCGATCTCAAGATCAACGACGCGTATGCGAAGCGTTTTGAGCATAACAAGAAGAGAGAGGAACTTCATAGGTGTAAGCTTATTCGTATTATATTTGCTTCTATTCTCGAGCTAATCATTGTCCCTATTAGTGGAGGAGAAGTACAAAAAGACAGGCAAGGACAACGACGATGACGACTCTTCTACGGACGAGGAGGAAGACGACGACGGCTTCTTAGCTACCGAAGAGCTCGACGCCCAGATAAACGCTACCCTCCAGGCCATCAAGAACAAGGATCCTCGCTTGTACGATGGCAAGTCGACGTTTTACGCGCCCATTGACGAAGACCCCTCGCTACAGCCTGGCGCGTCAAAGGAAAAGAAAGAAAAGCCTGTTTTCCTGCAAGATTACCACCGAGAGAAGCTTCTACGTGGTGATACTGGAGCGGACGATGAGGATCAGCAAGCTCCGATACCAACATATGCCCAGGAACAAGACGACATCAAGAAGTCTCTCCAGAGTGAGATCCAGGCACAGATGAAAGCGGCTGGGGACAGCGACAGCGACGATGACGACTTCATGAAAGCCAAAAAGGGATCCAAAGTAACTTCCGAAGGCAGCCATGTTCACCCTTCACGCGCTACGAAAATCAAAGTTCCCGTACCGGATGTCAAGGATGCGGACAAGGACCCAGAGCTCTTCCTTTCCAACTTCATTGCTTCTCGTGCTTGGGTTCAGTCAGAAGGTAATGGCTGGGCACCTTTCGAGTCCGACGACGAGCAAGACGAACAAGCCGACGAATGGGAAGCTGCCTACAACATGCGGTTCGAGGATCCTAGCAAGAGTAACGAAGTCCTAAGGTCTTATGCTCGTGACGTTACTGCCTCTGTATCCGTGAGAAGAGAAGAGAAGTCGGCACGCAAGCGCCAACGTGAGCTTGAAAAGGAAAAGAAGGAGGCAGAGAAGAAGCAAAGGAAAGAGGAACGTGCCCGCTTGCGCAGACTCAAGTTAGAAGAGGCTGAGAGCAAGTTAAACAAGATCAAGAAGACTGCCGGCCTCAGGGGTAAGGAACTGAAGGACGAAGATTGGCAGAAGCTGCTTGAGAGCTCCTGGGAAGATGACCAGTGGGAGGAGGGCATGAACAAGTTCTTCAACGACGATTATTATGCCGAAGGCGAAGGAGGCTCTGATGACGAGGATGCTGACGGATCAAACAAGAAGAAGCTGAAGAAGCCGAAGTGGGATGACGATATTGACATCAAGGATATCGTTCCCGACTTCGATGACGAAGAGCAGCCTAAGTTTTCTCTGGACGGTGACGAAGTAGCCGAGGTGGAGCAGGATGAGGATGACGACGAGGATGCTCCCGCGTCCAAGCGACAGAAGACCACCAAGGAAAGGAAGAAGGAGAAGCTAGCAAGTCAGAAGGAAGCACGTCAAGAGCGCGCGAAGCTCGAGGCCCTCGTCGACGAACACATGAAGCTAGAGAACCCGGAGATACTGGATTCTTCTAAATCCTCCGGCATGCCTAAGTTCGGCTACATGGACACGAAGGCTGAATCATTCGGTCTCACGACACGCGATATCCTCATGGCGTCAGACGCAGACCTCAACACCTTCGTCGGTCTTAAGAAGCTTGCGCACTGGCGCGACCCAGAAAAGCAGTCGAAAGACCGCAAGCGGCTCGGCAAGAAGGCCCGACTACGGCAGTGGCGGAAGGACACATTCGGCCCGGAATTCGAGCGGGAACCCCCGGCTCTCAACTTCGGCAAGCCTAAGCTGGAGAAGCAGGCTGCTGGTGCTGACGAGGAGGGGGGTAACGTGATCGAGGGCTCGAAGAAGAAGCGTAAGCGTTCGCGCCCGAAGAAGGAAGGAAAGGGAAAGGAGGTTGCCGATGAATAAGTTTCACGGTCGATATGAATTGCAATTATTCCGGGGCACCTTTTTTTTGAGTATGTGTATGTTTATGAGGTATACTATGTAGATAATTACCACCTAGCAGAAACCAGGGGGGGCAGAAACAAACACCCGCCCCGATCGCAAAAAAAATTGAGCATCAAAAATACCCATCATTCACAATGTCGTCGACCCCTTACATTAGGTACGTATGATTAGTGATCTATTTCCCGGGCCCTTCTTCCCAGTTGCCGAGCCCAACCCTCCAAAAACCAAAGCGCAAAGAAGCTCCCGCTACGGATTACCTACTCGTACGCATCTGCTATCCGCAGTGGCGAAAAGAAAAAAACAAAAAAAAAGCACCGATTCAATCCTTCGCGTCGTCGGCCTCAAGGACATGCCGTAAAAGTGATCCGATTCATTCATTCCCCTATCTATGCATCCATCCATCCGAACTCCGTAGACATAGATCAATCTAGGTACTCGCAACGGCATATAAAGTAGGTAGGTAGGCAGAGGAGGTGTAGATAGGTATGTAACCGCATTACCCGTGCTCATATGCCGACGCACATCGTGCTAAATCCCCATGCAACCTAGTGTGGAATGCACGGCACCCGGTTCCAGTTCCCACTCAGTACCTCTCTCCCTAGGTAGGTAGTACTCGTCCCTAACCTCCCGCCCAAACAACAATCGGATCTACGGGATGCTATTTCCGCGGAAAAAGAACATCCCGCGTGTCTTCTCGAACAAATCCTCGGCGAGAAGAGAGGCCGTAGCCCGGATTCGATACGCTGGTTACGTACGTACGTACATACATACGGATTACATATGTAGGAAGAAAATCCTCGAGGGATCACCGTCCTGGTTTTGGTCTTGCATAAGTGCGAGTAGGTAATTCGTATACAAATACAAGGTAGGTAGCTTAGGAAGGGTACGAGTAGCATCCATAGGTCGGTATGTTCATGTAAGTCATTCAACCCCCCCAACCCCAAATCCTCCCTCGCAGGAACACCAATGCGGGCCGAACAAACAAACAAAGCAAGCAAAGGAAGAAAAAAAAAAAACAGACACCACCAACAAATACGATGGGCGGTCCGGAATACGGGTACATTCGTCTTACATTGCCGGTGTAACATCGTTGTTTTTTTTCTTTCTTTCTTATAAAAAAAATTCTTTTTTGTTTACTTCGTATTCTTCTTACAAGCACCGAGTTCCCAAACTTCTCAACTTTTCTTTCGCTTTTTTCTCTTCTCTTTTTTTTTCCATTTTCCTCTCCCTCTTCTTTGCCCCTTTTTTCCACTTTGCCACCAGGTGTGGGGAGGGACGCTACCTCGGTAGATTCCTCCGACCTCTTGGTAAGCTCTAGCAGACACTTACAACAACAAAGAATTTTTTTTCTCTCTCTCGTCCTGGGTATAACCTTGACCTACGCGTTCCTAGCATTTTGTGTGTGTCCTTATACCCTAGAAAGCCCTACACCCATTCCGTGAATTCCTGCCTGGTCCTGCCGTCTGCCCGAAGAGACGACTTATCCAAACCGCTGCCTCTCGATCTAATTGTTGGCTTTCTTGCTTTTGTTTTGCTTCATGACTTCGTATATTCACTTTTCCCATCCCATGTGACAGGTGAGTGCAATGGCAAACGGCAACGCTTATCCTGCCTGACAGAATGAGATACCGACCGACAAGTCCCGAAAATGGAAAATATAACGACTCTTAATGCGCCGCCGTCTCCGTGAAAAGGAAAAAAAAAATCAAAGGGTATAATGTGCTTTAACTCAAGACAACTCAGGTAATCAAAAGAGAATACGAAAATTGGAACCGCCCCCTGATATTTCAAGGGCGTCGTCAACGACCACCTCGTCGCAACCCCGGCGTGCCCCTTGGATTGAACATCGCGAAGTTGTCGGTCGCCATATTTCCTGGATCTTGGCTCAGCTGAGGTTGCTCCATATTGAATGGCATGAACCATGCTGGGCTCGGCTCGGGAACGAATCCGACATGCAGACCATCGTAGCCCACCGGCTGCTCCCGAGGAGGCCGCGTCCCGTTTGCGTTATTAGCAGCGCCTACAGAAGGGGTCTGACCCGCCATGGCATCCCAATCCATCAGACCTTCAGGGCCGCGGATAGTCGGGGGGTCTAGCTCCCCATACGCATTGAACAGCAGCTGGCGATCCATCTGTGGCATAAAGCTCGTTTGATTCGCCAGCGTCGTGGGGAAAATATTGGTGTTATACAGCACACCAGGATATTGCTGACCATGACCGTAGAGGTTAGGAGGCATTCCACCAACTACAGGCGAGACGGGCGACATCGCAGGAAAGTTCGCGGCGACTGCAGCCGGCCGTGCTTGTGCATGGGATAGGTGGTGGTAAGGTGTTGCGGGACCATTAGCCTGACTGCCCAGGCCAAAGTCGCGCGGAACCTGTTGCTGCTGCTGCTGCCGTTGCTGCTGCGGCTGCGGCACTGGTTGAGGACGTTGTTGGATCTGCTCTGGAAGAGTAGCGCCATTCAATTCGGAAAAGACAGGTTCAAGAGGCTGTTGCTGGTCCGGTCGTACGTTGCCAGCTTTCTTGACCAACGACCGCCGCTTGGCAATAGGTGCCCGACTAGACTCAGCACCGTCTCTTCCCTCATTGGCACTGGTCGCGGGGGAAAGTTGCGTGAAGAACTCTTCGACAGTGTGCAGCACAGGCTTCTGCTCCAGAACTGCGTCGTCACCGGTCTCGACTTTCTTTCCCAGGGCAGACTCAAACTTAGCCTGTGATACGCCATGGGGGTATCGGTCGAACCAGTCGCCATACTGGAAAATGGGCGAAGGCGCAGGGTTGTCGGTTGCCGGCGTGCCTTGTCTTGCCGCATCAGCGCAGCTATTGAACTGTTCGCGAAGATTCTCCGCCATGAAATGGAACATCCCCCAATATCGCTTCATCTTGGACAAAAACTTGATATTCGTGGCGAGATTTCTCTTCGCCACAATCTCCACAGCAGCGTTGCCCGAGAAGACGCCAAAGATGTGAACAGTGCTGGACAAGAATGCGCAGTAGCCAACAAAGGGGGCAGCTATCATGCATGATTCCGCGTCTTTGAGGAGCTCGGATATCTTGTTTGCTGCACCGAACGCTCTCGAGCCGGCCTGTGTCACGAATGTTTGCGGTACGTCGGCCTGCAAACCGCCGTTCGGAGAGGACACGGCAAAGCGATTCATGAAAAGGATATTCTGTTGGATGGATATATGCAAAAAGAGGAATTGGTTGGCCATCCCTTCCGTCTTATGCAAATGAAGATTTTCGGCACTATATTTGAGCCCGTCAGGGAGATTCTCCGGAAAGTCCTCGGCTTGTTTGAGAAGACTGGCGTATGTCGAATCATTCTCCCATATCGAGCGGTCGTCTACTTCTTTTCCACCCTGGTTCAGGAAAAAGATGATTTTCCCCCACAGCGCGATGGCACGTATCATGTACGCTGCGACGCCCATGTTGTCCCTGGCGTTGAACAATTGGCCTTCGTCGGTGGGCACGGGATGGGGCACACGACCTTCAAGATCTTCTGTTGGGCCCGGCATATCAAGCTGAAAGAGCTTTTCCTTAATCGGCAACTGAATCCGGATGGTCTCCTCCCGCACGAACATCGGCCGATCCGTACCAGAAGAGTTGAAACGATCCATTAGAAAGCAAGCCCACATGGTTCGTCGCCTAATCTCCCTATCTATGAAACTGAGTCGGGTAGGCGTGTTTGGCCGCATGGGGTCATATTCTAAGTCCTTGTGCAGTTGTAACGCATAGGCCATCCTGGTGGCCTGCCCGCCGAGAGACCAACTCCTCCCACCATGGCATGTCCCAAACTCGTGCAAGCCAAGGAGTAGTAAGCATGTCAAGATGGTGATGTTAGGCCATTCATACCTGCGAATCACGATATCTCGAGCTGGCGCCGCCCATTCTTCTCCGCGAAGGAAATTGTTGGTCGCGGCAAACATTGGGTGAGTAGAAAACCTCGCCGAGATAGCGCACACAGAAAGTATGAGAACTGGCGGCAACGTGCCCGCCCTATGAACGTTGTTAGCATGGCAGGTAGGGTCAAGCCTTGGGAAATACGGACTTTAACTTTCTGATATAGCTGGGTTTGTGCAGTAAGTGGTACGCTTGCCCATAGATGTTGTCGAAGAAGACCTCGGCTAAGTGTTCCTGGATGTCTTTGGGGGGCAGGGATTCTGCGCCTTCGGTAAGGAGTTTGTTGTCCTCGCTGTCCTGCACCTGTAGCGACGGTGGCTTATTCGAGCCGTCTGCGCCTGGTTTTGTCGAGCCATGAGCCCATTGTTCTAGCTCCGTCCCAAAAGCCTCATCTAGCGCACGTTTCTTGCTCGACTGTTTGTTTTGGGAGAAGCTTCCGGGCAGGATCGGTTTAACCACGCCCCAAACTACGTTGCTACTTGACGGATCTTGCTCACTCTTGGGCACAATCTTGATAATTCGATCTTCCATTCGCTTTAACCGCTTGTCTAACATGGCCATGTAATCAGTCCTCGGGGCGGCTTTTCGAGTCGTAACCTTATATACGCAGGGGATGCGTGATCGAAGACAATGCTTGCAGGCCGGCTTCTCTCCGGAACAACGTATCTTTTTCCGCCGGCAAGCAATGCATGCCAGAGGCAATCGCTTCCTCTCCTTACCTGCTTTTGTCTTCAATTCGCTCCAGGCCGGTGTAGGATCCGCTTTGGACTCCTTGAACCTGTCTCCCAAGCCGGTGCCATCACCAGGCGCGGCAGTAGAAAGGCCAAAATCGTCAGACATGTTGTCTTCAAGGGAATTGTGGCCGTCGTGAGGGCTTTCCGGACTGTCCTCTTCTGGTTCGTCTATAAACTGAGGTCTGTTCAGCATGGCCGATGGCCCAGTAATTGGCGCATCCTGGTGAGCTGATGACATCAAATCCGCACTAATACCAATAATAGGCGTGTCTGTCGCAGGGTTTGAGGCTGCATATAGATCCGCTGCATGTTCGTCAAGGGAGATCATTGGGCTCTCCTGCGCGAGATTTTGAAGGGAGAACGCGAGGTCGGGAAATTGAGAAATTTTGAGCGGTCCTTGCGTCGCAATGCCTTCTAGCTTGAGTTCAACGTGTTCGCTGTGTAGCGAGAACCCATTCAGGTCGGTCGAATTGACAGGCGCTGGCTCAGGCTCGAGTTCATGGCCAATTCGTGCACCATCTACATCCTCGGAGAAAGACGAGACATTTCGGCGCGGCTCATTCGAAGACATCGTACAGACAACGCTCCCCCTGGTTCGAGAAACCCAAGATCAACAATCTAGGCGTGCTCTCACAGGACAAGGGACCTTTGTCGGGGCGGATGTAAGTGGTGAGGGGGCCCTGGTGGGCGTTGCGGAAGGCGTTGCGACTCAAGAGGCAGTCGTCTCCTTCTCGATCGTCCAGGCGTGATAAACCAGGGTCGCGATGTCGGCGGGCGAGTACGTCATGACAGTCGACTGGTTTATCGTCTCGACAACACGCTCGCTCGCAAGATGCGGGCGAGGTGAATAAGAGGATGGAGGAAGCAGGCGTTCGTGGACTCGGCAACTGAGACAGGAGGTGTTGCCAGAGCGGGCAATAAGAGATGCAACGACAAGCCACAGGAGGCTCCTCGGGCGGGAAAAGCTGCGATATGAGGGGTTATATACACTGCAACTGATCCTGTATGTAAGATTTCTCAGAGAAGAAGGACAAAAAGAGGCAGGATATTATCAGGAACGCGAGGGTTCGAGTTAGGTTGGCGCTATTTACTATCTGCGCTACGCCTATCTAGGAAGGATCCACCTTCGCTAGAGGCCTATTGTCGGCTCCCCAGCCAGTTGCAACTTGCCAGTCATACCCACGTCATGACGTGCTAAGCAGTCTGACGTGCTAAGCAGTCGCCAGAAGCTACGCCACACCTTTTTAAAGAGCTGCGACTGCTAATAAAAAGCTGGTTGGAGGTGGAGTTGCAGAAGGTCCATCCAATGGATCGCTGCCCACTTCTCGCCACGATACACTGGAGAATGAGGTCCGTAGGCTGTAGCATACCTTTTAAAACCAACCATCCGTACAAGTACGGACCGTACCTACTTCGTACCTCATTCCATTCAGCAAAGAACCCGACATGTGAATTGCATTTGGAGAAGCTGGATATTCCCGTCAAAGCCTATATCGGCTGCATGCATACATTATCTACGAGGTAGTACTAACCTGTCACTACGAGTAACAGCGCAGTGCGATCCGTATCCTGTATCATCCTATTACGAGACACTACGAAATACATGTGCAGTCCACTGCGGATCTTTCACGACGTACGCCTGTCTGCGATAGACGTACGGAGTCAGCACGTGTGCGCAGAGACTCACTCGTGCGGTAGTGCACCGGTAATTAATTAAACCTCTTGGCAGTCAGGATCTGCATTCGAGCATCTTAGTGCAGGCAAAGTGCACTTCCTAGTGTGAGGAGTTGGATTGCTTGTCCTGACGACCTCGTGGAAGTGGGTTTGGCTTACAACACGGGAAGCGGGCGTGGCCTTCACTAAGACCAGTTGGGCAGTTAGAGCGACGGCCAAAGACGTTTCCACAAAAGACCAAACGAGTCCCTACCTACACTACCTACTTCAATTCAACATCATGGTTAGATCTTTGTTGTTCTGACGTTGGTGTTCCGGTCTCAGAGTCGATCTCAGACTCAAGCATCACCAACGGATTGTGTGATACGTGATGTATGTAGGTACATATTCCGTACGGACTCAATCCTGGAAACCCACGCTGACAAGTTGTCACGATGTTACGATATGTACGAAATACCTACTCGTACATACATGCAACAACGCCAGAACACCCCACCCAGCTCAATCTCACGTACGTACAGATTACTGATCTACGTAGCATTCTTTAGAGACAATTCGGAATAGTGTGCAGCGGGTAATTGCACAGACCCAGACCGTCAGAATCTGTAACGTCTTCTTTTATCTTCTCCTTCCTTGTATGTACCCTTTTCCATACGGAAAAAGACCAGAAAACCAACAAGGTTGATTGAACCCGTATCCGCTCCTAAAACAACGTAATTTACGTAGCTTGCACACTAAGCAATTACTAATAAGCTTAATTGCAGCGCCAGGGTTCCTTTTACTTAGACGAGTTAGTTAGAGTTTCGAATTCTCCGTGCGACGGCCTTCTCGTTGAGCTGGTTTTGATTCTTCTTCTTATCGTATTTTCTGCTAACCGGCGGGAGCTAACCAGTTGCCAAGTTACATAACACGCCGAAAGAGGACCCGTAACCTCCTTTCATCTTTCTCGGAGGACATTACCCAGATATGAAGTGTCTATAGTGCAATGTCTAAATTTACTTGTACGAGTACGTTGTCGCGAGTCTTGCTGCTGCTACTACGAGCAAACTAGAGGACTAGTAGTAGTGAGAGATAAAAGACGCAGGTCTCCTATGCCAACTCTCCTTGCTGCAGTATCGGAGCTGTATCGTGTAACGGTCTGCTCCCTTGCTCTCGTGCTCACCACGGAAGCACCCGAGCCTCGGTATAATCCGTTATCTCAAGCCTGTCAAGTTAGTAATTCTCACACGCAGTTCCAATTCAGAAACGCTTCTTAATCGACCAGGATTACGGATTAAACGCGGAGAATTCGCATAAACACAGATTCAATTGCCGTTGTATCTACGGAATCGGCCACACTAGCCATGCCTTATCAACCGGAGCATTGTCAAGAGGTTGCCCTATCCGTACTAGTAGTAGTACCTAGGTAGGTAATCCGTAGGGGGGAGGCAAAAGTGGTTGCTTGAAGTGGGTGGAGCTTGGAAGAATGGAAGCTTCCGTAGTGTGGAAAAGCGTCACAGCTCCAGCACAGATCAAGTTAGAACATGTGGAAGCAAATGAGAGACGAACCCCGGACTGGTCTAGGCAGATTCCTCCGATTTCCCCCCTGGTTTACCAACCGACATACCTACTCGTACATACGAAATAGGTAGGTACTCGTATGTTGTATCTGCTACCTAGATACTAGGTAGAGGATCCTCTCGTAAGTAGGTATGTAGGTACCTACATATCTCCCGAACCAGGACTCAAGGTTCACTGCTGTCAGGAGAAGACTCACGATTGAAGTACCTGGTAGGATCAAGCTCATATGCCAATCGTAGTTCCTCAGGCGAGTATTGTACGAACCTGGCATTTGCACATATAGTATTCATTCGTTCGACTTCAGTGCCAGCTGCTCCGTGAACGGCGATATCAGCCCATGGTTCAGCCCCGACTGTTGAAGGGACATCTCCAGGATCCGCGATGCTAGGATTGGGGAAAGTACGACCCCGGAACGACGAGACATTCGAGTTGGAACCAGACGGCTGCGATGAGTCAGATGAATATAGAGAAACGGATCTATTCCTGTTTCTGCCTTCCGCCAGTTGGCCGTTTCCGAGTCCCACAGTCGGAGCCGACGCTGATTCGGCGCTAGGGGTTGGCTCTCGTGCGCTCTGCCTTTCCGCATTGCCGGGCGTAGGGGAGCGACCTCCAGGCGTCTGTGGAGTATTGGAGACGGCCAACGACGCAAGCTCGCCGTAGAGAGTCGCTTCGGATTGACCTGAAGACGTGGCAGGTTCTTCTTGAGCGCCTTGGCTTATACTTGCGCCCGCTAGTTCTAGTGCTGCAAGGGAGGCTTGTGCTTGTGTTCGTCGCATGTCGGTGACAATAGCAAGAAGACAACCGGAGAATGAAAGATGTGCAGGATTGATCGAGAAATCTTGTGGCATCGTGGGGTTGTCGATGAGTGGCTTGATAATGCCTTCGAGGTGACTGCGGAACCACGGGTCGAGGGGTATGTAGCTTGGATACGCGCTTCCAAGTATGTTCACAACCTGCACTGCTGGCAAGCTGTTGCTGAACCGTACGATATCATTCTTCGCGAGTTCTTCCAGGCCCGGTAGTTGCAATTCTCGGGCAATGGCGTAGACTTCGATACTCGTTCTAAGTTCAATGGCTTCTTTGCCGTCGCGAAAAACTGCCATGGGCTTCAAGCCCTCGTAAGCACCCGTAAACAAGTAATGGGCAAGAACGTGGCCAGCATTGTGGGAGACGTTGAGGATTTGCGTCTTCGACATGTTTGACATGCAGCGAGCAGCAAGCAGGGCGCTCTTCTCGACTACCATGAATGGGATATAGATTTTCGGGCCGTCTCTGAATTGGAAGTTGATGATTGGACTCGCGTACGGGCTTGCTGATGTTAGCATCGCGCTGCAAGATTGGTACGGACAAACTCACGAAGTGACCGGTCGCCCGTCGGCGACGTCCCGCTGGTATTGAAGAACTCTGTTGTTGAACATCTTGTCGGTTCGGCTTCGGCAAGCTCCTTGCTCGAGACGTCCGGGGGAAGTTCTTGTGTTAGTGGTTCCCAACGACGACAAACGCGACTAGCACGATGATGTTGTGGGAAGGGAACAGAACAGCGTGACAACGGCATTTCAAAGTCTGGCATAATAGCAAAGGGAAACGGGGAAACATTACGGCGTAGGCAGGTGCATCTGGCGAGGCAAGCAGGTACGGACCTCATCGTGGTCAATGCTGTCTAAGTGACTGCCATATCTAGGCAGGTGGTGCTACCTACGGAATACGGAAAGAGCAAGGTGCACCAAGCCACGTGGGAACTGTACGGAAGAGCTATATTTACACGTATGTAACGCGGTATGTACCTTCCTTGTCTGCCGACACCACCGGGAAACCACGACCTCAGTTGCAGTAAGGCGGGGCACCTACATACAAGACGCCTTCCTAGACGTGCCTAGGCACCGTACCTGCACGTATCCGGCCCCGCAACTTCCCTCTATGTAGGTAGGTGGATTTAGTGGGGCTCAAGTACCGGTCCCGGACTCGCACCACTTCGGTTCCGGAGTTGCGTTACTTGCATATCTGATATGGGAATATCACGGATTGATGGATCCGTGGTTCAACCAGCATGGAACGTCAAGTGACGGTACGAGTAACGTTAGAAATCAAGGTTATACAGACATGACACGGATATTTAGACGAGGATTCCAGGAACCGGCGGTCCGAAGGCAAGCCTGAGTTAAGGCAATAGTATAATGAGCCGTAGTTAGATTTGTAATGCGTGCAATACAGGTTTTCTGACTCGCTGTTCGTCACCCTGAGTCTGGCGCCTATATCCGTGACCACGTCGGTGTTATTCATGATAGGAATTGGAGATAATGGGGATGTTTTAATTTGGCAGCGTAGGTAGCCGGGGATAGTCCAGGCATAAATACCAAAAGGAAGGAGACCCTGAGGGTAAAACCCCCGATCGTCTCCGGACAATTGTCGGGTTTCTAGGGTGCGTTGACCATCCGATAGCATCCGTTGTTGATGAACCGAAAGAGCATCAACTCTCCAGTTAAGTACGAAACAAGGTTGCATAGCCACAACAACAAGGGGTATCATTCTCCGACACATCGTGAGATCTTGACGTGTTCTCGCTTGGAATAGCTTGATGCGTCACGAATGGTAGCGCTTAATAATACGAGATAACGAAACTGTCAAGTCTCCCAAAGTGGATGGATGTCGAAGAGTCGTAACTCGGTATCTTTTCGGGATGGAAAGCCGGCAGTTGTTATAGGCCCAGAGATAGCCTGGGCTCAGCATCGTAGAGGCTCTTACAAGTCAGCAACATGCAAACGCGAACTTCAAGGACCAGAGTGAGGTCAGGGCACACTTGACATGACTAGCACGTAGACCCTCTGCCTGTGTATAGAATCTGTGATGTCCAGTCAGCTTTATGGCTCTCAAGTCGGCAGCTCCAAGCCAGATGAACCCAACTAGAATTCAACTCCCAGCTGGAGGTAAGCCGAGGCCCGACAGTAGACATAGCAGATACGTAGACACCTCCGTTCCTGGATTCTTCCGTCGTCGAGAATGTGAGATGTTCAAATTTGGGGTTTCCAAGAGCGTAATTCAATACCCTGGAACCCAATTAGAAGATGAATCTCAACCCCCGGACCGCAGTAAGCCGATGATTCACACAACATGCATGTGGACAACTCCATTGAAGGATCTTTGCCTTTGCCCAGAATCTGAGATGTCCAGTCAGCGTTAGGATCCTCAGACAAGCAACTCAAACCAACATGAACCCAACTGGAGATCGAAGCAAGCTAATACTAGGCAATCTAAAGGATCCCCCTTCCACGTTTTCTACCTTCCCCTTATCCGAAGACTCCTTACCCATAAGTCAACAGCACGAACGAAGATCTCAAAGGACGAAGTTCAACTCCGGATCAATGCAGGCGAATACTTGCCGTACGTAGACAACTCGGCTCAACGATCTCTGCCTTAGCCCCTTATCCGAAGGCCCCCTCAACATCGATACCCAGAAGTCAACAATTAGAACTACACGAACAACACGAACGCAATTTCAAAGACGAAGTTTCGATTTCCCCTACCGAGGTAGGTAATTCTTGGATCTAGATAGGTATTTACAACCCTCCGACAGAAAAAGGAAGAAAAAAAAGAGTATCATACCATTCCGGTCCCCCTTTTTCCATCCATCCATCCATCCATCCATCCATCCTTTTCCCCATAGCCGTTCCTCAAAAAAAGAAAGACTCCCCGCCATGCCCAATCTACAAAAGCAAAAGGGGGGAACTCCTCTCTCTCGTCAAAAAAAACACCAAGCACCCCAACCCCTTTTCCACCCGCAAAGCAACCATTTCCTTTCCTTTTTACTTCCTGTCAATATAAACAGGAATACCATAAACGCACACCGCCGCCGCAGTAAGATACTTAAACCGACACGCCTCCATCCTCGCCTTCGCCACCGCCTCCACCAGACTCGCGTTCCTCTTCTTCTCAGTGACGCACGTCGCCTTCGCTTTCCCCTTGCCCTTACGACTGGACTTCGACGAGGACGCGTCCAGCGCAAATGTGCCTGGCGCAAAAAGCCCCCATTCCTCAAACATGGCGCCCGCGAAGCGGTCGATGTCGCGATCCGTCACGTCCCAGAGGGTCCCCACGACAGCCGGCGAGCCGGCGAGCATGTACCCGCGCACGGGGCCGTAGGGCTCGAATTGGCCGACGTGGATGAGGGATGCGGAGCTACAGCCCATGAGGAGGGCGACGGCGCGGCATTTCTCCAGTTGGCGGATGGTGCGGCCGCGGATGTACTGCGCGCCGGAGCCGTGGCCGAAGTAGAGCAGGATGTCCTTGTCTGTGAGGGAGGTCTGGAATTCGGACTCGGTGGGGGCGCGCGACTCGATGTTTTCCCATGATTGGGGGAGGGTGGAGAGGGCGTGGCCGAATGTTTCTTGGGTGTTTGTTAAGTCGGCGCCTGGGTTGAGGATGTAGGTGCCTGAGTTGATGGATACGTAGTGCCCTGCGTGGGGTTTGGGCGCGGAGGTCTTGGATTCTTCTAGGTCGGATTCGGTGGTTGTCTCGTTGTGGATTGAGCCCTTCGCTTCCACGATGGAGCGGCGAAGGTGGTCGAGAGACAGGACACGCGAGACGGGAAGGCCTTGTAGGCAAGGAAGGGATTCCCAGGGGAAGACATGGAGCGATTTGTCGAGAATCAGAATCGTATGGGTTCCACTGTTGTCATGCTTCGGTTCCTTTGCGGCGGCATGGTATGCGTGTAAGGCATCGGTGGTATCGATAAGCATGGAGTCAAAGTCGATCTCGTCGTATGCGTTGATCTCACCGTGGAACTGGAGGACATCCACGACGAAGTACAGCAGATCCGTCAACGGCTCATCCATTTCGCCCTCGGTGTGCGTGTAATCACCCAAGCCAACGAACAGCTCCAAGATTCTCGGATCCAAGTTGACGTTGGGGACCGTTTTCTTCGGCTGCTTACCCCTGACCGTGCGTCTAGATGGCAAGTACTTCTCAAGTATGTTGTGGAAAGTCTTCTGGAACCTCGCTAATAGATTCGTACGCTTGTGATGCTGGGTAAAGATACCCTTGAAGCCGCCCAGCCACGTCGATTCAATGTTTTCTAGAAGAGCCTTGAGGCCTTCATCGATCTTTTCACGCTCGGCCCACCATTCTGACTTGGCTCCCTTGCGGCTCATGTCAGGGGCGTTGTGACATGTCCGGTTAGCTGCCTTTATCAGCTCCAGAAGCTCAGCATGGCCCTGTCGAAAGTCGAATACGTCGTTATCGCAGTCCCTCGACGAAGCCCGGTTGAGAGGCAGACGCAGCGCAAAAGGGCTGAATCCCGCCTGGAGCTTGGTAATGCATAAGTCGTTCTTGGTGTCGTCTAGCGACAACGAAACGACGTTCCAAGACTTGGGAATGATATCAACGTATTCCCTCTGGAATCGGTTCATGTCGTTAACGAACAGAATACTGTCGCGCCTGGAACCAGGACTCTCGCCCGCTACCGGCCATGATATCTTGGTATCGTTCGCGGCATCGCCTTGATTCGCCTTCCGTTCACGGCGCCATGTCAGATTTCGCGCGAGTTCGACAGAGCAAGTGGCATACGCAGGATGACTGGCACAGATACTAGCTGGGCCAGTATTCGCAAGGAGTACCACTACGTTCTGTAAAGCTGCCGCGATCCGATGGACCAGAGAGTTGTTACCGTTACGAGTAGCGATCGAGTGAGCTTCCAAAAGGCACTCCTGGGCATCCATGAGGTTCTGCACAAAGACCTTCGTTTCCTGTGCGGTCGGACGAGTCTTCCGAACTGGTGAGCTCCGTCCCATAAGCTCTTGACTATGGGGGCTCTTATCAGCGGTGGTCGTCGCCACGGAAGGAAACGATAGCGTGGAGTCTTGAATGAGAGAAAAGACCGAATCAGTATCCATTTCTGTCAAACTCTGCCCCATGAGACTGATGCCAAGGCAGAAGAGTGTCTGCGAGAGGTCGGATGATAAAGTAGAGAGCTGACGGGCATTTCGAAGCGTTGTAACGGCCTTTGCCCAATCTTGATCTCTGATCATTGCCAGAGATCGCGAGAGGAAAAGCGATCCCCTCAAGGATTTGAGCTGAGCACCTTCGTCCTTGACGGCCGCAACAGCTTTCACTAATCCCTTGCCAACTGGTTTTTTCGAGACTGCCTTTGCAGCACTTGCCGGTCGCGTTTTCGCACTACTGACTGGCCGTTCTTTTGGAACTGCAGTGGCCGGTCGTACCCTAGATTTCGGTCGCGTCTTGTCAACGGGAGTTTGCTTCCCATCAACCTCCGGATCGTCCTTCAGAAGGCGCTGTCCCACGGCAGCCTTCTCAGCCAACTTCTCGAGCATCGATTCCGCAGCCGTCAAGAGTTCTGTTTCATTGTCTGCCTCGGCTGCCTGCTGGTAGATAGAAGCAGCTTTGCACAGGGATGTAACAGTCTGGTAACTCGGTTCCGAAGAAAGAAGCCCAGACTTGGCCTCTGCGACAAGCTCTAGCGACTTCTCCATGTTTTCAGCGATCATGGATACAGATGCTAAGTAAATAGTAGCTTGGGCAAGATATCCTGAAGCGCCCATGCTTTTAGCAATCTTCTGGGCTTGTTCAGCATAGTAAAGCGTCTCTTGGTACATGCCCAGGTGCTCGTATGTCGAGGAGAGTCGGCAAGTAAAGCGGTATAGGGGGTAGACCAATGCCCAGAATTCCGGGCTCGTGTTCGCGCGCGTGCTTTCGTAGTCGGTTATGCGGGAGTTGTTGATACTCGAGTCGTCCTCCGAGGCATCGGCTTGTGACTGATCTGCCGTAGAGACATCCATTAAGCTGCTTCGACGCTGTTCAAGTTCGGACCAGTCATGGAACAGAGTCCTGACAGCCGACTTGGCATACTTCAAAGCACGATAGTTCTCGCCACGTTCTAGGTAGAGGCTTGCAGCCAAATATGATGCGTATGAAACGCACATTTTACGGGCGACTTTGCTGCGCCCCTTTCGCGACTGACCTGGGGAGGTGACCACCGCCTCACGAGCCTGTTCGATGTGTTTCTCAGCTTCTTCAAACTTCCCGACAGTAATGTAGTATTCGGCCGCAGATAGGTGTAGATGCGAAACCACGTCGCTGGATATCTGGGCCAGCGAGACTTTACTCATGGCAGCCTGTAAAGTCTTCTCAGCCTGTGTGGTTTGGCCCAGAGTAAGATACTGCAGACAGAGGCCGGTAGTGTGTAAGATGTACGACTCGGTGTTGTTTTCGATAGTCAACTGGGAAATCGAGGTGGACAGTTCGCCAATCTCGGTCAGGAGGTCTTGGAAGCCCCTCATCCTCGCGAGATCCGCCAAGGCCTGGAGGGTTTGGAGGAGCTGCTGAGGATCGTCGATCTCCTCCGTCAACTGGGTGACTGTCTGGCATTTCGCCACCATGGATTTCCACGCTACAATCGCATGATGGATCTCGGTCGACTTGCATTCACCAGAGGCGATCGCGAAAACGCAAGCCGCATATCGACGTAGGTGTGGAATATACCGCGCCAGACCTGAATCCTTCCCTAATGATCCATCCTGTAGTTGTGTCAAGGCCGTATCGATATCCGTTCGGAGTTGTTCCACCTGATCTTGTGATTCGATGCTAGTTGTAAACAAGACCAGCAAAGACCGAAGCCGTCTGATGGGGTATTCTTCAACGGGATGCAATTTCAAGAAAAGGGTGACTGTCGGATTCGATAGATCCAACGTATGCGAGCTCTGGTTTTCGTTCATCAGTATGAAATTTAGATCGTGCTCCGCCGCAGTCGCCTTATCCTCCCCCATAAGCAGCCACGTCCAGTCACTGTGTCGTCGTTCGAGTTTCGATAAGTTGCAGACAGTACGAGAGAGTAACTCCGCTTCAGCACTGATCGCCCATGCATGTCTCATCGAGTGAGATGCTAGACTGGCAGTTATGGCCTCGACTGCACCGCCACGAACTAAGTGGTCTCTGATTGAGCGCAATGCCTCAATAGCATCGTCCTTCCGGCCGGAGGCTTTACACAACTCGACGAAAGCCTCCCACTTGTGAAACAGCTTTGCGCGGGTCTGTTCCGCTTCCGATTGCTGCTTCACACAGTCGATTGACCTTTTGAGGGCCCGGAGCGCGGTGACATCGGTGTTCTTGGTGGCTGATTTGTTGAGCGCAACGTGCTGCTGGTAGTAGAGATGGGAGATCTTGACATGATACGAAGACGAGGGGTTGCTTCCCGCCCGCGATTCAGACTCTCCCATGTACTCCAGCAAGACCAAGCTGTCCTGAAGCATGGGGTCCATGGTCTCCCAGACCGACCTGTCTTCATCGAGATGGGTTTTTGTTAGCAACAGAGCTGAATCAAGAACCTGCGTTTGATATTTGGATACGAGCTGGCGCCGCTGCTCAAATCGAAGGACTTCCTTAGTTGAATTGCTAGAAGCAGGTGGTTTACCCAACCACCTCAGTACAAAGCGAGGTAGTTGAGCGATGAACTTCTCAAGAAGCTCTCGACATGTCGGCGACTGAGTCTCGGTGGGTTTGCTGGTGACGATGCTGAGAGCGACCTTGCGGAGAAGACAAAGGTTGATCAGAAGCTCGTCCAGCTCCACGACACTTCCACTCAGGGGTCCCTGCATGCCTTCTAATACTTGGTTTATCAGGTTCTCGTTTTCGTCACCCGCAGTCGCATCTTTCAGAGATAAAGCAAGCAGCTGAGCCGTCACCGCACAGCGCTTTGCAGCAGAATTATCATCCGAACTCGTGAGATCCTTCCACTTCAACGTCCACGTCTTCGCTTCTGCCGCATTGCCAGAATCCTGGAATGCCTTGGCCAATAGCTGATAGATCGTGGCTAAAGATCGACTTGTAGATGCCTTAGTCTGCAAGCCCAGGGTCCCCATCTTTTCCCAAATCTGTTGGAAGGCAGCCACAAGCCTGGCGCTAAGTCCGGATGAACATCTTCTCGAGAAAGCAGCTAAGCAACCAGATAGCGGTAATAGTATCTCCTTTTCAGCATCGCCCTTGTGACCAGAGACCTTCCATGATTCCAGTCGAGTTATCAGTCCCAACGTCTGTGCTTCAAGGGATGCTTCGGGCGAGGGACTGAGTCTCGGTTCCAGCGCGACTTTATCATCCTTCGATGCCAAGCTTGGTGACAACGATAGCAGAGTCTGAGACAGTGTTTCTAACTGTTTCCCTATCTTCGCAGGCTCGGGCTTCTCGCCTTGCGCACGCGACAAAATGAGGCTTATTGGCGATGTCGGGTTCGAGGGCCGCAGGAATGGTAGAATCGCATCGAGTTGAGTCGTTTTGTTCAGCTGGTATATTATTCGAAGGGCTTGCAATTGCGCAGTCATGACAAATTCGAGAACAGGGCCAGAATACTGGCCAGCGGGATAATCCAAGAGGTCGGACAGCGTCTTAGGCGGTGCGACCGCATTCTTGGATGGCGCATTGCTGCTGCTCTTCTTTGCACTCTCTGTGGCCACGGACTCCAGCCGTTTCTTCAATATCCGCAACTCTTTCACAGCTTGGTCAAACAGCTTCAGCGCTATTAATTTTGCGACTAGCGACGACATGCCAGACTCGAGCTGCAAGTTCGGGAGTGTGATTGCCCCGGACGCATGTAGACTCCGGAGTGTCGCGAAGGCTACTCGAGCGCATTCTGCAAGAGCTAGGCAGCTAGTCGAAGGCTGCGTCGGCGGTGGGGAGGATGTTTTCGTTTGCACCGGAGTCGTCTCGGCTCTGTTAAGCGAGCGTGGTTGCAAAGGGGTCATCGGTACCGACACCGACCTTCGAGGAGGATTCCGAACGTCAGATTTCGGGTTCTGAGGGGGTGCCGGCGACACGTTCGAAGCTGGCGGGTTCTTCGCAGCCTCTCCCAAGGCTTTCAATGTCGCATTCACCACATGGGTAGCTAGCATGGCCTTCTCCTTCGGACTTAAGCTATCTGTAGCATCTCCGGTATTCGTGAGGGGTTTCTTAGCAGTAGTTTTCCTCGTCGTTTTCGGTGCGGGTTTGGCCTTGCCCGAGGCTTGCGCAGCGCTTCGTGCGGAGGGTCTAGTTGCCGGTTTCGACGAGTCGTCAACATTGTCGTCTTGTCTTCCTAGAAGGAGCTCTTTCAATGAAGCGGAAATCGTTGGGGTACATGTGGTGACGGACGTAACGGCGGACCGAATCGTCTCGGCCTGCGCAGTGAGAGAAGTCATTTTTATGCGTTAGGGTATCGTGAGCTGAGGTCGGTAAGATGTGATCGCCATAACAAAAGACTGTAAGTAATCAAAACGCCATGTCGATGCACCCAAACTGATGGAAAAATAGACAAATGATGGCTGGCAGGTCGCGTTGTAAAGGAGCGTGGAAGCAGTGTTCTGCGGCTATGTTGTTCGTAGGTATGTAGGCGGCTTAATAGAGTAGTGAACAAAGCGAAATTGAGTGCCAGTTGGTAGCATGGGTTAGGTAGACAGTGATTGCAATGACCTACAATTACAAGGATGTGATGACGATGATCGGGTGTGTACGCTCGTAAACCGGGCTTTTGTGTACTTGGCCCTAATGGGGTTAGCTCTTGTCGTCGTAGCAACCCAGTTTGTGTGTGTTCTGGAAACCCTGGAAGAAACAGTGCGAGGGAAGACGTGATCCCACTTTGAGCCACTGTGTTACGTACCTCGCAGCTGACGCCAGCTCCGTCGTGGCCCGTCACTTTTTCAACCGTCGGTGATCGGAGACAGATCAAACCCAAAAAGGTGGGGACCCCATAACGGTTTGCGCAGGGAGCTTTGACGCGCCAAAGTCACTTTGAAACTCCAGGAAAAAACTGAGCACGAGCTCTCCCACTGTGAATAGCAGCATATCGCAGCTACCCATCCATGATCTGCACCATTCAACATACCAACTTTTTTTCAAAGATCAATTTGATAATGGAAAGAGTTTTACGGCAAGGAGCTCTCAGAGCTTATGCGACTGCTCAGATCTCCAGAGCTCGGTCCATCTTCTTCCTAAATCAGCATCAATATATTCACCATCGAAGCTCAGCGCCAACAATCGTCTCATCATCCTTTTGGAAGGCTCTGATACCAAAGCCACTTCGTTCCAGAGGCAATGCTGCGGATCAGGGTTCGTCGGAAGGGAGGTTGATGAAGATGATGAAGTCGAGTGAATGGAATCCGGCGACATTCTTCATTTGCATTTTCATTCTCATCGGGTCTATGTCTATCCAGATGATATCGATCAAGAAGGACCACGCCACGTTTATGAGAAGAGCCGAGGTTCGCATTGGACTGCTACGTGAGGTAGTGGAGAAATTACAGCGAGGCGAGGAAGTCGATGTAGAGAAGACTCTGGGCACTGGTGATGCCGAGAACGAGGTGAAATGGGAAGAAGCTATTCGAGATCTCGAACGAAGCGACGCTCTCAAGAATGCTAAGAAGACGGCCCAGACGAAGACTCCTACTCCTACGCCAGAAGTCACAGAGTCAAAACCTGATCCAGTGAAAGTACCAGCACCAGCACAAAGCACCGAGGCGACGAAACCCAAGACGAGCTATTCCAACTTCTTTTAAAAGTTTGGAGAACACGAATTACCGTGCGTGTTGTAAATCTACATGCATGTCTTTCCAGGTTACTATCGTGTCCCTTGAGTCTCCACGATGCGCTCGGAACCTGCATGAGTAGTCCGAGATGTGGAGGATTGTCGGATCCGCCCTACCAGTGCGGGTAGCAACTCATCGGTCGACATGTCCACTCTTACGCCTTGATCGCCTCTCTGAGTCGGATCAAGGTCATGAAAGAGAGCATCCTCTCCTCTCACCCCGCCAAGGTTGATGATCGCTATGGGCTTCTTCTGGTCTTGAGCCTGCTTGGCCAGCCGCCATGCGGAGTAAGTAGCCAAGGATGTGCCCAAAATAAGCAACCTATCGGCATCGTCAATCATCTTATTAGCGATGTCTTTGACATTTTCATGAATGTTCTCCCCGAACATGACGACTGCCGGCTTCAAGACACCTGCTGTACTGGTGTTTTTCCAAGCACCGTCTGAGTCAAGTTCAACAGTTGCACGAGTTCCGTCTCTCAGGAGCGGAGGGTTTGCCAGGCATTTGGGGCATGCCGGATACCGAAAGGTAGTATAAGGAGCCCCTGGCAGATCGACATCACCATCAGGGTTCATCTTCATACCCCTGGCATTTCGTTCCTCGGGATTTTCGGTATCAAGGGCACCGGTTGCCAGGATCTCTCCAAGAAAGGTAGCCCAGGCGGGATTGAGTCTTGCCAAATCATTTTGCAAGAGATCTCGGGGATATTCTTCGCGGCACGATATGCAAACACATGACCTCAGATAGCCATGTAGCTCGATCGTTGGAAGATTAGGATGTGCTTTAGAATGGAAAGAGTCAACATTCTGCGTTATTACACTCCGTACCAGGCCCAACTCGTTCAGATGCTTCACAGCAAAGTGAGTCGCGTTAGGCTTGGCCTTGTGCAATGTGGTCCAGCCCAGAAAACTCCGTGCCCAGTAACGCTGTCTTGAGGCATGATTGTTGACAAACTCGTGATAGTAAATAGGACGGTACGTGCGATTTACACGATATGTACCCTTTGTGCCTCGATAATCTGCGAGGCCGCTCGCAACAGAAATGCCAGCACCTGTCAGAACAGCTGTAGCTGGACGAGTGTCTGATGATGATGAGGATGATGACGACGGCGTCAGGAGGAACTCTTGGAGGGCGGCAAGAGCTCCGGATAAAGCGGTAGCAGTCTCGGGTATGATTCTAGGGGCTCCTAACACATGCGTGTATGGAATACGTATAGAAGGACTGCGCATCTCTAGATACAACGAGGTAGGTATGCTTCAAGGGGACAGGAGCTAGATACTGGAGTATCTAGCGTGTATAAAGATAGAATGTTCCTGGTGCGGAAGACTAGTCTAGCTACCGGAAGATTCAGTACGGAATAGAGAAGAAGCTATGTTGTCAATGACGGAGTGAGTACCTAATGAGTCGTAGGCGATAGGTAGTATACTCGTCTGGCCTGGTCCGCGGTGGAATGTCACTCGTAGCCTCAATGAGGTCTATACGAGTAAAGCTAGGGCGTTGATAAAGTACCTACCTACTCGTAATCCAGGCAATCCGAGCAGTGACGGCTTAACGCTAAATACCTAATCGTGCGATATTCGGGATGCACTAACACAGAATGGGTATAACCTTAAGTCATCCGTACTTGCCTGGGGTTGACTCTTGTCGCAAACGTAGCTACTTCAGGAGTACGTGAGATGCGAGCTCTGCCCCGACGAGATCGCCCCCGAAGGTTATTTGCGGCTGTACCGCTGACGTACCGTCGGAAGTATCAACCCTCCTGGCAGGCACGATTTCGTACAGGCTCTTTTCGTCCACTAAGAAACTAAGAAGGAGCGCTAGGTTGCATGACGATTCCACCGAATCCACAATATCTCAGCGCTCGACGCCTTGTCTCGATGAATCCTCCCACATTCCTTAAACAACCGTGCTAACATCACCTCGCGCTCTTTTTTCCTGGTAAAGCTGCGCGTCTGCCCTGGCATTAGGGGTAACGTGTCTCTTGGAGAGCCCCTCTCATTTGCAAGGGAGCAGCTTTGATTACGAAATACTATTAGTCCCCGAGACCAAGCCAGACCCAGACCCAGAGATCAAGACCCCAGAAAGATACCGTAAAGCCACGGTATTGATCTCCCGTCCTTATGTTGGCACTATGTAGGCTGAGCTTAGGCCGCCCAAACCATCGCCTGGCGGGCTCCTGGGGGACTTCCACGTTGCCGCCACATGCCAAGTTCACGTCCAGCAGCAGCATTGCTACCTTTACCGGGTATTACCAGCACCAACAACCGCGAGTTCACCAAGGTTCTCGGCGAAAGGCGCATCGCCCGCATCGCCCGCATCCGTCTGTGCAGCTAGACTCTCGCCGGATCCTCCAAACCTCCAGCGTCACAGCGTCCAAGCCAGCTTCGTCGCAGTCGCAGTCGCCTCGTTCATCTCCTGTAACCCAATCGCTTCATTCACGCTCGCTTCCACGTCCTTTACTCACTAACATGACTTCCTTGACCCAAACGCGGTCGCATGCCGGTCATAGCCACGGCCACGGTCACCACCACCACCACCATCATGACAATGTCTATCTAACATCACAGAACAAGAACGATGCCGGTGTGCGCATCACCAGAATTGGTCTCTACTCCAATCTGGGCATGGCATTAGCCAAGGGAGTCGGTGGATTCGTATTCAATTCGCAGGCCATGATCGCCGATGCGATTCATAGTGTCACGGACCTGGCTTCCGATATCCTCACTCTTGCTACCATATCGTGGAGTCTTAAGCCGCCCACCGACAAGTTCCCCACTGGTTTCGGCAAGATCGAGAGCTTAGGTTCCCTGGGCGTCTCCAGCATGCTCCTCGTCGGTGGTTTGTGGATGGGCTATGGAAGTCTGTTGACCCTCTATGGACATTTCTTCCTTGATCCCGCAGCGGCTGCTGAGTTAGTGTCGCATGCTCATGCCCACGCTCACGGACACGCTCACGGACACGGTCATGATCATGGCAGCGTCATTCCCAGTCTTCATGCAGCTTGGCTTGCGGCAGGTACTGTGGCCGTCAAGGAGTGGCTTTACCAAGCAAGTAAGTATTTACATGTTTCGTGATGCCGTAGCTATATGAACACATGTGTTAATTAAGTCCCTCAACAGCCATGAAGGTTGCTCGCGAACGAAAGTCATCGGTCCTGGCATCCAATGCCGTCCACCACCGCATCGACAGTCTCACTGGCATTGTTACGCTAGGAGTGATTCTTGGCGCCAATCTATTCCAACACGCCGCTTGGCTGGACCCAATTGGCGGTCTCCTCATCTCGCTCATGGTAGTGAAGGCCGGTGCTGAAAATACGCTTGCCGCTTTATTTGAGCTTGCCGACCGGAGTCTCGATGATGAAGTCAAATCCTCCATCCGGAAGCAGGTACAAAACGCGTTTGGCGATATCACTGAGGGACACGAGGTCGAACTACGCGATGTTTCTGGCATCAAGTCTGGACAGAACTATCTAGTAGATCTCGAAGTTGCCGTCCCCGGCCCTTGGACCGTGGAGGATGTAAGAGTGGTTGAAGACACCCTCAGAACCAGACTCGGCAGTAAAGTGAGAGGTGTGCGCAAGGTGCGAGTTCGTTTCGTACCAAAGGAGGGCGCGGAAGTGTCCAAATTTGATGAATTCATTCCTGGTGATGTCAGTCCTAGATCCAGTCCCGAGCCCGAGTCGGAAGAGAACCATCACCATCACCACCACAACGGCGATGACGCTCATCACAAGTCCAAATAAACAAACCGGTCACACACATACGATTCACGATGATGGTGGCGGCGTTGGGGCGTTTGGCCATTCGTCATTTGGTCATGTTCATATGCGGAAGCCTATGAGCGTTTGAGATACCAAAGCTACATACCTAACCTACCTAACCTACCTATGTACCTATACTCTTGAGAAGGAATGGACACGCCAAAAGACCCCCCTGGAAATGAGGTTGGATCTGTACCATACCCATGAAGATGCATCAGAAAGGCGTTTCGACATTGCAGATAACGCATGGCAGATACTACGGAGGATAGGTACATTGAAGGGTTTGAGAAAACCTGAATGGATGTATCTGGCGATGGCTACATATAGATGCTAAGAACGTTTATAGAGCTTCAATGCCGAAGTTGTGGACAATTACCCATCAACATCGTCTGCTGTATCAAGTCGGCGGAAAGAATCATGTGTGAAGGTGAAACTGTACGAAATAGTTACTTGATTGTTAGAAAGTTGTGTGTACTCTTGTCCCAATCCTTTCTGCCATGAGGATGGATATCAATGATGAGTATTCCGTAAACTCACATCCGGCTTCCTTTTTACCCCTGACATGTCCGGGACGCCGAGGGTTTTCGGGTTGGTATTGAACCGGGTAGGAAGGTGTTTAATATACTCTTATTCGGCTCAACAATCGGGATATTATGACTGGCACCTGACATGATGAATTTTCTATTTCACATTCTGGATAAATTCCTCCTATTACGGAGGTTGGTCACCCATACGAAGAGCACTGGACCGGGGGGGCAGCCGAACCGCGGTCTAACCCGCACGGAAGAGCCGGATACATACATGGAGATGGAACCCTTAAAACGGGGTCTTCGACTACCGAAACGTATTTCGTATTCAATACGGATTCCCAACTCCGTACAGTAAACGCTCCTCTCATTGAAGTTCTGGGCAAAAGACCCTCCAGACTACAAGCACGGAATGGTAGACGAATTAGCGTCGACCAGGGATTGGAGCGCGTCCATAGGCCCCCATTTAGCCTAAATGCAGCTCACCTCAAATCTGGGCCCCGCGCGTCTAGAATCTCCCGCTTCAATCATCGACAGCGTCAACCTTACCTCAGCAGTGTAGTAACTCCTTTCTTCTTGCATCTGTGCATATTTAAATAAATGTCGTCCCGCTGTTTGAACGGTCACATGTTTATGAGATCGAAGAGTAAAAGTTGACAAAAAAAAAAAGAGGAAGAGGACGACGTTATTGAAAAAAGAACAGTGAAACAGGATGACCTCCGGACCGCTATACCTGGGTTTCGACCTCTCGACCCAGCAGCTTAAAGGTGAGTCTTACTTACACCTGAGGAATTCGATCTCGTTTCGATCACGTGGCATGATCTGGTAAAGGAAGGGGAAGAATAGATAATGGAGAGGAAGAATGAGAGAAGGAAATGACACTGGGATGATACACGCCTAACCCGAGAACCGCAAAAGGCTAACGCGCAATACGCAGCAATCGTCATCGCCTCCAACCTCACCGTCGTCTCCGAAGCCAAGGTCGACTTCGACGCCGACTTCGGCGCCAAATACGGCGTGACCAAGGGCGTGCGCATCAACAAAGATGAAGGCGAAGTCTTCCAGCCCGTCGCCATGTGGGTCGAGGCCGTCGACCTCGTGCTCGCGCGCCTGCAGGCGCAGAAGTGTCCCATGGCGCTGATCAAGGGCATCAGCGGCTCCGGCCAGCAGCACTCGAGCGTGTACTGGAGTGGCGCGGCCGAGGCGATGCTGAAGAGCCTCGATCCGAAGCGTCCGCTCGTGGAACAGTTGACTGGCGACGTCTTTGCGTACGAGTTCGCGCCGAATTGGCAGGATCATAGTACGCAGGAGGAGTGCGATGCTTTTGATGCGCATCTGGGCGGTGCGCAGAAGCTGGCTGATGTTTCGGGAAGTTCGGCGCATCATGTGAGTTTACCTCGTAGACTGTGCGTTCATGGCCGAGTGTTAACGTGAATGTCTTGTCATAGCGATTTACTGGAACCCAGATAATGCGAATGCGCCGTCGGCGCCCTCAGGTATACGAGACAACGGCGCGCATTTCACTATGTTCGTCGTTTCTCGCATCCGTGTTCCTCGGCAGCATTGCACCCTTTGATATCGGTGATGTGACGGGTATGAACCTGTGGGACATAGGCGCAGAGACATGGAACCAAAAGCTTCTAGAGCTTACGGCTGGCGGCGAGGCAGGCGTCCCGGAGCTGCGAAAAAAGCTGGGCGAAGTGTCGACGGACGGTGGCGTGATCCTGGGCACGGTATCGTCCTATTTTGTTGAGCGCTTCGGATTCAGCCACGATTGCCGCATCACCGCCTTCACTGGCGACAACCCCGCCACCATACTCTCTCTCCCTCTGCGACCACTCGACGCCATTGTATCTCTCGGCACGTCCAGCACGTTCCTCATGAATACGCCAAACTACAAGCCAGACCCCTCATATCACTTCATGAACCATCCGACCACGAGAGGTAATTACATGTTCATGCTGTGCTACAAAAATGGTGGCCTCGCCCGAGAGAAGATCCGCGACGCACTTCCGAAGCCAGACGGAGATATCCACGACCCATGGGCAAACTTCAACAAGTCCATTCTCGAGACACCACCGCTAGATGTGCGCAAGGCCGACGATCCAGCCAAGCTGGGCCTTTACTTCCCACTCCCCGAGATCGTACCAAACGTGCGAGCTGGCACATGGCGGTATACATGCAATGCGAAAGACGGATCGTCACTTACAGACCATGACTCCTCGCCTCAACCCACAGACTGGACATCCCAGGCCGACGCGCGAATCATTGTCGAGTCCCAAGCGTTGTCCATGCGCTTGCGATCGCAAAACCTCGTGTCCGCGATTCCCGACCGCCCGACGCTCCCGGCGCAACCACGTCGCATCTACCTGGTCGGTGGTGGCTCGCTTAACCCAGCCATAGCGCGCGTTTTTGGCGACGTGCTTGGCGGCGCTGAGGGCGTGTACCGGCTTGACGTTGGCGGCAATGCGTGCGCGTTAGGTGGCGCGTACAAGGCATTATGGGCATGCGAGCGGCACGACGAGCAACAGAGCTTCGACGAGCTCCTAGGCACTCGTTGGAAGGAGGAAGGAAACGTTCAGAAGGTTGATGATGGGTATCGTGCGGAGGCGTACAAGATGTACGGAAATGTACTCGGCGCCTTTGAGGAAATGGAGAATAGAGTGTTGAGCGTCGCGAGGAATTAAATCAGCGTTGTTTGTAAGAATTGTATATTGTTTGGCGAGAACTCCTCGATGTGCTGATATCCGGGCCTTCCTAAGTCAGATATGCGCCGTTGTATCGGTGTCATTCCTGGGCGGCACGGGGGGTCACGGGGGGCACGGGGCAAGAGTCTCGGTTGTACCTGCACTCGCAGGCCGTCAGCGTTACTTGCGCCGAGAATTACGGAATACATGTACATAATCCGCAATCCGTTAGGTGCTGCTGCCAGCAATGCTATTCGTTGTACATTATCTGATCTGTATCTGTACCTGGTTCTGAATCGTAAGTTAAAGCCCTGGCATGGTCTCATCTCGGCGAGTTAACCGGGTCCATCTCCATTTGCTGATCGGGACTTCAATCTAGTCTGGCCAGGGGTAAACGGATTAATCGATGCCACTGGAATTCCCCGTCTACATAGTAGACCAATCATCTAGGTATTCTAGGTATTTCGGCGTCGGTATATGCGCGTCGCATGCTCGACGTCACCAACCGACTTTTGACTCTCCGGGCGCATCGTCCACCCTAGATCAGGCACTTATTAGGTGGCCATAAGTCTGGTCCTTGGCTAGGCATTCATTCATTAGCTACCAGCCAAAAAATCACAGGGTGGACGAACCAAGACATCCCCAGTCACCCGACCCTCACTTGCGGCGCGCCATATCAGGTCCATACAGAAAACCGAGGCGAACCGCTGGGGCGCATCGGCGTCTCCAGTTTTGACGAGGATGATTCTGAGCCCAGTCTCCTACCTCGACTGCCTCGTCTATTGCGCCTTTTTAACACCGCAGCTGATCATACACGTCGGCCTTTTCAGAACGATACGGGTGGTGCTGCAGTGCCTGCCCTTTCTGCGTAAGTCATAGATGCCACGGTGATGTGCGATACCCTGGGCGCAAATATAAAGGACTGACAGCCTCCAGTGGTAGAGCTTCCGTGTAGCTTCATCCGGGAGCGGTATTTGACCAAGTATGAAAACCGGTGTCCCTTCGTACAGCAGGCAGCGCTGTTTGACGATCTCGTCATCCGTTGTGTTCGTTATGCATTTGCCAATATATCTCCGCGAGTCGGGAGAGTCTTCTTCTCTAAGCAAGTTGCCCTACCATTCCTAAGATTCAGGATGTTGCGCCACGGTTACCTGAGGTCCCCAGTCCACTGGCACGAGTATCACGATGTAGGTGAATGTAACCCAATAGTAGTCACAGAACGTATGATGTGCTCACAGAAATCGCCGATAGGAACGATTCAGTGGCATCTGGATGATCCAAGATCCAATGAAGCAGCCGGATTTATGCGTATACTACGCCCATGGTAAGGCAAACTTCCCCTCTGAAACCCTTTTTCCAGCTGCCGTCGCTGATGCTCGGCCAGGTGGCGGATTTTCGATGGGCTCGTCGTACTTCTACTTGGAATTCCTGCTTTCATGGCTGCATTTGTTGAAGAAAGCTGGATATACGAACCCATCAATCTTTGCATTAGATTACACGCTTGTTCCCGATGATTGTTTTCCTAAACAATTGGAAGAAGCCATCGCCGGATATGAGCACGTCCTATCGGTGGTAGAAGATCCGGAGAAGATCTGCATTAGTGGTGACTCTGCAGGCGCGACGATTGTTCTCAGCTTGAGTGAGTGATCTTCGGAGTTTGTTCTTCGCCTGTATAGTATACTCTTGATAAGGCAGAGCCTGCTGACCTCGAGGCTGCAGTTTTACATCTGGCTAATCTCAGCCGTCATGTCGACATGATGGATGGAGTCGGCAAAATGCGTCTACCGAAGCCCGGCTTTGCCGTCCTCATATCGCCCTGGGTGACACTGCTGTCGGAGAAGCATCACAATACCAAGAGTGATTACCTCGACACCAGACACCTGCACACATATGCTTGGGAATATGCTGGCCGTGGCATGTTGACAGATGACCCTTTGCTCTCACCTGGCCGGTGTAGAGACGTCTCATGGTGGCAGCGAGCTTGCCCATCGCGGGGCTTGTTTGTGACGTTTGGGGACGAAGAGGTCTTCGCCCCCGAAATTGAGGAGATGGTACAGTTCTGGAAAAAGGGCGGTATCGAAGTCATTAGCCATGGAGAATATGGCGGTATACACGCTTGGCCTGTCACCTCTCTTTTCGTCAGCAAGACTACCAGGCGGCTGAAGGGCTTGAAAATTTTAACCCAAGTAATCAAGGACAACGTATAAGCAGGTAATGGGGCGGGTGTGTTGACGATAGTACCCATGTATCGGGTAGGTTGTACGCACTCGGCAGCAGCAGCAGCAACACACAGAGAGGGTGTCATGTCGGATTAGATCAAGTAAACAAACATCATCGACGGACAGTATAGAAGGAACCTTGGCCGTAAAATACCCGGCTTCTAATTTACTGGCATTTGTCGTCTCCGAAAAGCTCTTTATCATTGTCTTCGTCATCCATGACACGGGTGGCTCTCTTGCTCTCCTTCGACGATAGCATCACCCAGTGAACGGGAAGAACATACCACACGTGGCTAGTAAAGTCGTCTTATGCATGCAGATCTCAAGCACACTCAAGCATACTAGGTATGTACTTCGTACTTTAGAGAGTAGGCTGTACCTAACAAGCAGTCAGTGACTCGCAGGGTTTTCCGGGATCATCGTGTGAGATCTTGGGTGAGTCGTCTCATCATCACTTACTCCCGTTGTCTGCAAAGCGTAGAAGCAAGCAAGCAAGTCTGGGGCTGCCTGCCAGCCTGTGCATAGCATTTAGTACCTACCTTTCCTACCATGTACCTAAAGCATCCATTGGTATTCTGTATTCCGTACTAGTCGAGAGACTGCAAACATCGGAGAGGGCTGCAAGTCAGTTGGCCACCTAAGAAGGCATCCCAAGTCCCGCGGTGACACCTCAATTGCAACTGTGGCTTTGGGCTTTGCATGCAGTTAGTGACGGTATCGGTAAGTGCGTGCTTATTGAGTCAATGTAATCCGCACAAGCAGGATGCTGCTGGAAAGGGCGGGGGCTAAATATATATAGATGAGTTGCTAAATCGGTCGTAGTCAGATTCCAGAGTACGTCCCGTCTGATTATGTTCGGGGCTGTTGAGTTGGGGATGATGATGGTGAGGAGGAGGAGGAGGATGAGATGAGAAATTACTGGCTTCAGCAGGCCCCAGCGATTTCTGTAGGTACACCTCAGGTCGGCCGAAGGTAATCCGCGCAGCAGTGCTAGCTGGAGCTCTCGTGGTGGAGCTAGGCCAAAGACAGATCTCAAGGCATCACCTTGGCAGGTATTACCGACATCAAATCACAAACTCGATTAGGTGCGCGGAATACGGAATGGAGGCAAGTAACGTGTACCTGCGGCGTTCTCTGGCGCCCGTCTGTTTGGCGGAGGTGTGAGGTACTGGGTACGGGCGATGTGTAGATCGGGTTTGACAGCAGCTGTGAGATGGGACCCCCTGATTCGATACGTCTCGGGTGTGCTGGAATATAAAACAGTGGACACTCGCCATTCAATGAGGTTGTTCGCACCTTCGCATTTTATGAGTCCTCTGAAACCACCCAAACCAGAGTCGCACCTGCACGTCACGGCACAATCCCAAGCCTAAGCCAAGCCTAAGCCACATACCTAATAACTCGCCCCGTCCCGGCCAATCGCGAGCCCCCATCATATCACCCCACCTTCACCGCCTGGCAATTCACGAGATCCTCGATAACGCGATAACATACCTGCTTCTTTTCACGCGTCTCAGAGAGCTCGACCGTCGGTTGAGCTTCACACCGAGACATTCTACGGGATACCCGTCACACGGATTACATACACATTACATTACCTACCGTACCTACTTTTGTTACATTCCCCCCCCCCCCCCATACGTTTATCTAGCCAGCCATCTATTTGGTGTGCTTCGGCGAGCTTGAATTTGCCGAAAAATACCACGTTTGTCCGTTCATCCATCATCTGTCAGTCTATCCTACCTCGAACTCGATTCGATCTGTGAAAGGCAATAGGAAAAAAAACTCAGTGGGGATTTCCGAATTCCCCTGGCACCGCCCACAAACATTTTTGGATATACGGAATACGTGCCTTCGCTAGGATATATCATAGGTCCTGACACCCCCCAGCTGCAAGGCTGTGTGTGGTTCTGCACCTGAGCGGTTCGTCGTGCATGTGTATAGGCGGTTGGACATAAGCCATCCATTCAGTGACCCCAGCCGCCGCCACACTAGGCCAGCCATTGTGCAGCCGTCAATCTTGGGTTGGCGCGCGTTGTTTACTGCATGATCCTGCTGCAGCCCGCTGCATAGCACATGCCCCTACTGCTACGGTATAATTGTACTTATAGCCGTATATTTCCTATTTATCCAGTCAGAATCCAGCTTGGAGTCCTCCAGCCATCCAGGTCTTCGGTGCCTAGGTAGGTAGCCTCCCTGAGTGCGTCTGATCCAGAACCCTGGCCATTGAGTTGCACGGGAACCAAGGAAAAGAAAAAAAAAAAACAGGAAAAAGACAAGAAGGGAGCCCTCCACTGGAATCAGACACCCTTGACACCCTTAGGTACACACATTTCGTATTGTATGTACAGATACAAGTACCATTACGAAGGACGAAGTACCGCTGCAAGCAGGAAGAGAAAGAGCTGGGCCCTGATTGCACATCAAGGTTGACAGAAGCGTCGCGACGGTACCTACAAGAATACATCGAGACGGTATTCTGTACCTGCCACCATCACAGTTTGAGGTTCCTACCTACCTAGAACGGCAGCCCGGCGCTTTGTTCTTCCCTCAGTCCTTTTGTCCTCGTTCCATTCCCATTATTCACCCCTCTACCAACAAATACAGGGCCTTTCTAGGTACCTGGGCTAGGGAACGTGGTGAATTTATTAGAGCAACATGCCTGGAACTGGAACTGGGACTAGAGGCAGCACGCCATTTGCACCCAGGTCGCCGGGCCTATCCTCCTCTATATATGGCCCTGAAGGCCTCGGCTACTTTTACAACCTCGCAAACCCCGGTACCTCTCCTGCGCCCACATATTATTATCCCTTGCAGTCTCCGGCCCAGAGTTTTACCCTTCAACAAGTACCTGTGCGAGTACCTGTGCAAGCACCAGCAGCGGCATCAGTACCAGTGTCGGTACCAGTACCAGCGTCACAAGCACAACTAGCACACGCACACGCACACGCACAAGCACAGGCCCAGGCCCAAGCAGCGCAGGCAGCTCGCGCAGCTGCCATCCAACAGGCAGCGCAGGCGGCACAAGCACAGGCGCAGGCACTAGCGCAACCCCACCAATACCAAAACTTAAATCATCAACATTTCAATACCAGCAACGGTTTAATTACTGCAACTGCACCTACAATCGCAACCGTTCCCGTTCCCGTCCCCGTCCCCGTTTCTATTCACCACCAAACTCGGAAGAGTCAGAATCAAAACCCAAACCCAAACCAACACCCAAACCAACACCAAAACCACAATCACATTCGGAGTCATAGTCACCCTCACCCTCACTCTCGCACCCATAGCCCAAACAGCTTCCATCTACCTCCGCAGGCGCATCACGCGCAGTACCAGCAGAAACTGCAGCAGCAGCAGCAGCAGCAACCACTACAGTCGCTGCACCAGCACCAGCACCAGCACCAGCAACAGAACCAGCACCAGCAACCGCTGCATTTCGCTGCAAGTTTCGACGAAAGCACTCCATTGTCCTCGTACTTCACCCAGTCCGAGGTGCACTACTACTCGCCTCTCCAGGCTGTATACCAACAGCTACCGCCTCAACAGGCCTACCACCCTCTACACGCTACGTCCTCGTACTCCTCATACGCCGAACCACCTGCGTCAACGAAATCGCCTTCTACGAGCAAGCAGCCTCTGAAAGAATCGCTTCGTCGACAGCAGCCGCAGTCGCAGCTCCAAGAGTCGCCGCCAATTACCAACCGGCCATCACCTTCAATCCTCAACACCAACACCATGCCTCGTGGCAAGGCTGCTGCCCAGGTGGTAGCTCAAGAAGCTGAAGTGATGGATTCACCCGTCCGAACCAAGTTTCCGACGGCGCGTATCAAGCGCATTATGCAGGCCGACGACGAAGTGGGCAAGGTCGCTCAACAGACGCCCATTGCCGTCGGAAAGGCCCTGGAGCTATTCATGGTGCAGCTCGTGCAGAAAAGTGCGGATGTCGCCAAGGAGAAGGGCTCTAAGCGCATCACTCCGTTGATGCTGAAGCAAGCTATTGATTCCAACAACGAGTGGGACTTCTTGCGCGAGATTGTGTCCAAGGTGACAGAAGAGAAGGAAGGCACCAAGGCTAGCGGCCGACCCAAAGGTGATAGCGAGAGCGATGACGACGCCGAAGGGTCTGAATCCAAGCGCCGCCGCGGCGGCCGCAGAAAGCGATCGGCGGCTTAGTATCCCGCCGATGTTCCTGAAGCCAAGCGCCATTGCGGCGGTCGCACAAAGAAAAGGAAGGCATAGGTCTTCCTTTTCTCCAGACATTTTCTTTTGTACCAAAGATGGCGGGCGTTAGGAAGGACGGCTGGTTTTATGTTTCGGCGTTCAGATGGAGTGCGCCAAACAGCATAGGTGACGGCGTTGGTGGTATCATGTATGGATGGCAGTACTTCAAACATGTGGACGTGACAGCAGATTTCTGTCACATTAGGATCACTACATGTAGGACAGCGCAGAGGACAGAGGACAGACCGGTAACCCCACGGTCTCGGCATTCACTGCTTTCGCGGTGACTTTAATTGACAATCAGAAAGGCGTTGAGCTTGTGTCGCCTTCTCACAACCACGATTTACATATTATTCTTCTCATTGCGATGCGACCCCCACTATTTCGTAGTCTCGACGTGCGAGCGCGCGCAAGCTCTGGCCAGCCGCTAGACTGCTTTGATACCACTCCAGCACCGGTAATCCGTACGATAGGCATGCCATTGAGGTCACCCGGGTGGGCGCTCCACAAGCCTACAGCTTGATTAAATTTTCTCGGATCCTTGCTCAAGAGCTGCGTTTGTCACGACCCAAGACCCACGATGAATTCCTTCCAGACCCCTGGTACGGATTACGTCGAAAAGGAAAAGAAACCGAACCGAACACACGACCTCGTGTGTGTCTAGCGTAGTTACCTCCCTAAACGAGGTTAGGCAGTGTATTAATGCGGATTAACTTCAACCAGAAAAGCACCAGAAAGGCACCTTCTCTATCTTAACAGCTACCTCTTTAGGTAAAGTCGCGTAGGGTCAGTTTACCTACACAGATACCTAAGGCACCCTCCGAATTGGACCTTTCCATTGGAACTGCCTGACTGGTGCAGTGCCGTCGAGGTCGTACCTACGGATTATGTACGGAATATCGATGGTTACTACCGTGCATTCTGTACGAAGTATGTAAATACAAATACCTCTATCTGCAGAGTTGTGTACCGACCAAGATAGTACCGTACGTTCAAAGCACTGCGCGGGTGCAAGCGTTCCGTCCATTCTGTGTGTGTTCTTGAACTGGTACCGAAGGTTGAAGCCGCGGGCTCCCTGGTGTCCTTAATAGCGGGCCGAGCATGGTGACTCCAATGACGACGGGTACTTCACGCATATGTACCTCTACGTAATGTGCCATGTTCCCACGGGCACATCCCGTGAAAGGAAGGCCCGTCTTCCGTTTTGCTGCACTTACCTAATATAGCGTATCCAGTAACGGATCGCCCAAAACCGTAAAGCAGGAGGATTTAGCGTATCAGCCCAAGTACGGTACGGAGTACATCTCGGTACTGGCATTGGCCATCTTGACACTTGCCCATAACACATACCCGTTCTAGTCGACCCGAGTCCATTTCCATCCACCTCTCTGCCGTCCTCGCCCTTCGCGCTCTCGTCCCGCCGTGACCCCGTCGTGCGCTGAGCTGTCGATGACCGCAGCCATGGTAGACGCCCTCCCGGTGGTCCCCTTCCAAGCCCAATCCAGGTGACATGTTCCTGTGTCCCCTCCGTTACAAGCGAAAGAAGAGAACAGCGTAGATCCAGAGCAGCCGCGGTTGCTGCACCGGTCGCTATGTCGTGGGATCTGCTGCGGCGGTTTATCGAGAGTGATGTCTTCAACCAGAACCCCTTCCTCTCCGTGTCATACCTATCGTGAGTCGATGGCGCCCTTACAACCAACGAGACGAGCTGAGCTCTAACATGCCCGTGTGTGTGCACGCACAGCCGATATGCTGATCATGTCGGCATCCACTACGTGCTTTGCTCGAAGCTCCGCCAGTTTCCGTACGAGGACATCGAGTTCTTCCTCCCCCAGCTATGCCACCTGATAATAAGCGTCGACAATGAGTCCATGGCGCTGGAGGAGTTCCTGCTGGACTTGTGCGAGGAGTCAGTCAGCGCCGCACTTCTGGTCAGTCGCTCGTCCCAACTGCGGTTGGGGATCAATTGCTAAGCAACACCATAGACGTTCTGGTTCTTCCAAACATATCTGCACGATCTCTCTTCCACACCGCAATCACAAGCCTTTAAGACCTGTCGGAGAGTCTATAACAAGGTACAACATCTCGTGTTCGGCCTTCCTGACACGGCGAGACAGGAGAAGATCAAGGAGAATGTCCTACCCGTGGCCGTTCTGGCAAGCTTCATCCTAGCCAGCGTTGGACTCCCTAGCATGTCACAATGGGCCGGTCCGCTTGCTGTTGCGCAAGCACGGAAGTCCCAGTCGAACAGTGACTCTATCTCCGACATGGACCAAGCACCCAAGGTTGCGAGGAGTCAAACAGTAAATGTGTCGTCAACAACTTCGCGACGTCGACGCGAAGGAACTCGATCGGGAACCCTGGAAGATGCGACCGCTACCTCGGACGAGACTACGCCACAAAGTCCCGCCCCTTCGATAGCAACTCACTCCGAAACCAACACGAATAATACCACTAATGCAACCGCAAAGCCCGAATTCACGGAGTCGAAAATACTCGAGGCTCGTTTGAGTTCCTCATCTCTCCCACTCCCCGAGATGCGGTCGACCAGAACCGTCACCCGTCCTGCGACACCACTTTCAGCGAGGTTGCCACGCCCAGCAGAGGCTATCCCTTCCCGGCGACACTCTCATCATCTAAAGACTGTTCTTGGCCTTGCTGAAATGACCACAGAGCAGAAGAGTAGCTTGCTTCGACAAAACTATTTCCGGACGCAGACGATGTTTTTGTCGGCACTTGAGGATATATCAAACAGACTTGTCACGGTACCTAAACCGGCTCGTCTCAGCGCTCTGCGGGCTGAGCTTGCACTTATCGCGAGAGATCTACCTGCAGAGCTGGATATTCCGGTCCTCTGCCCCCCTACACTTGTCGACGGCTCCCCTTCGAAAAGCCGACATCATCGCATTGTTAGGGTTAATCCCGCCGAAGCCACGGTGCTGAACAGTGCAGAGAAGGTTCCATTTTTGCTCATGATTGAGATCCTTCGGGACGACTTCACCTTCGACCCCAGTTCTGTGGACAACCAGCATTTATTGAGTTCTTTAATTTCAGAGCAAAGCAGCCGCAAACGATTATTCGATTTATCGGACGCTCATCGTTCGTCGGCGAACGCTCGGTCAACGGCATTGGAAAATGACAAGATAGACAGCGTATTCGAGCCTACTTCTGGTGATTTAGGGAGTTCACCTATGCTCAAAGGCTTCGACGAGGAATCTCATGAGAAAAAGTTTGGAAAGATCAATACCCGCAGGTCTATACCGAATGGTCTTACGAACCCAACATTAGAATCAACGCCGCGCGGCTCTATCGCATCTACGTCTAGGTCCAGTAGCGCTGGATCATTGCAAAAGATAGGATTCCCAGGCCAGCGCAATACCATGCATGAACAGCCAGATTTCTCCGCACTAGCAACACACATGCGAACAGCTTCGCAAATGCTAGCGCAGTTAGACGCGACGAGTGGGAAGCGACCTAAACAGGAGGTAGCAGCTATTCGAGCCAAGATCATTGCCAGCATGCAGACTCTCGAGGAGCAAAGTTTCGATCTTGATGACGGTCAGGGGCCTACTTTTGACATGATCATCGCCAAAGCGAGTGCAACGTCAGCCACCCCTGCCGAAGGTGAAATCGATGAGGAATTCGCCGCCGGCAACAATCCGACCGCTGGAGCCGCCCGAATGGAAAACGATGCCATGACCGGAGGTGTTCAGAAAAAGGGCGATCGCGATGATCCGAGTGCCGCTGTATTCGGCGAGGCATGGCACGTCAAGAAAGAGCGCATCCGCAAGAGTTCACCATATGGCTGGATGAAAAACTGGGATCTTGTCAGTGTGATTGTGAAGACTGGATCTGATCTCCGGCAGGAGGCATTTGCATGCCAATTAATTCAGGTGTGCCACAAGGTCTGGGTTGACGCAAAAGTGCCTGTCTGGGTAAAACTCATGCAGATTCTGGTCACTGGTGAGTCTTCGGGACTGATCGAGACAATTACCAATGGTGTGTCTTTACACTCGCTGAAGCGGAGCTTGACATTGTCATCGATTGAGGCCGGCGTAAACCCTCGCCGGCGCTTTGCGACCCTCAAGGATCACTGGCTGAAGACGTTCGGCACATCAGACAGCGGCCCATATAAGAGTGCCGTGGATGCATTCAAACGTTCGCTTGCTGCATACAGCATTATACAGTATATCCTGCAGTTGAAAGACCGCCACAACGGCAACGTACTTATTGATAACGAGGGACACATCATCCATATTGATTTCGGTTTCATGCTTTCGAATTCCCCGGGATCTGTTGGGTTTGAAGCGGCGCCATTCAAACTCACTCAGGAGTATGTCGATGTCTTAGGTGGTGTTGGCTCTCCAGATTTCGAGGATTTCAAGTCGTTGTGCAAACAGGCATTCCAAGGTAAGTCGTGTGTACCGGCCAAACAATGAGCATTCGCTAACACAACCAAGCACTTCGCCGATCCGCGGACAACATCATTGATCTTGTCAGTATGATGGGACTGGACTCGAAGATGCCATGCTATTCCGCTGGCGCTGCGCAGACGACGGCAGCCTTACGACAACGTTTCCAATTGCACTTGAGCGCTGATGAAGCTGAAACCTTTGTTGAGACCGATTTGATTGCCAAATCACTCGGTAGCTATTACACACGACTGTAAGTTATCTTCAACTCAGTACTCGGTCATTGTACTAACATTTTATCCAGTTATGATACCTTCCAATATCGCACTCAGGGTATATACTAAGCTATCGAAAATAACGACTTGCAAGTTACTGAGATGGTGAAACGGCCATTGTAATGGCATGTGGACGGCGTTGCGGGGGGATAGAGCTTTAAACGATTGGGATATAATCTCGACAAAACAATGTACAACTGGAACATTGGTGAAAGTCATATCAAACCAGCATATAATTGCGAGAAAACTGAATGTTCTCAATGGGTCACATATCCGTCTATATCTACATACGTATATATTGTCGAACCAGAATTTTAGCCGTCAAGGCTCTGAATTGCTCATGGATCTCATTGACGCCTTGCTGCGAGTTCCCATTGGACAATTGAATTTTTGGGATCAGGCCAATCGGGTTGAATGAGATGTTGGTCCTATAATCGCAGCAGGAGCAGCAGCGGGATAGGAAAGCAGAAGGATAAAGCGGGCTCGGAGTCGATGGCGATGCGAATTTACCATCTCAGACGCAGAGATTCAAGTTTAAATATTTGATGTTACGTCGTTTGATGTGTATCCTAACATATGTAGAAATTGCAGTTTTGGACTGATTATCAGTGGGAGCCGAGCATCGCGCCATCTTGATGGCTGTATCTGAAATAGTCTTCATCACACCGAGAGCGAGATTGAATGGTCTTTATTTACGCATAGGTAGTTTCTTTCATCAGACTTGACTTTCGTACGTGGGTCCGGTTTCCATGGTTACGAGGTGGGTCATGTGACCTTTTGAACATCGACTCGCGAACAAGTCCAAAACGACTTCCGCGTCTCGATTGATGAGCGGATTCGTATATTTGTACTGGTGTATGATATGATAGAGCTGGTTTGTACTGATGTGTGATATTATGGAGCTGGTTTTTATTAGGAGCATACTGGTATCGGCTTCAGGGGGTATTGACTCTTCGTCTATACAGCTCCGGGCGATGACTATCAACTACCTACTCACTGTGTAGGTAGGTAGGTATGAATAGTAGACGCAAACATGCTATATATTCTTCAATCCGTATTGCCATCTAGAAAATTCCATAGTTAATAACGGTTGCTCTTTCCTCCTTTGCTCCGTTCCTGCCTGATACGGCTCCTCGATCCAGAGAGCGCGCTTATCGGCAACTCAAGCATGTGATTGTTGTAAAGGCAACCACGACTCGTTTAAGCGCCAGACGACATCGCAGTTTCCATATGAGTTTCCTTCCTGATAACCTAAGCAAACCACCACTGATCTCGCCTTCCCAAAACGCGTCGCGCCTCGACGCCCTCCCCATTCAACCTCGGCAAAACCACCACCGCGGTAACGCGTCCCTTCCTCCCCGTGGACCAATTGTCGTCGCCAACGAATACAGTATGTCGTCGCCGACAATGTATTGGTGGACCTCAAGGTACCCCGCCTACAGTAGATACAACCGTAGTGACCTAAGTACCACTGTCGACCTTGTAACTCGGTAGGTACCTATTCTCCCCCTTTCGGACGTAGAGTGGGTCCCCATCACCACTCTCTCTGCCGTTCAGGACGACGACCTAGGTACTGTGCTCTTCCTACTATAGGTGAATCTCCTCCCTGCCCAAAAAGTTCTCTCTCAACTTCTCCCTCTACATCATCACAACTTCATCTGCAATTCCATCAACCAAGCATCAATTGTGAAGGTATGCCATCCACCCTTCCCATCTATTGCCTGTCTCCTATCCCCTTGACACTCATACCCTTGCGCATCTTCTCTTGCCCTTCTGAAGAGGTCACTGTGACGGCGCTGTCTGTTGCGCGCTGGAGGCCCGGTCCATCTCATTCAATCACCACCTTCGCGCTGAACACCTAGTCCATCGCGTCCCATCATCACCATCCCGCCTGGACTTCCTCCCATCCTGACAATCATCTCCTCACAGATCTTCATTTCAATCATCTGCCATCAAGTCTCTGCAGCTTTTCGCGCCAGACTTCGTCGTCAAGACACAAGCGTCCATTGAATCGATCAATTCGTACAGCGGTAAGTCCCCATCTCCATCCTCATCGCGGATCATCTCATCCTAACATCACCACAGTACCGACACCGCATCAAGATGTCGGATCAAACCGCTCGGGAGAACAATCTCCCCGCCAAACCCCCTGCCCCCCAACACCCATAAATCCAACACTCAAGGCGAGACAATTATGCAAAGCATTGAGGTGGATGACAATCCCCTGACCGGCGACGGAGATTCGTACATCGCCTCTAGCACCTGCAGCCCCCAGCCAAGCGAGGAACGCTCCCCCTCGCCCGCTTCTGGAGACTCCAACGATGGCACTTCTTCCGTTGTGAGTGCTTCGCGCTCTGCCTCTGGCGACGTTGACGATGGCCCCTGTCCCGTTGCGAGTGTCCCGCGCTCTGTCGCTGGCAACTCTAACAATGGTTCCTATGCCGGTGCGAGCGCTTCGCGCTCTGCCTCTGTCCACACAGTCGTGAAAGTGCAGTCTCCATCTCCATCTGTCGCCTCTGCCGAGGGCAATCAGACAGTTACTCAGGAGAACGCCCGCATCTCTCCTTGCTCCGTCACCTCGTCCAAGAACGACAGTGACAAGGAAAATAAACCCCCCATCCCGCTCCCCATCCGTCGCCTCCGCTGAGGGCGTTCAGGAGACCGCCCACATGTCTCCTTCGCACTCTGTCACCTCCCCCATGGAGGGTAGTAAGCAGGAGAATGGTTCCACCTCCACCTCCATTGCCTGCCCCGCTGAGGTCAAGGAGAATGCCGCCATGTCTCCTCACCCTGTCACCTCCTCTACTGAGGGTGACAAGGAGCATAAGTCTCCGTCTACAGCCGTTGCCTCCCAGGCCGAGACCCAGGAGAATAAGGCCCCAACCGTTGTATTTAAAAAGCTCAAGGCTCCCATCGACCCCGTCCCAGGCTATTGCTGGAGCACATTCGAGCTCAACTTCGTTTGTTCCCTCCTCAGCAAGGATGGTCCGGGGATCGTCCTTGACCCTAAGCCTAGGGAGACTAGCCCCGTTGTCACGGTTGTGGGCGAGACTCAGACCACACGCAAGCGCAAGCGACGTGCCGCCCCCGATTGGGACACTACTTTTGCCATTCGCCTGAACCGCGAGCTGGAGGCCGTTGACTACTGGAAGCCTGAAATCCCAGTCAACGATGTCATTGAGCTCCTCGACTTTTTCCGGGCAAATCATCGCGACATGTTGGAGTTTATGCGCCGTCAGCGAGGTAATTATGTCAATACGCGCCTCAAAACAACAGTATTCAACCGCGCTTGTATCGATGTGCGCTTCAGACTTGCCATGTGGCTGTTTGAGTGTCGCAAGAAGGCCTATGCCGACGGTGTGGCAACTCAGAAGGCCTATCGCGCCGCAATGGAGGCTGAGAAGGCCAATGCCGACGCTACGGCGGCCCAGAAGTAGGTAGAAGAGGGCAGTGTGCCGCGAGGTGAGTTTATCGTCCTCTGCTTATCTGCCTGCACTGACCATGATTGCTAATACTACTCACTCCAGATGATGAAGACCAAGAGGATATGAACGAAGGGAATGTGTCACGAGCTTTGCGTTGATTTTGTTTGTTTTTTTTTTTTTCATTTCGGTGATTTTAGCGAGGAGCATGGGAGCAAATGGAGTAAGGAAAACATCAAAAACATTGTTTTTGTGCGGTCTTTGATTTTGTCTGTTTGTTTGTTATGGATGGATGGATGGATTTTTTTTTCTTTTTTTAAAGCTCAAGACACGAAGAATACTACCCAGGAAGGTAGATACAAATAGATGGAGATATCCGGTGCGTGTACGGAAGACACCACGCAAGGAGTAGAGACAGAAATGAACACCCGGTAATGCAATGAAGTAACATCGATGACAATATAAAGTGAACTGTAAACTGAACCGAGATCGATCTTCAAGAGCCTCACACGAGGCTGTGAACGACGATACTCAAATCTGAAATGTTTCAAGGCTGCTTGATGATCTCATGGGGGTTGAGAAGGCTGATGTCCGACACGGCATGGCACTCAAGGAGTGACTAAAACAGGATGGGCTATATCTTCCCAAAGACCCTCAGGAAGAGGACAAGGGTGAACACCTCAGCTCCATGGCCATCCCATATCCGCCTCACAGCTCGATGGGTAAATCTCAGCGAAGACACATGTAGTTGCACAACACGTATCTCCGTATCGTCCCAGCTGGGAAGGAAACACAGCGCGCGGGAACCAACAGGACAAAGTCCTTATGCAAGTTCCCGAGACAGGACATTGTACTACTACAAGACCAAGGAACCTCGACACGGGGCCTGCATCAACTCGCGCGCAGCTTCTCCAGCCTCACCGACGAGGTCCCCTGACGCCGCTGCATACATCACGCCATTACTCCGGCAGTGTATACAGCGCATGAAGTCCGACTGGCTTCTGCCAGGGGTTCCAGGGCCGGAGCTACCACTGCGGTTGGCTTTCATGCTGTGCTAGCCATGTATGTAGGCCACCGTGGTAAGAGGCGAGGCCATGACGGGCATTATAGACAGTCTTGTCAGACGTTCGTATTCAATGCCCGTCGACCGGGTCCTTGGATTCACTGTGATACTGGGTTATCTGGGCTTATGTCGTGTACCGCTTGGACATGTGGTGGGATGTGAGTTCGATCAGCAGGAGAGAGATGCGGATATTGTACGAGTCGAGGCTATGAGCTGGTCGCTGTAGCCAAAGAACTCATTGACCACCGCGATATGACTTCATACTGCGAGGTAAACAGGTTTGGATTTGTTTAAACCCTTGCCCGTGATCAATTTGTATCCTTTGGCAGTCAAGAAGATGCAAAAAGAATGGTGGTGTTCGGGTGGGTGACTTCACATCCATCTTCACATGAGGCGGACTTGTTTATTGCCACCACTTCTTCTTCCTTTCTTCGAGGAAAAAAAACAAAAGAAAAAGGTCTCGATGAACGGGCATCTTCATCTCCACTTGAGTCAAAGCATCAAAAAGGAGAAAAAAACGAAAAAAGAAAGGTGTGCAGCTCTCAGTTGGATTTGAGAGGCATCAGGAATTGAGCCCGATGCGGGGGTCGAACCCGCAACCTTGAGATTAAGAGTCTCACGCTCTACCGATTGAGCTAACCGGGCGAGCTGCTGTTGTTGACGTGCTCCATGTCAGTCGAGCGTTATATTCTGGGTGCGAAGCAGCAGGGCTCATCGAGTGGAAGATGATGGGTGTGAATGCGTGAGGATGGGAAAAAAAACCAAAAGAATTGCCGCCCGCTAAAAAGTTTGCGCCGTGGTTAGGCCGGACCGAGTAAAGTGGGTCGCGACTGTCATGGGCTGGAACACACAGTGTGCCGGCCCGGTGAATTCTCATCGTGACTCCAACATCTCATGGACAAGTCCAGCACATTCTTTCGTATTCGCGTTCACCTCGGTGCATCTCGGCTAATCCGCAGTAAAGCTCCGTCGTAGCCACATCTCTCGAATCTCAACCTCAACCTCAATCTCAAAAACCAAATCATTGCATCACAAGTTCCTCTTCCAAACCCCCGGCCTGATCGGCACCCCATTATTTTCAGACTCCACAACGGCCGGTCCTCGGCGGGTCTAAAACGGCGCGTCGCAGAGTCTTGGCACCGACAAGTATTTCGTACGGATGCATCCAAATTCCGTCCATACATCGACCTTCAATGTTGTCCGCGTCTTCAACCTTTCCCAGGGTATTCACTTCATGAATTAGATATATCGATAGACCTCGACTACGTCCAACAACGCACGTCTCCAAAAAGTAAATGTACGGGTGAATACATCGTAGCGTCTGGATCTCCGATCCACCCACGAGCCTATCGTACGCTACTTACGGACGATGGACTCCGGACCCCTTACCCCTGCCCATGCAGCGCCAAAATTTTCAAAAAAACAAATGCAAAAAAGAAAGAATCCTTAATTGCCCACTACTGGAGTCGAACCAGTTGCCTCCTCATTACTAGTGAGGCGCTCTACCGGTGAGCCAAGCGGGCATGCTAATTGCTGAAGTGTCGATGGCTTCAGGAGGCTTTTGTACTGAGCACATCGAACGACCAACATGGTTCTAATGAGTTGATCACTTCAACGTCGACCATTGTTCTGCTACACCTTGTACTTTGAATTGATCTTTCAACGAACTTCAATCCCCAGAGGGAAACTTCTCATACTGGAGCATCAAAGCATGACCCATCGTCATTGTGCTGGTGCACATTAATCAAGAGAGCAGCTTCCCTTTTTATCTTCGTAGGTGCCTCGGAGAGATTCTGCCAAGTGCCTCTCTTCAAACCGTATCCAGTGTAATACAGTGTTGACGGTACTGTCTACACACGGTACAGACTATCTCAGTTGGCAGCGAGATGGACTCACCCACGGTGCGACCTCAACCATAAACAACCACTGAGACCTAGAATCTGCACTTCACCCCATTGCGATCCTCGACACCTACCATATCAGAGAATGCCGTCGCGAGGGTCAAGTCTTGCGAAATGAGAGACGGCGAGGAATGGATCGGGGAGGACCTCGTCAAGATTGTCTCTGGTATCATTGACGAAGACGATTTACCCTGGAAAGATCACTCATAGTTGTAGGTTTACTGCTCTATAATACATATTATGGGCTACCTACTCCTATCACTCCTCCATTACTAAAAGATCCACCATCCTCGTCTTCAGATTGAATTGACCCTTTCGAGGCCACTTTCCTCCAATACAGACATTAGGGTATCTGCTAGGCATCCACTTCTTCGCTCCGATAATATTGAAGGCGATTGCCGACGGCTTTGTGTAGGCTTTCAGGAAATCAGCCTTGAAGTTGCGTCTAGACTTGGGCCTGGCGGAGTCGATGAAGTGGACGCAGCGTTTAATCTTGGTCGATACCAGGACTGACGGGCGTAGGATTGAGATGGGTTTTTGACCTCGAAGGTATATCAGCGTAAACTCGCTTCAAGGTTCAGGGGAAAATTGTAAATGCCACCACAATCGGCGAGAATCATCACCATCGGCAAGATGGATGAGGTGCAAAGTAGGCGGAAGACCAAGCAAATCAACTGGAAGCATCTCGATGGGAACGGGGTTTGCGGACGTCTCGGATGGGGTGAAGTAAAGCATGGAGCTTCCCATAGAAAAGCGCGAGTCGGCTTCGATGAGACGCGGCACAATCCATTCACGAGAGGCAGGCTCGCTGACGTTGGATGTCTAGTACAACATTGATGTCTCCGGTGCGGCGCGTGTTTCCAAGCGATTACACGGCGAAGCCTTATGAACTACTGTATATATAATGGCTCTGAATGTTAGAAGTGACTGAAATATATTATGAGAGCATCAGGAGCATAACGACGGAGTGGTCTGGTTCCGCATATCCATCGTGCATATATATATGGGGGGGGATGAAGGAAGAGAGAGAGAGAGAGAGAAGAATATTTCCAGACAGGGGCAGCCGTTAACTTCGTTTTATCCTGTCAACAACCAACGCATCCATGTCGCACGTGTAGAACGCTACACGTCGGGGATTGAGTTGAAGCATAGAAAGTAAAGCCAAATCAAGAGACTATGATTCATATGAGTTTGGCCGGGAAGTCTCGATGTGACGAACCTGAATGAGGATCTTGGACATAGAAGGCCCGAGTGAGGCTTTCCATAGAACGAACAGCAGCAGTAAAGCGCTTCTCGTCCATTACATCCTCATGAAGACGACGATGTGATTGCGATCACAATAGTTGTACGTGACCCTGACTACGAAGATATGACATCCCTTATTTCAGTGGCCTTGACACAGGATCTCAGAGCGTCAGTAACCCTGACGATATACACATAGGTTTGATAGTACATCGCGACCTTTCTGGTTTCAATGACTCTTTCTTCCCTATTACGGGCAGACCTTGAGTCACAAACTGAAGCAATCTGAAACCCGTGCTAGGATGCACTGGAGCGGAAGATAGGGGTTAATGATAGGAGGAACCCCTCGGAGGAATACCACAAGAGTGCAAGAATGATACATAGATATTTTCTGATCCGAGAAACGGTCTCGTGCTCATCATGAATCACTGTTTACATGCGAAAACGAGGCTCGTGTGAGAGCAAACTCCTCTACGGACTACACGACTTTCGGCTTTAGCAAACACAGTCTCACTCTCACGCATAGTATCAATGGCGAACGTACTATTCTTGCTACGAACTTCTTCCATGATTTCACAAGACGAACAAATACAGACGAACCCGACCACGCATGTCCCCTCAAACAATCTACGGAACAAGAGACAAGCGTTCCAGTCGAGACTTGACCGCCTCGACCAACGCCGTCTCTCGGTCCAGAAGATTCTTGACTTCACCAATCTTCGCACGTCTGAGATCCGCCGGGATGCGCAGCTCGCTCCTCGACGATCTCAAGTCCTCCTCTTCTTCGCCCGCCGGCGTCTCTAGGGCCTGAACAGTATCAGCAAGCTCCTTCTTGAGCTCCATGATCTTCTGGTATCGTTCCATGCCCTGCTTGGCCCGGTTCGGACTATCTGTCACATTCTCCGTTCCGAACATACCGGCATCCAGAGCCTTGACTTCCTTGACCCAATCTTGCTCTTTCTTGCTGAGTTCGCGACTGCTAGCCTTGTTCACAGTCTTTCTCATCTTTTCCAGGCGTCGACTGAGCGCCTCTCCTCTTTCTTTGGCCGTCTGCAGCCGTCTTTCAATGTTGGCATTCGTAGATTCGGGCTCCTGGCCCTCTTCACCCTGGTCTTCTCCCGTGACAGCCTCAACTCTTGCCTTGATTTCGTTCGCCTTCGTGATTTGTTGCTTCAGTTCATCCTGAAGCTTCATGCAACGCCTGAAGACCTCGGAGGCAGCAATACCAAGCTTGTGTGTCTCTTCGCTAAGGAGCTTATGCGCCTCTGTGAACAGCTGTAGAGTGAATGGAGACAGGCGTACTTCTTGATTCATCTGAGCCCTATGACGACTAGTCCGCAGACCCTCAATGAACACAGGAAGCTCGGAGCTCTCCTCGAATGCATGAGATGGCTGGTAAACAGGGCGCGGTTCGAAGAATTCGAGCGGTCGACTTTCGGTATCCTGGCTTGAGGAAGGCGTGTTCATCTGGATAGACTTATTAAATTCATCCTCAGGGGTATCGAACATTAGCGCAACAGGCTGGAATGGAGTCGAAGATAGCAGAAAGTAGCCAAGGTCGGGATCTCGGACTGCAACTGCTGCAGTCAAGGGCATTTGCGTGACATCCTCCGCTGAACTGTTATAGAGCCGTTCACGCGTGGACGCTTGACTGTTTGCAAGCAGGTTGATCCGGAAATCGGCGCCTGCTTCCGAGTCGCCTTGCAGTTCGCTCTCCAGGCGGAAAACCCACGGCGACAACGAAATGTAGGTAATACTGCTGGGGTGGGTTACGAAGAAAGAATACCGAGATGTAACATCCGGGCTGAACAATGGCTTGGACTCTTCTGTCAGCTCCGTGGCATCTAGCGTGTCAAGAGTCGTGAAGGTCAGTAAGGTCGGTGGGCCATCAATGGTTCCCATCACCTTCGACTTGTTTCGGGGTGGCAACCACTGCGCTTGTGTGCCATTTACGTCCAAGCAAATCTGAACACGGCCGTTCGAAGAAAGAAGGCAAACGATGGTTAGCGAAAGACCCTCTTTTTCGGTGTCCTCGACGTCGAGTTCCTCCTCTTCGCCAAACATGAGTTCATCGGTATCAAGCTTCTCTCCAATAACATGAATATCCGTCAAATCAGAGCCTGGGTCAAGCTCGGTTTGCGCAGCCAGATCCATGAAGAATGGTCCTTGTAAACGAGGTACCACACCGGGCCGCGAGGGTCTCGAATAAATTTCAGTAGGCGGCTCTCCTGGTGGACCATCGATAACGCGGGGCTCCTGGTTGTCGAGATCCGTCATCCAGTCGAGTTGTTGCTGTGCCAGTAACTTGGCGTGCTCGGACACTTCAGGGTCATCTTCAATGGCAGCCAGGTTACCGACTATGGCGATAGAGAGCGACGGAATTAGAGTTGGAGGGGGCGACCATAGACTAGGCAGTAAGGGACATAGAGCGTAGACATCGCCTTCTGCCATGGCAATCCACAGAGTCATAGATGCCCAACCACCGGATCCTCTTGCTCCAAAAGATGCTGCCGCCACTTTCATCTCTAAGGAGTCAGGCGAGAAGCCTTTGTTGCTAAACTCGGAGGCAGAGAAATTCTGATCCAACGACGTGCCATCGACGAGCTTCTGAAGATCGATGGTCAGAGTAGGCGAGTCAAAAGACCATCGGTCCTTCTGTGACAGCTCCCACAGTCTCACAATAGCATCCGTCGTGACTGTTACCAAAGTGCAGCCATTGACACCGAGGGGGTGCCACAGAGCCGAGGCCACGGGCGGGCGGTCATCAGCGTGGGTGGTAGGGCCAAGGGACCAGGATTTTGGTTTAATCGCATCTTGACTTGGTGCGGTAAGATGAGAGGGATCGGGGAGGAGGATGATGCGAACGGTATTAGCAGTCACAACAGCCATGAAATTAGCATGGGGAGACAAGACGAGCTGCTGAATGTCGCTGCCGATGGCCGAGGGTTTGATTGTCTGCGAATCGTTGTTAGCCGTGACTGATCATCACAGGTCCGTGGATGCGCAAGGTTATAGGTTATACTGACGCGAAAGCCCTCGGCGCATCCAGTCTCAATGGATTGCTTGATTATTTCCTCGAAGCCGTCATCTTCCTGTTTAATTTGAACACCTCCTCCAGTCCGAGCTGCCTTCTCTAGCCAACGCTCCTTAAGGTAGACTAGGTCGGCCCATCGGATCTCTTTCCCTACAGCGACGAATACCTCGGTTCCCCTCGTAGCAATAGTCCGGCGAGGACTAGTAATAGAGGCGCCGATGGAAGCACGGGGGGCGTTGGCGGCATTGGGCGTGAAGAGCTGATGGCCCGGCGATGGACTGGTCAGCCAGGCCGGCGTGTAGGCCTTGATCTTCGGCATCTCTGAACCGGACTGAGCGGAGGAGGGCGTATTCCGGATGAGTAGGTAGTTTTAGATCAACACGAAGAACATGCTTAGCCGATCGCGATGACTTGGAACAACTGGCGAAGTGAAGAAGAGGCGGCGTTCTTCAGTTCCAAGCTGCAAGATCGATGTTGACGAAGATTCAAATGTTTCTGTACGGTAGCAGAGCGCTAAGTATTTCCACACGCGCGACATGGCAGAGGGTTTGGCAGGTACGGAATTTTAGGGTACGCGGGGTATACCGCTGGTGCAGCCATATTGCATATGGGATGGCCCGTACCCTTCAGGTATTGATGCATTTAGTGGTGGATACCTTCCCCCAAAAAACAACAGCTTGCATTAGGCCGTTTACTAGCGTCGAAAAGACGTCGTACCTCGACTTCTTGTGTTACAGAGTTCACGCGTGCTTTCTGAGCTTGAGCATGACGTATTAGGTATCTATACTTGATAGCTGCAGTTAAAGTGGGGCATCTCCAGCATCTCCCGCTACGACAGGTAAGAAGGCTGAAAGCTGTCTCTGGCATTCTGGTCGCAGTGTTAAACGGAGGTAACGGTACGGATTACGGGCTAAGGACCGGTAGTTACGAAGTAAATTGGCAGGCAAGAGCAGGTACGGAACACTACCTAACGAAACATCTACCTACCGCGCCTGCCTCCCTTAGACCTACCACCTACCACTGCCGACCGTGTTATCCAGCATTCGATACTGACTGCTGCAGAGTCACCCTTTCATTCCTTTGCAGACGTGTAATTTTCACATCACCACGATTCTGTCCAAAAGGGAAGACCCCAAGGGTTCTTTGACCTCTAGCGTGCAGAGCAGGTCTTCATTCTAGGCCTTACTGTTATTTTTTAAACATGGCAACCAACATGCAGTCCACGGTTGAGCGACTGGATGTAGTCAGCGGTTACTACGTTCACAGAGTGAGTGTGCTTTTAACCCCTATGCGCCTACAAAACTGAGGTCTCTCACACTTTATATGGTTACGGGTCGCTAACATCTGGAAAAGCAAAACAAGAGACGGCGTCATGATCATGGACGTGACGCGAAGGATGGTAAAGATGGCAAGGAAGGCAAAGAGGGCGAGCCAGACGTTGCCGATGCCAAACCAGAGGAGCCGCCTGAGAATCCCCTGAAGAACGCGACCACCCTCTATGTTGGCAACTTGTAAGTAGTGCCCTTGGTCTATCAACCGAGGCCATGTCGTCGATGGGCCCAGGAAGTCCAAAGTTGGATCGCAATGCTATCTAACCACGGTCTAGATCTAGGGGGCTAACCACAAACGAAATGTTTAGGTCCTTTTACACGACGGAAGAGCAAGTCTACGAGCTCTTCTCCAAATGTGGTGAAATTAAGCGCCTGGTCATGGGGCTCGACAGATTCCAGAAGACGCCCTGCGGTTTCTGCTTCGTCGAGTACTACACGCATCAGGACGCGCTCGACTGCATGAAATACATTGGTGGCACGAAGCTCGATGAGCGCATCATCCGCACCGATCTTGACCCCGGATTCGAGGAGGGCCGTCAGTACGGCCGTGGCAAGTCGGGCGGACAGGTGCGTGATGAGTACCGTGACGAATTCGACGAGGGTCGCGGTGGTTACGGTAGATCTCTCCAGTCAGAGAGAATGCGGGACTCCGAGCGAAATCGCGACAGAGAGAACGAAGATGATTACGGACGTCTCTGATGAGGAACATATTTATCCAGAGGAGGGATTTCCAAGACCTCCTGAGAGAGCAGGGCATGCACGGTATAATCACTAGGTTTCCACAACTACATACGGCCTCCATGAGTGGGCTATAATTGAGAAAAGAGCAAGTAGCTTCATGACGCGAGAATAGGAGTTTCAATTTGATAAATTGGAGCGGTAGGTATTCTCAAACCACTGGTGATAAGATGCAAGCAATCCAGCTCGCGTCAGGTCTCGGCGGCGATTTCGCGTCGCTTCGCTTTTCGCGACTTTTTGTACAAATATTGTACACGTGATAGAACCAATATATCGCATTATCAAGCCAGGTCTTTCTCCTCCTTCTTCTTCTGCTAGAGACTCTCGTCGTGGCCATCCATGGTATATGTATTGGTCGATCCTTGATGAGGTAGTTTCCTTCGGCAATTCGTAATCCAGCACCGCTCGAATCGTTCTAGTAGCCAGGGGGGTTGATACGCTGCGAAACTCTGGTCCATTTCGGCAACTCTGTAGGGGAAGAGAACAAAAGGTCAGCCTCAATCCAATTGTAGCAAACCGTATCTGCCCAGGCCAAGCCATCCCTCCCCAAGGCAACCGTCGATGTAAAGATCGAGAGACAACGAGAATGCATAACGTACTGTGGATTCCCTTCCTGTAGCGCTTCGCTTTCCGGTCGAACATAGTGTACTTGTCTCTGGGCAACATCTCGGCCTCAGTAGGCATCGTCGCCTTCCACACCTCGAGCGACTTCATGGTCTGGCCTTTGTTCGCAAGCGCCTTATCGACCGTCGCAACGACCTCATCGACGGCCCGGAGGCGCTGCCGGTGCCGCGCCTTTTGCATGCGCGAGAGTCTCCATGGGATCTTCCTATGAACGTCGAGCGCCGGTTAGCCAGCGAAGAAGGAAAAAAGCCGACAGCATGAACGGGCTGGGTTGGTCGAGGGATCAGGAAATTCGATTGACGCACCATAGAAGACCACCTAATAAGGAGTTCGTTGGTCTGAAAGCGCCGAACATCGTGATTTCGAGGGTCGGGACGTTGTTGGCGGTTTGAATGTGTATGAAGCTAGAGTGCGATCGACCTTGAGTCTCTCGACCAGACGCTCGTGCTGCGCCCCACTTTACTTTTCAGTTCGCCTTATTCTGGAGGCTCGTCAGCTACAAGTATTTCGTAATGTGGTCTTCACCAGTTTAGTTAACCATGATGATGATCAATAAATCATGAATCATCAACCGGCATTCCATTAACAGACTCATATCTTAGAAACTCGGAATTCAATTTAGAAAAGCTGAGTGTATTTTTATCAAAAGATTCCAGTCTTGATTTGAGTGCCTTTATGCACATACGCCATGCAACTCTATATTCAATTGATGCATAAATGCATATGTCGGGTTCAGCTGGATGGAGCTGGAGGACCCGACTTCAACGAACATCCATTTATTGATTCATGTAAATACCTATCTTTTATAATAAATAAGATATCAGGAAAGCACTGAATATAACCGTCAAAATCAAATGATAAATCAGAACCTCTATACCACACAAAGTGTCGAATCTCCTCGGTTTAACACATGCCCACGGGCTACACAGCTCACGGACACCCTGCATGCCGTACGATCGGTTCACGTTCGCGCTTAACACGCCGGCCCCACTGTACGGAGCACGGTACGGCCTGACGTTAGGCGTTCCGCGCGCTAGATCAGGTACCTAAGAGGTAACGGGTAGCAGTCCCAGCGCTGTGGCAGACGCAACCAATCTGCTCACCGTGGGATCTCACTCACTGTCCGAGCTGTCTACTGCATAGGTTACTTCAGGCACACTCCGCGCAAACCATCACCAAGTCAACAGACAAAAGAACGAAGCAACGCCAATGATCGACAGATAACATAAAAGCCCTCAACAGACCCAGTCCACACAACCACTACCAGCGATCAACGTAGCCCGTTCGAACCTCCACGACCCCTCCTCAACCCAAACTCAAAGAGACCGATCGAGAGCAAGAGAGATCTGCGCAAAGCGAACAACACCAAAATGTCCTACTACTTCGTCATAGTAGGGACGCAAGACAACCCGCTCTTCGAGCACGAATTCGGCACCTCCAAGGCCGGCGGCGACGGTCAGGCCCGCTTCCCCGAGCAAGCGCGCCACATGAATCAGTTCATCGTGCACAGCAGTCTAGACATAGTCGAGGAAGTGCAATGGGGGACGGGTCAGATGTATGCATTCATTGCCTTCCCTCAATCCCTCCCTCTCATACACCCTGCCTACGACGATCTAAGAACTAACAACTAACACCGCCCCAGGTACCTCAAATGCATCGACCGCTTCTTCAACAACTACGTATCCTGCTTCCTCACCGGCGGCAACGTCAAATTCATGCTCCTCCACCAACCGCCCTCCTCCTCCTCTCTCTCCTCCATCACGAGCCCCCGCTCCTCCACCTCCGCCATCGCCGCGAATCCCACGAGCCCCCAGACCGAGGAGGCCGTGCGCGCCTTCATGCTCGAGGTCTACGAGTCGTGGGTCAAGGCCATCATGAGCCCCTTTTACCGCGTCAACCAGGAGGTCCGGAGTCCCGTCTTCCGACAACGCGTCGCTGCTGCGGGCCGCAAGTATCTGTGATGTGACTGTTCCAATCTTTATAAAGTCAGTCTCATCACTGAGTTGCGTTGAATGGGGCTGGTTGTATATATCTGTGTAGGATGGATGGGATTTTGGGTGACGAGTCTTTCGGATATTATGGGCTCCTGTTTCCACGATTAGCATGGCTGTGATGGGGAGATCTGTCCCGGCGTTTGGCGTTGGTTGGGCATGGCTTTTCTATTATTAGATTCAAGATGTCACAATGACAACACAACAACACGATCAAATCACGAGGACGAGTTTTTTTTGGTAGAATTTGGTATTTTTTTTTATGTTTCCATGTTTAAAGCAGTGCGACTATGTTTATTAGTGCTACGCACTAGAGGCCATCTTCCAGATGCCTTCCCGTCATGGGCAATCAATTCATCAAGTAGTACCCGAAACCCCCATAGAACCACCAACGCCTATGATCGCACTAATGCTCAATGTCATGCCGAAACCGTGCAGAGAATACCGAAACAAACAAGCCCCATCGTCCAGGGAAGCAACCATACGCCTCCATCCTAGACCACCTAGGCCGTTCGTAGTGGGTTGACGTAGATGACAGAAGAGGAAAAGGTGCCGACTGAACAAATCCAGTGAGGTAGCTGGCTTAACCACCGAAACCGTAGAGGGTACGGCCCTGGCGCTTCAAAGCGTAGACGACGTCAAGGGAAGTGACGGTCTTGCGCTTGGCGTGCTCGGTGTAGGTGACAGCGTCTCTGATGACACCCTCGAGGAAGGACTTGAGGACACCACGGGTCTCTTCGTAGATCACTGTAGGTCACATGTTAGCAGTCTGGTGATGACCAGGATGAGCGACGCGATGATATACGTACTGGCAGAGATACGCTTGACACCACCACGACGAGCGAGACGTCGAATGGCGGGCTTGGTAATACCCTGGATGTTGTCACGAAGAATCTTGCGGTGACGCTTGGCGCCTCCCTTTCCGAGACCCTTGCCACCTTTGCCGCCTGTTGGCAGTCATGTTAGCATCGACACTTCAAAGCGACATCGACATCGACATCATGAGTAGGTATAGCTAGGTATGTATAGGTAGATAGTCTTTAAGTGGTCGTGATACCATGACGCGCCATGAAGGCACGACGCGTCGTGGTGCAAGGCTATCTATTTACTAGACCCACAACCATCACGATAGTGACAGCTTAAGACGAGTCTAGCAAACGCGACAACGGAGTGGTGGAAGAGGCTGCGTGGTGCTATAAATAACAGGTGCACTTACGTCCGGTCATCTTGATGGATGTTGATTAGTTGTAGTGATGGTTATTAATTGATGGAATGGATGTTCTGTTGATGCGATGCAGTAGTGAAGGTTGCGTGGTTGTGGATGTTGTGGATGTGGATGGGGGATGGAGGAGAAGAGGAGGGAGAGGGAAGAGGAGAAATGGCGAGGATGGGACGGGGGTGGATTTAAAGGCCTAGTCGAGGATTGCCATTGCTGATTGTGCCCTGCTGGCTTTGCCTAGAAAATGGGTAAATGGGCAGCAGGGGGGGGACAATCTGGATTGCATAAGGGAGCCGTCTGGGCCAATCAGAAAATTCCTTTGCACTCGGGATTTCTGAATTCAAAAGAGGGCCTGATTGCGCCTGCCAAAGTCACGCTATTTCTTTGCCTGTTTTGCTGTGGTTTTGCGACTGATTTCGTCGTACCTCCCCTGCTAGCCCGGAATGGATGGCCCGTGCTTTCCGCCGTCGAGGAGGTCGCATGGAAGACCCCGACCAATGAGATCACGCATTGACTGCCATGAAGCCCGTAAAGAGCCCCCACCTTTAGCCATCACTAACAACTTAACAAGAAGTGCCTGCGCTGGGAATTGGGTAGGAACGCCCGTTCGTACGGGTTAGTGAAGGTAGTACAGCATAGATCCCGTACCTGCATATGAGATGCTCCCGTTCATACCTGTTACAACTTCCGTCTCTCTCGTCGGGTCCCCGAACATTTTGCTTCCCGAATTGGTGTCGGATTCTATGTACATCGCTGGCATGGTCCGGCCGGGAGGCAGACGGATCAGCACCGTAATGCACACCTCAGTTCCTCGTCCTCGGTTTCACGCTTCACCTAGAGATCCGTGGAGCATGCCATCTCTGACCGATCCAGATCGACCCCGCACAACTTGCGACTTGCGACTTGCACCCGTTCACTACTCGGTGAAGGTCCACTCCTCCTCCGGACAGCATTCTATTGATAGGCGTCATTCAACTTGCTGGCGCGCAGGGAGAGTCAACTGAAGGCTCAACTTCACAACAACAGGACACAGTCGGGCGGAGTTCACCGCGCCTGCTACTGCGAATAAACACCGTCGCGTCTGGCACCGAAGAGTCGAGACACTATCTATCATCACCCTGGCGATCAATCACATCAAACAAGATATTTGCGAGAGTCATATGTCTTACGATTATGAGATATGAATACTCGCTCTTCTCCCTGCCCGAAGCTCCGGTTCAGCACATCCAAGCCACATCCGTTGACGCGCAGCTGCTGAATCGTCCGGTGTTTCTCCTCATTTGGCCAGCCAGTAATCTACACTTTTCCCACACTCCGTCCCAGTTTGTATGCACGAAAAGCACCCGTCTCCCGATGGTAGCCTTCAGCGAACGGCTGGTCATGTCCTCAACGCCTGTTTGATGCAATACCCGACTTGGCCCAGAAACCTAACCCACCATGACTCCTGATGCTAACCTAAGCGATTAAAACCCTCACTACTCCTGTTGTCCCAGGAGTTTGATCCGAAACCCATGCCATACGTTCCCTAACTAACACAAGAACGGACAATCTTGCGTCCTTGTCGAATCCACAATGTGGTTGTTGGCTTGGAAAAGATCTTCGCATGCCTGGCTTTACGACAGTCCTACGTTATGCCGTCATTGAATAGTCGTCGACGCTTTCATCGTCCTCGAGACTTTCGATGGCCACTTTGATCTGCTGGCTTGCCTGATTTCAGAGGGTTAGCTTCGGGAATGGACACAGGACGAGACGATCTAATCTTGGGTATCAACTAACCTTGGGATCCAAGTTCAACGCAATGGTGAAGTGCCGCACGGCAGCTCCTTTGTCGTTCAAGGTCTTATACAACTTGCCAAGCAAGAAGTGCACCGTCGCCTCATCTGGGGCAAGGGTCTTGAGGATCTCGAGCTCCTTCTGGGCCCCGTCAAGCTGTTTGAGCGCTAGCAAGGCTCTTGCTTTCTTATACCGCGTTTGTGCGGCATTCGGTGCAAGTTCTGTCGCCTTGGTGAAGTATTGCAAGGCTTGAACAGTGTGCTCCTGCTTCTCCAGGACATTTCCGATGCAGCATATCAAGACAGCGTTGGTTGGGTTGATGATGGACGCCGAGTGGAAGTGCGTATAAGCCTTGTCATAATCACTGAGCTTCTCATAAACCCGGCCAATGCCGTAGTATGCATTATAATGGCGACGATCTGCCGAAATCGCCATTCGATATGCGGTGAGTGCTTTTTCGTATTCCTCGTTGGAAACATGCTCATGTCCTTGCAAGGTATAGGCATAAGCAAACTTGGGGTTGAGCTGAGTAGCTCGTTTGAAGCATCTTAGGGCTTGTTCGTGATCTCGCGCGAGCGACCACGCATTACCCAAGGCACACCATGCGTGTGGCGAGTGCCACGACGCATCAAGCAATTCATGGGCGAGAAACGACAAATCTGTCTCTCGTTTGAGGAACCAGAGGATCGTGGAGTACACCTCCATATCTTCAAGGCGTGTCGGCGCAAGGATCCGCAGCCTTCTATAATATTTCTCTGCCTCGGCATAGGATGCCTGCTCGTAATACGCCCGTCCGACTTGAGAAAGCACCCAGGGGGTATCTTGATGTGCACGCGGCAGCGACGAGTAGGCAGCCAAAGCATCCACCAGCCGGTACTGAGAGAGCGCCAGGTACCCGGAGCCGAATTTTTCCATCAAGTCGATGAGAAATTTCAACGTCTCCTCGACCTTGACCACATCGGTCTCGACGGACTTAAGTGCCGGGGCTTGAGGGACTGCCTCTTTGACCCTGGGCGCCTCAGCATGATCGACATCCATACCATTCTCTTCCAGCGGTTTTCGGTTGCCACTAACAGCCCTACCAACAGCGGCGGTAGAGTTGGGTCGAACAATGCGAGAGATTGGGGGCCTAGCCTTTTTCAATTCCCTCGTTGCTGGCGCGCCCACGGTAGCTGTCCCCGGATTTGTTCGTGAACTCGTACCTCGGACCGTATTGATTCTGGCACTCCTTCGAGGTTCTTCGGGCGGCTGTCGGCTTTGTACCGGGTGTCCCGAGACTGTTCTCTTCCGTTCAATACCCGAAACAGTAGTCGTAGGAGCTTTCGCATTTGCTTCCGGGGGGTGGTCCTCTTGCGCCTTCTGTCCTCTCTTAGTAGTTGTCCGGTACGCTACCTTAGGCGCCGCATCTGTCAAAGTCGGATCTGCAGGCTGAGTATTTCTCGTTCTTCGGATAGGTGCTTGAGGTGGCTCAACTGACAAGCCTGACCTGGACATGTTTGAATCAACGTTTGCGACCGACGGCGTCTCTACTGGGTCATGAATGGAGTCGGCAACAACACCCGTCTGAGAGCGAGCAGCTTGGACCTTGGACATAAAATCATTCTCGCCAGCCCCCCCACTTAGAAAGTTATTGCCAAGAAGAATCTCATTCGAAGGCGCAGAGTGTTGCGAGTCGAACGGATCCGCCACATCGAAGATAGCGGCTCTCAGCACACCCTTCTTCATGGCAGGCTCCAAAAGGTTTGCCGAGCTATTGTCCTTCTGCTCCACCGATATTCCAGGTGGTTGCTCAAGTCCCTCTATCAAGGCATCACTTATTTTAAAGACATTTTGTGTCCGCACTTGCACACCCATGTCGCATAATGAGGTGAACGCATCCCACATGAAGGGGTTTGCCTTCAGTGCTTCCTCGAAATAACTGATCGCCTTCTTTTGGTCATCATATGCTTTATACAGCTTTCCTAGTAGACATAAGATACTAGCTGAGTCCGGGTTTTCGGCCCGCGTTGTTGCTGAGTGTTTGCCGATACTCAGCTTCTGGGACCAGAGAGGCCGTAGCTTCTCAAGTGCTGTGATGCCTTCCTTGTACTTTTCGAGTAAGAGACACGTCTGCGCGAAGATATATGCACAGTTGAGATGCATGCCACGATAGGCAGCACCCTTGCTGACTTCGCAAGCCGATCTGTAGTCTCCCAGGCGAAAGTAGCAGATCGCGAGAAGATACGCCGATTCGCCCGAGCGGGAGTCGTGCGCAGCCAGTCTTTCGGCAAAGAATAACGCGTTATCATAGGAGTGGTGGTCGAGATGGTAATGGACCATCTGTCGCATCTGGGCGGTAACGGCGGCGGTCGAGAGCGGCATATTGACAATGAAAGTCGAATCGTAATGTTGAGGACGATGCTGAGATTATTGCCGAATAGCCATGTGTTCGTGGCGTAGTCCCGCTTGATCTATGCCGGGCGGAAGGAGGAGGGGGGTGTAAAGTCGATGGTCAGCGTTGGCGGTCAGATGCTCGCCGAGCAGCACCTGAGTGCTTTCAGCAGACACACCAAGAAGACGACGTCAGCGTCGACGAGCGTTGATGACGTCTGACGTACGGAGACAGGTCGATGGTATTATGATTAGTAGGCAGACCTGCTCGACGAAGGACTGTATTCAGTAGTTCGAGTGAACGGTGTGGAAGGGCTTGCGTCTCTCAGAGTAGCGGCAGGAGAAACAGAATCTTGCTGAACAGGTCTCGGTCCTGAAAGGGCATGTCTGAGAGAAAATGCCAATGGATGATGAGGCCGCGTGCGTGAAAGACGGACACAGACGGTTCTGGAAAATACTACGAAGGATCCATTAGCTGCCTCGTCCGGGCCAACGTGGTGCTCTGCAGTCTTCGCGAAGTATGGTCCTGGTCCAGGGTTCGGAGAGTGCGCTTCGAAATATATTATGAAGAGGAGTGGGTTGTAGTGGGTGGGATGAACAACAACAATAACAACAACAATAACTGGCAGGCAATTGCCAGTCGTTTTAGCTTCGGTACGGATTACGGGTCACGATTTTGGCATGTTTATGGTGGAGCTGGAGTGACGAGCGACGCTAGTCAGGACCTCCGAGCCGTCTGATTGGTGGTTCACTGCCTTAAGTTGCAGTTGAGCGCTAATGTTTAGGTACATACACCCACTACCCGTAGCCTGGTCGGGTACGGATTCACGGAATACCGCCTGTAGGCTGTAGGTAGGTCCGTGCCTACGATAGCGTCGTTACCTGGGCACCTGGTCCTGCCGGCAGCAAACGCCCCAGCTCCAGCCCCAGCAGCCACAGATGGCATTCATCGGCATACCCGCGGGTTCGACAAACGACCTTGCCCGAAAGTCTGAAGGGCTTAGCTGTTATTACTTCGCTCGACTCAACCAGTGAGTGTCGACCAAATACACCTTTCAAGACACCTTACTATTCACCACATTCTTCCTTTATACCAAGTTCAAGCAGGAAGTTGTCACAGACTGCATCAAATCACGAGGGTAATCCGTAAAGCCAGCAAATCACACCACCATTATGGCTCAGAAAGCGCGCAAAGACACGGCAAAGGCCAACGCCGCTGCTCTCAAAAACCTCCACATTGGCACCATCATCGTCAACACGTTATTCTTTCTCTCCACCTCCTTCTTTCGACAAAGGTCTCTGTGGCTCTATGTGCTCCTTTCCGCGCCTAGCTTCATCTGCGAGTTCATCTTGGAGTCTACCGGCCGTCCCAAGTACGACCAATCAAATACTCTGAAGAATGCTGGACAGGACCTATCTGCCCCTGGCCTTACGGAGTACATGTTTGATGTTATCTGGGTTACCTGGGCATCTGTGATTCTGGTCATCCTCTTTGGCAACTGGGGCTGGCTTCTTTGGTCCGTTGTCCCAGCGTTTGGAGCATACAAGGGCTTCAGTCTCCTGGGCGCCGCTCGTCGCATGGCAGGGGGCATGCAGCAGGCACAACCGGCTAATGGTGCTCAAATGGCTGGGAACCGAAAGCAGAGGCGAGCTGCTGCTTAATTTATCTTTCTATTCGCGAGATCTATGACAGAGACTCTTACAAGGCCTGAAAGCCATCTAAACGGATCCGGGCCCCTCTGCAACTACGAAATATCCGGTCCCCCACCGGAGGGCTCTCTAATTCCGCGTCCATTCCTCCAGGAGTTCGGGGCTTACGTCTCTGATCAGAACGTGGATATGCTCAAGGGAGCGAACGCTTTGTAGCGCAACCCAGTTCTTGAACCATAGGACCCTGCTATCCCCGTCCGGACCGAGCTTGTCAACGAAGAATCTCCCGATGAAATTGGAGATGATTTGACGAGACTCTGAAGTCATGTCGCCAGTTTCTGAGTCGGTGTCGATAATGGTTCTTGACCATACGACAATATGGGTGATATCGGGCGTGAGTCCGTAGGGCCAGTCATTGATGAGGACACAGTAGTCTGACTTGTCTTCAAACGGGACGGACGAAGCCGGTGTGAAAGGAGGCAATCCCCACGCCTGAGGCAGGCGATGAGCCAGAAGATAGTTGGTCATAGACCCATACTTGGCCTTGGTCTCGGCAGTCCATGCCATATACCTTCGCAGATCTGAAGGCTTCCGCTTGAGGACTGAGAGATCATTTTCACCTGGCGCGTTTGCGTGAGTCATATATAAATTTTACTGCTCGAGAGAGATATTTCGCCATACCAATAATCTTCTTCAAATCTTCCCAGTCATGATAGCGAAACTCATCATCCGTCAGAGACAAGACGAATTTGTCCACTTCAGTCAATGGAAATGGTGACTCTGTCGGCATCGTAGCTTGTAGGTCGCCCATATTGTCGCGTATGATCTTGTTCTTGCGAGTTGCCCGGTCTGCGTTTGGTTGGCTTGATGTAACCTTGCGGACTTTTGAAGGGGGTCTTTCGAAGATTCCAGATGGGTGGTATAAGTGCGCGAACCACGTGCAAAGGAGACCTCAGCTTAGCAGCAGCTAATCTCACACCTTGCCTTAGCAGGTGCCTATTGGAACTCAACACGTTTTGTCATGCGCATGTCTCATTATTGACATTTCCGTACTTCGCACTTATGTATGTTGACGGCTTGGAACTTGAAGGCTTCATCCTGGTTGTTCACCAGCCACTTTCACTTGTTTGTAAGTCGCAAACCAATTGATGATAGCGACTCGATGGATCGTTAGGGTGGTATTCCGAACAAATCTAATTACTCCTTACGGATTACTATCTACCAGATGCGCCTCTTTTCTCTTAAGAATCACGAGACCTGGAAAAGTTATCATGTATCCGTCGTCGTGGGGGACCTGTAAAATGACAGTAACCACTCCAGCTTCACTTCTGGTCATCCATTGATCCATCTGTTCACCAAATGCACTTATCCGAGAATATAGTCCCCTATCGATATGCATGTACAGGCAGTATTCCATTACCAGGTAGTTGAACTTGCCAGAAATACAAATGCGTCAGCCCATATGGAATAATCTTTCTCTTGCCTGTTGAACGCACCGCCATTGGACTTCCATTTTTGTTGGGGTCGCTTCTACCTACCTGACTCGGTCTGAAGGAATCTCAACCTTAGGTACCAAGTAGTAGCGTAGGCCAGCCAAAGCCGCCCATCTGAAGTGGTAAGCAGCTATTTATCTTCCCCAAGTCGCGACATGCGTTCGTCATGTTCATGTCGGTCTCCACGGCGAGTCGCAAGTCGCGAGGAGTCACCGCAATCACCGCAATCACCGAGCTGTCAACATCGGCTTGCGGCAGAGATTTTCGGCAGTTATAGTCGAGACAATAAGCTCCCGGCGATCGCGATTGTTTCAGTCAATTGATTGATTATTTGATCATATCGCCTGAACTTGTCACTAACATCAACTGTGTCGCTGCAGTCTCACGGGTATCCAAGCTCTGGTCTCACAATGGCGGAAGCTCCTTTGACTTCCAAGAAGTATGTCGACGGGATCTACATCCCCGCCGGCCTCATGGTGTTCGGCACCTTCATTACCAAGAAGGAGTGGACACCCTACGTGGCTGTCGTTGCGCTCCTTCTGAGTGTCTGGAAGTTCTTCAGGTCGCGTATGTCCCGCTCATCCCGCTTTCATCGCATGTTCGCACGTGTGATTCACACGTGCCTCAACAATTCCATGCTAATATCCATGCAGAGCCGAAGAAGGTCCTCAAGCCCGATGCCTTCCAGGAGTTCGAGCTCAAGGAGAAGACCATCATCTCTCACAATGTTGCCATGTCAGTGATCGGCCGAGTCGCGGCGTCGTGCTTCTTCCATCCAGCGTACTGACTCCTCCAAGCTACCGGTTCAAGCTCCCTTCTCCTTCCGACATCCTCGGTCTCCCCATTGGCCAGCACATTTCTATCGGCGCCGATCTCCCTCAGCCGGATGGCACCACCAAGGAAATCGTCCGCTCGTACACTCCTCTTTCCGGCGACCACCAGCCCGGCTACTTCGACCTGCTCATCAAGTCTTACCCCACCGGCAACATCTCTAAGCACCTAGCTTCTTTGGCTGTTGGAAAGACCATCAAGGTCCGCGGCCCCAAGGGCGCTTTCGTCTACACTCCCAACATGGTCCGCCACTTCGGTATGGTTGCTGGCGGTACTGGTATCACCCCCATGCTCCAGGTCATCCGTGCCATCATTCGTGGTCGCGCTGCCGGTGACAAGACCCAGGTCGACCTCATCTTCGCCAACGTTACCACCCAGGACATCCTCCTCAAGGAGGATCTTGATGAATTGGCCAAGGTAGACTCGGGCTTCCGCGTCCACTACGTCCTTGACAAGCCCCCAGAGGGATGGACTGGCGGTGTTGGTTACGTCACTGCCGACATGGTCTCCGTAAGTGCTTGCTTTGCTTGTTCTTCGCTTTTCCATACCGTGAAACAAAACACTGACGGGTTATGTGTAGAAATGGCTCCCCAAGGCTGCCCCTGATGTCAAGATTCTGCTCTGCGGTCCTCCCCCCATGATTAGCGGCCTCAAGAAGGCCACTGAAAGCCTTGGTTTCGAGAAGGCTCGCCCGGTTAGCAAGTTGGCCGACCAGGTCTTCGCTTTCTAATCTCGAGATGGCCATATCTAACGTGCTACATCCCCGTTCAACGCCACAAGGTTTATGTTTTTCCCGAAGTGGCACCCAACGGGGATTTGACGGATTGCGGTCGAATTGTTGAAGCTTTCAGCCAGAAAGATAATGTCTGTAACTTTATCGTTCCGTTCCCTGATGATGTCTAGAGATGGTACAAATAGAGCTAAATTTCGCGGACTTGGGTGTTTATTATGTGAAGTATGAGGCCAATCCTGTCAGGGTCGCGGCAGCTTTGATGCGAAGGAACCGTGCTTTGTGAAGTCTGTCTATTGGCGCTGGCTCTTGAGGTTCTGTTTTACCTTGGCAGCCCATTAAGAGTCGTAAGGGTTGCACATGTAGAGATACACATGAATCAAGCCACGATTTTGTTGACATTGAGGCATCGGTAGTCATAAAGTACTGATAAGTAAGAGAGGTATGAAACATCCAGCTGGAGGAGATAAGTTTACTTCAATTCAACGGCATCTCTCTCGTAGACACGGGATTGCTGATATCGTTGTTTAATGGTAACATGACGTAGGAGTCCTCAGTAGTTGCGGAGAGTTAAAGGGGGTTTCAGATAAGAAGAACTCAACAAGTTGTCAACACTAACAACCCAGACACTTTAATCCGTACCTCTCTTGAGATCGGAACTAAAGTAATACGTTAGGTGTAGTAATACAGAGTTTCACAATCAAGTCTCACTCACTTGAAGGCTTCAAGCTCTCATTTATGAGCTGTAACTTGCATGAGATAAACCGTAGCCTTCCTGTCTAGGCAGTCAAAAGAGATTCACCCTGCATCAACCTCATGGGCATATCTGTTATCAGTTGCATTAGCCGACGTCGGCGGAAGTATGTAAGAAGCATCCCATGTCGAAGAAAAATATTAGCAATGCGACTTTGCAATCAGATAGGCAGGTACCCTGATAGCTAGCTGCCTGGCGCGTACATATCTCCTTCTTGAGTGAGAGTAAGGGTCTCGTCTGTACGGTGTAGGGATTCACTGTATAATACCGGCATTATTATAGCTGCCGTTGTTAACGTCCGATGATCAAGTTTATCATCATCGGGTGTTTTGCAAGTTCCCGGAGAAGAAGGTGAGAACGATCCGTAACGTTTCATATTCTTCTGTCGGTCTTTCCAGAATTAGAATATGTATCAGGTGATTCATAGACAACAAAGCGAGTCTCAATTGATGAGATTTGTGTTAGGTAGTAAAAGTTGTTCTGTTGTTCTGTTGTTCTGTTGACGTTGACGGTCTTGAAGGAGGTTGTAGCAACTCGGGAGATAACGACGTTCGCTAATCGGTCGATGACATCATCTCATTACATAGTTCCTTTGGCAGGAATCGAAGATAGCTACCACACGGAAAGCCCAGGCCACGGAATATCGGTACTTGATAGTAAGACGGGTACCTAAGGGATAGGGAGCTACAAATGTGCGGTACTTAATCCGTACTATTATGTGGAAGGGGCGATGTAGTAAAACCGTCGAATTGCTATCAGCAACGGAAGTTTTAACGATGTTATCCGATCTTCAGCTGCTGAGCCGCTCTGTTCTTGTCATGTGCTTCGGCTTGTTTAACCCTCCAGCTCCAGACCAATTGCATAATGTGAGGATTATTATTAGCAGTGAGGTATGAAATACGTAGTACGCAGTAATCATCGGTGCTTTTTTTGCTGCGTACTTCGTACATATTATGTAGCACCGGTGAGATCGGTCTGTCCAGATGGTCGGGACACGCACCTGCTGCTCCCGAGGTCTAGAATGGTCGTAGCGGTACAGTCGGTAGAATCGGTACGGATTACATCGTGCGCAGGTAGTACCCTCTCCGTGCTGCGTACCCGCTGTGCCTTCCACTTACAGTGGCTAGATTAGTGTACAGGTACCTACACTACTGCTGATCAACCAACCCCCCGCCCGGTCCCTCCCTCCATCTCAACACATCCACCCGGTTGGTTGACACCACTACGGCTCGCCACTATTCTAGGTACAACCATCACTGCTACTGCTGCTGCTGGCTTCCGCTTCCGCCCCCCCCACTAACTGCTGCACCATCCTACCTATCCTGTAAATGTAATCGTGACCTGCAGCCTTGTTGAATCCGGTCTTTTTTTTTTTGTTGACTACCTGCACTACCTATTTTTTGTTTTTATTTTTTTCGATTTTCGGCTTCTTTTATTTTTTTTTTTGTTATTTTCGCCGTTTTCTCATTTTGTGCCGTAAGATAGGTATCGTATCGGTCTTGGCTACGTCACAAACGGAAAAAACTGGAAGACGTCAAGGAAGGCAGAGACCACCTTGGCTAGGTAGATAATCAAGCGCGATAACCACTCACAGACTTCCGCGGAAGCACGCTGCAAACTCTACCTCACCTTAGCTGTTCCGTGGACCGTACCTACCTTACCTACTCCGTACCTTCCTACGGAACAGGCAGTAAACGAATCCGTCTCCACTATTCTAGCCATTTTCCGTATTCTCGACTTGGTCCGTTCTGATGACACAGGCCGCCAATTTTCGAATCTGATTTCTTCATACCTACCATTCCGCCAGGTATCTTATCCCACGATCCTTTCGGTACGGAATACTACACGCTGCTCTTACGCTTCTACTCGTATTCCCTCCTATTGTTACCTCTCTACCCCTTCTTCGAATTGCCCATCTGCGAAAATAACCCACGATAGCCCCGAGCCGGGAAATGCCAGTTCTCCTTCCATTGGCTGTATTCGACTGAGATCTTGTGGTCCATCCTTGTTCGCTTCTCCTTCTGGCCGTGCTCGGTGCTTGGTGCTTGGTGCTTGGTGCTTGGTGCGTGGTCCAGAGTGGCGTGGCGCATTTGTGAACAATGGACGACACCACGAGACTGGCTTCCGAGCTCATAGGCAAGCTCAAGGAGCTCAATCACAAGGTCTGCGACTATCGGCAGGGCTTGGCACAGGAATTCCAACGCCATTCACGAGATCTGCTACACGATGTGCCGGAGCACATCTCAGCCCGTGTTGAAGAGGTGATTGCTGAGGAGCTCCACAACTACCCGGCATTGGGTCCTGAATTCGCGCTTGACACTCCCACTGCAGATCCCGGTTGTGCCGCCAACCGCTGGAGTCCTAGTGAGAGGGTCTCGCCATCCCCAGATCTTCCTCACACCGCAGCTGTCTCCAGTTCACCTCCCGACCGGGGCCGTGACCGTGATCGTGATCGTGACCGCGAGTTCCACGGTCTGTTCATGCCAAGTTACCTCCCTCTACTTGAGGTTATGCAGCCAGACACCGCTGTATCCTCCTCGATTGCTGACTCGCCGACCGACGCATCCCAAAATACGGAATCTAACGGTGCTCAAGAGCCCTCGCCTCATGCTGAGCTAAACAATACCCCACCCCAGCTGGATACCATCACAGACCTCGCATCCCCCGTCTGGACGACTCCTGAAGATAGCCCACTACGCAAACGCAGAAGTGCATTGCGTCGATCTTCGAGTGGTTCTACGAGAGATATTCAGAGTCCTCGACGAGTGCGTTTTGATGTTGCTGGCGAAGAAGTCCTACCGACCGCCTCTCCTCCGACACCAATTCAGAGTCATCCTCTCCCAGTGTCCCCGCCACCAGAGTTCGAAAACATGCCGATCCACCAATCCATAAGCCATATAATTTTCGAGGGGGAAACCTCTATACTAGGCGACTCTCCTCCACCGCCCAAGAAGATTTCGTCGACTGAACGGCTGAGGGCATTGGCCAGGAGCTCGACAGAGGACGTATCTAAATGGACTGTTGTTGGTAATCTACAAGATGACGACGATGATGATGACGAAGGCCTCGTTATGTTTAGACCCAAAAACAAGTCAAAGGCTCCTGTCCCAGAGCTAGCCATCCCCACCTTACTCAAGAGCGGTATAGCTTCTCAAAGTATGCCAGATGGGCAGTCGGAAGTCCAAGCAACAGGAATTGCAGATGGCCGACCTTTTGGCCAGAGTAAAGCGGTGGAGGATTTGCTTGGAATGCCACCACTAGGTTCTTTCAGGGAGCAAAAGCTGGTTATTCCTCGTCAATTCACCCATAACGTGGAACCGAAGCTAGCTTCAAAGCTGTCGCCGGCACTTTCTGGCATAGCCAGATCGTTTGACTCGGCTACCGTCTCACAGCCTCACGAGACCGCGGGCGCCGATGAGGATATGTTTGGATTTTCCGATGAGGAAGGCGATTTACCACCTCGAACACGGAAAACTCATAAATACATCGATGATGAAGTCGAGGAGGAGGAACAGATGGAGCCGTCCGCGCCTAATTCGGCTGAGGGGTCGCCTCGTGTCGCCTCCACGCCGCCCGGTATTACCATTGCCAAGCCTGCCATTCTGTCACCTGTTTCACCTGCGCCATCGTATTCCCGACAGTCAGGAGCGTCGGGCTCGTATAGAGGGAAACCTTTTGTGATAGGGGTGATTCGTGACGAGGAAATCTACAGGAAGGCGGCCGAGATGGGCGATGTCGGGATGTTCGTCGGAAGTGTTGATGGCCGAACCGGTGTGGACCCGTCTGATCTCTACGGGTCTCCGAGAAGTCTAGGCAAGCGGTTGTTGGAAGAAGCACATCTGCGTCGCAGGAACGCGGACAGGCCAGAAAAATGAAGGGCGATGGCAACAATTGGTTGGCTGTGATGCACTTAAGCAGTCAGAGTAGTTTCTCTACTCTGTAATCAGACTGCCGCGTCAAGCTTCCGACGCTGCTCTTTCTCGGTCGCACTGCTGCATCATTGTGCATTCTCCAAGCTTGGCACATCTAGGTAGTTGAGATACGATAGGCTTTTCGGCCTATGTCTTATATATGTAGTTTTTTTTTAGTTTTTTTTTTTTTTTTTTTGAATAGGAGGGCACGCACCAACGGCATAGAAACCCGGCAAAATGCCAGTGGCTTATCACGTGGAGAAAGTTGTATGGGAGTTGGCTATCTATTAAGTTACGGCCAGTAGTGTTGGGTCTGACTGTTCCGAGGCCAGGTATGAATGTTTGGTCCCCATTTATCCCCATTTAGCAGCGTCGTCTTTAAGAGCGGGTTGAGATTTCATTCATCCGGAGTTCATGGCGGAACACTCATATCACCTCTTCATGTCATCCATCCAGATTCCATCCATACTTGGTATCTGGCACGATATAACCTAGCGAGAACAAACCTGCCGTTTATCTATCTGTCTATCTATCTATCTACCTGGCTTTCTTCCTCCCCTGGTGTGTAAGCTGCGAATGTCTTGTTATTTAATGGTCGTACCGGTGCTGGCCATGGTACGAGTGATGTGTTTATGTCTACGTAATATATTGTTGTTGACGTGCACGAGTGGGAGATACGAAGCCATGCTGTGTTGACCTGGAGATGGTACAGCCAAGGATTCAACGTGTTCATGCATCGCGGATATTTACTCCTAATACAGATGTTTTGTACGCCTGGTTTTGTCATGTGGTGGAGGGCTGTCATGGGGTGGTTGTGATTTACGTAAATTCGGAGTTAGGGGAAGGGGGTGTTTTGCTGAGGACCGTGAAGGGAGTTGGGACATAAGGAGGATGGTGCTGTTGTTGTTTCGTCAGGGACGGATTGTGAGGAGTTTGTCGGTTATGTGGTTGGCTCCGGGACGATGGTGAGAGCACGAGTCTGGGTCGGTATGCTAGTGATACTCACGACCGAATTGATATCAAGATATTATTGTGCCCAGGTCGTGTTTCGTGCCATAATGAGAGCTGGGATATGTTTTGGACAGACGGATGGTAGCACGTCAGTGTTGTTCTGTGTAGACCTACCCCCGAATGAGAATACAACCCGGGGTTATCAGTGTTACTGTGTTTACGGCGTAACATGGGGTTTTCAACAGAGGTTCCGGAGGGATGTCGATATTGAAGGGGTAGTCCCTGATCTGGGATCTGGTCACTCATCTCCAATGGCCTGTAGCTTGCTGGTCGATTCGTGATGATAACTTAGGGGTTGATCAAATGTGCCTATGGATTCAGTGAATGTCAACCGCACGGAATAGGCCGATGGAGATTCATAGGCATGTTAAAGGGGAGACTCATCTGCCTTATAACACCCGGTGCTGTGCCTATATGTGAAAGAGGCAGAGAGCATCGTGTGAGCAGTTAGATGCTCTATGTTAGCATGTCGGACGGGTTGATGAGGCTGTTGGTAATCCTCCCAGTTCACGATTAGTTGGGCATAGAGGAGTATGCGGTAGTAGTTAACTCGGCCTCAACGGCATGGACTAAGATTTTATGGCAGCTCATTGTTCTCTTCAAAATATCAACACGGACAGTTCGTATAAGTTCACTTCTACACAAGAGATAACAGATTACGTTGTAAGTTCGATTCCATTCGAGCCATCTAAAACCCCTAATCGACACTCAACTTTCCGAACCATCACAACACAACAACATCGCGTCACCAAGAGCACAGATCGATCATCGCATACCTTACATGAAACTCGTTCTCAATGCATGGAAACTGAGATGGTCCATTCATAGGTCCCGTCTGGTATCCGACTAACATATCAAATCGGGTCCCATAGCTCAGTTGGTTAGAGCGTCGTACTAATATTCATAGCACCGCGCTAGAATATCAGTAAATGCGAAGGCCGTGAGTTCAAGCCTCACTGGGACCATCTTTTTGCTGCTTTCAAGATATCATTTTGATTTATTCTTTTTGTATTATCCGTTCTTTCTTCTTGCTTGTTGCCGTTGTTCCGTGAGTTCCTGGCCCCAAGTTGAATTGAGTTGTCAACTCAGCTCAACTCAACTCCTACAGTACGAATTAGTTCGCCTATCAACTTCACAACACCAACGAACTTGATTGTGGGTCAACATGAAGAACTTTTTTTTTTCTCTCTTTCCCAATCTCTCTCTCGCGTCTTTCTCGGACGCCGGAATGACCACGGAATTCACTCTATACCCGTCTATCTGTCTACCTACATACCAAGGTAGGTAGGTACCTGACCTTAAAGGTACCTGACCTTGACATGATTAGAAATCGGCAAATCGCGGGCCAGACTCCTGTTCCTGTCCTTCTCTTTCTCCTCCCTAACCAGTTCAGGACGGAATTCCGCACATACCTAAGGCAGAACGAACCGGCCCAGATGGATAGTTTTGTCCGGCTGCCTCGGGTTGTGTTCTAGATAGTTTCTACCGCCGCCGGCCGCCGCCCTAGGCAACTCGACGATGCAAACTTTCGTCCGGCGATAAGGGAGAAAGACTGTTCGTAACAGCCGACCTGACCTGACCTACCTACTATGTAATCCCAGAGTCTTAGGTAGACTGATGGAGTCCCCTTTTATGAATTTGTCATCAGATTATCATCTTTTTTTTCCTTTCGTTCTTTCTTTTCGGCCTTCGTTCCCTCTTGGCACTAGGACTCGGCAACAATACCGGAATGCCAAAAACCTCAGAACATTCGGAAATGTGCCGAGATGTATTTCCGCACGCCGTTGTTCCGGTCGTTTCACCTACCTACCATAGAGGCATATCGAGTTTGGTGAAAAGATACCCCTGAGATGGTATATCGCCGAGCAATTGGCCTCGCGTCCTCCCGGCAAACAGACAATCCGGCACGCCGTCGACCCTCCTAGTCGAGGAAACGGCGCGCGCGTCCCCTTTCAAACGAACCCGGCGGCACTTCCGCTGACTCAGGCAACACACGTCCGTGTCTGTCTAGATACCTATGCCAGCGCGAAAAAAAAGGGGGACCAACCGGGCATGCCGGCGAGCCAATGCCTCACCTCCTTTGACAGTTTCTTGTCTTGGGAGGAACTATTTCGGGCGCGGAAAAAAAGAAACCGACTCTTCTAGAAGACGCGGAAGTGTTTGTGTATGCGTTCCAGTCGGTCGGGGCGAGGTTTAGATCTAGGTACTACCTACAGAACCGGGTTCAAAACGAACTGCTTACTCGTGAAAAAGGGGGGGCAGGATCGAGAAAGAAGAAAGTCCGACGCTCTGGGTAGTCCCGTCTCGGTCCAAGGGAACATCTTGCTGCGCAATCGTTTCTGTGCTTACTTCGTCTATAGGGAGATCAGAAGCAAAAACTGGCGCGCGCTCCGCGTTAAGGCGGTTGAGGCGCCGGAGGAGATAACGCGAGAGCTAGGACGTAAGGGCGAGACTCTGGTGTAAGTCCGGCGAGGAGCAACACGAGGCCCCCCTGGGGGGATGGCATGACTCTTTTCGAACCGTTCTTGGTGGTTCTACTTGGCGTAGATGTCGTGATTTGGATCGTCGGATTGTTTCTGACATCGTGTCGAAAGAGTAATGTAGACGGCTGGTCGGTAAGATAGGGACCAGACTTCCATGAGCCGGTTCATGCTCGAAATAGAGCCGCTTGCCCTTGGGTTCGATAGTGTTGAGATGATGGGCTTGGTCGGATCACTCCATGGCCGGATATAGCGATTCGAGTATACCTCGGCGGCGTATCGATCTGGCGTCAGCAACCAACATCATCGAAGCATCGAAGACTCGTTCGAACGGACATGTGATTGAGGCTGTGGGCATCTTGCGGAAGTAAAGAGAGCATCTCGCAGGAATTGCTCAAAGAAGACAGCACTTCGTGGTCAAATAATCTAAGATACGGATATCTCCATCACCATGGCGGCGTAAAAAGGGGGGGGATGGTTCAAATGAGGTGCTCCAGCGGTGAGAAGTGTCTCCCCATCACCACGACAACAGCCCCTATAACCAACAAGCTGTCATTTTGGATTGTCGCCACACTTTGCGATGCTAATGGTCCTTCAGGATGCAATCTATGTATTTCTCGTTCGCTTACAGGCCGCCTTCCTTGGCGATGATGGCCACATCTACGAAGTACCATCTTACGATACAATCCTACCGTAGTAATACCTACCTACGTCCGAACTACACGGCTGAATCTTCCGAGTTATGCACGATGATGATGATGATGACCAGCCAGTACATATGAGGTATGTCAGTGTGGGTGTCAGGGAGGGCCCTGTCTTGTATAGATCATGGGGTAGGATTTGGAATTACCAAGGACTGACTCTCCAGAGCGAGGGCCAGAAGGGTCGCCCCGACGTGCATCTTCTCTCCTGACATGGCCTCCTAACAGTTTAATCTAGGTACATACTGTCTTGGGCTGTGTGAATTGTGCTGCCTAGCATAGCTCTATAGTTGGGATGGAGGCTGCCTGTCAAAACGGTTTGATGGACGGGTCGTTCTGGATCCGGAGTGTCTGCGATCCGTGATTGACTTGAGCTTTTTAGCCCCTGGAGGCCTCTTCTAGATGCCTCTTTGTTTCTTCTACCTACCTAGGTACGGATTATTCTGCCAAAATAACATAACGGCGGATCGAAATCTTTAGCAAATCTCTAGCGCGTTTGTTTCAACCCCCTCCCCGGCTCGGCGGAGGCAAAGCATGGGCCAAAGAAAGATACGAGGTTACCGTAGCATGTAAATACCTACCTAGATCCGAGTAAACAAGAGTACTCGTAGGTAAATACCTATGTAGCTAAGATCGTGCCCTATTGGATATGTTTTTAGAACACCAGAACGAGATAATCTACGAAAGTACCTGGGCTAATCCGTAGACCAAGACACATGACGCCGGTCGACTTCCTATAAATAATATTTCCTTGGGGCCTTTTGGTAGTAGAGAAGGACTACCGGTAGAGTAGAAGAAGAAGAAGGTGAATGGTGTGATGGAGTGTTTACGAGAAAATACGATTAGTAAAAGAAAAACATCGCAAGCCAAGCCAAGCCGAGCCCTAGAATTGATCGAGAAAACCTGCCCGTCGCCCGACCACGTGTGTTTCGTCAGTGTCGACTTGCTTGGTCTAACGGACCGGTGCTTCGCTTTTGAGTCGTGGTCTTTTCGATGGGGATTGTCCACGAAGCGGTTGGTCGTCGAAGAGAGATAGAGAGAGAACATGACATGACTAGCGTGCTGATTGGTTTGGTTTGGTTGCTTAGGATGAAGCCCCCTGCCCGCTGAACTGGTGAACGATGGTCGGTAAGCCTTAACGTAGGTAACCACCTAGTGACACCATTCCATAGTGTCGTGTCTACGGAATAGAACATGGAAAGACCACGGTTGAACTTAAGTGATCGACCCGGACCAGGAACAAGAGCTGTCCACACAACCTGTCTGATCTGCAGGATATGACGAACGCACGCCTTCTTGGGCATCGTCGCCAGCGGTGGCGTCTTCTAGTTAAGTTCACACTACGACTTAGGCAAGGCCGTTCTAGAATCTCGTGGGAGGCTTGGAGGGAGTTGACAGCTTTGACAAGTCATGCTAATTTAGCCTCTTGTTTATAGGCAGAAATGAGCTGCATCTGATGGACCGAGGGCCTAATTAGTCCAGCAACTCCAGAACCGGTCCGTCCAGGAACCATTCCGTACTCGTACTGACGAAGTAGTCCGTACGGAATACACATGCCTGAGGTTGTCGGCCATTGAGAATTTCAACTGTTCTGTTTGGCAGAAGTACGAACGAATGTAACCTCATAAACAACCTGGTTAGTTAGTTACAAAGTATTCCAACGCTACCACGGAAGACACTACCGGTAACTTGCAAGAACGATACAGTACGGAGACATCATACGAAACAGGGACACTAGTTGTCAAAAGTCTTAACTTGGCTTGATTAACCCCCCGAATTGCAAACTTTTTTAGAAGTTGTCAAGTCTCAGAATTATTCCTCCGACAACGTATTTCACTCGGGGACTCTTGACCCTCGTCAATATCTTAGGTACTGTGTACTCGTAGCAACCGGTGTACGGATCACGGGAATACTTTCCATGTATTCCGGACGAAAACATTAACCCGTAGTGCCAGGAGGTTGAATTCCGTAACTACCTACCTAACAACATTGGTTGCCAGGGTAGGTAGTACTCTGTACGTTAACGATGACCGTTGATAGCCAGCCAGTTAGTTAGTTATCGTAGTTAGTTACGAAGTAGTTAGTTGCCTCGAAACGTACCAAGTTGTCAACGGCCTTCAACTTCACGAAACCCACCGCTAATTCACGCCCGTCGACGGGCTTCTCGTGTCGCCACATACGGATTACCGTCGGTACCTGCTTATGTACGTTGGGTGTTGCCGTGCATTGCGCTAGGTACAACATAGGCAGAAGATCTAGCGTAGTGCGTACGTTTGGCAGCTGGAAACAAAAAAAAAAGCAACCTCATCCCCATCCGCTTGCATTCCCATTCCCCCCATCCAGCTCGTCGCGTTTCGCCGAGGTGTGGGAAGAAGAGACCCTTTTTCAAATCTGCAACTTGACATGACATGATGAGAGACCAGGGGGGGTGATCCCTCCCTTTCTGCGGCCGGCGGAATTAAATGGTCTTGGCTCTGGGCTCTCTTGCTCTCTTATCGAAATGCCGCGCCTTTCATCCGAAACGGCTTCTTTTCTTCTCCATTCCGTAAATTATATTTCGTACCTAGTGTAGGCAAGAATCAATCCTCACTGTATTTTACACCAAAGGGGTTTAAATCGGTGACTAGGTAGTTGATGCCAAGACAGGACCCTAGCGCAGGCAGGCAGGCAGGTAACAAGCTAGGTATGGACGGAAGACACACGCCCCCCCTCCCCCTCCACCCCCTCACCCTCCCCAGAGGCGATCATTTGCCCCCTTCGTTTTATCCTCGGGGTTTCACCGAGCGCGGGCTTGCCGCTGGCGGGCGGCAAATACCGTTGATCGCTGTATGTATGTAACGCTACACCGGCTTGCGCATTATTGCGCTGCGTAGTGTCGTAGCGGGGACGGACATGGGACATGGGGCATGGGGGGTCAGCATGGGCGGGCAGCGGCATGGGCGGGAGGGGGGGTTTGTTTAATCGAGCTCGATAACGGGCATTTTCAGGTATTGCTTGCGAGAAAGGACGGGAGCTGTGCAATACCTAGTATCGATAGTCCATCTTAGACTCAGAGAGGCAAGGTACATAGGTTGATCGACCGTTTCTATCCAGGGGAGTAGGGGACCTATTTAGTATCCAGGACCAGGACCAGGCAGGATAAATCTAGATTTCGATATCTATTATGTCCGAAATCCTGACAGTGGCGTTTCGAAGGATGGTTTAAGTCCATTTGTAAGATGGCGAGGATGATAAAGCGTCATTTGTTGCCTAGGTAGGTAAGTAAGTAGGGAGGTAGGTATCGTAGTCCATAGCAACGACTGAAGGCATCACGACGGGGGGACAGTGACTAGGAAGATAAGGCGTAAGCGCTGACTGAAAGACCTCAGTGACGCCGTCCCTTCATTCTTCATACGCAATGACAAAAAAGTCGAATTTGCCTTCATTCCTTCGGCTTACACACGCCGAAGAGCCCACGCTAGGGTTAGAGCACTCTTGCCAAGGTTGAGAACCCGGTACATCCTTACGCACTAGAGGCGATGATACCTGGGAAGGGGGGGGCGTGTGGGATTGGGATTGGCGACAGCGACGACGACGATTGCGGTATGCTGTTCGTCAAACTGTAAGCTGACTACGGAGACATACGCGGGGGAATGCCAGTCAAGGGACTCTTCAGGGACGAAAAAATATAACCCGTAGCGCATCTATTCCGTACTCGTAGATTTCCTTCCTATATCTGACAGGCTACGAAGTAGTTTCGAGGGACTAACATGGGCCCCCCTTCATCCCCGTCATCCCCCGTCAATCTCTCTTCTCCCTCTTCGCTCTCTCTCGCTCGCTCGCTCGTTCGCAGTTTAACCCAGTGTATGAAATCTACGAACCCTTCAACGCTCTCCGTGCCGTAATGATAGATATCTAGGTACCTATTCCGTACAGTATCCTCTCTCTCCCCGGTCCCTGACTAAACTAGGCGGACCTGGTAGCGTAGCGTAGGTACCAACACACTAAACAAGTTCGATACTGTAAGGACGCCTTCAATTCGGGATATATTTTCCTAAGCAGAAAAGCGATGTACCTACACTAATCCGTACGTTGTCGGTTTGACATAGGCGAGTTTAGCGACGACTAGGCCGGTACCGGTACTTAGTTGTTACGGAGAGGTTGGAGGAAAGCGGAAAGAAAGGAAGGGGTTAAAATAAAAAAGAAAGAAATAATATCAGGGACTCATTATAGGGTCCACCCGCCCACTCACACACCCTCGCCTTCACGTTCGCTTCACTCACTCACTCACCCAGCAACCGAACAACCTAGTTTCAACGTTCAAACCAACACAGTATCTGCATCGAAGATAGCTATACCGACCGGGGGGAGGGGAGGATTTTCTTTTATAAGATAAGCCCTTGTAGATCTATCTACATTATACATATCGTATCTGTACGGTAGGTGTCTTCCCTTGTTGTGATGTCGATACTTACTGTAAGTAGTGGCTATAGCGAGCTGGTAATATTATTCTGTTTCTACGAGTATTCTTTCTCTTCCTTCGTTTCGTTATCTCATCATCTCTTTCCCGAACAAAGGCTCCAATTAGAAAGGAAAAACGGGCGGAAGCCCGAGGTTTGGAGGTGGGGAGAAAGAGGGGAGGGTACACCCTGTGTAATCGTAGTGTAGAAAGCCAAGACTTCTTGTTGTGTGCCCGGAGCGATTTAAAGGAAAAAAAAAGGGGTAAAATACAAGGTATCGTAATTACCATCGTATTGAAGGAGACTTGCAAAGGAAAAAAGGAAAAAAAAAAAGAAAGAAAACGGCACTAAGAAGTAAAGTTGATCAAGATCTGAAATCTACGGAAGTGTAAAAAAGACAAACAAGACAAGGGGGGGGAAGAAGAAGAAGCAGACGAAGAAGAAGGCCAAACCAGGTACGGTACGGTATATGCCAGGGTTAGACAGGTTGCCCTAAGCTAGTCATTGACCTACATTAATTAGGTAGGGGCAAAAACGAACAAGGCACGGATTACCAACTAAAGTACGGAAGACTTCGGCCGGACCAGCCTGGAACGGAATGGGGGGGAGAGAAAGAGTCCAGTCGTGGTATTCTTTGCGATTTTTAGTTGCGAAGCTGGGTTCGCGTCGGTAAAACTGAACTGTTGTTGTTTCCGTCTTGGGTTACCAGTCAAGTACTCGCAGGTACTCGTACAGATGGATTACTGACACTTACATGCAGGTTGTCAACTCCAACTCCCGTGTCTTAACACAACGTAATATAGACTGTCTACTCGTAACTGACTGACAACTGACAACTTTGACACCTTCAACTCCGTCAGCCTCAACTCCCGTCCCTTCAATGACATATCGCCACAGAGGCAAAAAAAAGACAAATTCTTCCACCCTATTCCGAACTGGAAGACAAGAAGCCAAGATCTCTCTCTCTACAATTCCGTACTCCAACTAATTAGCCTCCCAAAAGGAACGTCTAAACTAGCACGCAGCGCCAACCCAGTATTAAAAAGTCACGGATAGGGTAGGTACCTTGCGCTCATCAGCGTAAACTAGCCAATGCTAGTCAAGGTACGGATGGGGTACGAGATTCATATCAACAACTCCCAGGCTAAGAAACAAGAAAAGAGGTACTTATCGTACGGAACTGCGCCGAACCGATACTGTACATGATAGGCCGCCTTACCTGTGGGGAAGACATCTCCTTCCTTTCATCCTTCCATCGTTTTATACATACCTCCTACATCCTCAACGTCTCGGTAGGCAATGTACTCGTATCACCGACGAAACCCGCAACTCCATCACAATGTCGGTTCCGAGAAAGGGTATGGTACAGTACGTCGTCGTCCGTACGGTCCTTTCATAACCAGATCCGCATCTCATCTCATCTCCAATCCCCCATGTCAAAACCTCTCTCTCTCTACCTATGTACTCTCGCGCCCGGAACATAATAGACACGGGATTCCGTAATCCGTACCGTAGGGTATCATCTTCCTCCGGCTTAGTTCTTTCGAAGGGAGGAGGGCGTGTAAGCACCTAAACTAGGTAGACCCAAGGCACGGAATTCCATTCCCATTCCCATTCCCATTCCCATTCTCACCCCTCCCCATCCCTTCCTTCTCGAAAAACCCCGACACGTGCGTGACATTTCAGGTACCGTACCCGTACCGTAATCCGTACCAGAGAAACACCACACACCCAGCACTAACTAACTAACCAACCAACCAACCAACCAACTAACTAAGAGAGAAATGCTAAACTTGTACCTGGCTTACCTACTTCCTAGGTAGATACCTACCTAGAAGGGAATCTTGAAACGTGACAAAAAAACGACCGTCCTCAAGCCCCCCTCGGAAACTCCTCCCTTCAACCGGACACCGCCAATGACGTAATCTCGATTCTTTGCTTTCGTGAACCGGAGAGAAGGAGAGGGAAAAGAAAGCCCGCCGGCATCGCCTAACGGTTAATAGGTAGGTAGTTAGGAACTTGGGAGTACATAGAGGTAGGTAGTTAAACCTCTTTTTTAGTCTATGTATTCCGTACCTACGCTAGAAATATGCGCCCGTATCGTACATACCAAGCTACGTTACGAGTACTCTCTGCTACCGCACCTTTAACCAGCGTGGCAAGTATGTAGGTAACTACTCGTACTAAACGGAGAGGGTATCACTACGGAATACTGTATGTACATTGCTTCGGGAAGCTATGTGGTTGTTATTTGCTTGATGTATGGCTCCTTGGAAGGCTTCTTTCGTGGCTTCGTGAGCCCCCATCTCCTGAAGATGCCGTCCCGGCCCGCTTTGATGATGGCTGTGTACATATATATGTGTGTGCCGTAATTCAAAGCAAGTAATCCGTAATAAAACCGTTGGGACCTCCCGTTTTATGGGTCCGTAGATCATCATTTTCGAGATGACCTCTACCTAGAACATCGTGGCAAATGCGCGCTGGGATCATGGCTAGCATGTCCTCACACGGCCTGGTTTCAGGCCCTTTTCAACTCCCCTTCATGACCGAACAAGAACTTGCTAGCAGAATTCAGGCTAGCTGTGACATGTGTCAGCTATGAGATTGTTGTGTAGACAGGCATAAGAATTGTACATACCTATTCGTAGTTGCCGAGGGTAATAGCGGGTCGACCACTTCCTTACACTGAGGTGGGTGAATGACTCCGTCTACGGCGACTGTCGCTGTCTGAACTGCGTCCGTTGCGATACCGATGGCGGCTGCTGCTCACTTGACTGGTGCCATTGGTGGCAGCCGACTCGGCCATGGCATTGCTGATGAGATGCGGCAACTGTCGCCTCCTAGCGTTGATGAACCAGTTGGAAATCTGATCTGTAGAACATATGATTAGCAACTACTATAGCCTGTCTTGTCCAATACAGCTTCACTCACTCATCTGCAAGTTGGTCAATCTCATGAGTTCCTGCTTCTCGTCCTCGGTCGGGTAGGGATGCTGCAAATGCTCGATAAACCAGGCCTTGAGTTTCTCCGTGGTTTCCTTGGGCAGATTGCCACGGCGTTTTCTGCTCTTGCCATCGCCATTGATCGTCATGGCGTACGTGCCCACGCGCATAAACCTCGGTGAATGGTAGGACACGAATGGCGCATAAGGGGACATGCTGTCGGGTGCTTGCACGGACTCTGCCGGCAGAGACCGAACCCTCGTCAAGTACCCATAGCCAGAAGCCTCACTCCAGTACCGGGATCCTTGCGATTCCATGGGGTAAGCGTCGTTGTCGTCGCCACTAACACGCCGTCTAGGATGGCCTGCATACTCGTCCTCGGAGTGACCCTGCATACGGGTAGTTCTCTTGTGTCCCGCCTCGTAGTCCAGCATGGGAAAGCTAGGTAGTGTCGGTCGACGCGCATCTACCTGTTCGTGTTGCTCTCTGCCATGGAATGTGATCGAGTAGGGCGCCGGTATGTCCTGCACATATCCCCGTACTGAGCCGCCCGGACTGAACTCATGAGCTGGGGCCGGTGGAGGTCCAGATGATCGCGGGGGTGTATTATCACATATCCGTTCCAGGCTAGTCTGGATATGACTGGTTAATATGGTCGAGATCTTTCGCTTGTGAGTGTTGTTGTGTCTGGGTGAGTACGGAGACATTCTGTGTGAGTGGTCCCATGATCTTCTGTGCTGGAAGTCTCGGAGTCTTTCGTCTGAAATCGCCCGGCGTCTTCTGGCTGAGCAGTCCCGTGCGGTTTCGTCGGCATAGTGCTGAGACGGTCTACGCGAATGATTCGGTGTTTTCTCGTCATCATCCCACGGCGTTCGGGGCGAGTAATCAGTGGCCTGTGCATCGCGCGCATAGTCCGGGCTGGTTTTATATGAATAGTCCCGCGGTGTTTCGTGCGCACGAGGCGATGGTTTGTGTGAATAGACCGGACTAGCAGTTTTGCGCAAATGATTCGGCGGCGTTCTAGCTGGAGGTGTCCTATGTGAGTAGTGCGGTGGTGTAATAGGCCTCCTGGGCTGGGTGATATCGGACGATGATGCTACCGGAGGGAATCCGCCTCTAGTCCAAGTCTCTGAATGGAGTTCCGGGAAAGCCTGCCGATATGTCAGCAGAATCGGTCATGGCCGCCAAAGAGGTCAATTACCTGATGAATGGGTGGCAGAGAGATGCGCTCCTCTTGGTTTTGTATGCGGTTGATACGGGTCTCATCGGGATTCCGGCTAGATTCTCCATCTGTCGGTCGAGGGGGGGCATGCCGGGCTGCAGGTCGACCACTAGAAGGGGACCTGGAAACAATTGATGTGATATCCATTGTCGACAACGGTTTCAGTGTCCCTCACACTACTCCTTAACGGCGTCTGGTTATGTGATGTGAATGATGGAGCAATCCTGTATGGGTTGTTGCTCAACGGTAAGATCCAGGCTATGGAGAAGGTCAGCGGCGAATGTCGAGCCATCTTTCCGGGTATATATGGCCAGTCACACTAACCACAAGCCTTCGCCAAAGAGTAGAAGTAGAAGCAGCGTCGAGATGAGCCGTGCTGCTTGGTTGACGGCGCCGTTTATAGGAGCCGACTCTTACTTGTTATTGTGGAGCAACAACTGGTATGTTTCAGCAAGCTCGGATGCCTCAGGAACTGGTCTTTCTCCAATTAATATGTAAAGCTCTATTATGACCGCGGCACCAGGACTAAAGCATGCAGAGTTCACACTTTATGGGATCCTCAGAGGATGACGAAATATATGGAGTATATGATATGGATGGAGTGAGACTGTCAGACGGCAGGGCAAGTAGAATGTTTCCCTTCTTGAGAGGACAGAGGGGAGTGTTGACGAAGAGATGGCAGAGGAAGGGCCCGGATGATAAGTGAAGTCCGGAAAGCTAGAACTTAGAAGAAGAAGAAGAAGACATACACGACCAAGACCAAGACCGAGACCAAGAAGACTAGGCAGGTAGAGAAGACATGGGACAGGACATGGGGGCAGATGAGAACCGAAGTACCTCCTGCGTACTCATATAAGGGGACGGAGGGGTTTGACAATGTCGAGGTTTACGAGTAGCGGGCCGGCACATCAAGGTCGCGAGGAAGAGAGAAAGAAAGAAGAACTAACTGCCACGGCTGGCCATGGGCATGGGAGGTAGCAGGTCGCAGGTCGCAGGTCGCAGGTCGCAAGCAGGGAGGAGGCGAGTACACTAGGCCACAAACAGACGCAAGCTGTAACGATGGGAACCAAGGAGGGCTTCGAGGCTCGCTCTCCCGTCGAGAAGTCAGCCATGTACGAAGTAGGGCCATGTAGGTCGGTCCTGCTGTGTGGAGTGTGCTCGTAGTGCGTACGGAGTAGGTAGTAGGTAGTGCCAGTGCCTGGTACATACGTACGAGTACAGTAGGAGGGATGTATGTAGGTATCGTAGGGTACTGCGGACGAGTACTCGTGCGTACATCCTCCGTACATGCTGGGACCTGGGGCCTGGGGCCTGGGGCCTTGGACGCTGCAGCTGCTGCTGCTACTAGCTACGGCCTGGATGTATTCCGTATTGTATAGGCGGGCAGGCACACGAGCTGGTGGGCTCCATGGGCTCCATGGGCTCCATGGGCTCGTGGGCTCCAGAGGCCGGGGCTGGCAGTCATGCTGCACGGTGCAGCCGCCACTGTGTTTCGAGCATGGCGCCATGACTCTCCAGGTCCGATGTCTTTCGCCTGCTAGGTGCTCACACTATGGGTGGCACCGAGCTAGGTACCTACTTGTCAATCAAGCGGGCCAGATAGTGATAGTGCGCGTAGTGTGCTGTAGGTAATCCGAAATCCATAACTTGGTTAGGAAACTCTGCACGCATGGCCCGGCCGGAATGTCTGTATGTAACATGGAAGTGGTCGTTGAATTTCCAAGGGACTGATGATAGGTAATAATAATTCCCTCCATTTTCATATTATGGAGAACTCCCGTCCGTACGAGTATGCAATCCGGCGATGTGCACGTAGCAGGGCGAATCGGCAACTGGAGTATCCATCTAACCCGATCTCGTCTGCAGATCGCATGCATCAAAAGCATACAATCGGTTAATCCGTACAAAGGGTCTCGATAATCTGATATCTACCTATTCTGTATCCTCGGAACAGTTCGAGATACCTACAACATCACCACATAAGGGTTCCAGGATTCACGTCCTAAAGGGGGCAGAAGAGCGTGAATAACGCACAAAGTACGGGATACCTACGGATGACCTGCACGACCGACCCTTTGACATTCGTACACCACATAATAATACGGTAGTGTGCACACTAAAAGACAGGGGACAGCGGCTTGAAAAGCTCACAAGGGTCGTTACATATTGTCGACCAGGCACCTCTTCTGTCGTAGTGCCAGATGAAATTGTCCGATACCAGTTGGTGGATCTGCTATGGATGACCCTTGCAACGCAGCAGCTTCAAGGGTACGGATGATGCACAGGAGTACAATGTACTCGTACGAACGTGCTTGGGGGGGTGTTTTCACAAGTTCTCTTCCTCCCCTGTTCATTACTAATTACCTATCTAACTGTTATTCCGTACTTTATACGCGGCAATGCTATCGGCACGTCTGCCATCGACGCCGGAGTCGTAAAGTAGCTGTCATACTGTATGCATTCTTGTGCCTATTCCATGTCATGGAGGGAAGGATGTGATACCGGCACTCGAACCGTTTAACACAGCCATGCTCCTGCTGATGAATACGGAACTACTTGCGGGATACTTGCGAGGAAGCGAGCACGGTAGCAAATCACCCGGGCTTGGCTTTTATTACTCCTGTCCCTTCTTGTGTCCCATGTGTCCCTTGGGAGAGAAAATGACACAATTCTCGGAAAATTGTAGGTAAATGTGAGAGAAAGCTGCCGAGGTAGCTAATAACGACCTGATACTTACATGTAACTCCCGTAAGCTGTCTTAACATGTACGAGTATCGTATGTACTTCACAATGTATATGTGAGGTGTCCCGACCCGGACGGGCTTCCGGGGTTGGGATAGAAACTCTGGGACAGTGAGTTACACCCAGGACGCCGGTATTCTCTGCGGCACTTGAATGGTAAATGATAGGGCACTGCAATTGGCTCGATTGGCTGCCCCGAGCACGCATCAAGGACATGACGTTGGCCATACAGCTCGTAAGTGGTATAAGCTTGCGATACTGTACGCAGCATGTACGGGGCAGGTGTACGGAGCAGGCATGCGGATTCCGTATTTCGTACTTCGTACCTTCCTGAGTGCGTTCCTCACATGCCGGCTGCCGATCCGTGTAGACGAAAGAAGGTTTCCAGCACCGCGATCAAATAGGAAGCCGCAGCAGTACCCAAGGAATTGGCACCGTCGGGGCCGCGACAGCAAACAGCATTTTTTGGAATTTTTTGCTTTGTTATCTTCGCTGTCCCGGGATCGAACAACAGCAGCATTACGGAATGCATGTCGGTTCCGCGCCCACGTTGTTTGAAGCGCACGTCATGCCCGAATCCATGTCCTTCTCGTACGGCGCGTCCTTCTAGAATGAGCCCTATTCCGCATTGCGGTGCGACTTGGCAGTCACAGAGCTCGAGTTTTCCTTCCCCGATTGACACTGACATGTGTACGTAAGCTTAAATAAGGATTCAACATACCGTAAGTTACCGTGTTCCGTTACATTTCCGTACATGACATCCTCTTCCGTATCGTCGTGCCGTATCGTACCGTAATCCGTATGGTAGGTGTTGGATTCAATGGAGATATCCCAACCGTCGGTCTTCGTCGGCCTGTCCCAACCGTGACGGCCCGTAGATCGCAACAAATTTCACCGTCTGGTCTTCTTCTGGTCCTGTCTGGTTTGGTTCTGCTGGGTGGGCTCGTGCGAGAATTAATAGCCAATGGCCGTCAATATTACCGCTTGCAGTCTAGGTGGATTCTGGAATCTGGAAATCTGGGTGGTATCCGGATGCGATGCTGTCGTTGCTTAAAGACGGTACGAGTATAATAATAAGATGGATGCAGGCCGTTAAGGTTCTGACAGCTCAAATCGGACCAGAGCGTGCCACGATATTAATGCTCAAGGGTACGGAATATGTAGGTGGTTACCGTCGTAACAGGAGCTTCGACTTGCGACGCACGTCGCACTCCGTGAGGACGAGTACCGTACTTGGATGGATGGATGTATTATGATACCTCCCGTAATCCGTACTTCATTACTTGTAATCCTGTAATCCGTACCAGGTTAGCGATGGCCTCGAAAACGGACAGGCACGGATTGCAACACTACCCACGCTCGACTACGGCTTACAATTTGTGACATATGTCAGGACTCGATCTTGGCAATATCACCGGGATGGTCGTGTGTAAACAAATCCGTCCACTCCATCTCCCAGCTTCCGTTGCCCCGAGTAATCCGCGCAGAATACGGGTTGGGTTAACCTAAGCTTACCTAGGTACTGCGTACTTCTCTGATGCTCCCTCGCCCCTCGACTCCTCTCTGCGACGCATGTACCGTACTCGTAGTCCGTAGGTATGCAAGGTCGCAAAGATGCAAGGACGCAAGGTGGTACCATATTCTCTCGTGTTTTTCAGTGGGCACTATAGGGCACTTATAGGGCGCTATACCTAAATTCGATTGGCGGCATCCGGGGTGCAGGGCACTAAAGACCAATTCTTCCAAAAACATCGTTTTTGCAACATCTGAAGAGAAAGAGGAGGAATACGGTCATATTGCTACGAAGTAGGAGATTCTGCGTGGTTTATTGATCTGCCCTTGTAGGTTATCATCAAATGTCTCTATTCAGCGTTTCTAACCGTGGTTTTTCAACAGGGAGCCACGCCGACTGCGAACACAAGGTGCCCTTTATGGTATCGCCTTATGGCATCCATGCAGCCCTCCCTCGTCCGATCCAACTACTCTCCCCCGAGGGCTGTGAAGCGTATCAAGAGAACGTATTCGCGGAAGCGCAAGATCCAAGTGTTGCTATTCCTCGAGAATCACCGGATTCCGCTCAAGATGGCCAGGTGTTTCCCTCGCAGCTGCAAGATGCTACCCCTGTTGAAGAAGGCTTCCGCAGACCTTCGTTAAGAGAGACGATGATCTACTTCGGCATCAAACACATCAGCACAATTCAATACTGGTGGGCAAAGAGGAAGAAGATACTTGGTAAACACGTCCCACGATACCGCCCCAAGTGGCCAGCCTTCGAAAAGAAGCTGTATGAGGAATTTTGTGAAGCTCGCAGGACTCGCCGGCTCGTTCAACATACCTGGTTTAGGCGGAAGGCCAAGGCCGTGTTCGCAGAATTGTATCCAAGATGTGACATCTTCGTGTTCTCTACCGGCTGGTTCACACGCTTCTTAAAACGGCATCAAATAAGTCGTCGTCGGGTCACGCACGCATCGACCAAGGTGCCTGAAGAGATCTTGAGGTGTACAAACGAGTTTCTGCAGTTCATTAGGCGCAACTCCCGAGGCAATACATCTTTTGGTCCTGCAGTCAGGAATGTGCGTTCCTGGAATAGCACCTTCCTGATGAGTGACCCCTGTTGAGGCATTAGCTTTCAGCGATTCCCTCTCCACCTAATCATCAACCTGGATGAGACCCCGTTGCCTTTTGAATTCCTGGAAGGGTACACCTACGAACACAAGGGTGCGACGTCTGTTCAAGGCAAGTCGGAGCGGAGTGGTTGGACCAAACGCCAAGCGACTCTGATCCTGACGTTGCTGGCGGACGGGTCACAAGCTGAAGAATTGAAGCCCGTGATAGTCTTCCACGGTGAAGGCAAGGTCGTCGCGAAGGAGGGCAGGCACTACAACGCTGGAGTAGAGGTGAAGTTCAACAAAACGGCGTACAATAACGAAGAGTTGTTCGAGGAGTGGATCAATACGCGCCTGGCGAGTTACACACAAGGGAGGGAGTGCCTCCCGATTATCGACGTGGCTAGGTTTCACAAAACGCCAAAGATATTATCGGCCTTGAAGGCGCACAACATTACGCTGGCGCTGATCCCACCTGGCCTCACCGCCTATTTGCAGCCCCTAGATGTTGGGTTCAACGGCCCTTTCAAGAAGTGGTTGAGGGACGAGACCGACCTCTATCTTGACCGCTTGGATGATGATGATACCCCCGTGAAGTGGACTATCGGCAACAGGAGAATCATGACCACTCACGTCGTTGCCAATGCCTGGCAGCGTGCCTTCAGCCCCGTGAATAGGGCTTTAGTCAAAGGACTCTTCAAAAAGACTGGCATTTCAGTGCATCCAGACGGGCGGGAAGACCATTTGATTAGCATTAAGGGCATTGACTCCAGCGAGCTCAAGTTGGATGACTGGTATAGGCTGCCTCAACCCGAAAAGGAGACCATTTTTGATATATCGGAGCCACCGAATGGCATCCCGGAAGAAGAGGAGTACATATTGAACGTGGAAGCGTTGAATCTGCCGACCAATGACTATCGTACGCTGAATCTCGTCGAATTGAAGAGTCGATGCAGGGGGCGTGGCCTGCCGGTCAGTGGCCGGAAGAGCCAGCTCATCCACAGGTTAGAGGTCCAAGACGCCAGACGCGAACGCGAACGCGAAGGAGGACGCGGGCAGCCTGGCGGGCTAGGGTCGATCACGATGCCCTCATTCGATCCGGGGAGGTCTTGCAGAATCCCGGGACTGCCAACTGCAATGCCCTGATGTCCGTGTGCAATTGGCCAGATTGCAGCACAATATTGCACAGTTATTAAAATAGGCCGTTCAGAGACAAATGCAGCTGGGTTTTCCCGCCAACCGTGTCTTTGCAGCAGTTTATTAACTGTGCAATACTGTGCTGCAATCTGGGTGGCTTGATTTAATTCGACGAGGGCGAATTGTACAGGTCTGCAAGTCCACTTTGCAGGCAGACCCAAAGACTTCATTCACTTGGTACAGAAAGGACTTTTACACCGCCCAGCACTCCTCAACTGTTCGACTCCTATAGCAGGAAATCGAGCACTATAGCGTCGGTGATGCGAGAGTTGTTGGGGGCTTCCTTGTACCGCGTTGTATCTTAAAAGATGACTCTCGCCTCCTGGCTGTTTGTGACCTTCTAACTTCTCTTCCTCGTGTTCACACGCTTCGACCACTGTCTCCGTGATCTCTACACTCTCGAATTCGCTTCAACTTCGCTTCGTTTCGCTCTGCTTCTCGTATTGTACAATGCCTTCGCACAACAACCACCACCGCTCTCGCCGTGAGCAACAACGCCGTCGTGAGTATTCGGTCGTCTCTACAGAGACTTCCGATGCTGATGCCTCCCACGCCCAGCCGGGATCTCAACTCGACCCCCTGGCCGGCTACTACCTGCGCGCTCTTGTGAGAGACTTGCGCGATTTGCGGACTACCAACGAACGTCTGCAGTCGCGGACGATCTTGCTTGGAGACCGCGTTTCAGAGAGTCTGCAATCGCAGGCTCGTTTAGAAGGCGAGATTCGACGCCTGCAGGTCGAGGTTGATGAACTTCGGCGGCGATTGGAGTGAGTATCTGCCCTGGTATAACTCTCAGTTAACTAACGTAACCATACCAAGCCACCAACAATCCGGCTTCACGGCCCCCCCTCCCTCGCCCTCGGGCTTCCCTCGTCCCTCCGGGGTCCAAGAAGACAATAGCACCCGCCTCGTGGCGGGAGACTCCTGCTGGAGTTCCTCCCGCTGACGATACCGGCCAAGTATCGTCAGTGTATACCGAACCTTTTGTGCACGTCGCGGACGTCACAAACCCCTTCGTGACGACAACGTTTGACTCGTCACCTCTGATGAGACGAAGGGACGATAGTTTACGGCGTGGAGGACGTGGAGGGGGTTGACAGCGTGGGGTGGTTGTTTTGCGGTGGTCGTTTTGCGGTGGTCGTTTTTGTGTGGTGGTGGTTTGGGCGGTTCGGGATAGTTTACTATCCATTAATATATTGATTGAACCGTCAACGACTCTCGTGACCTCGTAATCGTGCCATCTACTGTTATATTTGACACTGGCAGCGTGATCTTCAACTTCAAAACTCCAAAAAACGACGTTTTGGGAGGATTTGGCACACAACGTGGATTTTTTCCTGCCCTGATTTGGCTGACTAAGGCATACCCCGGATTCTGCCAAATTAGGTCAAACCAGTAGTGCCCACTGAATGGCCCGGGAGAATACGGTATGCGTATACGAAAGGGTCTTAGTCCAACCCGCAACCGTTTTACGCCAACAGCACTTAGCGCTTCACTTTAGCAATTCTCATGTCTTGGCGCTTGTCAAACCTGTCAACTACACCACCGAGCCAACCAAGTCACAGACCACGAATTTCCGAATGTACTCGGACACACTTGCCCTCCCGGGCCTCCCCTACTTCGTCTGAGGTACTCGTACTCTGGATGCGTGCGAGTACTTTGTAATATCTCATAAACAGACTTGCTCAGGAACGGTACTGTAGGTGCTACTCGCCCGGCCTAGCAACGGCTCGCAGATCCGGCTCAATTCGCATACGGCTTAAGTGTCATCGATTCGCACCGCTAAATTCGAACGTTACTTCGAGAAACGCACATCTCCGCCAAAACACCAGGTATCCTTGCTTGGCGCCGCTGGTTTCGTGGAAACGCGATTGTCCGACCTTCAAGCCCCCCCAGGACGGGACAGGGCCCTAGCAGCAGCGGGCAGGGAAGAAGGAAAAACAAACCAAGGCTAATTTTTCTCGAGGATTTCGATTTCCTCGCGTTGGATTTGTTTACGCGTCGAGTCGAACTGGTTTTTTTTTTTTTTTGTTTCGTTGCTCGTTCGTGACGATCCATATTATGATATCTATTATGCCCTATCAGTCTATCAATCGAGCAATCAATCAACCGTGCCGAGAAGGAAGGAAAGATAAAAAACCAACCAATTGGCCCGGATGCCAGACATCGTGGCTGCTATATGCGAAGCCGATTCGTTTGTATATACGGATTAGCCCCCCGTGGGTATTCCGTATAATCAATCACATTTAACAGGGAGGTCGACGTGCATTCTCATTCCCCCCGCAAGTATTGGATGAATCCGGCCAGCTCGGTCGCCTCCCGCCGAGCCTGAGCCAACGGTTGTAACTTGTGAGGCCCGGCGAGTGGGCTAAACTAGGTACCCAGCACCCTGCCAATATAATCCGTACTGGTAGGTAGGTATGTATGTTGTAGGTATATTCGTAAACACATATGATGAAGCGGATCAACATTTTCTACTCGTACTCTGTCCACTGGCTGGCGCTAGGTCTCAGGTCCCCTTGCTCCGTCAGTTCTTGTAGCTGATCGGCCCAAGAAAACCGAGTCAGTTCACAGGACGCTATCACACCAGGGAAGTGTACGCTACCTTTTACCTGCCTCCCTGTGAAAAAGTTCTTGAACGTTGGCTGTTCCGAACCACCGATTGCTGGTCGTACAGCGGATCCGACTCATGGGTGGGTACCTTCTCACGAGGACGTGACTCTTCGGTCATGCTCGTATGGTTGCCGTCTCCCAATGAAGGCCTCCTTGCTGCATCGCCATCTCAATATCGTAGGGTCGGCGTCGTTGTACTGCATGGAGTACGCAGTACCTCACATTATGTACGAAGTATTCCGTAGTAGGTACCTAGCAGAAGTAGGTGGGTAATATAATCCGTAGTGTCAGAGTACCGTTAGGCAGGTAGTCTGTAGGTAGGTGGTATGTAGGTAGTCTGTAGTCTGCACGGAATAAACTAACGCCTGTCGACCGGCAGTGAGGATTCGAGCTCCGGCTTCCGGGTGTGGAGGCTTGTTTTCAGCCCCTGTACGGCCGTCAGCCCGAGACGACAGGGCCAGCCATATAAATTGGCAGCTATTCGTTCGAGAAAAGTCTTGCTCGCTCTTGGTTGTGTGAGTGCGCGTGTGTTTAATCCGTAAATGAAGGCTCGAGGCATGGCCACACGGCATGCACTGACAACCCACCACACAATTGGTCCCGCACAACATGCGACGGGGAGTTCCCGCGGGCACAACTTTGCGTACCCACCACGCTCGCTCGTCAAATCGTCCCGTCTTACGGAAGAGCGATTTAAAATGAAAGAGCCGCTAAAATTTAGCGTAGTTTTGGTTTAATACATTTACTCGTTAATCCATAGCTTGGCAATGCATATGCATCTTTCCGTAACAGCCCACAATTATACGTAGATGTATTGCCCAAAGTATGCACTGTACCCGCACTGTGTAGAATTCCTGGTAAAAAATGCTGTGCCCCTTCTGTCCCTTGAGATATCTAAGGAGACCTGACATCTTATACAGTCAATTTGCAACTTGAAACGATGCAAAATAATGTGATCAATACGTTGCCCAGTTAAAATAGCAGTCAACTTGCGTCGATAGTTGTAGAATGCGTAGCCCCCCTTCGAATAGTACACTCGAAGGGGGGCTTACGCATTCTACAACTATCGACGCAAGTTGACTGCTATTTTAACCCTAGCAACGTATTGATCACATTATTTTGCATCGTTTCAAGTTGCAAAACATTTGCCTATCCTTGAAGACACCACTATCGACGCAGCAGAGATGAAGGGGAGAGTCGGAAGGTTCATGCGGGACTCCCTTGAGTAGGACGCGATGCAGGATGCAGAATGGTCAAATGATGTACCATGGACTGCTGGACTCCCGGTTACCAGGGAAGATCAAGTGGAGTTCCTCCTGTCCCACGGATTCCAACCGACGGTTCTGGAGTGAAGATGGCCTTTCGATCTCCCGGAAAGAGAAATGCGAGGAGCTTCAGACCCGACTCAATGTAAGAGTCTGGCGATCTACGTACGCATACATGGTCATCGATTTCAATGGCGTATTGGCCGAAGACGAGATTCACCTTCGATTCTCTTCCAAGTTCTCCGATGAGAAGTGTGGCTTCTCAGAGACTTTCCTACATGGCATGGATGTGCCCGTTGCGCGAACCCCGGCGCATTACCCGAGCGATATCCAGCGCGTGAAAGCTGTCTTCAAGCCAGAGCTCGGATCGCGACTGTATAAGACGTCAACTTCGAAACACCCAAAGAGAATAATTCATAGACTCAAACTTAATCAACTTGTGTAGCTACGTTCTTGCCTTATATACGGAATACAAAGAAACTACCTAATCTTAATGCACTCCTGTTGCCTGTCTTGTGCTCAATGAACCGCCCATACTACCTATCTACTATTGCTGCTCAACGGCCTCTCCTTTTTCATTCAAGATGACGAGTCGGCCGGTATCTCGCCCTGGCTTTCTTCCGAGGTTGATCCTCCTCGGTGTCTTCCGCGGCATTGGCGTCCGCGATTTTCTGAAGATTAGCTTCAAACCAATCCCAGCCCTTCCAGCCCTTAAGAGTGCCAAGATGATGGCGTTGGGCCAATTCTCGCCAGGTTTCACCAGGCCGGCGGCCTTCAAAAAAGACGTTGCCTTTTGCCAGATCAAAAGCCCTTCTCTCAACGTTTGTAGAGGACACCTGATTGATATTGAGGATATCAGAGAGTTTCGCTCCTTTCTTGTATTGCCCCACAGAATACAATGCCTTTGTCTTTTTGTGGTGACTGCGTTTCTGTCCGGTAGCCGGCTCCTGCCTCGTGCTATTCGAGTCGCTCGCTTCAGGTAACAACAACTGGGCGGTTGCGCGTGAAACACGAGGATGCGGAGACAAATCTCTCTTCAGCACCTTCCCCTGGAGTGTCACTCCCAGAAAACACAGGAGTTGGTCCCGAAGAAACTTGAGCTCCTGCACCCCCGCTTTCACCGTGTTTCCCGTCAGGACTCTCTCGATGTAGGTGGAGCTGTGAAAAAGACCAGCAAGGTTTAAAACCGTCAACGCGCCACATTCGTAGTCCGAGTCTTGGGACAGCACCTCATGCGCTATGATCTTCTGGGGCGGCTCCAAGTCGGGCAGGCGTTGTGCGTAGCCGGTGTGGAGCTTTCGAGGACATCCTCAAGAACATCCCGTACGTTCGGCAAAGAATTGATGACATGAGCAGTTGACGTTTCGTTGTCAATAACTACTGAAAACCAGTGGTCGGAGCGGTGGCAACCAAGTATGGCATATCTCGGCCTGTAAGAAATCATAGCATGGTCAAACTCATAGTCTTGAAGTGCAAGGGAGTGGTAAGACCCGTCAAGGAAGTCACTGAAATGAGTCTCCATGACGACGTAAGGTTTTTTCCTGCTGGAGGCTGTCGGAGTCAGGCATCACGAATTCTTTGATGCAAGCCCGTATCTCATCGGCATTCCACCAGGAGTGGTGCGAGATGCGCAGGACTGCATTTATGAGGTGCCTGCCTACGCTGCTAGCCCAATCCGGCTGAAAAATGTGTGTTCCAGGGGTATGCATGCCCCCAAACAGTTCAACCGCCGAGTGCACATCCAGGTACTTGTCGGTGGCATGAATCGTCCTGGAGTAGGGTGGCATTTGACGGATCAATCCTGACCGATGAGAGTGCTGTGCGTCTTCTCGGATATCGTCGATCAGGTCCCGGAGATCAGTACGTTCCCCAAATTGTATGGCCTTCGAGTAGTCGAATTCCTGGTCTAGCGGGTGCACCTTGCTGAAGCTGTCAATATTGGATGCTTGAGAATCGTCAGGCATCGAAGTCTTCTTGCTAGACTTTTTCGACGTGCTCTTGCCAGACTTTTTCGGCGTTCCCTTGACGGATTCCTTCGGCGTTCCCTCGACGGATTCCTTCGGCGTTTTTATAGCACTGCTGGCCTCCTCGTCGTCGGACTTCGGGGGTCCAAGCCATTGCGGATGTACCGAGTATCTTACAACAGATTGGATGTGCTCTATCATTGATGCAATGATGAGATCGCTCTCTCTGCGCTGATGGAGGCCGCTGGCCTTCAGAGTCAAAGCGAGGACCGGCTGCCAAAATAGGAGCATCAAATTGGTGGCGCACCTGTAACCGCAGCTCCATGAATCTCCCTGAAGTGAGAGATGAACCAGCCTCGCATTAATGGGAGGTTTCAGCTCTGAATTTTCCGCAGATATTCCATGCTCCCACATCGTGACTAGACGGGTGTGGGCTATCCTATGTTCAGGTAATAAATCTGCCGACATGATGGAATCAAACATATATGCCGTCTGTGTGGCAACCTCAACAATCATCAGCCACCAATGGTTGGATCTGTGGGCACCGAATACAACGAATTTGGCTCCCTCGAGTATGTGTCGGACTACATGGTCAGAGAATTTGTAGGCCTGAGAGTCGGAAGAGAACGTATTTGCAAAGAAAGAGTCTCTGACGACATAATTGGGGCCAGCTAGGAACAAATCCGTCAAGGCCACCATCTCCGAGCTTTGCAGCCAATCTTCAACCTTATGCTTGAGGAGCACGTTGATGAGACCTTGGATGGTCCCCCTCATGCCAAGCTTTCATGGTAATTTCATTTGGACCATCACGGTTGATGATTAGGCCTTTTGAATCTTTTAGCTTGTCAAAGTTAAAGTATGTCATTTTTTGGGGGAGGACGTCCACTCGTTTGATATTTGGCTTCCAGAGCTCCTTGTTTGCCAGATCTTCTTTGCGTTCGACCCCATGAATGTGCAGGAGGAGGCTCAGAAAGTCCTCATCAGAAGCTACTTTTCTTTTGAGTATCTGGGTTGGGATGTCCATCTTCTTCATAGGCAGTGGGATATTGGGCATGACTGAAATGTGGGCCACGCTGCTTGTTCCTGCCTCCTCGGGAGGCATCGCGGCGCTTGTTTCTTGGGCTGGTACGATCTGGTCCCTAAAAGGAGGCAGTGGGATATTGGGCATGACTGGAATGTCGGCCACGCTGCTTGTTCCTGCCGCCTCGGGAGGCATCGCGGGGCTTGTTCCTTGAGCTGGTACGATCTGGTCGCTAGGAAGAGGCAATTCGACGTCTGGCAAACTCGAAAGAGGGGATACGCTGCTTGTGTCTGATTCGGGGGGCATCGTAGTGCCTGCAGCTTGGTCTGATCCGGGGGGCATCGCCGTGCCTGCAGCTTGGTCTGATCCGGGGGGCATCGCCGTGCCTGCAGCTTGGTCTGATCCGGGGGGCATCGCCGTGCCTGCAGCTTGGTCTGATCCGGGGGGGCATCGCCGTGCCTGCAGCTTGGTCTGACCCGGGGGGCATCGCCGTGCCTGCAGCTTGGTCTGACCCGGGGGGCATCGTAGTGCCTGCAGCTTGGTCTGACCCGGGGGGCATCGCCGTGCCTGCAGCTTGGTCTGATCCGGGGGGGCATCGTAGTGCCTGCAGCTTGGTCTGATGACGATGAATCGTCACCGGGCTGACGAGATCTCAGCCTGACGATATTGAGACTTAGAATGATTCTTCAATTGGGCAGTGGATTGAATACTCACCAGTTCTGAATGATGTCTGCTGCTTCTTGCATCGAATGCCGCGTTCTGTCTTGTGCCAAAGCATGGGATAAGAGTTAGGAAGGTGCCAATACCGGATATTAAACACAACCTTGAGATAAACATAGCAGCCAATACAGCCTCCACACCTGTACAGAAATAGAGTTTAGCTGGCAACTCCATACGGGCTCACGTGCCCCCTCAGGACGCGTCATACTTGCCTACCTTTGTTGTGTTCATCGGTAATTATGCCCATCTGACTTAGTTGACGAAGTTGGAGATAGCCAGGTTTGTGTAGCAAGCCCCCTCTTCTTCCAAGGAGTCTAGCATCTGCGTTTTCCCAGAACTCAACACCACAATACGCTGCCCTCAGCTAACGCCAGTTGTGAACATAAAGCCCATGAGATATTAAGATTATCTTCTCTGACTGCATGCAAGAGACCCCTTTTTTGGTCCAACATTCGAAGCACGCCATGTCTTCCGATCAAGGAGAATCGATACAACGCCTTACCAGACAACTTGAAAACTTCTCGAAGCGTCTCGATAGCTTCATCCTTCTAGAAGGCTCAGATGGACCAAAAACACGCTTGCAATTAGAGGCCGACCTTTCTCGGTTGCGTCAGGGAGGGAGACGCGGCGCAAGAGGAGCTGCGTATGGCAAATATGTTTTTCGATCACGCCGTCAGAGGACATGATTTGACTCTAGCGAAGATGGATGCACTCGGCAAGAAAGTGACGGAGTATGAAAAGCAGATCGAGGACACACAGTCAAAGCTGAGAGCCGCTACTCAGGAGACTTTGAGCCCTGAGCAAACTGCGAAGTCAGGCGGTCAGCGACCGGGAAACTGCCTCGGCGAATCGGGCCAAAATCCAAGAGACATTGAGACGAATAGATGAGGAGAAAAATCGGATTGAACAACAACTTTTGGGGGCATTCAGTCAGGCACCGCTCCGAACGCCACCTCCACGTCGCCCGTTGCCCAGATGGCGACCTTCACGTCGCCCGTTGCCCAGATGGCGACCTTCACGTCGCCCGTTGCCCAGATGGCGACCTTCACGTCGCCCGTTGCCCAGATGGCGACCTTCACGCCGCCCGTCGCCCAGATCCCAGCCCTCCGCGCCGCCCGTCGCCCAGATCCCAGCCCTCGCGCCGCCCGTCGCCCAGATCCCAGCCTCGCGCCGCCCGTCGCCCAGATCCCAGCCTCCGCGCCGCCCGTCGCCCAGATCCCAGCCTCCGCGCCGCCCGTCGCCCAGATCCCAGCCTCGCGCCGCCCGTCGCCCAGATCCCGCCTCCGCGCCGCCCGTCGCCCAGATCCCAGCCTCCGCGCCGCCCGTCGCCCAGATCCCAGCCTCCGCGCCGCCCGTCGCCCAGATCCCAGCCTCCGCGCCGCCCGTCGCCCCGATCCCAGCCTCCGCGCCGGCCATCAGCACACAAGATGACCAGCCGATGCCAGATTTCGAAGACGCCGATGACGATAATCGACTGCCTCCAAAGACACCTAAGAAAGGCACAAAGGGCAGGGCTTCGAAAGGCACACCGAGCACAAAGCGTAAAACAACTAAGTCTCCTGCAAAACCCTGGCAAAGAAGACATGCAAGGTGACCAACTTATCGATCCCGACACGCTCGATGATCCCTTTACGGAGGACCTATCGATGGTCAAGGATGTCATCGATCAACAGGTCTCAGGGCCATACATATCTCTTAATACTCGTCTCGGCTGGCGATTCGACCAACTTGGAGATATTGATACCGCATGGCCAGTGGCACCAGACATACAGAAGTTGGTGTTCACAGCTTCATGGGAATCGGTATGGGTATCCCACTGATGACATTGTCCAATTACACGTGCTAACATGTTTAGGCCCTTAACAACCTAAGCATTGCGATACTCAATGGGTACGCGAATCAGTATGTCCGTTGGACTCTCGCACCAGGGTTTTTCACATCGATAGCCAAAAGCTCTGCCGTACTCTCAGCCCTACCCGATAAAATGATTGAAGGAGACGCACAGCGTGGGGGCCGACCACTGTACGTTGAGGGCACCGAGGGAGGCCCCTGGGGGGAATATCTGACCAGTATGCTGCAAGATGCAAGAAGGGTTGATGGCTTATTTGTGCAAAGGTTCGGCTTCCAAAATTTGGTGGCTTGTCGCACTTGCCAGAAGAGATTCAACAAGTCAGATGGAGCTGGCAGCACCAAAACTTCCTGCTGGCCCTTCTCCGAGTGCGTCTCAAAAGCGGACTTCGCGGCCGGCGCATGTGGCAATTGCCTATACTCTGTGCAGGGCAACAGATGCGACTTCGCCATCTCGAAATATCCAGAAGTGAAGGATTTGATTGGTAAGCGCAATCGACTTGGGGAGACAGATCTAGAGCCAGATTCCACAAAAGTGGTATTCACGCTATCTGGCCCAGAGATCGTTACTCTCACAAGGGCGCGAATCAAGGGTAAACAACCAGAGGGCGCGACATTTTAAGCTGACCGAATGAAAGTATGTATTCCGTACATACTTAGTTATTTGTCGTAACGGCGGTGTTTTCAACTGCTTGCCCACTTTTTTTTTCTGCTTTTGCCTTCGTTGGCCTTCCTCGAGGGCGTTTTTGGTCCCAAAAGTCTGCCTGCCTTCAATATATTCGTTTCCACCGTTCAACTCGATGACTTTTTTGACATGCTCAGGAATTCGCTCAATCCAAGCCCGTATTTGCTCCCTGTCCAAGGTCATTGTGCCACGTACGCTTCCATCTCTCTGTTGCCTCTGTCAAAGTTCGTGGCGCGCCATAGCGAGTAGTACGTTTCTTCATCCAAAACCAACACGGCTCAATCGCATTGAGGTCGGGGGAGTTGCCACACCATAGCATACGCTGGACTTCGGCAATGTCGTAGAACTGTCGTTGCATGCGATGAGCATGACATGGGGCTTTGTCTTCTTGAACTATCGTATCGGGACGGTCTTGAAGGCATTCCTTGGCAAAAGGAAACAGCTTTGGATGAAGTATCTCCTTTTGATAGCGATACCAATCAATTCCACCTTTTGCACCTCGTGTCAGCTTGCCATTCTTCACAGTCCATTTCCATACCGGCTTTTTGCCACTTTTGTTGCGCAATCCGGTTCTCGCCATGGCGGTATTCAACTCCCACTCTTCCCTCATAACTGGCTCAAGTTTGGCGTTCATTTCCTCGACTTCCTTTTCTGCAGTTCTTTTTTGCTGAGCCGTCTCAGGACGCCAACAATGGCAGGGGCCTTTACGATCGTATGTGAAGCACCCCCCAAAACATGAATGCGCTATAGCCTTTCCACCGTTCTCGAATGCAGCTCTTCACAACAGGTTCATGCGACTTCCTCCACACACGAAAGCTGCCTCGACGGGTACAAAGAAGAACTGCGGTTTCGTCGCTCCAGATCACGGCTTTCCAATCTTCTAGAGTCCAGTGTTCGTGCTCCCTACACCACGCAAGTCTCTCAGCCTTCATTTTTTTCTGTCAAGCCTGGTTTTCGAGTGGGCTTGGTCTTGTGATATCCGGCATTCTGAAGTATACGTCGAATAGTGGAGGCTGAAATGGTAATTCCCATGCTGGCGAGATCCTCAGCGAGAGAGGCACAACTTTTCTCACGGCCATCCCGATCCTTCTCGATTGTGTCGAATACAAGCTTCTTGATTTCTTCGGTTTGTTTCGTCTTTCGCCCCTGGACTGGGTTCCTCTTGGAGCCATTCATCTTTAATAACGATGGGGAAACGCGTCGAATCAAAGCCGTGTTCAACTGCCTTAGCATATATACGGTTAACTTGCGCCTTCGACACTCCCGTCAACCGAGTGACTTCGGCGGCTGATTTCTCTCCCCAAGCGGGCGACTTCAAGTAAACAACGAGGGCTTTAACCGCGATCGGAACTCTTCTCGTCATCGTGCTGATGCTTGCAAAAGTTACGAGTTTTCGAAAGATTGTCAACGACGAGATAACCTAGGTATCTTTGTCGATCTGTCCGTACGGAATACTCGGAGAAAATTTTTTCAATTTGACATCAGAATACGGAATACATATTCCGTAATCTGTAGTGTGGTGGGTCGCACACTTAAGCCATAGAGGTTAGGTAGGTGGATAGAAGGATTATATTCCCTGCCTACAGTTTCTGCTGTCTCTAACCTGCCCGGGGGATATAGGTATTCAAGTTGCCCAAAGCCTCCTTCCTTCCCGGAGGTCTGAAGACCCCCGCGACAGGTCAAATCGAACCTCCCGGGTCTCCAACCTGCCCGGCGCTCATGCCATTCAATACATATATCAATCGTATCAATACAGGTCCAGAATTCCATCCATCCAAATGTTCAACGGAGACCCAAATCGCGGGTGACGAAGCCCTCACCGGATCTCCACGGCGGGCAGAGATTCGTTGAGGGCTTCCTCACCCGTAACTCTGCCCGCGGACAACGAAAGGGCCTCCTTTGACCGCTGTTTGGCAAAAGAAGAGATGTCTACCAGCAAAAGGTGTCATAATATCGTCTTTTAAGGCCGTTGGCGCGTCACGAGTGGTTGAATTTTGTTTATTGTGAGGGCTTGTGCTTCCGTGAGGCAAAAGATGCCATTTTATGGTTCGAACAACTGTTCAACCACCTAGCATAGCATCCCCGAAGCCAATAGCTAACCTGGCCAATCGAATCACAAAGATTTAGCTAAATTTTTCTAGAAACGGCGTGTTTGAACGATTCCTCTCCCTCCCACGAAGCAATTCTACCAGTTACCCACACAACAAGGCAACTCCAGATGGCTAGATTCAGACTTTTGTTGGGGCAACAGAATGCGGTAAACTATTCCGTACCTACGAAGTGTTCTTTACGGATCACGCAGCACGGGATATCGCAAGATCGAGACTTTCAACACTTCCTAGCTACAGAATACGCTGTATTCCGTACAGAGGAGTATGGGCAAAGAATGACATCTATTCCGTACAGTGATTCTGCATTCCCCCGTGCTACAGGGTATCTAATCTGACTACGATGCGACTGAGGTATTTCTACGCATTTGCCCTCACTCGAATGCAGTCACCACGCGGACAAGTACATTTTGCTGATCCAGTGACCAGGAGTTGGGATGTATCAACCCGTGAGTCTCAACGCCGAGCTGCTTTCTCCAGCTGCGTACGGACCGCTGACTACACCCTCCTGCGTCCTCATCTACGGAATACATAATACCAGGCAAATCGAACTTTTGGCGACAGGTTGTTAGCTCTTGATGGCCATTGGTCGGCAAGCCCTCATTTTACCTCGTCGTCACGGTATTGTTCATCCGTATTCCGTAGCTCGTATTCCACTCTTGCAGGCCGCCGGCGTGGCGTCCAAGTTCTGGGCCCGAACAATAATATGACCTGTCACCCTGGCTTCCGTATCCTTGTGCCCAACGAGTGTAACCACGTCATTAGCTGCAGTGTGCCTCCGAAAAACCAGCCCTCGCTTTGACTTTGGCCACCACCCTCGTTCATGACGACGCGTGGTAACTTTGAGATGTCTGTCTTCGAATCTACCTAACCCTGAGGCTGCGAGTCCATTAGATAGACGCGTAGTCAATAAAGTCACCCTGATGTTATGTCACATGCTGTTTACAATGTCAAGGACAACATTGTGATCAACTCGTTGCCCTAGTAATAAGAACACATAACGAGAATACGGAATAGGTAGCAGTGCCTTATGCAGCAGCGGCTCGTTGGCATACGAATACGGAGTAACCGCCTGGCGCGTATCCTTCGTGCAGGGATATTGCATTCTACCGCTTCCGGAACATCTATCCTACCACCCGAATTCGATACTCTCAGACGCGGCTGCAGCAAAAGGACGCACGATATCCCGCAAATGGCAGTTTGAACACGGATGCCTGGGTGGCGCAGCGATGATTTGTAATTCCTTGATCTTAGTTCCCTGGAACGGGACGCCGAAGAGGGTGAGAGTCCCGTAAGATCAGGCAGAACAAAGCAATAGTTTATCAGGTGAGTGGAGATTGACGGGACATCTCATGATATGCCTTCAACTCCCAAACAACGCGTAGACTAAGCACAGTATACACGCGTCTACAATGCTCAAGGAGCTCAGTATGTGTAAACACATATATTTCACGCGACGGTTTGGTACACACGCGGTATTTCGTACCGTACAGCTTCGCTCATCGAGCTTACACTTCGACAGCGGCGCGTATTTCGGATACGGATGCCAATAGGGGATACGAGATCAGGATGGTGGTGTCATACATTGCTTATGCATCGTCGACAAGCCCCGGCAAAGCTCTTCCGGCAACTTTCTTATAGATCACAAATTCCACTAAGGCCGTTCCAAAAAATGTCTTCAACTGTTTGCCCAAGTTTGCTTTCACTCCACGCCCTGCGCCAACTACGTAGATGGATTTCGCAGTTCGTCCTCACGGAGCACCTACATCACTTGCATACCAGTACGCACCGAGCGGGTCGCTGTTGTGGACGAACATAAAAGAGCCCTCTCTATCCGTATCCCTCCAGGACGACAGAATGCAAGGGCACCACAGAACGCATCCAGCACGTCTACCAGCACGTCTATCAGCACGTCCACCAAGCATTTTTTTCTTCATCTCTGCCCTTTACGTCTGCCAGTCAACTTGACCTTCGCTTTCAGAACTCAGAGACGACTATCTCTGACTTCGCTTTCGATCATCGCTCGTCTTCGGGTTTCAACAGTATGACATCTCGGACTACCTGCCTCACGCCCTGCTAACTGAATTGTCCGTAGGAATCTATAAAAAAATCGACAAAAATGCCATCTACTAGATCCGGCGCCGGTTCGTTTACGATGGCCGGAGAATCTTCGTCTGTAGGTTTACTTCCCCCTTGCACGTCTTTCAGGCGGTACTGTGTGTATTGACATGTCTCTTAGTCCGCGCCGTCCAAGGGCAAGGGCGTTGTCAGGCCCAGAGCCCGCAAAGCGGCAAATGACGATAGCCTCTATCAACCCCCCCCCCACGTCCGACGAGTCCGAGGACGACGTTACCGTCTCTCGTTCAAAGCCCAAAGACACCTCCTCGCAACGCTCTTCTGGTGGTGCAGGCCAGAGGAGGACGACACATCGTGAGCTCGCGTACACCAAACCCGATTACGCGGTCACGACGTTGCAAGGAGGTGCGCCGGACGTGGTGGTGGAAGACCGGATAGATGCTATCCGGCTAGGAAATGAGGAGGTGCCGGCCGTGCCGGTCCCTATCCTCATCGGATGGGCCTTGGACCACGTGGCCCAGGATCTTCGAAACGAGTGGCCTGCCTTTGTCGAGTCCCTGGGATATGACGACGTCGACAAAGAAGGCAAACTCGAGGATCTCTGGACCTTTTTACGTGGTCCACAACAGAACAGGGAGGTTTTCTTCCGCTACTACTTCGACCAGTTCGAGAAGTTGCGGCACAAGAAAACGGAGGCTCCCACGAGATTTTTTTATTCGGTGGAAGTTGTTGGTGAGGAAGTTGGAGGAAAACGACTTTGAGAACAGCCGTCGACTTGCCCACCACTTTTTTTTCGCGGCTGCACGAGAGTGTCCAGAAGCCTCTTCGCCAAAAAGGCGTCAAACTCGACAAAGTCCTCGACTTGTTGCACTCGGCGGAGAGGACGTGGAAATCTCTAGGCCTGGACCCTCCTTCCAAGCGGCCACACCGCGAAAATTCAACCGACGTGGAGGAGGGGGCCAGTGGTGGGTCAAAACGGCCCAACCAAGGTAGATGATGTCGCCGCTGCATTCCTAAAAGGTCTTGGTCGCCCCTCAATACCCGTTCCCAACTCAGGACTAACTTTGCCGCAGTCCTATAGCCACTCACTTCCCGAGAAGGGCCGCCAATAGCTCGAAGCGCGTCTCATTCATGAGACAACTGCGCCGGGTATCACGCTTCCAATCCAAACGGCATCATACCTGTCCACTAAGCGGAGGAAACTCTGCCACTGGGCAAGTTGATCGCGTCTGTCCACTAAGCGGAGGAAACTCTGCCACTGGGTAGGCCTGCCACAAGGTGATGACGATACTCGTGAGTCGACGCGTCTAGGCATGGCGTGTATCGCGCTTCCAATCCAAACGGCATCATACCCTGTCCACTAAGCGGAGGAAACTCTGCCACTGGGCAAGTTGATCGCGTCTGTCCACTAAGCGGAGGAAACTCTGCCACTGGGTAGGCCTGCCACAAGGTGATGACGATACTCGTGAGTCGACGCGTCTAGGCATGGCGTGTATCGCGCTTCCAATCCAAACGGCATCATACCTGTCCACTAAGCGGAGGAAACTCTGCCACTGGGCAAGTTGATCGCGTCTGTCCACTAAGCGGAGGAAACTCTGCCACTGGGCAGGCCTGCCACAAGGTGATGATGACGATACTCGCGAGTTGATGCGTATAGGTAGGGCGACCAGCGCTTGGTTTCAGTGGGCATCTACTCCATCGTCGCGTCTTGTTCTCTTACAGCTTTCTCGAATGTTTCTCTCAACTGTTCATGGGGCGTTTTTCTGGGGCACTTGGGCATGTATTTCAGAGCTATTGCTCGGTCCGAACTGAGCAGTACAATTCCCCAGACCTTAAGCCTCGCGGCAATGAAGGTCGTTCCCTCATCCTCATCAAATCACGCGGCAACGAAGGTCGTGCTGCGCCCGACTTCCTCGTAGCTACGGTGGGCCAAGGATATAGATTGGAATCAAGTGGCCCATGATGTCGCACGACCTCCTCGTAGCTACGGTGGGACCAAGCGACATCGACTGGAACCAGGTCGCCCACGATGTCGACTGGAATCAGGTCGCACATGATGTCAACTTCGGCCGCAAGCTGCGGAAACTGCCCGCACCCAAACACCCACCGTCATCAAGAAGCCAGGCGAGTCCATTATGGGGAAATTGGGTCTGCGGCCTCTGCAGCCTTACGGAATACCGTTCCGTACACTAGCACATATAGAAAAATGTTAAAGTCTTTGATCAATTTGTCGCCCATTTTTTTAAGCTGTTGTCTTGTGTAGATGCGCGTAAACCGTTGACGTGATACCGTAAATCGCGGACTTGAGATGTCGACTTTGAGGGTCGACTTGAACTACAAAATACCCAACAATGTCTCGTACAAAACAACCCAGTCCTAATCAAAATAGTCTCAATGTTAGACGTTTTTCTATGTGATCAATGCGTCGCCCATATGAAAAGCTGTTGTTTCGCGTAGATGCGCGTAAACCGTTGACGTGATACCGTAAATCGCGGACTTGAGATGTCGACTTTGAGGGTCGACTTGAACTACGGAATACCCAACAATGTCTCGTACAAAACAACCCAGTTTTGGTTCAAATAATCTAATATTAGACGCTTTCCAATGTGATCAATGCGTCGCTCGTTTAAAAAAGTATCTTTATAGGTATACAAACGTAAGAAGGGAAAATTTAAGTAGACAGACTTTGGCAGCTTGTGGTATTGATTTGAATTCCCGGTTTCCCTTCTTACGCTGTTGACACAATTAAGATGCTTTTTTAGATGGGCAACGTATTGATCACATAAAAAGGCGTCTTTCAACAGTTCGTTCAAATACAGATTCAGCGTGTTGTTGCTCTTCTTGGGGATATCTACGAATTCCACGTATTCTGGAGGCACAGTGCAGGCGGTACATCTATAGGTCTTTTGGTGGGGGGGCAAAGTGGATGCATATGCAGTTCAGGTATATGGATTAACGCATATATGTAAATACACAAAGTAGCCTAAATTTTAGCGGCTCTTTCATTTTAAATCGCTCTTCCGTACACTACCCTCCCTTCTGGGCTGTCAGTCATTCACTGGTTCGGAGGAGGGACTGTCACGGTGTCAACCCCACAGTACAGCTCGACACTAACCGGTACGTACATACTGTAGCGCGATGTGCGATGTACCTACCAACCTGCCTGCCTATGCGTTAGGTACTTCTAGCACTTACCTAACGCGATGGGGCGGTCGTCTCACTCGGACTCCTATTCCAGCAGAACTCGGAGGTTGTGAAGAATGAGCACGGAGGACGGCCGCTGGAGTTCATAGGCAGAGATCGAGGCGGGCTAATTATTAGTAATGGGGGGAGTTGCACTAATCAAGCGGAGCGCGCTAGTTGGAACTTGCCTAGCGTGCATTAGCTTAGGTAAGTCTGTCTGCTTAGTTAGGTACTATGCACAGTATCTGCATTATACCCTCCTAGTGTATAACGCAGCGCCTCTCTTATGGAGTAACCCGTACAGTCCACTAACCGTCACTGCTCGGATAGTACGGATTAATCCGCAATCTCATGCCGGCAATTTATTTCGGACTTGTTTCTTGTTCCATCTTGATATCCCGACACGACCGTGCCGGTTCCCTCGATCACTTCAGACTGAAGTAAACACGGAATTCTCTTCTATAATTCGTACGAAGTATGTACTCGTACAGGGTAATCTGATTGCTCTCACTTCTACACTACGGACGTATCCTGTGTCATCCGTACAGATCATGTGCGTAGAAGGGGCTCTCCTTGGCTCTGAGACGGAACTCGGCTGTCAACCCTCTCGAGTCTCCTACCGGTTAATATTCCGCAAGTGTCTTTTGCTGCTAGTGCCGCCACTGAGGCGTCGTCGTCCTCAAATTCTACCGACGAGGCACGGAGTATGGAATACCTACGAGTACTTCTATCGCAACATAACCTCTCTTTTCCCCTGATCAGTAAACACAAATTAAACGATCACCTCCCCGCAGTTATCAGATCAAACCGGTAGGGGAGAGTGTCGGTACCTACTTCATGGTACAAAGTACCGTAGAAGTACCGCATCTACCAGGTATGTTCACGAGTTGCTTGCCATTCACAGCGTTTCAGACTTTTATATTCCTCGTCCTTTGACTCCTTCGCACATTTCGGAAGACCATGTCGTGTATCGTAAACATGTACGAAGTAGATCCGCCACCTGCTCCAAACGGATAGCCAGCTCTAGGATGGTGTAGGGTTGTCTATCCGGGCAAAAATGGGCGAACTCCCCGGTCTATAAGACGCGATATACTTATTATAGTGGTAGGGTACTCGGCAATATCTCATACGGATCAGTCAGTGAACCACTAACGGGCCACGGCGCGACATTTCCCTACCCGGTACGTCCAGGATTCCCTTTGTTCTTTGTCGTGTTCCATCAGCTTCGCAAGAACGGAACATTGGCCGCCTCCAGGTCTCACATATTCCGAGTAGCTGGCATCGGTGCTGACATGTCCCGCGCGCCGTGGCGGCGGAGGCGGGCGGCGGTTACGTCTAACTACAGGGACGGCGGTTAAAGCCTGTCGAGGCATGACATGTCAGCGGCAACAGTGACGCAGGGGGGGGCGTGGGTTGAATGGAGGCCGGGGTTGGGGGCGTTGAGAGGGAAGGGGGGGAAACAAAAAAAAAGCAAACTGCAGAAATTTATTATTACCCCTAAACCACCCCAAATCTCCAAGACATGACGCCTCTCCCGGTTCGTTCATGCTATATTCCCATGGCCCATGGGGATGGGTAGCAGGGGAATTGCATGCCGTCCACTCTGCGGACGACCTACTTATTATTATATCCACTCGCAAAACTGACAGAAACCGATGAAACTGACAGGCCCAAATTGCTGGAGAATGCGATCAATTATCACACACACACAACTACCACCACTTATATGAATATGATATCTAACAGCCGTACGTACGAGAAAGACCCGAGAATCCGAGGCTGTCAACATCCTCATCTGCTCGTCTATCTATCTACCGACCGCATCCCTACCCCAGTTACCGACGACAACCAGGCATGTCATATGTGCCATGTTTCGGATCGGTGTACTCAGCCTTCTTACATCTCATCTCGTCCGATGGATGCGAGAGTCTTCTGTCCGTGTACAAAAGTGTCTTCTTACTCTCTACGGAAGGGAACGACTGACACAGCCTGGCCTGTTCTTGGTCTGTACGAAGTAACCAACCATGTATGTACTCGCATATTGTCCGTCGGCCTCCATGCCGTCCCAGCAATGAGGCGGCAACGGCCAATAGTAATGCTTCCAGCTGACTGGCATCTCGCAAATGCACAAGAGAGAAACCGGACTAGCAGCAGATGCATGCGTACGCAGTGACATGCCCATGAAACCATGAGGGTATGGGAGGTTGCACACCTGCGCAGACACAATATGATGACTCGTATGTTTTGCTTCGTCTTTTCTCATTGCAACTCACGAATACTAGGTATGTACTCGTACGTATCGTACAATATCAGTACATAAGATAACTACCCCCTCTGCGCGCCACCCCGTTCACGAGCCAGGTGCTTAGATTTACGTACAGAAACAGCAGATGAGACTCATGCAGCGTAGTGTTTATTTCAGACGTCCTCCTTAACTAGTATTGACAGCGACGCTGTTTTCTACCGTCGCACCACCTCTATAGGGCGTGGCGACCCCTTCATCGTCAGAATCTTGTACAACTCGTCGGCGCACCCGTCGAGTCGAAGTACGAGCTTCCACCACTTGTTGTATTCGAACGAATTCCTCATTCGGGCCTGGCGCAACCTTTTTTCGTTTCTTGGACCTGGCATCGTTCAATTGAGCGCGCAATTCCTCGTTTTCCTTCGTCAATTCAGCAATCCTGCTGCTCGCATTATCGAGCCCTTTTCCGACACGACGAAACAAGAACCGAGACGTGGGATTCTGGAAGATATTGGAGTCTTCTTTCAATACCTGCTTGATCGGAATCAAATCGCGTGACGAGTGAGGCGTAGGAATAGTAATAGCAGTGAAGAGAGATGGAAAATCGGGTGTTTTCTCTCGGGGCACGATCGGAGGTGGTGTAGTCTGTGTGCTTTTATCTGCCCGCGGCCCATTCAATCGCACGAACCTCGAATTCAATGCTTTTAACCTGTTTTTAGGATAGATTCCTGTCGCCCGAACCCTGCTTTCGTATATTCTCGCGCGTCAATGCCTCCCGACGTGCTCTAAGAACGCCTCAAGAAACTCCGGTTTCCGGATACGATTGACAACGTTGTGCACACAACTCTGTCAATACAAACGCACGATACCGCCGTTTCACAACAGAAAACGGGCCCAGATCGCATGGTTGAAGGACATGTGACGAGTGTGAGGGTAGAAATATGAGATATATGCGATTCACGTAACACTCCTCCATGAATGCAGACGTGGTATGACTGTTATGCCCGTCAAGAATGAGGCCCCTCCAATCGTCAACGTGTTCTGGCTTTATGTGAGGTATAAACACTTCTTTGAGCCATTTCAATGCAATGGACTTGCTTGTCCACCCATTGGGAGAGTATGTGAAGGCCCGATTGGTGAACAATGTGTCTTGTTGCCGTGGAAACCATTGTTCTTGTACAGACTTCCCTGCAAATATCACCAAAGGAGGTGTTGCACGCCCATCTGCACTGATTGCCTCAATAATAGTAGACCATTCCCTATTTTTGGGGGACCTCTGTTGAGTATCTGTCTTCAGCTCAGATGATCCCATGATCGTGCCATTGTCTCCTACTCTCGCATTACACCATATTCATCGGCGTTGTAGAGATTTTGTGGCTTAATGCGTTGTATCTCAGGTAGATCGAGTCGGTCGAAGAAAATGTTGACACTGGTCGGATTCGCGCCATTGACGCGTTTGAAATCAATTATTCGACTCTTGAGACTCTTTAGTTCAGGGTGACGGTGTAGAAAACGAACGTGCCACGCTTTTCCTAGCCTCGCGACGCGTCCACTGGTGGTTAGGATGCGCTGCGCGTATTCCTTAAAACGGGAAACAGGCGGCGCGAACCCCAGCGTACCCTCGAGTGATGGCGCCCACGCAGCTAAATCATCTTCCCCGGGTCTTTCGAGAAGCTGCCGCTGCTCGTTGACTTCCTCTCTCGTTGGTATACCAGCTAGTCGGCGCTGTATATACGTTCGATCAACGTCGTGAATTCTCGCAGCCTCGCGTTGAGAATGACCGTCTTCTATAGATCGTATTGCGTGTATCGTACGTAGTTTCGCTGCGAGAGTTGCCATGGCGATAAAGGCGTCAATTATAGTACTAGATTCGTTGTCGTTAGATGTGCGCGTGTTTGTTTTTCGCAGGAGGTGTGCGATATTAAAAATCGTAGGGCTGTGGAAACGGAATCTATTTGAGGACTAGTGCGCTGGCTCGTGAACGGGGTGGCGCGCAGAGGGGGTAGTTATCTTAGTTGTCAGAGCCGACGACAAGGGGCCCGGCCCAATGAGGTCTGTAGATCTGATATCCGGACCCTATCGCCACCAGATGTGCACGAGTACACCGTCAGCCCCAAGAAAGCCTGCCTCACTTATACAACATGTCATCCATCATGTTGACTCTGTCTATACCACACTACACGACGCACCACGACGCTACCCGGCAAGCCTCTTCGTCTCCAAAAAGAAGAAGGTATGTTTCATACATGATTTACGAGAAAACGACTCAGAACCATGCTGCCTGTCAAAAAAACAAAGAGAGAGAGAGAAGATCCCGGACACCCGAGATCCCTTCATCCGACTTGTGGTCCGGCCCCCCCTTACCAAAACAAGCTATCCGCTGTCAACGCCATCCCTGCAAGTGACAAAAGTGTCAGACAACTTTTTTTCCTCCTTCAAGGTTGTCTCCGACTCTCCGTAGGAAGAGGACATAAAAATGTGGGTTAGCTTGGCGGATGCCATTCGCGATTATTCCCTGATACCGGTATGGTACATACAGACCATGCTAGGCTACATATGTATTCCGTACGGGAAGCAAGAGAGCTGTCGCCTGTCAGTAGGGTGCTCTAGCTCACCTTTTCGTACATGATGGATTACCAAAGAAGTGTAGGGTCGACACAAACTTCCAGCTGAGATCTACACGTAGCCCGTTCTGACTCAACTGCGACTCAACTGCATTATCATGGGGTCACTTGGCGTATTCCGTACATCTCCGCCCGTCGTACTCCGTGTACTTGTAAGCTCTGGTTGTGTCTATGAGAGCCTCGGCTGGTCTGTCCGCTCCGTACGGAATGCAGAGTCACGAATTGCGGGTTCAAGATAGACAGACATGTGCATTGAGCAAGTGGAGGTGAGCTGTAACTGCTCGTACATACGGATTCCCGGTAGGGCAACGCTGCCTATACGATGGAGACTGTCTTGCATAAGACGGCATAAACAGGGTACATCTCACCTACCTAATCCGTATATAAGGTAGGGTAGGGTGTCCAGTCCAGTCTCGAATCGCAGTCTCTTCCAACCCTGTACCTACTCGTAAACCCGGCTCCATCTGGCGATGGGATGAGCTGTCATTATCTAGATTCACAACCTGCTTGCAGTTGACACTAAGTTAGTTGTTTAGAAAGACAAGGGAAGGGGTTATTATAGGTACTAGAAGAGACTCTGATATTGGTTGATCTTAATTAACTGCATTTCTTGAAACTCGAGTTGGTTTCAATCGAGGTCTTCATGCCCGCCCCGGCGTTCGTGCAACTTGCCAAATTCTTCAACACTAGAATCCCCCTTCCCTCTCTTATCGAAATTTCATCTCTTCAACATCCGTCTCACCTTGTTGAATCGCGTGAGAAAATACTCGTAAATCCATGGCGTCGGTCGTGGGCCCTTGACCAACACGTATAGACGGTGTGACCCGGTTTCCTGGCTGGGAATGCATGGACTTTCTCGTTCTCTCGGACCGACTTCTGATGCGGTATCAGATCATGAACCACGATCTGGTCGCTACTGTGGCTTGTCCTCATCCCCATCATCCCAGCGAAAAAAGACCAGAGAACCCAGCAGGGGGTGAGGACCAAGGTTGGATGGATGGCTGTCAGACGATCTTAACGGCTTCTCTTTAATGACTTACACGCTCGGAACGGGCTTGGACAAGTCACCGGTGGGGGGAAGAGGAGGGGGGCGTGTGATCATCATGACAATGAAAGAAACGCCAGACAGAAAGAGAGAGGGAGAGAGAAGATCCTCATGCTCCTCCGTTGCCGCCTGGATCTGGAACCTCGGCGTGTCAAACTAATGCACGCCGCAAGAACGCCAGCGGGAACACCAACAATGTCCAATGTTGACTAAACAAATAAAACAAAAGAAACCCACGCAGGATAAAAAGTCCGAGGGTGAATAGGTACTACCTATTACTACTACCTACCTAGCAAAAACTTTTTTTTTTTTAAAAAAAAAAAAAAAAAAAAAAAACGCCTTCCCGGCCCTGGGATTTGCCTTTTGGGGAGACACGACATCGCTAATCTCGCAGCATGTGGCTCCCGCGTCCGCGCGCGGCGGCGGGCGGGCCATGCTTATGTTTTTATGTACAGTATTACCCCCCGGAACCCAAGGACGAGGCGCGAAGGCCAGGACCTGCTGTCGCCGGCCGCCCGCAAAGCAAAATCCCTTCCTGCCTAGTTCATCGTATCGTCCTGGGCTTACCAGGTAACATTGAGAAGAAGAAAAAGACAGAAGCTCTTCTCGGGATTTGCCCTTCGTGTGTGCGACGCTTGGGTCGAAGATAATGATACCAGCGCGTGCTGGGTTTCGATACCACACACACCCCCTATTCCCACCGTCTCCTCCCCCCTTCCCAGGCGGTACAAAACGGCATTCTGCATCGTGTACCTAGGCAAGGTTCCTGGGTCCTTGTTCCTTGGGAGAGAGGGAGCGCGATTGCCCGACGGGAGATAGTGTCACTACGAGGGGTCTCGAGGTCCCATCAGAGGAGCACGAGGCCGGGAGAACAAAGCAGTTACGTTACGTGACCGTCGCGATTTTGAAGTCATTCGCGCTGCCCTGGTATTGGGGCTTGCGCGGTCGTGTTCCCTGGGATCATGAAGTCGACCGAGCTTCGGGGCACCATGCAAGGCAACGGGGCAGGGGGAGTAACTCTCGTTACGATGTAGCGAGCCGGGGCTGGCCTCATTACTAGGTAGGTAATAGGTAACGTGTACAAGGTCTCTGGTTCCGAGGTGAGGAGCTCGATTGGTCAATGCCGCCAAAAACCATCATCAGCTTCTCATTGACGTCTACCCCATAGCTGGGACCTCGTAGCGAAGCGACACCCATCAACCAAACTTCAGCCTACCCAGGAAACACACTCGCCTGCCTATCTCCGCTGTCAGCTGCAGGTCGATTGCGACATGTCGGGTTTCTCTCATCGTCTCCGCGCAGGAAAATAAATAAAAAACAACCAGAGACAAGAGATCTGATTACCACCGCATCGGAAGAACGCAGCATGCATGTCTTGGGAACCACTCCACGGGCACCGCTTCATTCGAACAAAGGAACCCCTTTACCGCATTAGGCCAACCACAATCACCACCGCGGAAAATAATTGATGATGATAAAAGAAAAGGGGAAGGGATACTGTTGGGTTGTCGGCATGCCGACTGCCCATCTGCTTTCCACGGCATACAATTGCGCAATGGTGCCTGTCTGTCAACGAACGTCGGAAACACCCCCTTCCTCTCTGGCCCTTCCCAACGGGGCAAACTGCATATCAGATCTCGCACAAGCTTAAGATCATGTCCTTCCCCCCTTATTTATCTCATCTAACCCAAGAGGAATAAAGAAATGCACATAGCCGACGAGACGGCGGGGTCATTTCGCCCCCCGCATAGGCTTGCTTGATTCGGTACCTACGAAATACTCCAGCCAAGAGATCAGCCCCTGCTTGGTCTCTTAGTCACGGGCTTTCGCCACCGAGAGAGAATACCGCTCGAATGCTTGGCAATAGTCATCTTGTGCCTCGCCGATTACATGCCCAGGTCGACACATCACGTATGACATCCGATCACCGTCGACATGTAAGCGCATGGTGTGTTGCCCATACCATCTCCATTGGAACGGAAAAAAGCCGTTGACGTCAAGGCCACGAGCTCCTGTACCGAGATCTCGGTCTTTCATCTCTTCTTTTTTGTTTCTCTCACTGTGGGAAACCCAGATGTTTGGGTACATAATGTCGAGGTTTGCTTCTGCTGCTGTCGTGCTCCTCTTGTTGAACAGGCCACATGGACGTCATGACTGGAACTCCTCCCCCTTTCGTCGTCGAATTAGGCATCCGGCCGACCCGGTGGGACTTTATAGGGACGCCTCGAGGCACGGATATAGTAACGTTAGAAGCACGGGTGTAACATCTGCAACAGTAACCTGGTCCGTCCCAACTGTCGAGACTGTCGAAGACGAGGACGAGTGTTCTTCTCTCTTACATTCATCGCTAGTCAGACAGCCATGGAGTTGTGAGCTGCATCAATCCTACATCCCAACAAGTCATCATAACAGACAGGGCCGTCATATGCCCTTGCCGACGACGTCTACACCATTCATGTAAGCCATGAAGATGGGAAACACAGACATCACCCACATACATACAATCACACTACCGACATCAGCATATCATCGCGCGTGTTCCCGTGGGGTGTGTGCGTCTCACCATAAGCCCGCCGTACACTACCTATAGACGAGGCATCTGCACGTAAGTAAGTAAGCTGGAGATTCGAAACAGATCTCCTATCAAGTGCGTTCATCGCAGAACGATGACAGGACGTCCGGCAAGCGAAACCTGTAATGATGCTTGTTTTGTACTGAGCGTAGACATGAGAACGAGATTAGAACGTCGAGCACGTATATCTGAATACCACTTGATCTTCTAACTCAGTGTAAACTCATATCGCTGACGCGACACATGCCAAGTAGGTCTACGCCGCGCAGTTGGAGAAGATCAAGGAAAAGGGCAAAATCCCAGATCCCGGAGACCAAACAGGGCCGTCTGGGATCGAGCTCAGCGAACGAGTTCGTTCATCCGGGGAAAACAAAAAAAAAGGGAAACATCGTAGCTGTCATCTCGCTCCATTTCAGCTCCCTACTCCCCCTACTCTACCACCCTCCCTCCATGTACAATGTACGTATGTATGTAAAGCCATGCATGTCATGTAAAATGCATGCAGAAAGGTACCGGTTGTCCGTATCGCGAAGAAAGCCGGGATGTTTACTTGTATGCTGTCAGCAAAAAAGACGGCAGAAGCAAAAAAAAAGAAAAAAGAAACACGAATCCACCCCTGTTTGTTTTTCTTCTTACCTTTCTACCCTCAGTCTTGGAACCGATGGCTGTTGAGATCCATGCCCGCGCATCGGGTGATTATGTCTGACAGCGCCTCCCCGACAAAAGGAATCCCCAAGGCGTCAACGCCACCATCGTTCGCCGCGAGCCAGAGCAGAGCAGAAAACAAAAGCAACGTTTCATGCCTTTTAAGCGACATGCGTACCTTGTCAGGACCTTGGGTGAGTATGGAGAATGTCAAGCCGGCAACGATACGCATAACCCGGCTGGGCGGACCTGCATCAGGGAGGTAGAGGAGGGTTGGATAGAGCCGTTTTATCCGTTGACTTTCTCTCTTTCGTATATACATCTCCATCCATACCTCACAAATCATATCACAAGCACTCGTAAGAGAGAGAATACGGTGTTACAACAAGATGGAGAAACCAGACGGGTTTCCCAATCCAAGGCTATGGGTATTCCTCCGCGAAACAGATGACAGCCTACGGAGCATGTAGGTATTCACACACGAGGAGACTCTCACGCGGCGCGCGGAAAGAGAAAACAAAAAAAAAGAAAAAATAGTCTGGACCCCCCTTTCGCCCACACCATCATACCCGAACCATTCATTGACAATATACGGAACGGGGACCACCCACCACCCACCACATCCCCAACCATGGGATGGGGTTGCCTTTTCTGCATTTCTGGCAGACGCGTGGCATTTGTCGTCAGACAGGGCCCCTCCTCCTCTTTCTGGTAAGATAGGAGGGAGCATGACGGAGGGCGTGCGATTATCATAAGTCTCGGATATGCCTTCGATATGGAGAAAAAGAATCCTGTATTACCATTTTCGCCTCCTCCCATTCTGTGTAGAGTCAGCGCGGCGTACTTCGACACGGCAGTATCCAAGGGGTCAGCTCGACAACACGATATCTACCACCGTCTTTCATATGTCGTGATAATGCAAATATTCGCGTACGTATTAAGTACTCCAACTACCACTGACGAATATCCATCCCTCCCCCCCTAAATGTAGCCTGCCCCATTCAGCAAACTCCCCATCTGACATACGTCCCCGTAGCTGCCGGCCTCGTAAGCCCAAACGGCCGCGGAGACCGGATAACTGGAACCGGCGTACGGAAAAACCAGCAGTTGGGGAAAGAAATAAAAAGACCAATGAGGAGGAGAAAAAGGAATCTTAGTCATATCGTCGTCTCTTCTCATTGATACTAATGGGCTCGCTCTTGTTTCCTTTTGATCTTCAAGTCTTGCATATGTCGTGATTTTGATGACGACGACGACCAGTACGGATATCGTCCTATCCATGCCCTATAGCGAAGACGTGCTATACTCCCTCTTAGCCGACTTGGTTACCTGATAGAGCAGGGTGCGGATAATGTCCTCTCTCGAGCACGACTTGATTCCTGAAGTCGCCAGCACAGCGACGGCGGTACTTGGATCCAAAGGTATGTCCGTCAAGGATACGAAATAGGGAACTTCAGAAGGGCAGGTCTCAGTCAAGAAGAACGCCTCGTTCGCCACCCCCACGGATTCGTGGATTTTTTTTTTGAAGTCCTCGACATATACCATAGACTGTAACACCCTCTTCTCACATGCAGCTTGTTTGACAAGTTTCCGCTTACCAGCTTGTTTTTGTTCTTTTCAAGAGCGGAGTTACCCGAAGCCACAATCTCTATAACCCGCTCGTGTATGCCCGTGAGAAAAGTAGCCTTAGTAGGTATGCAATGAAGAGTTGGGTCGGCCACTCACTAGGCCCCGAAGCCTCGCCGTTATGAACAGGTCATGATGTATGTATATTAATTTATCCACAGCGGCCGTGAGATCGCAGGGCCTCGACGTGCCAAACCGCATCTTGTGAAAAGCTTCGGCCGGGTAGAATCATCCGCGCCACTGTTCATTGCCTACATGCACTCTCTCGGTCCTGCACTACCCCCCGGCAATGAGGCGGAAGGATGCAAACGGTAGGTAGAAGGTGTGTCGCGCGCCAGCAAAGTAGTAGACAGCAGGCCTGCAGTCATCGATTGCGACCACCACTTGCGCCCTTCTGAGGGCCCGTCTCGTTGATTCTATCGTAGACCATCTCGGATTCACAGGCCTTCACCAATGTCGGCTGCCAGCCGGGTCACAGCTGAAGTCCCCATCCTTGCCATCCCGTCGATAATCTCGCGTCTGGACGAGCGCTCATTGACTCTGTCCCCAATTCCGGTACGTGTCAAGGGGCGTGTAAGCTGAGCTATCCGGGTAGACTTTTCCCACATTCAATAGGGAAAGGAGGAGCTCCAACTGAGGATAAGTAAAAGCATTGAGGTGCATGGGTCGGCTATTATACTCCAACAGACCAAGAGATTGTCACTATTTTCGCGTGGTCGACTTGATGCTCTGACTCAGAGACATGTACCGTGATATCCGCCGTGATCATAGGAGAGAGTGGACCATATCTCTACCACGCTTGTGACCTGTTATCGCATATGAGTGTTATGCCCAGCTGAAGAGGTGAAAAGGCCCGATACACACCGAGCTCGGGAGCGAGGACAGAGCAGAGGCTGATCGCGAAGGCCTCGGAGAGATGACCAAGACGTCGGCTCCCAATCTGATGATGGCTCACAAAACAGGGCGACCTTGAGTATGGCTCAGTGTGGATTTGTACCATGACCCTGCTCGGCACTGATCCATACTCAGCTGAAGCTGACAGTCAAATTCCTGGTCTTCATGTCATTCGTGTGGTTTTGTATTCAACAGATACCGCCGGTATATTCGCAAAGGTAGCCTCGGTCGCTGTTCGATTATGGCCAAATGCAGCGTTAAATCAATAGCCGGTATTGAGGCGTCATTAATTACATAGACCTGTTCTATGTTAGGAGACACATTTCAGCAGAGTATATCGTCCGGCGATAGTGTTCGAATGTAGAAGCGAAGGGAAAGAAACATGGAAGCAGGAGATTGGGGTATATAAGTAGTCTCTATATTGCATCTAAAAATAATTGAATAGCAAAAGGGGGCGCTGGCTCATCGTCGAATTCGTAACGGGCTCATGACACGAGCCTACGCCGAGATCACCGGGGCATGCCCTGCCAAAAGTAGACCGGATTGACAAGATTCGAGGGAGTCCAGGTCCAGTCAAAGTCATCCATAAAGCTCCAATCGATACCCAGTGACTCCGGTACGTTGCTAGGCAAAGCATTCTCGTCCGTGGGGATGTTGCTTGCTTGCTGTTGCTGCTGCTGATGTTGTTGCTGCTGTTGTTGGTGCAGCGTGCGCGTCGCCGTACTGTCAGCTTTCCAACGCTTCAGGCAGTCCAAAGTCACACTAGCCCCCAGACGATGCGGGAAATCCGATACGATGGGCTCCTCGTTATGCCATGTTCCATTAAATACTGATGAGTGGTAAAGGTCGAGGAACGTCCTTAGCAATCCGGCCAAGCGCATCGGTAGGTCGCCTTCTATGACGCTCATCCGCTGAGTTATCGAGACTGCCTGTAATGTCGTTGTCTCGATGGATTTCGGGTCTAGGTACTGCATCCAGGAAGAGCGCAACAGCTTAAATATGACGCAGATCGCAGTCAGCAGTGAGCGGACCTGATAATGTGTGATGTGGCCCAGGAAACCGATTTTCTGGTCAAGCTCCTGGGCACTTTGAAGAACCGAAGCAGCAGTCTGGTATGTACGTAGAACGTTCTGCTTTGTAGCATCAGAACTATGGCCTGGTGGAGGCATGAAGTAGAAGATTTGAATCTCGAGTAAGACAACCAGCGCGTTGAACTTGTCTAGGTCGCCTGGGTTTCGTTAGCATGGTTAGTAGTGAGAAGCGATGGTACGGAAGTGAGTATCGCATACCTGCTCGTTCGGAACAGATCATGCCCTGCACGATATTCCATTCATCTTCGAGTACTTGAACTATATGGCCCGACACCCCGCTTGTCCCCTCGAGATTGGCGTGTACTATCTTGTTAGCATGACTAGAGAACTTCTGGCATTCTAACATGACACGAAAGCTTGAGGGAACATGAAAAGGCGTCCGTCCATCAACTAGAAAATCCAGGTTAACGATCATTCCAATGACTTATTTCCTGGTCAGAGGACCATAGCTGGTGATGGCTTACTTGTGTTTTGGATGGTCTGGTTGAAAAGGGGACCAATGGGCGGCAGCCCGAGGTAGGAAGACACCCTATTGCAATGGTTAGGTAACTAGGGATGATATATTCAACATGATTTCAGCGTTACCTTTGTGAGATGATGTTGAGTCCTGCCCAAGTATATGTTGCCTCCTCATCTGTGTAGTTGTTCTGAAAGGCACCATGGCTATACTCCGGGTGACCACCCCTTCCAGTGTGGATTCCCAGCAATAGCGCGGCATTTATTATGGCGTTAGAAAGCATAGACGAAGGGTCATTAATGATCCGCACGCGGGGGAAGATCCAAGAACATATCAGAATGATGGCGTTGATAGTAGGCAGTGTCAGAGGTACGTCACCCAAGGCTTCAAACACCTGCCGTCGGATCTCTTCTGACAAGAACGGCACTAGCGACGTGCTCTTGGCATATCGGCGAGAGCTCACGTAGATGATGGTCCAGAAGAGTAAGGGACATACTTCGTAGCACTTGTTAGGATCCCTATGACGCACGACGGGCATGTATGAGTGGTAGCATTCAAAGTACTTTTGGAAATAGTAGTCAATGTCGTCGCCAGAAAACGGGTATGAACCTAGAGTCCTGGGAAGACTTGGCTGGCTACTAGGGGCGTGTAGCAGCGTGGTTGGGGGCGTTTCCAGGGGCGTAGTCGACTCTATCGCTGTGGTGTTCGCAGTAGCAGTAGTATGCGGCCTGGATCCAGAGGATACGCAACTCGGCGAGGGAATGCCCAGCTGTTGAGCCTGCGGCTCTCTGGGTTGAGCCGGCACATGATTTGCCTGCGCAAGACTCGGCACCGCCGAGACTGATTCGACAGACTGTTTGATGGACTGAATCTCCTGGACTAGTTCGTCCAGCTTACTGCGTCGCGACACCCTCTTGTAGGTCTTGTCGACGACGCAGTTCGAGTGCAGCTTTGCGCAGCGCTGGCAGGGCTGGTCAGGCCTGGCACTCGGGTTGCAGCGAACCTGGAGGCACGCGTCAATGAGCGTCGCGCGCGCGGACAAGCGGAACACGTGGTGTCTCTAGATTTCCATACGCACCTTGGCATCGCGACACGACGTGCAGGCAGTATTTCTCTTGATGCGGCTTGGCTGAAGCGCTGGCTGCGTCTCTGGGCGAGCGTCTGCCATCAAAGGCAAGGGATGGCGTCTCATGCCGCATGTACACGTTGGATTTCGCCGGGAACGGGTAGTAGGAATATGTTTTCAGGTGCACAGTATCACTGAGATACCCGCTTCGGCTTATTACTCAGATTTGTCTACCTAATCTGTACATAGTGGGCACGCAGCGCTGCTGTTGTGGCTGTTGTGGTGAGGTTGGGATGGGCCGACCAGGGTATCTGCGCTGCAGATCCGCCATCCACACACGGGCTAGTTGCATAACACCGTCTCAGCCACTCCAATAACGTAGTATGTCCCTTTATAACGATATACACGTAAGCAAGAGCGCGCGGAATTACGAGAGACTGCATTCCCGGCTCGGCACCGGCGCCCAGTACCTCTCACCGTATCGTGAATACTGTGAATACTGTATATTACTTAACCGCCGAATCCTCCTCTCGAATCTTGAAGCCAACCTTTTGGCCATCTTCTCGCACCATTCGCGTTTTTCATCGCAGTTCGCCGCAACGAAGCATACTTCGTTTTGTCAACAAGCAACAACCCATGTAAGCAGTATTATGGAGTTAGATAGTATTTTGCGACGATTTCAGGTGCCTGTTCTGGGCAAATAAAGTGGGACTCACGGCACGCATGAGCCGCAAACCTGAAGGTCAATCAATCAACCGCTTTTCATCGTGACCCTCGAGGGAATCGTTATCGTCAACTCAACCACTTATTTGTGAAGTGATACTTGAACATTCGCAGACGGAACTGCCAATGGTGACTCCCAGTCACTCCAACCGCCAGCAATGTATCCGTCGTCCACCAAGTTCACGATATCCACGCCGACGCCGACACCCACTCCGACTCATCCTTACTACCCTGTCGGCGTGAGCATCCCGGCTTATGTTGAGAATGATGCGCCCATGTTTGTGCTCCTCGCCGCGCTCGGTGGCATGCTCGGCTTTACGGTTATGGGCACCGCCTTCGTGACGCGCAAGTTCAATCCGACACTAAGCGCCTCAGGACTCGCTGTGTTTTGCTGGTTTATTATGAGTGAGTTGCGCACGCTTTTCGAGTGATTCTGATGGCAGTTCGCATCGTGACCTTTGTAACTTGAGCTAACCAAGCCGATTATAGACGCGAGTCTGCACTGCGTTTTCGAAGGTGAGTGGGTTCGAAAATTTCTCATCGTTGAGGCGAATCTCATGAGAACCGATGAGATGAGTGAAATATAAATAAGGAGAGGAGGAAGCATTCATACTAAACATCACCATCTCATCCAGGCTACTTCGTCCTCTACCACGCAACAGTCGCATCATCGCAGTCCCTCGCCGCACAACTATGGAAAGAATACGCACTCTCCGACTCGCGCTACCTCACATCCGACACGTTCATGCTAAGCGTAGAGAGCATCACAGCCGTAACTTCTCCCCCTCCCCTTTGTCTACCCTCACCAGCTCACAAAAATACAGCTCATCTGGGGCCCCCTCTGTCTTGCCAACGCGATCGCCATCGCGCGCAACAGTCCCTCACGCCACGCCCTGCGCATCATCGCCTGCGTCGCGCACCTCTACGGCGTGGCACTCTACTACACCACGAGCCAATGTGAATACTACTTCACGAATCGCTCGCACAGTCGGCCTGAGTTCATCTATTTCTGGGTGTACTATGTTGGCTTCAACCTCCCATGGGCTATCGTGCCAGCCTGTGAGTCTCATTCATTTTCTTTGGGCCTGTGGTTATGTGACTGACTTTAGCTTCGTTAAAGTCCTTCTATTCGACAGTGTCAAGACTATCACGCGTGCAATGAGGGCACTTGACAAGGCGGATGCGACGCTGAGATCCCACCGCCTCGACATGAACAGCAAAACTGCTGATGGCCAGCTCGAGTCCAAGAAGATGAAATGAGTTGGCGTCTGTACCTGACCTTCTGGGGGCATATGTGTGATATGGGAAAACAACGAAGTCATCATGAAAAGCGGTCGTGATACCGCATTGTGATTGAGATCTCGTACTGTAATGCTGTATTATTATTGTACATATCTGATGTTCCATATGAATGGAACAAAGCACTTGACGCAATAAAACGGATGAGCGCTCGCCTCACCCGATCAGAGATCTCGAGAGGGCACTCAGGGCATTGCTGAAACATGAAGCAATACAAAGTCCACCCGTTGCTTCATTAGACCCCTATTGATTTCGTCGCCATCTCCAGGCACTTATCTCCCTGTCTGATTCCGTGTAATTCCCAACACAAAGGAGCAGACAATACTGTCCAGGTCCATCCTAGAAACCTAACAGCAATGTTGGTCCACCCCGGATAACCCGAATTAGCACTCGGTGTGAGAATGCCAGTAGTCAACCTCCTTGGCTCGCCTCCGCTTTGTCCGGGAGTGGTAAGAAACCCCCTACCATGAGGGCCTCCGACCTAGGCGCATCTGCCTATACAGATAGTATGACAAGAAACGGGGGCGAGGCATGCGTGATCGCATGCATGATATGGAATAGCCAGTTTCCATAGCAAAGCGCCAGAACTATCTTCACAGGCCGGATATCGTATTTCCCGGTGCAAAGTCCCACTGCAGCCGTAATCATGGACAATGTCTCCCCTGCTCGATAAAACCGTACTCTCACCATGAGCGCACGCTCATCGCACGTACTTATTCATGAAACGCTTGTGAAAGTCCGATCGAAGGAGATCCTGTGAAACGTTAGTATCAGAATGGTTCGCTACGAATTGAAGGGCGTAACTCACGTTGATAAACTCCTTCTGCTTGCCCTTGTCCTCGGTGCCTCTGGCCTGATTCTTAAAGACAACATCGTCGTCCCACCTAGCAGAATCCGATTAGCGGACGAAGTCCAATCGGTGATGAGCATTATTTACCTTCGCTTGATGCGGAAGTCCTGCTTGGGGTTCAGCAGGGGATTGCCCAGCGCAATATCGCGCTCGCGCTCCTCCTGCTCAGCAGCAGCCTTCTCACGTTCCTCCCTCTCGCGCTTCTCGGCGCGTTCCCGCTTGATCTTCTCCAACTCCCGCTGAAGCTCGGCGTCCTCGTCGTCGTCGGAGTCCTCTTCACTATCGTCGTCGTCATCATCACTATCATTATCCGAATCGTCCTCGGAATCTGCATCGATGTCTCGCGTCTCCTCTAATATGCGCCGCCGCTTCGCGTCTGGGTCTTCTTCGCCATCGGCTTCCGACGCCGGTGGCAGTGGGCGCTTTGCATTCGTAGTGATCGCGGATGTCTCGGCGTCATTGGAGGAAGGGGGTGGCAAGCCGCCGTTCTTCTTCGCGAAGTGGGCGGCTTCGGCCGCGAGCAGCTCGGCCCGTAGATCGCGGACGTCGTCGTCGGCGTCTCCTCCTTGTCCCGGTTGACTGGGAATCTGTGAGCTGGTGGCCGTTTCAAGGAGACAAAGTTTAGCCTACCGGAACTTGAGTTGAGTGTGCGCGGGGAGAAGTCTTTGGTGGTATGCCGGTCCGCGCAGGGCGTCTTTACCACGTGCCTTGGAAGATTGTTAGTAGTGCTGCCGAGCTGGGAAGCAATTGATATACGAACGGGGTCAAACGTGGGTCTGTGAGCTGTAGTCATGGTGTAAGAGATCAATCGAGCGGAGTATGAAGTCAAGAAGGATCGATATTGTAGGTGGAAGTTGAATGAGAAGAAGATCAAGTAGTTCGGCTCATTAATGGTAGGTATCTGGGACTCATTAGGTGAATGTGAATGTTTACGGGCATCTCAGCAGGTTCACATGGAGACTGCGAGGGATCCATGTGGCTAATTTTTAGCGGGTCCAAGTTAGCCGCATGGAGACCCGACCCGACCTAGGCAGACCCCTGAAGATTCTCCAACAATATCATTGGCCAGAAAACTATTGCAGTGGGTCTTCCGTACTTTGGTTACCAGCCACCCTGACGTACTTTGCACTAGCCACACCGAATATCGCAGCGCAATCCGTAATCCGTATAAAGTGGCTAAGCTGGTCGCTGTCTCCCGTGCGGATTATGTGAGCGGACAAACTGTCAATTTATGTGAGATCTGAGTAGCATCTCATTCTAGTACTGAGAAAGATGGCTCAACAGCGCAGAGAATCTGGTACAGGAACGAGTATTTGTATGAAATATTTACTTGTCCGTATGAGGCTCTTCCGTCTTGATGACGGCCACCGAGCCCGGCCGGCACTAGTCTCGATGCTGGGGTGGGTTTAGCATACACCGGTCCTGATCACTGGGTAATCCGAGCATGATCTTCACATTTTACGGATTCGAGAGTTACAAGCACGTACGGAATAGAAGGATGATTTAAGGCTTCCAGGTCAAAGATAGGTAATACTATATATTCTGCCTGAGATGGATATGGTCCGTACTTACCATTGAAGCTATGCACATATGACGATAAGACAGTAACCGAGTCGGCATTGCAATAAAGAGGCCCAGGCATGTGAATGGCCGTCGACGTGGGGTTTCAACGTCCGAAACATCTGAGCGTGAACTTGAAGGGCAGTTCCGTCGGGTTGCAGCCCCACCATCCCACCTGCAGAGTCCACTAAAAAGTTGCCTAACCCGACGACACCTTACCTGCCCTGGCCTAACACGCGGTAGCGTAGGTACCCGTTACCATTTTCATTCACTGAGGTCGTTATTTCAGGTGCGCCCGCGCTGAGAGATGATGCGATGATAAAAAAGAAGTCCCAACTCATTAACAACACACAATTCGCGCCAACCTTTCGCCAGTTCCTTACGCACACAGTTAATTAATCATTCACCATGCCTCGGGAGGCCGAACCTTCCGTCAACGAGCGGGCTTTTGTCCGGGAGGCTTTAGAGGAAGGCCTGCGCATCGACGGCCGCGCCCTCGACCAGTTCCGGAAGCTCGAGCTCAAGTTCGGCGATCTTTATGGTGTCGCAGACGTATCGCTTGGAAAGACGAGGTGCGCCAAACACCGTCCTGGCCCTCATGGGCAAATCTGAAGGCCCCGATCGACTAACAAGAGTGCTGTTTCTCCCAACAGAGTGCTGGCTAAAGTATCAGCCGAAGTGACCACACCCTACGCAGATCGTCCATTCGACGGCATCTTCACCATCACGACCGAGCTCAGCCCCATGGTCTCCCCCGCCTTCGAAGTCAACCGCTCCACAGAGGCCGAAGTGCTCCTATCGCGGTTAATCGAGAAGACCGTCCGTCGATCCAATGCCCTCGATCTCGAGTCCCTGTGTCTCATTGCCGGACAGAAGTGCTGGTCTATACGCGTCGATCTCCACGTTCTCTCGCACGACGGCAACTTGATCGACGCGGCCTGCCTAGCTGTCGTGGCTGCGCTGCGTCACTTTCGGAAACCCGACACGAGCATGGACGGCCACACGGTGACGATCTACACGCCTGCGGAGCGAGAACCGGTTCCGCTGAGTTGGCTGCACTCGCCCTTCTGCGTCACCTTCAGTTTCTTCGGCGAGGAAGGGCAGATCATGGTGGCGGATGCAACCTGGCTGGAGGAGCAACTACGGACGAGCAGCTGCACCATCAGTCTCAACAAGTTTGGAGAAATCTGTCAGGTGGCCAAGCTGGGTGGTGCGACGGTGGATGCTCTTGCCTTGGTGAAATGTGCGAGCGCGGCCCTCACCAAGGTGAAGGATTTCTCGGCATTGGTGGACCAGAAACTGGCCGAGGATGCCAAGAGAAGAGACAAGGGAGGACTGTTGGCGGAACTGTCTGCCGAGAACGAGCGATAGCAATGTCATGGGTAGGTGTGGTTTGCCATGGTTTTTTTCAATATTAATGTCAAAAAGAAACGATAAAGATACCCGTGATGGAGAAGCTAAATGCCATAGATGCTTCTTCTTCTTTTTTTTTCTTCCATCGACATACATTCCCGCAAACGCCTATCCCATGCCGCTGTATGCAAGCCCATAAAAAATGCTTTCGAATTCGGTTGAAGAAACGAGCAGCAGCGCGTGATATGCATGCCCTCTCTCTTTCTCTCTGCCCAAAACACCCCGTCTACCTCATAACAGGCGGTCTTGATTCCTTGTTCCATTTGACGCGAGACCTAACCCAATCCACGGCTTCCCGTACGCCGGTTCCCGTGAGTGCACTGACGGGTAGCACTCTTGAATCACGGATACTAGAAGCTTTCTCCCCTTCAAAGACCTTCTTGACAAGCCCTTCCTTTATGCGGACGACCTCGACGCAATCCTCGCGGTCCTGTTTATTGGCGAGGATGAGCAGGGGCACGCCCTCGGCCTCGGAGTTCTGTAGGACGTCTTCGATGACTAGGCGACACTCTTCGAGGCGGCCGGAGCTGTCGTGTTCGATATTGCCGTCGCCGATGTCGGTACTGTCGATGATGAAGACGATGGCGTGGCAGCTGGCGTAGTAGCTCTGCCAGAGCTTGCGCAGGCTCAGCTGGCCACCGACATCCCAGATCTTGAGATACATGTCGGGCAGGGTGAGGGTCGAGACATTCTGGCCGACGGTGGGCACGGTGTTGAGCTTGGGGTCTGGGTGTTCGGGCAAGAAGAGCGACTTCGTCTGCTCGTGAAAGGTCGTTTTGCCAGCATTGTCGAGGCCGAGAAGGATGACGGAGTATTCTACCACAGTCACCGAGTCAGAATCATAAGGATCACTCTTTCAGTCAGAAGCCAGACCAGTGGCAGTAGTAGATAGATAGATCTAGGTAGGTAGCTGAGAGATCAACGGGCGGTGGGCATGCGACGGCGCAACTGACCTTCTTTGCTAGTCGCAAGCCGGTACAGGCCTTTTGCCAGATGGTACATGGCTGATGGAAGCGTGAATGAACGAGAGGTCAAGTGAAAGGAATTGGTTAATTGAATTCATAGATGCGACCAAGATTCAGACTCGCAGCAGTAGGCGGTGTCCGGATGCGACCTTATCTCGTCTATGTGGTGTACCTACATAGTATACAGACAGGCATGCACATGGGAGGCAACGATGGTGCGATGAGAGTCTTGGTCAATTTGTACTGACGTCCAGGGGCACTTACCATTGCAGTTACCTACGGATTACATACCAGTGAGCACTGAGGGGCTGCTGCGGCCTGCAATCCGTAGCGCATGTGCTAGGGTTGCATCGACTTTTCGCAAGCACTCCCGAGTTCCTGACCTGACGGGTAAAACTGAGCCGTTCACAACCCGTACGAAATACATATCCCGTAATCCACAATATTCCGTACGGAATACGGAATTCCTACCGCGAAGATAGACGTAGTAACAGCTCGACTCACTTGCCACGCGATGCGATGTCTTTACTTTTTTTTCTCATGCACGTCAACCACTTACCGGCTGGATGAAGCGATCTTCGCCGAGATTAAGTCTCAGAGCCTTCAACCTCAAATAAAGTGCAGTCATTTCTTGATCACGACCGAATTTGAAGCCCGGCCTGTTTGGGAACATCTATGCACGGCCGCCAAAATGGTGAACGTCTAGTGGATGTCTTGTTTGTGGAAGAGAACGAGCCGAGGGCACGTTTTCTTGTACCTAGATGAACGAACAGTCCTTGCCAGAGTAAGAGAGTCCCGTCATAGCTTCCATTGATCCCCGTCGTTTGAGGGATAGGTATACAGAATATGTATTGTGTGTGTGTGTTGAAGGCCTGGAAATGGTTGTTCCTTTTCAGTGTTTGAGGCCATCTGAACGCGTGAAAGGCTTCTATCTACGGAATTCTGGATATATAACACCCCATAACCTAACAACCTACGGAAGAGTATATAGGTGCGGACTTGCGGAGGTCAAAGTACGGATTAATCCGTAGATGAGAGAACCCGTCACCGTTAGGCATACAGGCCTCGCGGGAAAAAGAGTAAACCGTACAATCAGTACGGATTACAGACCAATCCGTATGTGCGTGGGAAAAAAAATGCCTCCAACACCTTCCAATTCTATCCCGCAGACGTGCGCGACAGTCCAATCGCGCTTCGGAGTCGTTCGTCCGAGGCTAAAAAAGATCCAAAAAGAAGAATTGAAGTCTGACAAGAGTGGGACTTGAACCCACGCGGATTGCTCCATGAGGAAATTGTGCTAAGGTGACCTTAACCTCACGCCATAACCAACTCGGCCATCTTGCCTATGTTACTTGTTAGCAACGAGAACGAAAGAAGGCTTATAACTCAAAGGCAGCGTAGCGATCATGGCAATTCTATTGAGTTATCCATGAGCGCCGCACAACACCGATTCCTCAACGGGTCGGCAAATTTTACCTACCGACATTTGTAAGTCGGAACTTTGTGGTTGCTGGAAGTGCTTGCCGACTCCGGACGCGCCCCGCCGTGTGATCATGAAGTCCCGATTTCTCCGGATCGCATTGCATGGATTACCTCCGTGCCTCAGAATGCCTCCGTGTCTCCTAATCCGTACTCTTTCCGCGCCCTCCGACGGACATGGCGGATCCATGTGCAACTCTAACATTGCATGCATTCAGAGAAGTCCCACGCGGACCTTGACCTGTGCGTCGAGTCGTCGACGACGCAACCTGACAAGAACATTGCACGCACTCTTTTCATGACGCGGATGCACCTTTAGAGTTTTCGTTCGTCCATCGAGCGGAGAGTCATCAGATCTTCTTGCCGGACATGCCATCTGCCTCCTGTGCATGTGCGTATAAGTATGAATATCGGCCACGAGTCCTCTGTCTTACCTGTTCTTCATACTTTGTAATAGTAGAACGTGTAGAAATTCTCTTCCGCCTCCATTCACCAGTCACTATTCCCCATCAATCCCTTAAACTGTGTTAGCCATGGGTGTTATCACACAGGTATTCGGTTTCGCTTCCTCGGCCCTTAACTTGATGCTTCTCATGGGTATCATAGCCATGATCTGCACCTTCATAGGTTACACACTCGTGTATCAAGTGTCGCGCATCTTACATCGAAGGCCGGGTGCCCTAAGCCCTGTTTGACGATACCCAGATCGATGATGGTGTACTCGTATGTCGTAGAGAGAGCCGTGGAGAGAATGCCGAACCAGGTAGCCAGACTCCAACTCGCCCTTTCCGATCTCTGCTATCAGGTCCTTCACTGTTGGGATCCCAAGTGTACTCCGTACTCGTATGTGTCCCCTACATTCCCTCCCGTCCAGTTAACCTGGTAGGAGACCGTTAAGGTATTCGAACGGGAACTGACACCCACTACTGAGTCAGAGAAGCAGAGATCCGCACGTTCATACTACTCGTTTTCTACCAAACGACGGAAATCCGGCGCCTGCAGCTCGGATGCAACCTCCAGTCGAGCCCCCAGTCGAACTTCTTCTTGAATTGTCCCGGCCACGTACGATACGGAGTACTCGTATGTCCCTACTGCGCGTTACGATGGGCTGGTGTGGTCATTGCTGGAAAAGAAAACTCGATATGATAGGGACCAGATCAACCAAGCATCTCCAATGACGTTTTAACATACGCGGTACCGTGTATTTGATACGGATTACTTCGTAGTTCGGGATAGGTATCAATAATCAAACAAGGGATTGGATAACCAAGTCGGGTGTTTATTTTTAAATGAAGCACATGATACAAACTGCATCAACACGACGATCAAAATGTTCTCAATGATGCTCGGTCTGAAGCCGTCGGACGTTCTTACCTACCTACTCGTAGTGATGCTCAGGGCTTCCGTGAATATTCCGTAGTGATGGCATAATTCGTCATTAGTCCAAACTTGGTTTAATTGGCAAGTTCCATTAGGACTCAACGACATATTAATCCGTATTACCTAGGTATGTAGTAGTGAGTGACATAATCCGTACCTGGCACCTTCAGTTATGCACATACCTCTGTACGGATACATAAAAGGCAGCGGCTGACGTGTTCAGCATCAGGTGCGGAGGCGGAAGTACGGATTACTATCTCGGACCTATCGTACTCGCAGGTGAGGAGTCAAAGAGACTACGATAGAGCGGCAGCCGAGTCGGTCACATACGGAATATTTGGCATAATATTCCGTACTGCGGTACGAGTAGGCACACGACCGCTCCAGGAATTGTTTGGTACCCAAAACCTACTCGTAAGATAGCCGGCATAATCCGTACGCGACCTTCCAGTTCAACCAGCTCGCCAGTCTCTCTACCATCAACAGCCCCAATATCAAACCTCTTCAAGAGCTTCCAAGAGGATTCTCACAGTCCGGATCTGTACGATACTTTACTCGCACTCATCCATACAATGCATACAAGTACGATAGAGAATGGGGGCCGCGCGGGGGGCGCTACGAGTGCGTATCGTACGAATGTGTATGGCTGCAGACCTTGACAAGCCAACGTTTGGTACGGAATATGCGCGTTACATAGGCAGTACCTAACGCGGTAAAGGAAATGGAATGCCAGCAGCGCCCAGGCCCAAAAAAGAAACGCATTTTATGTACGGATTACGCCAACAACATCAGTGTGCGCGCGTGACGATGCCATGTCGCTGCTTTGACTCGATTCGAGGCCGAACAGGCCAAAAAAAAAGAGGATCTATGACAAGAGTGGGACTTGAACCCACGCGGATTGCTCCATGAGGAAACTGTGCTAAGGTGACCTTAACCTCACGCCATAACCAACTCGGCCATCTTGCCAGGATAATTGTTTCTTGGATGATGGGGCGCATCCGTTAAGCACTTAAGAAACAACACTGGGGATTCATGTAGACTTTCCCTTCCGGTGATGAGAGGAGCATCAAACAAAGCACGACTTCTTGCGATACAGGTTGAATGAGCGGGAGTCGGGTGGTAAAGTAGAATGTGCCTACGAAGTAACGAAGTGCGCGATACATACGATAATACGATACGGATGGACTGGGGTATGCTACTCGTACGTACGAGTACGGATTCGGTAGTGGTGGACCACAGAGATTCATGCGAATTTGTCAGTTTGCGGCGAGGCACGAAATACCTTCCATATGCGGTATCTCCTTAAAAGCGGCTTTGCAGCGCAGGTCCGTTCTTCTTCCTTGGCTGTATCGTACTGGTACCAAAATGCTGGGGAATCTGGTGTCATCGAACGCGAGACTGAGGTATTGTACTTTGAGCAACGGCTTGGAAGCATTCTGATTCGACTGTCTGGAGTGCACGGACCCGGGCTGCAAAGCCGCCCTTACGAAGTACGAGTACGAAGTAAGGAGATGCGGGAGATCCTGTCTCGCCCGTCACGCTCGCCGTCATGCCGTCTCCTTCTCGCCTTGTCTCGACTTGCCTGGAAGCTACAAATCGGTTGCTGCTGATGTCTGACAGGGATTCCAACCACTCAAAAACCTGCCGACATGCAGTGTGGTCACAGATTCACCAGAGAGTCCAGATGAGTGTTTCTTTCGGTACGATGGGGCCGGTGACCGGGTTGCAGCCGGTCAGTCGAGTACGATATGTATTATTGGTCGGGGGCCCTGTACGGGCAACCACAAGAAGTACTGAAGCTCGAGCGCCTGCCACTACGAGTAGACCGGCCTGGCGCACCACTCTTTGCTGTTATGTATAGACATTGACAAGGTCGGTTTGACTGAGCTTCCCACATTACTACTCGTACTCGTACTTGGATAGTACTTCGTCAGTAGATCGCCATGAGGACTGGGCAGGTTGCATTCGAGCTTCTCATACTTGTGAAAAGCTCCATCCAAAGTACGGAATACTACGGAGTATGTACTCGTACAATATTTGGTTCTCTCTGCGGACAGCATGCGTGCTGGCAACCAATGATACGCATGTGACGACCAGTGCCCAAACCGCCAAGCACAGCACAGCACAGAAACGCGAAAACGGCTGCCTGAAGGACCCGGGCTGCCAAGCCCCCTTGAGGCGATCGTCATTACTGGGGATGATTGAGAGAGTCCTGGCCTAAAAGCGGCACCGACCAGGTATACGATAGTAACCGGAAGTCAACACAGGCCTGAGACTCTACAAGTCGGTACGTTACTACCTGGTAGTACTCGTATACTACTACTCGTACATACTACGAGTACTCGCTTGTAGGTATGGAGCAGAATGCACTGATAAACCCGTTCCCTCCCCCTCTTCGTTTTCATCCTGAGCTGTTCCTTCATACTCTCGCGACCTGCCCGGCACCCATCTAGCGCGACCTTTGTCATACCTATCATCTTTCCAAAGGCATGACTCCTCTACCCTCCCTATCAGCCAGGGAGCAAAAAAAGGCATTTCAGTACTACCTGTCGGCCAAAAAGCGAAAGAGATTCCACCGACTCCTCCGCGAAAGAGACGAATGCCGGAAACAAGCCACACGCAAATGCCGATCAGCTGACCGGGCCTTGGAACAATTCTGCGTCGGTAATGACGACATGATCGTTGATGGTGAGTTCTTTATTTTTATTGAGGGGTTCGTCTGAGTGGCATTGTCGATTCCCTGCTTCTGGGGACGCATGCCCTCTGTGCACTCGATTCTGACGGAACCAGACGCGAAACCCGACACGGAACTCCTAGACATGGAACTAGACACGAGACCTTCACGTAAAAGGCGAAACATCCAACAGTCTAAACCGTCGGCCACAAGCCGAATTCCACGGCCCTCTACTGCCGTGTCAGCGTCTTCAGTAGCTGACAAAACGTCGTCTATTTCCACTCCTTTGAGTCCTTCAAACGCTGTCCCTGAAGCCGTTCCATCTACTGCCGCTGCCGCTGCGTTGCCCACCTCCGATGCAGTTTTGCCCACTATCGCAGCTACGTCGTCCACCACTGATACAGATATTTCGCCGGCCATCAATCCAGCCGCGTCTACCGCTGTCTCGACTGCCTCGCCAACGATAGATACGACTGCTCTCTTCCCTGTCGTTGACACTACTTCAACCACATCGCAGCCGCCGAGGCACAATAAGAAAAGACTATGCTACGCATGTCGGCAATATGACCATATCGCTGATCAGTGTCAAGTGTCCAAGGACATCCTCAATGGTGGTTTGAAATGATCAACTGAGGCGCAAGACAAAGCTCCGTTTGTTATTTTGGTCGGTATTCGCTCCATATTCTAGCAGTGATGCTCTACTAACGACCTCAGTTATTTCACAGTAATTACTCCATCATGTACGTAGAGCGATCTAAAGGTCAGTACCTACTATTCGCGCTCTTCTGTGGTTACGTCGATTTACTGACTGATTTGTTTGTTATGTAGCTTCAACATCAACGAGCCAGTGCATTGACAGGCATTTGTAGGTATACGGTCCCGAAACCTGGACCTTCAACCTGTATCTCCTATCTGGCAGGATCATGAACCTTTGTGGTCGGTGGCTCTTCTACGACAGAAGAATCATTTCGATTACCCTACGAGCGAGAGGCTGCAAACTTTTCCAGTCGGCAGTCTTTCAACGTAGAAGAAGGGTTGTAAGTCGTGCTTGTTTGTTTTCTGTACATTCGTGTCTGCGATACTTTGTATGGGTTTCTCTTCTAGTCACAAACGCACATGTTGATGCGAGCGGCGAAAAGAGGTGCCCACAGTGTCGTCCCGTCTAGGCTTCTCGCTACGAACACCTAGGTGCGTGGAAACGGCGAGAAGAGATGTCTGCGATGTTGAAAACAAACGAGCACTTTCCTATGAGTCTGCGGGCATAATAGTCTAAAGATCATGGTTCCCTTTGTGGGAGGACCCTTGCTGATGTATGTCCCCCCCCCCCCTGCTCCCTCTCTCCCTGGCGCCCGATGACTACAGGCGGGTTTCTTCACCCAACCAGTTTGCAGAATAGCAAGCAGTACCGCAAACCACAAAACAATCATCAATTCTATTGCGAGTTCAAAGGCTGGCATTTTCACCACCAAAACATCCGTCAGCATCACGGAACAGCTGCCAATCGCCTTCGCCAATATAATCGCCGGCACTATCAGCATCGAACAACAATCGTGGTCTTCGGGCGCCCAGTGAACAATTCACACGACTCGCGGAGAATCGGGGGGGGAGGAGGGGGGAAGGGAATGAACAAGGAAGCCTAGAAACTAAGGCGAGGATTGTGGTCAAGCGTGGGGTTTTGCGACGATGGCACTCAATGTTTAGCATCATCGAACGTTTTGTAGTGACCAAATTCATCTGCTTTCCCCACCATATGCATCTTTCTCAATGATCTTGAATCCATCGTGATGAACTAAGTACTGAACCATGTAGAGTATTCGACGTTGTTCCCGGCGAACTGGGCGTAGTCGCCACCGCGTCGTGAGCGGGCAGGTTACTCACATACTTGCCGTCTTGTCATGAACGCACGCTCCGCCTAGCGAGCCTCGAGTGGTCTTTTACTGCCTAGCAAGATTGTCCTCAGATACACTGGCTATCTGCGTCTTATGGGTGCCGTTGCGCCGCTGATTGATACGATCTTGGATTCACACGGCGGTCCCGTTGTAAGAGTGGCAAGCAGAAGATTTGTATGGAAGAGGACTCGACTGTCGTCACTCATTGACGTGAAGTACGTTCAAGAAGCGTGAGACTCTGTGGGAGGAATGCAAGAGATTCTTTATATTTGGATTCGTCTTAGATCTTTGTGACGGTATCTAGGTAGGGAGTAGTGTATAAACTACGTCTCGATGAGTCGAGTCTGGATACGCCGTGATTTATTAGGAGATTTACAACCGGTAACAAGATATCACCGTCAAAGCCAGAGTCCTGGCGCGAACTCGCGAAGCATTGACCTGTATACTCTGTAAACATCGCCCGATGACTTTCACCCCCTTTTCATTCGATTAATGGCTAGACGACACTTGGTCGCAGAGCGGCTGGTCAGGATAGCCGAAAGGGCGTCGTTGCGCATCTTGTTAGACGAGATGCGCACTCCTGGATATGGGGTAACAATGCCCCCCTTGCCGATTACAACGACCATTACGTCTCACGAAGCGCAGCACTCGAAGACGACGAGACATGCACCCACGCGAGCTACCAAGTGAGAGTCAGCAGTCAACACAAGAGTTCGCAACCATGTGCGCTCCCACATCTTTGTCAGTGGAATCTCAGTGATCATTACTAGGTATTCTTTTTCTCTATACCACCAAGATGCGCATAGCGTGCCATTTTTACCCATGCCTAACAGAATGCATAACACACAAGAAAAGCCTTAATCGTTGAAATCGTGAAGTCGTAAACGCAAGTCAATGTTTTGGCCATCCCCCCGGGCAGCGCGCCGGGAGCATAGCATTACATCTAATCTTCATGCGTAACGGCCATATTCAGCACCTCAACGCGACCCTGGCCCTTTGTCTCATTGCCGACAAAGTCACAGAGTCCCTTGTAGGCACCCGGCTCCACGAATCCAACGACTTCCCACTCTGAGCCTACGACGTCTTGCTGTTCCACCTGTTCAACATAGCTGAGTATGCGCTCCTTGACTGTGCCTGCAGCCTTGTGCTCCTCTTGTCCCTCCGTGCTCTTGGCCGCAGCTGACGCCTTGATAGCCTGCTTGAGAACGTTGGTCGAGCATGTGATACGCAGCTGCATCCGAGCTCTGGCGACGGGGATAGGTTGGTGCGCAATGAGCGCCTTCATGGCGTCAAGGGCCTGACTCTTGGCGCTCTTGGTCGTGACAACACCCGTCCAGTTGTGCTCCTTCGCCTTCAGTTTCGCATCGGCGTCTTTATTCGTCGCGGTTGTTGCAGCGGCATCTTCTGCCGCGCTCTTCTCTCCCTGATGCGCCTGCGAGCTCAACATATCCAGGGCCTTCTCAATCATACCCGTTGTGTAGACGCGCTTGGTGCGCGGGTCGACTAGCTTGCTTGCAACGATGCTGATGACCTCATTGTGGACGCGATCCATCTGAGCGGCGCGCTCCTTTTCGCCAACCTGCATCTCGCCTTTCTTCAGGATCTCGAGGATAATATCGTTGAGGGACTTGTCCTTGCCGAAGGACTTTTCAAGGTCGGCAGCCGGCGCGGTCTGGCCCTTGGAGACGTTGAGGAAGACGTTGGGGATCTGGAGGACTTCGTCGAGGTCGGTCTCGATACCGGATCGCCATTCCAGCACCTTGTTCTTGTAGCAGGCGATCTCGAAGCGCTTCTTTCCCTTCTTGAGACGTACAAGCGACACGTTCGTCAGCTTGATCTGGTTGGAGGGTTGGTTGATGTGAGGCGGCCTTTGTAGTACGAGTTAGTTGTCGAAGGCGATGAAGTGCGCATACCAATTCAAGTATGCGATCTCATAGAGCAACTGATACTTACATCTTGAAAGTTGCTGTCGATGTTTATAGTGAAAAGAAAGATAAAATGCCGAAAGAAAGGGAAAAGAAAAGAAATGCCAAAGAGGGTATATTTGCTTGATAACCGATCGCGTTGTGTGAAGACGGATGAAAATGCTGGGATTCAAAAGAGTAGCGAGCGAAGTTGTAAGTGGGATGAAGGAAAAAAATGTTAGTTGCGACCTCAGGTTGATAATACCTTTCTGGCTGATTCTCCAGGTGCTTCGGGCGTAAGAGCGGTCCAGTTTATTATTACATCATTCTATCGATTGGAGGGGAAGGTTCTCTCGTTCACTACCGTACTCGCGTTGTTTAGGAGAAAACTTATTAGCGGACTTGTTTACTCAGTTTAAGACTGTAAATAGAAGAGACTTGCGACTTCTTTGTTGTGATGCCTTGAATCATTGCGCATGTGAACCGATGTCGAGATTGATGATTAACAGCTGCTTGAGATCAAGTTCCTCATAAGACGATAACTCCTGTAATAGAGAATGTCCGGCAGGTTACTTATCTGCAGCGGAGTGTTATCTTATCCGAGCATTGCTTCCGTAGGGCGATACGTGAAATGTCAAGGCACGGCATCTCACCGTAATAAGTAGCGTTTTACAGTAAGATTTACGGACAAGGCATTTTTTCACTGATTTCGATCGCAGGCCTTTCGCACGGGATACCAAAATCGGAATGGTTCTGAGGAATTTTGGAAAACGGGAATGAAAGACAGTAGTATTCCGTATCAAACTGTGATATGCGCCACCGAGCCTGACTCAATTGATGAGTCGCGTCCCCAGTGGGTGATCACTGATACGGAATAGGTACTTCGTACGGATTACGGTATCAAGATAAGCGGCCGATGACGCTTATCGACGGATACCCCCGCCTCGATCGGACATGGACATGCCAGCAACGAGCACTGCTTGCGTGTCGTCTCCACTGCCTACGGAATACGGGTGCTTCGCATTATTAGGCAGATGTGTCCGTCAGATGTCTGGTGGTAAATTAGAGGTGAGATAATCCGTAAAGACAGGTTTCTTGCTAACAGATAATGCCATTCGTTCTACCAAAAATGGGTGTGACTGCTGCGACCATTTGATAAGAAGTGACGACTTGCTGGAACACTGGCCAGGCCAGCCCCCGGATTCGCGAACGCTAAGCACGTTGGGTTGGCTATTCCGCAACTATGGGCCTCTATCCATAGCACGCTAGGCTGTTTTGGGTAGGTTAGGCAGTCAGCACCAATCGGGTCCTCGCCTGGGGCAGCTACAACCCCGGATCCTACGTAGGTATGTTCATGTGCCTGCTTCGCTGCCCGTGTCATCTGCTCCTCCTTCACATCCTCTCTCTCTTCTTCCTTCCTCAACCTCTTCACCCTAAATCCATCAATTTCTCATCTTCTCTCCCTCCGTCATCCTCTTCCCGTTGAACTCATACTTCGAACACAAAGATCGTAACAAATCTCGCCAAATAATCCATCATGAGAGTGTCTACACAGGCACTGCTGCTAGGCGCCTCCACGGCTGCCTTAGCACAGGAGCAGCAAAGAGTCCTCGCTGATTTCGGCAATGTCGCCCAGCAGCCCCTTGGACACGCCAGCCCTCTTGAGCAGATCACCGAAGCTCTCGGAGAGATGCCTGCTGTAGCCAAGGGTCTTTGGGATGAGATGAGCCTGTTGGTCCCTGGATTCATGGAGAAGGCAAGCAATGTCATGTCGTCGCGTCCTAAGTCACATACCCGCAGACCCGATAGCGAGTGGGATCACATTGTACGAGGTGCCGACCTGCAAAGCGTGTGGGTTGAGACCGACGGCGTCAAGCACCGTAAAGTGGACGGCCCCCTCGCAACTTACGACCTCCGCGCTAAGGCTGTTGACCCTTCTGTTCTCGGTGTCGACAAGGTGAAGCAATACAGCGGTTACCTCGATGACAATGAGAACGACAAGCATCTCTTTTACTGTAAGCCTCGGTATCTCTTGCTTTGCTCCGCTAGTTACTAACCGTATCGGAGGGTTCTTCGAATCACGCAATGACCCCAAGAACGACCCCGTTGTCCTATGGCTAAACGGTGGCCCCGGTTGTTCTTCTATGATGGGTCTCTTCATGGAACTTGGCCCATCTAGTGTCGACAAGCGCGGCTCCCCCGTCTTCAACGACTTCTCGTGGAACAAGAATGCTTCCGTCATTTTCCTCGACCAGCCCGTCAACGTTGGCTACTCGTACAGTAGTCACTCCGTCTCCAACACCGTCGCAGCCAGCAAGGACATCTATGCCCTCCTGACTCTCTTTTTCGAACAATTCCCCCCAGTACTCCAAGCAGCCGTTCCACATCTTCGGCGAGTCCTATGCTGGCCACTACATTCCCGTTTTTGCTTCTGAGATTTTGTCGCACAAGAACCGAAACATCAACCTCCAGAGTATTGGCATTGGTAATGGCCTGACCGACCCCTTCACCCAGTATGCTGAGTACCGTCCCATGGCCTGCGGCAAGGGTGGTTATGATGCAGTTTTGGAGCCAAGCGAGTGCCAGTCCATGGACAACGCTTTGCCACGTTGCCAGTCGCTCATTCAGTCTTGCTACGACTCCGAAAGCGTATGGACTTGTGTTCCTGCAGCCATCTACTGCAACAGCGCTTTGATTGGCCCTTACCAGCGAACGGGCATGAACGTTTATGACATTCGCGAGAAGTGCAAGGACCAGGCAAATCTGTGCTACACAGAGACGGCATGGATTGCCGACTACCTCAACAAGGACAAGGTCATGAAGGCGCTCGGTGCCGAGGTCAACGATTATTCCAGCTGCAACAGCGACATCAACCGCAACTTCCTGTTCCAGGGTGACTGGTCCAAGCCCTTCCACCGCCTGGTCCCGGATATTCTGAAGCAGATCCCCGTTCTTATCTACGCTGGCGATGCCGACTACATCTGCAACTGGCTCGGCAACCATGCTTGGAGTGAGGCTCTTGAATGGTCTGGCAAGAAGGAGTTCAACAGTGTGGAGTTGGAGGACCTTGTTCTCGAGAGCGAATCCTACGGTCAGGTCAAGAGCAGCGGCAACTTCACGTTCATGCGCATCTACCAAGCCGGTCACATGGTCCCATACAACCAACCGGCTGGGTCCCTTGACTTCTTCAACCGATGGATTGGTGGAGAGTGGTGGAGATCATGAGTTATTAGAGGTTAGAGCCTCTTACTACATACACGATACAAGTGAGTGGGTAGAGATGGCAGGAGGATAGAACTCGGTCGGCATAACTGCTTAGTACATCGTCATGGGTTCTCTCTTGTTATATGCGCGCTGTGCGAGCTTAGCTTCCAATTGGACCTGATATCGTCTGTTCTTTTCTGAATTGTAATAATACGTTCAATACTTGCTACCCTACCCTGTCCTTCTGTGAAGGTGGAAGAGTGTACCTATGCATCTAGCTAGCTGCCTCATGGTTGTAGCTAATTCGTATGTAACAAGCGATAAATTACGGAGACCTCGACGCCGAAAAGCCCACTAGATTCCGTACTCAAAGATCGTTGCAGATTGTTCTTGTCTCGTGCACACTCATCATCGAAGTGAAAAGGGCATCCGGCTCAAGATCAGGCGATGGGGAGGTAGCCTGACCGAGCATGGCAGAAGACGGGACTACTGTCTGTGATGTTTCGAAGCTTTCCTTCGTGTAAAACAAATAGCAAAAAAGAAACATGAAAGAGTATCCATGGCAGTGATATCTCTCCTTTTTTGGGTTCTGCCGACTGTGTTCCGAGACGGTCAAGTCGTAGTTATGTTGGCAGTTTCGACTGACGATGGTGTCTGGCCTGTATCGAAGAACGGCCGCGATAATGGAGCGCGGTTACTGAGCTTGAAGCTTGTTGGAGGCCGGCCCCTACCTTTCATGGAACCTTCTTTTCCTCTCGGCTTGATGCGTGCGAACCATGAAGATCGGATATTTTCTTCACATTTTCCTTCTGGTCTTTTGCTGCGCGACACTTACCTCGATACTCACATGCATAGATATTTTTCGGATCCATGTGAGTACTTTTCCTGAATTTCTCATTCTGTCAGAGGAGGCAGCGTCATTGTCGTCGTCGTCGTCGTTCGAAAATAGAGCGGGAAGGGAAAATGAAAAGGAAATGGGGGAGAAATTGTGGAGGGGTTGGGTTTTTACATGGCGGTAGAAAATCCGCAGAAATTTTCTTTAAAATTGCCTGGATTTTTTGTTTGGGCTTGCTTGGTGTGACTCGGTACCTGAAATGTGAACCACGACAACTTTGCCCCCGGGTGTCCTTGGCGTGGTACGGATTGCGGTACGGTACTGTGTGTGGGTGTTAATGGCACGCCCCCCTTTCTTCATGGAGAAGAGGAAGACGCTAGGTTGGATGCGGATTAGTGGGTGGAGATGGGACGGATGTCACGGTTTCTTTCGAGAAACGCGCCTGCGCAACGGTCGGGCCATATGGTTTTCCGTTCAACTGCGTTATCTTCTTGTACGATAAGTTGTGAGCGTACAGAGAGAGAGAGAAGACTGTAGGTACGCGCGCTGCGTGGATTTTGCGTGATACGGGTAAGGCAGGTACAGGTACGGGAACATGTTGTGGCACGGGTTTTCGTTCTCTACGGTAGAACACGGCATTTCTTTTCGATCTATGGAATACTGCTAGCTTAGCCGGTGGTGGCGATCGCATCTTCGAATGCTACCTCGGTTAGTAATCCGAAGAGACGAAAAGAGGAGGGAAAGAATGAAAAAAAAATCTCTCGTAAATTTTTTTTATCCATCGGGTTTGTGTGATGCCGTGTGGACTTGGGGTTCGATTTGTTCTGGCATTACGAAATACTGGCGGAGTACGGATTACACTACGATAGAGAATCGGCTTGGCGCCATTCCGTCCATTATCAGATTCTCCCCTATGGAATCTGTAGGTAAAAGTACGGATTACACCTATGGGGATTCGTAGGATAGATTGTAACCCGGAATTGAGGTGTAGATCGAAATCACGAGTTTGACCATCCCTTGCACGGATTCAATACTGACAAGATCCCTATCGTAGGTACATTAATGAATTGCTGCCTGAGTGCGGAACAGGAGATTCGTTCGCACCGTTAAAACCTCATCTGAGCGAATTAACGTGGAATTTCTGTGGAATACCTTAGGTATCTGTGGTCACAACCTGAGCTTGAAGTCCGCAACGTCCGAAAAGTACGAAGTACTTCGTACCTGCGGTTTCCGTAAGCCGTCCGACACGGGCAAGGACGGAATGCGGCATGCCCAACTGGAGGGCAGTTGAAGGCCAAGCTGCCCAGCGCTAACCACTAGCCTCCGGATTCCAAGCCTAGGGCCGCACTAACTCTCGCCTATGCAGGTGGAGTTTCTTAGTGTACCACTTCCGACAGGGGCGTGAGGTTAGCACTCGGTACATGCTTTTCGAGAGAGAGCCTGTGCACAGTTTTCGTACCGGTGCTTACGGTACTCAGCTGCTTGCAGCTGTTGGCTCGACTATCTGCGTAGCAAGCTCTGTTCTTATTGGTTCGTAGAATGTGCTCTTCAACTGGCGGACAGATGAGGTTTGAACGACCGGTCACATCTTATCAATCTGCTCACCAATCGCATGTTTAGGTGCCTGGCACCACTGCACTGCCGTCGCATCTAGCATCACGGCGGTGGCTTCATTCCTGTCGCGGACATTTGAATCGATCTTTGGTAGCGAATTTCGTTGCTGGGAATGCGATTGAACTGTGCACAAAGTAGAAATCGACAGTTTCGCGTTAGTAATCCACTTGTGCGTTGGACAGCCCGTCTATGCCGTGCCGGGAAACTGTTTTGTGCATCATTGTCGGTGCCTCCTCTGTACGGATTACGTAGGTTAGGTATTTCGTAGGTATTGTTCCTCCCATCAATCGACATTGCTGCCAATTGACTGGCTGGTACCTACCTGCTCACGTCAATCTTCTTCAATGTATTAACCCTTCCATCTTCCCTTTATTCAATGAGTGCCTTCCACTTTGATCGTTCGTAGCAGAACGTCACCTTCCTGCTCGATTTCGTACATGTTCTACTAGTGTATGTGTACGTCACCCGTATCTGCATCATACGGCATTACGGCGATCCGTATTTCACACGTCTGAGGGAGATCTTGCCCAGGTACGATTACTAACGGCCACACTACGAGACAGCCGGGTGTGCACGTAGAACTGATACATCCCTCGCACTGAACTACGGATTAAACTTATTACCTAAAGTGTCTGAAAAAGTACTTGGAAAGATTCCGCTCGCTAGCAGCCAGGGAAACAGCAACCCGTCATTGCACACGGTATCTAATCCGTACGAAGTAATCCCGGACGTACTCGTACTTTCGACTTCCGACTTTCGACTTTCGCAGGGACACACTTGGAGGATTGCAACCCGCAGACTTGGGCCCTGGACCGTCAGACGCTTATCTTTCTTTTTCCCCTTTCCCTGTCCAGCGTCTATCAGTTCAGGCATTCCCGGCGCCACTCACTGTTGTCATCGCCCTCGTCACGTCGCCCGACCAACTTTCGAACTGGTGAGGCTTCAATTCCGCGTCAATTAGTCAAATGAAGTAGACTCACGGCGCTGCCTTCACTCGACCTTCATGACGCAAATCCGGAGTCTCGCTGCCTCTTGGCATTCCCTTAGCAGCGTCACTTATTCTACGCTTCTCCTGCTGCTGCTCTGGACTGTCGCCCAGAGATTCCTAACTGGTACAGTTTGCGCGTCATCCGCTCCTGATTCGCATCGATGCTGATGATGTAGCAGGCCGAGACGATCCGAACAGATGTCGCGCCTTACTGACCGACGGCACGTGGTCGCCTGCAGTGAATGGTTGGGACGACGCGCAGAAATGGGAGCCGAACGGCTGTCGCATGGTTGAATACTCGACTGATGCCATCCACGATTGCCTGGGCGGTCGGAAATTTGTCCTCGCTGGTGACTCTACTATTCGACAGATGTTTTGGGCCGCCGCCAGGAGACTCGATTCCAAGTTAGCAACTACCCACCTTAACGAGATCAACGCCGCAGACGAGAAACACCGAGACCTTGAGTTCACGGCTGAGGGCGTGAAGTTGGAATTCATCTGGGATCCTTGGTTGAACTCGACCGCATTGAAGGATACTCTGGAAGCCTTTCACGCGCTGCCTAGTTCTGCGCTGGATGGGGGCCTGGTGAAGAAAGAAGAGCAATCGCCAGCGCTCATTATTCTGGGTTCCCCTGGCCTCTGGGCAGCCCGGTATGGTGGTGATGATTACATGGTTCTTTTCGAAGAGGGAATCAATGCGGTCGCAACGTATCTATCGTTGGCTTCCGAAGGGAGCATCTCGAGGAGTAGCTCACTGTCCGCGTTACCCAATCATGGGGACCAACGATACAGCTCTGCACCGAACCAAATCTTGCTAACTCCAGTCCAAGTACCGGCTTATAGTGCACTGTCCGGTACGCGCACGGAAACGATAACACCCGACCGCATCGATCAGATGAACGATTACCTTTTCCATCTGCCATCTAATCAGACATCGCAAGTGGTCTGGGCCTTCAACCGGATGACTGAGGACGTGGGCAAGTCTTTCGAGAGCGACGGTCTACACGTAGAGGACGTCATAGCCGACCGCAAAATTGATATCGTACTCAACTCCCATTGCAACAACCCGGCTGTACTACATGATCGCTCGTTCAAAGGAACCTGCTGTGTTGAGGAACCCTCGAATTCCTTATTCAACGTCGCAATAGTCTTGCTGTGCGCCGTCTTGTTGTATACACCACGCGCCCAATCGATGCCGAAGTTTGTTCGACCTGAGCTTCTCACAGCAACCAGAGACATTCTCCTCACGCTGGCTTGGTGTTGGATCTGTGATGGGACACTCCAATTCAGCAAGGTGGAGCGCCATTATTGCCAGGCTGCTTTCGTTGCCATTAGCCTTCTTTGGCTCGCCGGCGGCTTTGCTGTGATACGCAACATCGTCAGCCCCTCTGACGAGGCACCATGGTCAGTAGGCCTAGACTCGAAGAAAGAAATCATGTCTAGCAACGAAGAGCACAAGTTTCTGTCCAGAGACCAAACCGACGAGATCAAGGGCATCATGCAAGGGATTATTCTTCTCTACCATTACAACTACGCTTCTCAAGCTCTGTGGGTTTACAAGCTTGTTAGAGTACTCATCTCGATGTACTTCTTTCTGTCAGGGTACGGCCACACGCTTTACATCTTGAAGACAGGCGACTATTCGTTCAAACGCGTGGCCGTGGTCCTTTTCCGCACGAACGCCCTGAGTGCGCTCTTACCGTTCATGATGGGCACGAGCTATAGCTCATACTATTTTGCGCCCGCCGTCACATTCTACTACCTGGTTATATATTTGATGCTCCGAACGTTGAAAGACAGCAACTCCGATCCGTGGCCGCTCGCTATGAAGGTGCTGGCTACTGCTAGTTTCACGAGCGTGTTTATCACGACCCCTGGCTTTCTCGAGATGACGACCGACGTTCTTCACACAGTTTTCCGCATGTCTTTTGATGTACATGAGTTGCGTTTCCGACTGGGCCTGGATCGGTATATCGTCTTTGTCGGTGTCATGGTGGCAAGCCTTGTACACACAGCAACATCGACTGATGCGCGCGAGGTTTTCACGACCAAGGGATCTCCCCAGTTGTTTGACTCGGGCCGACCGCGATTCTGGGTCACTTGCTCAGCCAGTTTGGCCATGTTTCTGTACACGACGCAGTCAGGGTTTCAGACGAAGCAGTCGTACAACGCATCGCATCCGTATATTTCCTGGATTCCTATTCTGGCCGTTATCACGTTGCGCAACCTTTACGTTCCTGCGCAAAGGATGTTCCTGGCTGTACCGGCGGCGCTTGGTCGCATCTCTCTGGAGACATACATACTGCAGTACCACATCTGGCTCGGCGGCGACGCAACTGCCAGGTTGACGTTGGTTGGCTTCGAGAACGTGCCGTTTCCTGTGTTCCTTGTCGAGAAGGCCCTTATCACTGTGCTGTTCCTGGGCATGGCGGCACTCACGCACCATGCCACACGGACATTCGCAGGTACAGTGTCCGAACTCCGTTTCCTGGTGTTCCTGGTGGCATTATGGGTCGGCAATTTCATTTACACGTGAGCATAGCATGGCGTGCGTTGGGGGGTTTTAATGCATTAATGTGGACATTGGTTTCGAGTTTGCGCTTTTCCAGGGACAAATGGATGGCATAGGGTATATCGACTGTGGGAATTCCAGTCGATCTCAAAAGGGGTCTTCTCACGAAAGAAACATAGAACACGCAACCAGCAAGGCACTGCGTTGCGAGCACAGGCGTCATTATTATTGAAATCATGACACAGGTCGCATGAACATATCCTAATGATTGAGAGACGTTTATCAGAGCAGAGCAGAGCCATCAAGGACGACGGAGAAGCTCCGATGCCCCGAGCAAGCAGGAGGAAGCGCGGCGGTACGAGCTTATTGGCCTGTCTGCCTGGCTTGTGCGTCTTTTTTATCTTCCCGGCGGGAGTTGTACGTGTTACGCTTTATTTCGGCATATCGGGGCTCGCTATGACTACTATCTGCTATAGATTTATAGCTGCCTTTGATGGAAAGGCTGTACGGTGTCGAGCCGATGATAGTATCGGCATCAGGCTGCCGATTGGTAGGATTTAATATTAATGAAGGGAAGAATCAGCAGAAGCATCAAGAAACAGTCAAGTTCAGGCTCGTATGTAGTGTTTAGTAGGACCTCGACTTCCCGGAGTCCGAGTTCAGAGCCGATGGACTCAAGTTTTCTAATGCAACTACTTCTTGCCAAGGCTCTTGAGATCCATTCGAGGTGATCTCGATTGATACTGGAACTGCCGTTACAGTGGCTTGATTGATTCCGTAGTTTTACGGGCAGCACGTCCAGGCCCAATGCCAGAGATGCGAACTTTGCAGCGAGATGTTGTCATCTTCGGGTTCGTAGTATGACTAGAAATGTCGTATCCTACCGTATAAGACCTGCGATGCTGCTGGTAAGCATGCCATCAATGCCCATCCCGAAATGCCGAAGACCGGTATGCCGTACGAAGTACGGGTTATGCTCGACCACTTCTTCTAAGCAGCCAGGCAGGTGACACGTTCCTAATAAACAGGTACGTAATATTCCATGCCTTTTTTTATATTTTTCATCACTAAGTCGTATCTCTGTCATGGAAGATCAGTATCTTGAAAGTTGAATGCGTGAATTGCTGTCGTGGTGGTGTAAGTCGTAGGTAGGTTATCCCGTAGACAGTTGGTGTTGACAACGCCAGCTGCTGGCAGTTGGTCCGAGCAATGCTTGGCATGGAAAGGCAATCCAATGCATACGCGAAAATTCCTTCGCGCTAAGAGAATTCTTGCCCTTCTCTTTCTCTTTCTCAACACAACCTCAGTGAGAGTTTTCTACCCAAGTTCTGTTGTGCACAAACTCCAAAGACAAATGGGACCTGGATACCTATTCGTTTCAAGGCGCAATCATGTCATGATTGACGAAGAAATGCTACAGGGATGACATCTACGGATGCCCTCCTTCGCGACAGACATCATATCCAACGAACATATCACCACATATGACATCCAAGGTAATACCTGTTCTGCCCACCGGTCAAGAGAAACCCCCAGAAAAGCGGACGGGATGCGTGTCTTGCGCGCGTGCGACGCGTCCATCGGCGCTCACTGCGATGCCTGAATGACATCTCCAAGCCGCGATTCATCATCATCCAAGCAAGACCGGGCTGGATGGACCTGATCCAGGCCGTACGACTTGACAGCAAGGCCGGGCAATGCTTGGCCTCGGTCTGGGCTGAGCAAATGCCAAGATCTCGTTCATGATTTGTCGTGAAACACGTATGCGCCATCGCTGTCGATGGGAGGGTTTTGTCTGTCTGTCCCGATCGATCGAGGGACCGGTAGTGCCGGCTCTCACTCTCTTCTCTCTTTCTTGTTTTTCGTTCTGTTCAATGGCCAATGATGAACTTTTATCATCTAAGACGAGGATTATATTCTTAAGAGTAATTCACATACACTGAAAATTCTGAGGCCTTTCTCTTGTTTTTTTTTTAATTATTGTTATTTGTCTATTTGCTTGGGTTGCCCTAGGTATGGATCTCCCGACTGTACATGGTGTGCTCCAGACGAGTAACTCGTGGGTTTTGTTGATTCACACGGCAGACCTCGAAGTCCGAATTGGCTCTTCTTTTTCTCTCCCCTTTCACGGCTCACTTGTGCGTGGCCGACCAGACGGGCGTCGATAACGCCCGTCCTGGTTCTTCTCTTCTTTTTTCCCACCCAGGTAAAATTACAAAATAGCCTAGCCAGCATAGCGTAGGTAGCAAGCAAGCAAGGGCAATAATTATCGCCCATGATGCCAATCGAAAGAGAAATTCCAACCAGAACCAACTAACACCCCAAGTGAACACGACAACACTCCTTTGTGTGTGTGTGTGTATGTCGAAATAGCCCTGACGGCCGTGAAAAGAAGAAGCAACTCCCAAACCCAGGACCCTTCTCATGCAATATTGCCATGTCTATCCCAGAAACTCCTTTCCCTCCCCTCCCAAGAAACGCCCTGTAGAGACCCCCCGTACCATTGATGCCGCCCATCCGTCTAAAATCCGACCCTTTGCCCCCAACCCCCATGGATGCTATACCCCCCGATCCCAAATCCGAACCAGAAACCTGAACACCGCCCCAGAATAAAAGACTCCCCAGGATTTCATCACATCGTATACCGCTCAAAGAGCCCGTTCGCCGGCCAAAAGCGCGTCGGACTCGCCTTGCCAGACGACTTGCCGCCGGAACTCGCAGGCGCATCAGACGCCGGCGGCGAAGGCGGCGCCTGATCGAGTCGTTTCCCCTCCAGCTCGAGCACGACCTCGCCCGGCGCGCACTCGAGACTCGTCCGGCGCGAGGCGCAGGGGCTCAGACTGCTAATGAAGCTGAGGCGACGGCCGCCTTGTTGCGGGCCGTTGCGACTTTTGGGCGCGGACCCGCTTTCGCTGAAGTCCCACTCGAATGCGCTGAGGAGCTTCTGGTGCTCGAGGTTTTGCTGCGTGAAGGGCTTGTGCAGGCGCGCGAAGGCGGGGTCGTCGCGCGAGATGATGGATTTGCGCTTCGAGGCGGAGGAGCGGAGGGAGGAGCGGATCCAGGAGATGGGGGGGGGGGCGGATTTTGTTCTCGTGGTGTTGTTATTGTTAGGATTAGAGGAGTTAGGATTGGGGTTGTTGTTGTTGTTGGAGCTGGATGAGGTGGGTGGGTTGTAGCTCGTCTTGTGCTGGGAGCGCGTCACGGTTAGGTTCTTCTTGCTGGTGTTGCTGTGGTAGGTCGGGGCGGGCTTCACGCTGAGGGTCGAGGACGAGGTGGATTTGCCGTCGCGTTTGCTGATGGTGGGGGTTAGGTGCTTCCCGCTGCCGAACTTCCATTTGCTGCTTAGACCCATTGTGACGGTTTGTTGATTGATGATTGAAGAGTGTAGTTTGGTGGTTTGGTTTCTCGTTGGTATAGTTGTCTCGTGGTATAAGACAGCTTCAGTTGTTGTAGTAGTATCGTAGTATTCCCTTCAATCGGATTGTTTCTTATTCTTTTCCCAACCCGTTTCTATGTAAACGGGGCAACCATTAATAGTTTTTTTTTATTTCCTCCGGGTTTCGGCCTTGGAAGGTAATCGATGGTAAAAAGTGATAGATATGAAAAGAAACACGTGGGAAAGAAAAGCGAGAAAAGAAGATCTCTCGGGTTTATTATGTAGTCCGCGACGGGGGGTGTGAGTGGTAGTAGTTCTAGTTCAAATTGAAGAACGGTTTAGACAACCCAAGATTGACAAGGGACCCCCCCCTCTCTCTCGCTCTCTCTGACTAGGTGCTAATAAGATGATGTAGGTACCTAAGTATAGATAGGGAGAGAGACGAGGCGCAACGAGGGTTGGTTAAGAGCGCTCGTGAAATTAACCAAGTGGGCGCAATGGCGGTTGATCGACTGTTCTTCTTTCCTTCTTTCTTTTCTCTCTTCTCGAACGGATACCGGCAAATTATAACCTAGCGTGGAAGTAAAAGTGAACGGTTGGTCTTTTTAATGAAGTCTTCTTTTCACTTTGTTGTTTTATATGTTGAAGATTGGGGGGAGGCGAGGGGAAGCATTGAAGAAATGGGAAAGTAGATAGAGAAACACAACGAATTGACAAACGGGGATGATGAGAGGGAAACATCCATGGAACCGTCTCTCGTTCTCTCTTCTCTCTCTGCCTCATTTACATATGATATTCTCTTCAGTTGTCTTCTGCTCATTACGAAATACATCGCTTTAGTTACACACTTGACACAACGCATGGAAGGATGACATGGATGGGCTGTTTGCTATTCCCTAGGACAACACCACCAGCAATGGCATTCTCCAATGGGCGTTGCCACATGCAGTTTATGTAGTGCACCGGTTTGGTGCGTAGTACGTACGTATGATGCATCGCGGGGATGCCGGGTCTACGGGTCTATTCGTGCTAGAGAAGTGCGTATGGAATCGTAAGTACCGTGCCTGTGATTGACCAGTTGCTACTTGTAGAAGAAACTTGGGATTCCAGTCGGGGGGGCTCTTCTGGGGGATCTACCGGTAACTAGTAGTAGCTGGGTCGGGGTCTGTGGGGGATCTATTCTCTTCCTTCCCTCCTTCTTCCAGCTATGTACGAGTAACTAATCTTTTCTTTTTCTTTTTCCGTTCTACGAATGCTTCTAAACCCTCCCTTCTTCCCTTCTTGAGTCTTGCAAGCTGCAAGCTGCCCTCGCTCGGTCGATCGGTTTCTCTCTCCGCTGCTAGTGCCTGGTGTAAGCCACCCTCGCCGCCGCGACGCTATGACGACGGCCGTGTTCAGGCCTTCCGCGACCCTTTTTTGATTGTCTGGCACGATTCCCTCATTTCTGCGGTTGATAGTGTCTGGGAAAAATGGAATATACCAATTGTAATAGTGACAATATGTGATACCCGTAATCTATAATCCATAATCTACACCCAAACCCGCAGTTAGTAGGTGGTAGTAGAGCATCCGTGCCAAGTCCGTTATTACATACCAATAGAGCCCCAGCCATCATCATTCGATGCCAAATACGATGTCCGCCGTACCCACACTGGCACCAACTCAGGCCTTGCTCAGGCCCTGCTCAGGCCCTACTCGTACGGTACCTGACCAAGCCCGGGCCTGCGTCCTGCTGCTGCGTCCTGACCAGGTGATGGTGTACCTAAAGAGCCTAGGGGCCTACCTAGGGCCAAGCACGAGAACGGCGCTCCGTCGGTCGGCATGTGTGTCCCTTCCAAGAGGACCCAAGAAGGGCAACCCCATCCCCATCATTCGCCGCCAAGCAGCCGACACTAAGGCATGGCGATGGGGTCTAGCACGCTAGAAGAACGGCCGAGACACCGGTGGCAAAGACCGGAGCAGTCCACGCCAAGACGGGCTCATCCATTCAGCGCCAGGAAGACGCAACCCAGACCTAACTCAACGCTTCCCCTTCTGACCAGTGGAAAAGCAGTGGGTAATACGAAATACCTAAAGTCGAGCCGGTCAAGCAGGAATGTCGGGATCACGCATTGCCCGGGATTACACGGGGAGATAATTCGCCATATTCGCTTGCGTTGTGGCAACCACACTTGTCAAGTCAGGCAGTTATTTTTGACATTTGAAAGAGTCAGTCAGTCACCATTGTTAGTTACTCATCTCACATCATTCGTATGTAGTCTCGACAGGTCCAAGTCGGAGAATCACCGTCAACTCCGCGGCGAATACCTATCTCGATCTCGGCCCGTCTGGAAAAGCAGCGATGGTGGGTGCATCGTAATCCGTACAGTATCATTTTAAGCTTAACACGTCCATGGAGTCTCCGTTGGTTACATACTTCGTAGTCTTCAAGCCAAACCGAGACAAGCAAAAAGAAAACATGAACCTTCAGCAACTTTTTGACTCTTGCATCCACGTTTCTCTGCCTGTCACGTGGACCCCTGACAATATACTTCGTACACAGACACCTCAGAATGATCCTGTCTGATATCATAGGGCGCAACCAGAACGCCTACCGAGACGCCTATCTCTCAACTGCTGTAGACAGTCAGGGTACTTTTCTGCCTTGTCGCATGAGAGTCAGACACAAGCTTGAATGTCTCGAACGCAAGCAAGCAACCTAATACGACGCGCTGCATCTCGCAAACAAACGAACAACACTACTCCGTACGGGTGATTATCGTCTCCGCCCTTTCGCAGTACTTGAAGTACGTAAATACGAATCACCTCCTCGTCAAAGCAACATTCACCCGAAACACCAGACGAATATGTGACCGCGAACGCCACCACCATCATCACCCAGCGTACCGAATCTGTATACGATACTATCCTCCCCGCGTCGCAAGTGACCACGTATAGCTGCCTAACTCGGATATCAATCAATCACTTACATCATACGCATGTTGCCCCTCCGTAGATCGGTCGGCAGCAGATCTTATCCATCTCGGTAATTGTACATACATACGTCCAAGTAAAGCCGCAGTTCATCTGCAGTGTAGCCCCAGCCCCATCGCGCGCGCACGCACGCATGCACGCCTCTTCTCCAGCCCAGCCCGCGTCCCATGAAAATACCTGAGACACAGGCTACCCTTCATATGAAAGTTAACCAGCCGAGGTTCGTTTCGGTAGACCAGACCGCCAGTGTGTCGATGGATGAATGGATGGATGGATGGATGCGAGCTTGTACTGATACTTACTTGGGCATACGAAACACACACGAACAAAGATGGAAGGGTTCCCTCGTCGAGGAACTCAGATCGCACGGCTAGTAGGTATTACTCGCAATCACTGACGAACACTTTCAGGAGGGCACGAAAACTAGGCGGTAGTAGGCAGTTATGAATCCCGTCACATTATGGCGCATTGCATCACGCGTTTGCTGCGGAAGCTGTATCTCTTCTTTTCTCATTCTTCCTCACGATCGTCGAGATACGATACACAAATGTGGTCCAAGCCCCGGAAGTAGGGCTTAAGCTGTCGCCAGAAACCCTGTTTATTGAATGATATACCTTCCTTGCGAATATGAAAGATCAGAGGGAAGCAGGTGGCTGGCGACATCCACATATTCCCATCGCCAGCGCAGAACTAACGCGATATATAGGCAGGCTGATTCGAGTATGAAACCATGAAATGTTCGGACTCCTCAAATTTAACCATAGATGCTGTAGAGAAGAGGTTTAAGTGGAGAGATGTGAAAAGGTAAAGAAAGCGACGACGAGAAGACGGCTCTTGTCCTCAGTCCACAGCTTCATACAGGAGAGCGTCGTGTTGTCTTCAAGTTTCTATGCCCCACCATTCTCAATGTCCTCGGTTGCTACCTCTTTTCTGTTCTCGATAGAGAAGAGACTATCATCGAGCTTCTCCAGTGTAGCGCGGCGACATGAACCCTGAACCCGGAACCCTGAGTCGAGGGTCTCAACGGACCTTGTTTGAAGTGGTGTGATCTATATACGCTCCAATCGTTACCTAGGTTTGACAGTAGGACTCATTGACGATGGTCTGTCCCTTGGAGGGTTCGTGGAGCGGCATATCAGCACGATGATGTCCTTGCGAAAATCCAGGCCTCGTAGGAGCATATCGATGGCGTCCGCATCCATGACGAAGAGCCACCAAGAAATCCATAGGTAGTTGAAGATCTTCAACTGGTCTCATGAAGCCGCGAAACAAGCTAATGCTCATGGTAACGCTCGAGGTCGAAAAGGAACGCAACGGATCTCCAACGGAACTCGTCGATTCCGCTGGCGTATTTGACATCGAAGAAACATGGTCGGTCTGCTTTTGAGCCAAATGTTCATTTTTCGCATCGACGGGCCGAGAATCCACTGTATCTCTGATACAGTAGAAGTTGCGCTGCATCGGCCGTACACTCCGATAAATAGGTAGGTCAGATATAGTCAACTGCCAGGCGGGTTGATGTCCGCGTTAAAGCAGCCATCGGTCAATAAGTCAAACTTTCAGCAGAGTTGAATTTAGCGGTACAAGGTGTCCAGCAACGCCGCATAGATACCTAATGCATGGTGTTCGTGGTCAGCAGCACTAAACATAGGTGGGCATGGTGTTCGCGGCGGGCAGATTTAGAAGGGAGAAGCCTGTGAGCATTTACTCAGTATGTGATTTAGGTAAAGTGTTGAATGGTATTCTGTACTTCCGAATGATCGTACGTACGATGATAGCGTGAGAGAATGAATGGTGTTCATAAAGTCTCTGCTTTGTAAAGAAGAAGAAGCCTCGTACGAGGCTCTCCTCCAAAACATCTAAGTTAGTTCGTGGGTGTGGCTAATACAGCACATGACAAGCCCTTGTGTGGTGTTCGTCCGTGATACAACTAACATAAAGTGTACTTTAATGGGGAGGTCGCAGGCAACAGTAAGCTCGAGTTCGAGGCGGTGATGGAGATTAATCCGCTGAGACAAAATAGACAGGGCGACATGGTTTTGGCCAGGAAGTTGTGAATCGAAAGGGAAACCGAATGATTGCAAGAGAATGCTGAGTCGAAGATCCAGAAATGCTAGCAGGTGAAGACTTACGAGACTTTGTCGATAATTGTTGCTTATGTATATATATGAAAGAAGCGCTTGTTACCAAGACATCTTGGGATGTGTCGAGGGGTTATATAGAATAGAATGTAGAAGAAGCAATTGTCGTAAAAGAAGATTGTCGTAAAAGAAGTAACAGAGGTGGTCGATCGAGTGAAAAGAGGACGTGGTAGATTATATTTGCTCCGATCGTAGTACCAGGGCTCAGACAAGTCATCGCCATCGAATGTCTTCTCTTCATCGTACGAGAACTCACGCGAAGACCCGTAGACCTTGCGGTAATCCGTAGAAGCGCCCAATAGGGGTTTCACTCGGCGCCGACATCCTTTTTGAGGGCATCGTGAGATTTGTACGATATCAACGCTAGCCCAGAGTCAGATATATATATAATCGAGCGCGCACAACGTAGAGAAATCTTTTCTTTTTCTTCTTATTGTGAAAAGAGACAGCTTACCGTGACAAGAAGCACCTTTCGGTGCTCTGTCCCTTCACCACAGGACGCAGCGAGACCAACCGGGACAGTCCTTGAGCAGTTGCGTGGCTCGGCGGAACACTCGACTGTTCGCGATTGTTGTTTGAAAAGATTTATATATACTGAATATGGAGAATAAAAATGGAGTGGGAGTCTCCAGTATATGGTACGTGGTAGTCCCAAGAGCATTAGAAATTCGTACGGTGCCAACAGAAGTGCAGGTATGGTCACCGCCGAATTTCACATTGGCGCTTCCCGAAGTCCAATCGACCTTTGTATGCGGGTTCAATCGAAGATAAGCAAGAAGTTGAGTTTTGCCCACTGTAGAAAAGCTAGATGCTCCTGTGTCCCAGAGTATACTATATCACGGGCAACAGAATCGTGAAATTGCTGCCCCGAAAGTGGCCTTTGGAACCTGAGTACACTAAGCGATGGTTGGACTGGCGATGTCGAAGGTGAGGAAAAGGTGAGAAGAGTGGGAAGAATTGGATTTAGGCGTGAGTCGGGTGGGAAAAGATGTACGAAGTAGTCGGGCCAAAGGCGCGGAGAACCCAAGGGAACCTCTCAGGTTCCCTCCGTTGGTTTGAAAGTCGACGGGTGTCGCTGTCAGGGCACCCACCGCAGTGAAGGTACCTGGGTAGTACTGCCTAGGACATCCGGGTACATACCTAATTCTCAGTTCCTCAATGGGCGACACGAACTCGCACCTGCCGTTGTGTATCATCTTGAGAACGGGAAAGGGGTGAGGCGTGCCTTCGTAGATTGTTCACAGAATAACATTGTGGGGTGAGAAGCGCGTTTCAGGTCCAGTAAACCGAGGAAGGTGCGAAAAGGACCGTTATCGCACTTTCTATCAGTAGGTCACGCAAGAAAAACGGAGACCCATGAATAACCTTATGAGAATGAAGTGTACCTAAGGTATATGGCTCGTTGAACCATCTCCTGCGACTGTGATGGTCATAACGTTGAAGCAAAGGAGTTGAAAAGGGGTATATGTGAATGAGGGATGGCTATGTTAAAGATGCTTGGAGTGTAGTGCTTTATTTTCAGGGAAGTCTACCAGACAGTTTATGTGTGATTTCTAGTGTACTACATGGACTACCGTATACTAGAATCAGGGGATAGGTAGGTATCACTTGTGCTGGGGAACAAGTTGTGATCTTATGTGCTGCGGTCCTATCTCCCTACTACTAGCATCAAATGGGTAACATGTCAGGTTGTACGGTGCGTTGATGAACAGAGGAAGCCTACTAGTTTCAATGAGAAAACGCATGACCTAGTAAGATAGAACAGAGAGTCACATAGAAGAATGACTCTTGCGTGGAGAGAGTAGTCAATGATCCACCAGGTTACTAGAGTTCTCCTGGCACTATGTGTAAGAAGACGCGGTGCCGGATATCGTCCTGATAGATGGGGGATCGGTGAATATGAGGTGTTCGACAAACTGATGTCCTAGACAGCAGCCCGTGGCTTGAGGATCTCGACATGTGATGTGCCAGGGATCCCCAATGCGCACTTAGTGGCCGAATATCCCAAACGCGTGCGCAACGGGCTGGCATACAAAGTCCCAACTTACGGCGGGGACAGCGTCAGTGGACTTCATAAGCTGCCCAACGAGACCAAATCCAGGTAAATTGATAGCCGAATAGAAAGGCATGTGAGGACAAGCGACACCATTAGCAAGGCAATGTAGATGAGCCGCTGTATGTACTCCATATCAACGCCGACCACATGCCCCGGAATACTTTCCTCAGTGCTAAGAGAACCCAATCGTTGTTTGTCAAAGGTTGAAGAATATCTTGATTGTGGAGGTGAAATTCGACTCCAAGTAGATGTGTTGATGATTCGTAACAATTTGTTTGGTATTCAGTTCTGTGTACGCAATCTGTTGTACATCTTTCTCTCTTTCTCTCTCTATTGCTCTGCGAGAGCACGCGTGCCATCGCGTTTATGGCCGGATATATTCATTCGCTAAAGTGACACAGACAGGAGTATGCAGTAGCAAACTCGCCTCGAAACATCTCAACTGTGTTCCCTAATCCTCCGACCTCATGCTAAAGTGCCGATCAAGGCTCGAGTCAATCGATTTACCGCTGCCGTTGGTATCTGACCTTGGGGAACTCCAACGGCAGAGACAGCACGGCCATTTGTACCTGTGTCTTGGTTTCAGCGCTCGCCGCCTTCTTGATCCTACCACCAATCTCACGGAAATACTGCGCAAATTGCTTTTCGTCCAGACCCAAGTCGTGTCGAATCTTGCTCGTCTCGAGTTCGTAGTTCGACAAGATCGCAGCCAAGGCGCAGCAGTACGTGTACAGCAAGTCGCGGTGGAATTTGTCTATCATTTGATTAGACGAGAACTTCCGCCTGATGCTCTGAATTACGGGCTCGGGAGCTGGCTGCAGCAGTTGCCTGAGCTTATCCGGGGGAGGAATCTTGGGTGATCTCCCCTTAACCAGCTTGGAGAATTTTAAGAGGAACTCGAGGTAACGTAGGGCTCTTAATCTGTTCGCCGAATCTGGACCTTCACCGACTGCATTCAGTCGCGACGCAATGAATGCGCTGTTCAGCATCGTGTTAGTACCCTTCTTGACAGCGTCTTGCCAGTCCTTGATAGGAATAGCATTTAATAAGTCGTGACCAATAAGTCCCTGGGGAGTGTAGACACTCTGTATTTCTCGAGCTTCAAAGTTACCCGGAGGAACAGGCTTGGCCGCATCCACGGCAGCCTGGAGGTCTTCCTTTGATGCCATTTTATCCGTGACCTTTCCAATGGCCGACATCATGGCTTGTGACGAAGCAGTACGTCCAGGCGCCTTTTGGTCTTCGGTGATAGCGTTCTCGGTGATTGCGGCAAGAGCCTTCTTGGCCTTGTTTGTACCAAATGCCTGACCAAGATCGTTGCGAAGGTCCATCATAGTCTGTAGGTCCTGTTAGCAGGCACTCCGTACGCCTAGCAAACAAGGGACGAGGGATAACATACGCTAGCTGGCGCTCTGCCCTGTAAGTCTTCTGCCTTAGGCTGCTGAGCACGTACGACGCCTCTGATAGCCAGCTTCTTGGCCTCAACAATCGACAGTTTACCGGTAGCTGGGTCAAACACACCGATGTAATGCTTGAGATGTGATTCGCGACCACCCGGGCCCTCTTCCTTGGCTGTGTAATCCAGCTTGGAGTGAGAGCCTGTGAGTAAAAGACTGTCGGACGCGGGTGCAGCATTTTTGCTGCGCTTCTGCTTGGGTGCGGGCTTCGTGTGCGCTTGGAACTTGACGGAGTTCGGGAGACAAAGGCCAGGATGCGTCGCTAAAACAGTGAGCCGACGATGGTTGTGAAATCAGCGCTGGACCGCCTACCTATTACTGGGGGGCAGTCGTTGCCTATCTGGACTGATGCGACTCTGATGGTGCTCAATTGAGCAGGTTGGGCGGCGGGTTTGGGGGCCGCTCGGACAGCCAGTTTCTTCGCGGGTTGCGCCGTCGCCTCCTCCCCGCGCTTTCTCTTTTTCTCTTTGTCGCCCGCCATGGCTTAATCCCAAGAGTAGTGGTATCGAAGACGAAATGGACGGCGTAAGCTATATTGTCGTTGAGCCCGAGTAGTAGAGACGCAATAGATGTCGCCCGGTTATGCGATTTTTGCTGATATCCTGGGCTTCGGGACCGCGTAGTGTTATCTGCAAGGAAGGCTAGGACGAGTACAAGGGGAAAAGTTTTGGATCTGCCAGCACATTTGGAGTCTTGACCTGCTTCCGGAAGGCGGTGAATGCACCCCCACTATTTCGTACGTCTGGCAGTCGCCCCTACGCTAGCGTGGATCTGCACGCTAGTGTAGACGCGAGATGGAGCCTGAAACTCGCCCGCACAAGTTTCAACTGCAATTGCAATGCGCAATTACGGATTACATAAGGAATTGCCGGTAGGTATCCCCGTACCTTTCCGTACTCGTGAGCTCCACGGTTTAGGTACCTACCTACCTAACCGCCATTCGGTACCGTTCAAACCACAGGCCCTATCGCGGCTCCCACTGTTCCAATATTGATTCGCTTCGTCCGTTTGCTCCCTTTGCTGTCACGACAAACACAGATGCAAACGCCTAGGTACACATTAGTGCCGTGAAACTTTGTCAACCTTTGTTTACGAGGTAGGTAACAGCATCGACAAGTACAAAATTGGTACTGTGTAATCCGTTAGGTAGGTAGATATTGGCTCGGAGGACCAGTGTACGCACTCAATGCGAGCGACATCATAGGTCCCACATCGTATGTAACACGCCAAGTGCTTGGGCATTCAATTGACATTCACGAAACGGAGGATAAGACATGCTACAATTGTCACAGAAACGCGAAATAGGTATATCGGGTCAACGTTTGCCATTCAGCTCTGAAGCTTGTAACACTACATTCCACCTTGCTATGGCGCATTTGGCCCTGGCCTCGATTGAAATAAACAGGCCCCGTGTTCCACTCGATGGTAATTGACCAACAGTCCTCGGATTGGACCAAGACTTTATCATTGTGCCAAATCCATAGCTCCACTTGATTGTTCCGGTCGATGTCGTCGTCTAGATAGTGACGGTCGGGCTTAGAAACAGGTCGATAGTAGGCGCTGCGTGTGCAGTTGAATTTGGTGGGTGGTTGTCATGATTATTGGTGTGCGTCGTCAAAGACGGTTGTGACCGAGCAGTCGTGGGTTGTTTATTTGCTGAAGGGAATCATCAGTATGGTGTTGTCACAACGTCGAATCCGATTGAACATACCTGCGGGCTCTCATCTTTCTTCTCTTGCGCTTGAGGCGACGAACTCTCTTCTTTCTCCACTTAGCTCTCATCTTGGCGACTGTAGATAATTGGCATTAGTAATGGGTCAAAGCATGGCGGCGTGAAGCGAGGTTGGGCGTTGGTGATGTCTGTCGAAGGGAAGGGCGGGGTAATATCAAGTGTTCGGCGGCATAGGCATGGGAAGCCCAGACGCCGGCGACAGTAACATTAAGGGCAAAAGACGATGCAGAGGCAATTGGGAGACTCGGGAAAGTTGAATGCGAATGGTAGCGGATGGTGGCGATGCGAGAGGCGCTGGCGCGATGGACTTACCCTGTGCTGTAGATGAGGTTCTGAGATGAGGATGGGAAGGAGGAGAAAGAATTCAGAACCGAAAGCGGGACGCATTGAAGTAGGCCGGCAGTTTAGGGTTTGTGACCGGTTATTGTTCGGATGTGGCTAGTGCTTGTGGCATGGACCTGAGCAAACTGTGGTGGGGCACAGTGGCAGTCTGGTGGGACACGAGTTCGCAGCAGGCAACGCCACACCTATGACGATAGATAGACAACCAAAAGAAAGAGCGCATGAGCGAGGGCAAAGAGCGACCTGCTCGAGCAGCATTTTGTGGTAGATAGGGCATGCGCGACAGCAGGCCCTCCTTCCCAGAAACTGGGATGCTTTCTTGTCATTTTATTAGAGTATGTGGATGCCTCAGAAGCCTTGCATGCCGCCGGCCTCTTCAGATAGAGATCCATTTTGTACGGATCGCGGAATACGGATTACCTTCTCTCAATTCAGATCTCAGCAACATCGCCCAACCGTATCCGTATACATATCCTGCTTTTCGAGCGGACTTGATCCTTACGAGGAGTTGACCCAATCCTTTCTAGAGCAATGCTCAAGCGTGATCTTCATGTGATTGTTTATTTGCCTATGTTGACCCGACTGTCATCTGTGGGACGCCGCCGTCGCCATCAGCGGCATCACCTCGTCTACGTCTATCTGTGTCCAGAAGCTATCGTATCCATCTGAGCAGGCCTACTGCTAAAACTTGCAGATATACGACTTGATGTCGGAGTACCCGCCTATTGCGCAGATTTTCTGCCGCTACATTGAAAAGCCGTTGCCGGGACACTTCCGATCAGGTACGATATTGATGATGCGTTATATCTTCATACCGCAAACATCTAACTCGCTGATTCGCCTGGGCGATGGTCTAACATGAGTTCTTTGCTCAGGCAAGGGTTTCATAGATTGCCGGGCGCAACGGGACAGAAGTTCCGCCGTGAATTGTCATGCGTCCTTGGACATTCTCCTATATCCCGATCAGACCATCCGTGTCGGAAGAGATCAGGAACAAAAGTAAGTCCCAGTCTTCTTACAACCTCTTTGGAGCAGAGAGTTGATTCTTCAATTGAAGTGACGTTGCTATCCTGCATCCTTACATCTCGAGAAGTCATTTCGTGATATATTCCGTTGAGTATGAGGAAGGCATGCAGCCGCTCATCTACGTGCGTGACTACAATTCGCTTTGCGGGACTCTGATTGACAACAAAACGACTCGGCCGAGGAAACTGCCGTCTTCTTCTGGTCATATCCTCGGCCAAGGTGAAGTCATCCGACTTGAGCCATACTGGGAGTTCCACGTATACTTGTTGGATGTGCAGCCTGTGAGCCCCATCTTGAGTCAACTACCATCGAAGGAAATCGATGTATGTGCGTCTGCTACACCATAATTCGACTGAATTAACGAAGGTCCCAGCTTTTCCGCGATAGATTTCTCATCACCGAAAGAGTACTAGGGAAGGGCGGCCTTGCTAGTGTCCATCTTGCTGTCAACTTGAAGACGGGACGACAAGTTGCATGCAAAATTCATCGACTTGATCGCTTTCGGCAGTTTCAAAAGTCTTCCAGCACAATTCGACGCATTGTCGATGAGACCAATATCCTCAGTCGGCTAAATCATGTACGTGGCATCAGACATGCCGCTTCTCGTCAAGCAGTTAACAAAGGAATACTGACTGTACCAAGCCGAATCTCCTGAAATTCGAGGCGGCATTTCGATCCCCATCTACTTTATACACTTTCACTGAGTTAGCGACGGGTGGCGACTTATTCTCCATGCGACTTGTATATCCCGGTGCTTTACCAGAGATGGACACAAAAATCATAATTCGGCAGATAGTTGAAGCCGTCGTCTATCTTCATGAGCAGGGCGTAACTCATCGCGATCTTAAACCAGAAAAGTAAGTACATAATTCCAGAATACATCGAGTTGGATCACAATCACTCGGCACACTGATCTTTCAACCCATTCGCACTCGAACTGAGAGTAATACTAACATCAGCCGTGAAGTATCTTCTTTGCCACGGGGCCCGCTCCTCTGGCCCGTGTGATTGTAGGAGATCTCGGCTTTGCCAAAGTGAATCAGTCGAACCGCATGGCAAGTAAAGTTGGCACGCAGAGGTTTATGGCTCCGTTAGTCGCCTGAACACCAAGAAATTGCTTAAGCCTCTTACTAACTGCCATTAGGGAAATCTATCGCGGCCGATCATACGGCACCGAAGTTGATATCTGGTCAATCGGTATGATATCCTTATTCCTTATCATGAGCGACTGGAACGGCCTTGGCCGATTTGAGTCGTTTGACCAGAGTGCCATAGATGAGGGTCTTGCAGATGCCTTCGGTGACCCGTCCTGCATGTACGCAAACCCGTCTAATGACCTCAAAGACTTTATCCGGGGTTGCTTGGTTGTAGAGCCCTCCAAGAGAATGATAGCTAGAGTTTCCCAAAGTCACAACTGGTTTCGTTCATCAGAGCGTCAACTGCGTCTTCGGATTGCGGCTTTTACACAGGGTTGGCAGCCGACTCGAGTGGTGCACAATTCAGTGGAAGATCTAGATCTCCTTGAGAGTGTGCATACAAAGCACCCGACACCTATGCCGCCCCTGAAAAAACGAAAGAAATTCGATGAAGACTCAGCTACTCAGACCTTGCAACCGTCCAAGTACTTTGCAGCTCGTGGCTTGACAAGAGATGATCAAGAGCAATCTGGGTCACAAGCGCTGGTCGGCCCAGTCATCAAGTTGACACGCTTCAACACAGGGGATACCACAGTCTGATATCTCGTGGTCTAGTCGCCAAACACCAGACTGTTGCTTGCAATCTTGCACTGCGTAGATATTCCATCGCCCCATTCATGCCTAAGAGAGTCCTTCCAAAGGTTCATCATGACGCTCAACTCAAGCAACTCAGGGGCAATCTGTCCGAATAGAGCTCATAGTAACCAGCTGTGACAAACCGACTTTGACGGCTCTACCCTTAAGGCAGACCCATTTTTAGGAAGTATTGTCAATATACTGTCGTGTTTCTCATGACGATGAAAGACCCCTTTCTTGATACTTTTCAGCTGGTCCAAAGCCCTTAATAATGAGTATCACTCCGGCGGTCATAGCGACCCCATTGATAACGCGTCTCAACCTCGTCATGGCTCTCTTTGTCCTGTCATTGGTAAACAAAAACAATTGTTATAGAATACACGGAAAATGGACTGTCTTTGTGTCGTTCCGAAATGGGCTTGTTTGCTTGAGAAACCCGACATCATCGAGCCAACAAAGGGTCATGGTTCCTTTATGCTCGATGATCGAGGCAAGTAAATAAAAAGACGGAGGCAACGCATTTTGGATATGGGGAAATCAACAAGCCCAAACCCAGTTTCGAAAAAATCGAGAATTAAATCATTACTACTAGAATCGCAGAGTCTGGGACATGATGTCGTCGCGGTCGACTTCAACATCCTCTCATGACGGCATGTCTAGCGATGCTGAGATCGCATGGCCGTCAAAAATCGTCGAGGCAGTGAGCAGCAATAATGTAAAGTGCCACACTCCTTCGTCTCGCAAGAAGAAAAGCTCGGAGCCGAGGGAATTGCGGCGGGAGACAAGTGAATCTGAGTCGTCGCAGTCCGGCTCACAGTCTGATTCACAATCAGATTCACAATCCGATTCACCGATCAGTTCACGAACAGATTCACTAGCCAGCTCGCAGCTCAACTTTGAACTTGACTCACAGCGTTACTCATCAATTAAATCACAGACCAAGTCAGAGACCAGATCAGAAATCAACTCAAAAATCAACTCCCTCATCAGCCCAGACATAAACACACAGATCCGCTCCAAAGCACAAGACGTCCACCGTCCACCCCGCGGTCCAACAAAAGGTCTACACGAGCTTCCGCCAAAGGAAGGGCCGGAATCCGACGTACCAAGAGATTACGTGACAGGCCGCATGCTCTCAGAGCACGGACGTGCCTGCATGCGCTGTTTCGAAAAAGACCTCATCTGCACACTGACCTTCGTCGGCAAAGAAAACGAACCACAATGCGCTGCGTGCAGACGCTCAAACACGCCATATTGCGTGCGGTTCAAACCCCTGGGGGACGCCGGGAAAGCGGTACCCTGGACTGGACCCGTGTGGATGAATCCGAATTTCGTCGCGGGGACGGCGAATCGGAGGACGCCGGCGATGCCGACGGAGGAGTTGCAAGCCACTGTGAGGGAGTTTATGACCGGCAAGCCCGGGTATGTTATGGGTCATTATGTCTCGGATTCGGATAGGAGGAATTTTGCACTTCCTAGTGTGAAGCATGATGGGTTGGTCAATGCCGTGTTTGAGAATGCGGATAAGTATAGTAAGGTCGGTTGGAAGGCTGTCTTGCCTTTGGGAAGTAGAAAGGTCATGGCGAATGATCATGTCCAGGTGCATAGGCAGACGGGGGAGTGGAGGGGTCTTGTCCCTGTGACTCCGTCTGTTGGATCCCCTCGGAAGACTACCGACTTGATGGGTGAGACGTGGTGATGGGTTGAAACTTGGTTTAGGTAGGAATTGAAGGATTGTATTTTGGCTTATATTCTATATTCTTGATTTAATCGCAACTTTTGTATATATCATGGGACACTGTCTAGATGCCATACCCGCGCACCTCAGTACGCATCACGACCACGAGAGCCACCCCCTTTTTTGCCAATGCGACTCTTGCATCAGCCTCAAACGAGATACTGCAGTCTACACAACGAGGCAGAAATCCTCACGGCGATTTGCCAGGCTTAGGCGAAGGTGGTGTGCTAGCTCGGACACTCTTCGCTTGTTTTGTGCGTCGAAATGCCGTCTCGTCTGGATATTGTTTACCTACATCTTCAAAACATCTGTGGCTACCTATCGAGAGGATCTCGAAGACAGAGGAAGCGGAGAGAAAGGAAAACTTTTCCGTGCCAGCGTATTTACTTACTAGTGCACCTACGAATAATGCCTCATCTATTCTGTAGGTAGACAGGAAGAATGAGCTAGCTCTTCTGTAGCGTAACCGTATTTCGTTCGTGATGATGGCCTGGATGTTTCTAGGTAGATCTAGATCTACGCCAGAAGTTGCAGCAAGACATGACGATTATTGCAAGTTACATGGAGGTAATTCACTCAACCGAAGCTTCGACTGCTTCCTGAGGTCGATATACCCAATTCATCAAGTCTTTTGTAGTCGTAAACAATAGTCAATTTAACCCAAGAATAAGACCTACATTCTACGGGTTATTATATCCCCCTCAGGCGCCTCATTCACTGAGTAAATCCCCATTTCTCACGAAAGCGACTCCGTTCACTCTCCAGTCTCGCGCGTAGACACAAATCACCCCTCTCGTCCATAACGCGAACATTGATCCCAACGAGCTTCGTCCTGCGATCTGCAAGAAGCGACTCGATGAAGAACGCTTCGCAGTTTGCACAGCTCTCGGCGACGGGGTCAAATGGTATCAGACAGACAAGACAGGTCGGGATGTCCGAGCATATGGGGCACGTGTGAACGCCTGGGGCCCGGCATCCCGTGCGCGGTAGGTGGTAGTCCAGGATCCAGCTGAATTTATGACGGCACGGGTATATAAAAGTTCCCAGTAGGAGGTCGGCGTTCCTTGCCGTCAATTGTGAAGCCGTGAGCACGGTTGAGCTATGTTTGAGTGTTTTGGCCATTACCTAAATTGTGTCCTATATGCGGTTCGTTCTAGGCACAGTTATCAAATCAGTATTGAGCAAATGTGGAAAAGCCGATCTGTTGTATATCTTTTATATTTGCTCTGTCATACCACTCTGCATTTTTCGCTGTTTGAGACTCACAAAAGAGACGCCTTTGTCAAGTTGCGGAGACAAGGGGGAACCCGAGTTCACTGTCTTGGCGGCGGAAACCTCTCGATTGGAAGAACACTGCCGAAGAACAATGGATAAAGAACCAACTGTGAGACTCAATTATAACAAAGTACTCAACATGGCACTGAATAAATATCCTGCGCTCTATTCCCGTAGCGTAACTCTCACGGGGAACCCATCGGAAGGGTGGGCACCGCCGCCACCCATCTCTGCCTGATAGACTCGATTTCCTTCAACCGATCTGATGCCACTCTTAGGATGAAGAGAATCCCAGTCCTCGTAAGCAGGAGTAATGTTAAACATTCTGGCTGTCATGACGAGTGCGACTTTCAGTTCCAGCTGCGCGAGTGTCTGGCCGATGCAATTGCGCTGGCCCCATTCGAACGGCCGCCACGCTCCCTTGGAGCCTGGGTACAACGGATCTTCGGGGCCAGCCAGCCATCGTTCTGGAATGAAGTCACCCGGACGCGTAAACACAGCCGGGCTATTGTGCATAGCTAAGCTCAGCGTCCAGATTTGGCAGTTCTCGGTAGGATACACCTGGCCGTCTTCGTCGGTGAAAGTAAAGTCTGCACGGCCATCACGCATGCTTCCCGCTGGAGGGAAGATGCGCAAGACCTCTTTAATAACCGCCAACGTATAAGGTAACTGATTCAATAGCGTGGGATCACTATCGGTGACCTGGACACAATCGTTGACAGAAAGGTTCGGTCCAAACACCTCGTCATGTTCCTTGCGAAGCTTGAACATGACCTCAGGGTGTTTTGAAAGCAGCAGGAAGCAGTACAACAACGTACTGCTTGTTGTGTCGTGGCCGGCAAAAAGAAACAGCCGAAGCTGCGGCTTTGCGAGTTTCTTGAATGTCTTCTTTGACAGCTCTCCGTTGAGACCTACGTCTTCTAGATATTTGTCCATGGCTAGTGAGATAATGGATCTCGATGGCGCTCTCACTCCGTCCGTTTGACCCCGGCGGGATTGAGTCAGTTCTTCGAATCGCTTATCGATCTCCTGATCCAAATAAGCGTCCATGCAGTAGCTATTGTACCTTTGCACCAGAGGGCGAAGACTAAGATAACGGCGGAATGGATTGAAGGTTGTACCAAAAGAGGTCCAATATACTTGCCGCCGAAGGCAGTCGGCGAGAACACTACCTTGGGTTTGGTAGTGGAGATGAGCGTCGCTGTAGCCAAAGCTGTCAACCCAATACTTCTCTCAGAGTGCATAATAATGAATGCTCACAGGGTCACGCGGGCGATGATATCGAAGGTAAGGCGTAACGTGTACTCCTCCAGCAAAAACAGGTCGCCGCTCCTGGCATGATCTTGGAGTAAAGTGCAGAAGACGGCAACTTCATCGGCAATCGCCGGCGCGAGTTTCGTAATGTACCCGGCTGCAAATCCGGGGTTGAAGAAACTGCGCCACTTCTTCCAAGTACTTCCGTGCATCGTCATGAGCGACGGACCTCCAGTGATGACATCTAAAGTGTCGCATATGCTGGGAGACTTATCAAGGGACGCAGCCTCGACCTGAGCAGCGACGAGCGGGTTGGCGACAACGATGAGAGTCTTGTTGAAGGGCCATAGGTTGAGGTAGAGAATGCCCCTGGGAAACCGCTTCATCATGTGCTGTATCACAACATGCATCGTCGTGTCTCGCGGCAGTATCTGAGTATATTCTCTCAGCGACAGCAAATGACCGGCGACCGGGTGGTAAGTGGGCATTGGCTTCGGGATGGTCAGCAGGCCACGGCCGAAAAAGAAGACCCTGCTGCAAGCGACAGCGAGAGTCCACCGCTACCACTCACCACGCCGGCTTCCTGAAGCTTCTTCACATGGCGTCGGTTGGCCGTCAAGCTGAAGCCGAACCAAGACAGCGCAACAATGACTGCCGCTAGAATGACTGATGTGCTGGAATGAGGCATCTCGAACCAGACAGCAAGGCAGAAGTATACTACTAGGTAGGCATGTAATCCGTAATCGGATCGTACTGGCCAGGAACCAGGATAGCCAGATGAATAATCGGTGCACAGCGATAGGCAGGATATCGACGATTATGGAAACAGGGCTTCCCAGTTGGGCATGTTTCGCACTCCGAAGCGTCTAGGGTATCCAATTGTTCACCAGCCCTACGGATTAGGTACCTAGATTGTTTGCGAGTTCGATGTGGCAGGTTTAGGTACCAGGTAATAGTAGTTAGTGTCTTGAAGCATCGCATGTCTCGGCGACAGTACGGAATGCGGGAGGGTTCTATGAGGCATCGCGTGAAATACCTACAGGTCCTCAGCTGTCGTGACTCGTGAGTCGTAGGCGTTTAATCCGTACTCGTACTCTTTCCGAACGACCCTCATGGACGCTGGAAGGGCTCTTTGCCAATGTACCCAGGTACTACTCCGGTAGGCACGGATGATTTTCTTCGTCGCGTGTTTGACGCACCGATACCGGCACTTTTTGTTTGGGCGCCACTGCCTTGATAGGTATGTGGCGGGGCGTTAATACGACAGGTACGGATTAGGTACGGATTAGATGCTCCCTACGAGATGTGTGAACTGGCCACCATTGGTGAATCCTACTTTTGATTCCCACCAAATGCTGTGAATCCACATTCTGGACGTGCTCACGCACGTAGGTATTACCTATCTGTACGGAACATACCTATGAACACAATCAGCATCAGTAGGTATGCAAGTACATACGAGTATTTCGTACATAGGTACCTACTGAAGAAGACGGGCCTGGGGTAACCCGGTAAGTGTAGCCACGTGGGGCATGCCATTTGGGGAAGAGCTCCCGTCTTGGGAAGGTGTGGGGCTGACTTAAGCCCCGGAGTCTGGACAGCCCCTGTATTCCGTATGTACGAAGTATTTCCGATAACTTAGTGCCCGTACATATTTCGTACCTCCATCTCTCTGATATCTCTGCCTACCTCTCGTGAGTCGTACAACCTACAGCTGGTTGTCTCATCCATCTTGTTCATCCAGCTGGTGTTCCCTCTCTATCTCGTGCTTATTATTATTATTATTATGTCTTTGGCTGCAAGCTACACCAAGAGAACGTGAGCCCTCAGCTCTTTCTGTGCCCCTTCTTGCATACCTTATCAGAGAACACGCGTAATTCATAATTCATGCACTCCTATGGCTACGCGTTGCGTATCGTAGTCGGCACACGATCGAACGAAAACCACGGCTGATTCACATCTCAGCTCACATCGGAATGGGTAGTCCATTCCATCCGACTCGTCCGACGGCCTCACCCTTCCAGTTCTTGCATATACACGGCCGAGGTGCCATCTCAGTGATTGGCCCTGCTATCGCGTAACTCATTGAACTCTTGCCGCCCCCGCGGTAACGACTACCTCGGCTCATTGTCCTGCTGGCTACTGTGTCAAATGTCGATATTCCTTCGACCTCTTGAATGAGCGGAAGGATATTCAATACTTATGTCCCCTTGACGTGGCGCATGCCGTCATGGCTGGAGGGTTAGCCTGAGAGGCCTTATCCAAAGTGTCAAATGCTCTCATTTGCGTCCGCGTCCCGTTTCTCGATGTCGTCAACATATCGCAATGAAGCGCGTTCAGATTCAGGCACAACTCGGATCAAAATGACATAGACACCCTCCCTCACTTGTGGCGACAAAGGTCGAATCTCGGCTAGTCCGAATACTACCATTCGACTTCGTCCAGTTTGCAGATCGGGCATCGATTTGGCACACCTATTGGCCCACGAACTATGATGTTTGTGATTAATGGGAAAATTTCGTCAGAATGGGTTGTTGTTATTTTGACATGGTTAACCTGGATTTTCATAGGTCCCCGCATATGAGAAGATGTGGGATCAGTTGCAGCATCCGGGCCGACAGGGCTTAGAAGGCCGATTTCCGTTGCCTCATATGCAGGTCTCAACGTTATCTTGACTGGGATATGTCAAGGCCACCCGTCAAATCACTGCCTTGGTACTTCGAGATGGAGCTTGATGGTTTCGGTGGTTTGTTCCAGTCGTTGGCTCGGAATCTAATCAGTTGATGAAGGAAGACACGGCAAACTACATTTACAGGCTCTCGTACGCCTTGACGATTCTTCCTTTTGGTTCACTTCAGTCAGGAGAACGGCGATGACCCTATGCACGCCCACTGAACCATGACCCTGGCTCGGACCCAGTTAGTTGTAGCAAATACGACATGAAGGTCATTCAAGCCCCTATGAAGCCACCGTAAACAACACTAACACTGGTCCTGGTTTTGAGGTAAGTTACTCGTCTGAAACATTTCCTATAGTCTCTTTACCGGTGACAGCCTCCACAATGGGAACAGATGAACACTCGTGGCAGACGAATGGCTTTCCAACCTTGTTAATGGAGATATCAGTCGTACCGGAACACTTTATGTGCTGGTATCAGAATTCAAGGCATATGACCTTTGACTACGCCACATTCAGGAATAGCATTGCTGCCGATTTGTTACTGCATTAAACGCCGAATGAAGGGTCTCCAAGGGTCTCTTGGAGTCGAGCTATAAACTCGCCATATTCGAGAGTTTGGATTTGCTGTCCTACTTACGGGTCGGCAAACAACATACGAACCCCCTTTTTTGTTCAAGGGGGAAATGGTTTCATGACATTTGGCTGGCCTCCTGGCCCCCTTTTAGAACACTAGTCTCCTTGTCTACAACACTATCTTCCATGCGTTTTAGAGCAATGAGTGTCGATCTTTGATGAGAGTCGCTAACAAAGGTAAATAGGTAGATGGGGCTATGCTTTACGTATTCTTGCATCTTCCAGGGCCCACTGCCCTGCGCCGGCTCAATTGACCGAGGCGTGATCCCGAGAATCAGTTAGGGCAAGCCGCAGAAGCCGTTTTCGGAGTTCGCTCATAACGCCCCGAGATTAGCAAATCCCGGGCTCACATACAGCGTTTAACGACAGGATACTTCCTCGCAAGTTTCTAAGGAAGACCTGCAGTCGGCCTCTGCACCTACCGAGGCCCAACAACGCGCGACCCTGGAAGCAAACACACAGCCACCAGGGGTTTCCAGCGCCGAACCGAGTGCCCCGCCACGCACCCCTGATATGGCCTACGCCCATTTAATCGCCAGCAAGGCATAAGCCCTATCGTGGCTAGATTCACTATTTGGCAAACGTAGCTGCTCGTTATTGGTACGGACAGGGCGCCGCTTTAATTGAAGATGATCATGCGAAGTGGCACACTCTTGTGGCGCAGGCCCACGAAACATGGAACTCGTCGTTAAAAGTCGCCGATGGTCGTCCGTCTGCTGACAACACATATCAAGGTCCCAGCAAGACTATCATTGCAGCGTCAATGCTGCTGGCAACTATGTACTGGTCATTGACGACGCGCCAGCGTAAGAGTATTGCGAGGGCATGAGTAATGTGCCAACTCCGGATGAACCGACCCAGAAGGACTTGCACCGAGCCCCTGAGTTCTCCGTTCGAGCAGCTTCGAAGCGGCGGGCTAAGGTTGTTTGGCCGATTACCTAAGCAGGATGTCACGATGGAAAAGGCCTGTGACATGCGGTTACATGCGGCCGCATGAGAGGGCCTCAGTTGCTGGGTTAGGCGTCACTGCAAAGAGGGGCCAGGCGTGACACGCGACGTGCGATTCAGGACCGATCTGAATCGGCCGATACAGTCAATTGTCCATTCACAGTATGCCGTGTACCGGACGGGCCTTTCTCTGGTTCGAAACTATTACCTTGGCACCGAAGTGTCGGGATTTGGTATGGAGAATGCGGAATACATTATGGTGCGAAATGTTTGTTCCACGTGTCGCAGAATACGTAGGAATGGACGGACGGATCTGCACCGTTGCTGGCAGGGTCCGGAATACCTGATGATGAAGGGGGGCATACTTTAGCAATTCACGCCCGGTCTTTTTTCTTGCCACTGCTTGCCCCTGATGCCACTACAGCGCGCCCTGAGCCAACGCCAGGCCACGACTTCCCAATGTATTGCGAATGCCCGGGGAATGCCAAAAAAAAGAAAGAGACAGGAGGCTAACCCAGTGCGAGCGTGATCATGTCAAAGTATTCCCTACCTAAGGTATTCGGTATTATCCCGTACTCACCCCTGGCCGTACTTACAGATTACCTACATATTAACCTGAGTATCACGGTGAATGGTATCAAGATGAATGGATGTTACCTACCTGTTACTTGGTCTCGTTTCGTAAACAGGTACCCGATGATGATGCCTATCTGTAAACGTTTTGTCGACCCGTGCTGTATCGGCGCATGCAGGAATCCCAGTCGGGACAGGTGCAGACGGCCCCAGCAGACTCGGAGAATGAATCCTGCGACTGAGGCCAGTGAGTTAGCAGGCCAGTGCTCAAGTATGTATTACTTCATGTACTTCGTACCTCCCTTCGTACCTGAATCCCATTGGTGCCTCATACCTCTTCAGACTGTGACTCGGACCAACTGTGGGAGGCGGCTCAGGTTGTTGGAGTCTGAAGTGTGCCTGCCTGCTTACTTGTACGTCGGGTCCCGGCCAGGTTCAATTTGAGGCCCGTCGGGGCTGGGCTGAAGCTAGATCGACTTTACGGATTACATACAATTGTCACTTTCTACACCGTATCAATTCATGGCAGCAGCACAGCAGCAGCAGCAGCAGCAGCAGCAAGCAGGCACAGACGAAGGGCGCGTCTGCCATGCGAATGGATGTGAATCCGTAATAACGACTGTTGTTGTCTCTTAAGTAAGTGCGACCACCACCGATGCCCGCCGTTGCCCACCTGAGGTCCTTCCCGAGTCCCAACGATCCGCCCTATGCATTGAGGAGAAAATCGAAATTGTGCCTACGTACCAGGTAGGGCTGCCAGTTGACGTCTCTTCTTCTTTCCAAACTCCTCCCCTCTCGATTATCGATCTTTCTCCGAGACCTTCTGTTTCCACCCTCTTCTCTTTCTCACTCTCGAGTCTACCCGGTGATATTCTTTCTCCATATCTTCGATGACTCAACTACATACCTTTCCACTCTCACACTCTTCTCCTTCTCCTTCTTCTTTCGACCACTCCCACTTCCATACATATCAACTTCCACTCCCACGCCTACTTCTACATCGATATCAACATCGATATTAATACCACAACCACCCACATACGCACGCACAACACGCACACGCACACGCACACGCTCCCTCCCTCCCATACACACACACTCTCTCTCTTACGCACATGCGCGCGTACCCAAGAAGCAGACCTTCCCTGCCTCTCTTTCTCCCTTGTTCCCCTTTCGGCGCCAAGTTTCGGTTGTTCCTTTCTGTCTCTCTTTTCTTTCGAGTACATTCGCCCGAGTCACCGCGCCCACACAGACTCGAACCGGCTAGGAATTAGTCGAAGCCGAATCACCGTGTCAGCTTCGGCTACGAAAGACATCTATTTGAGGCATCTCCTTACTTGAACCAGTATTTTTACCGAAGCCAAGGCAGCTTGACGGATCACCGAGATTCAAGTTGATAAAGTGACCGTCGACGGCACGAGGTAAGAAATAGTGTGCCGAATCTGCTTCGGTATATGCCGGCAGCTGTTGCATGGCGGACCTGCTAACGCCGTTTTCTAGCTTACGAGTTCGGATTGCTGCTGGTGGCACAGATTGCGGATTACACAGTGGTCGACAGATCGGGAATCGGGATCTGAGTGACTGCGAGGGCCGCAAGGACGGATTTCGCGACTCTACGATAGGTATTCAGAATACCGAAATTCGTTACCGGCAGTGGACTCTGAGTATTTCGTACGGGTTACAAAGTACAAGCCACCCAGCCGAGTCGCATTACGCAAGACTGTGTGAGCACTGTATACGTACGTTCGTGCTTAACCTTAATGCAATTCAGCAGCGCAGGGACTCGCGTTCCAGTTGCAAACAATGGCGACTTGGGCCGATTTTTTCGGAGGTACGTATGATGATGATGAGCTGCTGTTCCGTCATCTTTCATCTTTCATCTTTCATTTTTCATCCATCTTTCATCCATCTCCTCTTCCTTCTTTCTGCATACGGCAGGTGCTCTTTTGTTGGTTGGTCTTTCCCTCTTCGCCCTTGGAATTTATGCCACTTCCTGCTCCTGCCTGCGTTTTAGTCATGGTCACTCCTTCCTCTGCCGGCTACAAGTGCGAGTACAGAATATCTACAGTAGGGGCGGCCGAGCATTCGCGGTGACGTTTCCCGGTAGTACCTGTCCGTATTGCCATCATAATCCGTATATTCACTGTATATTCCCACTCTACGGATTAAATGCATACTTCCCTCTTCCCCGTTATCCTGAGCACATCCTGGGCCCTGGTCATGCCCCAAGGATCCCCAAGGATCCGCTCCCTTGCGATTTGAAGAGGACGAGAAGCTGAAACTCCGGCGCTTGTCGCCAACGCATTTATTACAGATGACCTGATAGCGCAAGATAATGCGCAGAGTCTTCTTCCTCATCACAACCGCAACACCCGCAACACCCGCAACGCCCTTAACGCCACCACCGCCACCACCACCACAAGCACAGGCACGGGCACAAGCACAAGCGCGCCCATTACCGCCAATACCAGCAGCACTACCGGCGCTACGACCACCAACGCCACCCGCAGCACTGCCAATTCCGGCTTCAGTGCCAGTGTGAACGCCGCTTTCAACGCGAACAACAACAGCAACAGCAACAGCAACAACACCTCTAGCCTTGCCACCAGCGCCGGCACGTCTAATCCCAGTTTCAGCTACGTTCCCGATCTCCCCAGCGGCGTTGGTCCGAACGGCTTCAACTTCCACTACCTTTACCACGGACCTTGTGATCAACCCGGTTCCAACCCGCACAACGCGTTCCGTCAAGATTTTCTGAATCTGCCCACGCAGCCTTTTCCGCTACAGCCGGTTTCTGCAAACACCGACTTGTTTGCCACTACCGGCGATACGCTTACGGGCTCTTTTAACGCCGCACCGGCCACGACCAGCGCCAGTTTCCCCTCGTTTCACACAGGCTCGCCCCTTTACACGCCGGACTTCAACGCAACCGCGACACTGGGATATCAAAGCCAGCAGTCGAGCACTGGATTATCTGGGCAGTTTAATCCTGGACAGTTTAATCCGTCACAGTTCAACCCGGGCCAGTTCAGCTCGGGCTTTGCCACTGCATCAACCACGGCCTCTGCCACGGCCACGGCCACCACCGACAATAGCCTTCACGGTCTTTATGACCTCGCGCGAGTCAATACGCTTCCAGTATCGACTAACACCTGGACCAACACCCGGAACGCTTGCCTCCCCAACTGCACCCTCTTGCAACGTGGCACCGTATCTCAGTCACTTATGAGCAACGCAACCCCCCGGTCGATCACTCCGATACCACAAGCTCGAAATCTCCCGCGAGTTTTCGATCCAGCCCGGGGCTTTGATGACGCCTTGCTTGCCAGCCTTGCCTCTCAGGATTTTTCCTCGCCGTCTCTGCCCCCGTTGAGCAGCCCGCGACTGCCGTCGACGCTCACGCTACCATCCATTGGTCAATTAAGTGCGGTCGGCAATCAGACGTGGACAACAGATAGAGTTGGAGGCGTTGGCCTACCTAAGAACGAGACCAATCGTGGAACTGCAAATCCCGAGGTTGATTTGCCACAGCCCGCAGGAACAATGCCGGCAACGACGAGAAGCCGTACTGCGGCCACTGGCGCTGTGACGCCATCTAGAAAGAGAAGAGCCTCAAGCACGCTGCTTCCCTCTAGTCGCACTAAGTCAAGACGGAAAAGAACACCCGTTGGTAGTGATCTGCCACCCCCGTTGGACGATGATGATGCATGCAATCCCCCCGGATGTGACGACCCGGAAAAGGTGGATTTATCCAATGCCACCGAAGTACCTGTTGAATTGATGGCTCCCAAAGTGGACAATCGCGTCAAGATCGGCAAATTTCAGTGTGTCATCTGTATGGACGACACCACCTCTCTAACCGTCACTCATTGTGGTATGTCTCATTGAACCTGAAATCTGCTCTTCACAGTCCTGAATAACCTACTGACGTTTCGCTACTAGGTCACCTTTTCTGTTCTGAGTGTCTGCATTCGTCGCTACACATAGATAGTATCAAGCGTGCTTGCCCCGTATGCAGAACGAAGATAGACTTGAAGGACAAGAAAGGAAAGTCTGTCAAGTCATTTTACCATCTGGAGCTGAAGATCATGACTGCGACGAAAAAGGGCAAGCGACCAGCCGACGCCTGACTTAGTCAGTCCTAACCATGGACGGGATTGCTTGGCATATATTGTTTGTTTATATGCTGAAGACGCAACTCAATGGACGACGAATTCGGTCGATGAGCAGCCAGGGTTTTGCTGAATGAAGAGGTCACGGACTGGAGAGACTCCCATTATATGGACAACACAGCAGACCTCTACCCGTGGGGAAAGACGAAAGAGAAGACCTACGATAATGTTCACCAGCGGGCTGAGATCTCATCAAGGTCTTCTGCTCGCCTTTCATGGGGTGGTTTTACGTGTGTTTTGCATTCGGGAAGGAGTTCATTTGTTTTTATTTTTCCTTTTCTTCTGTCGACGGCCATTCGGAGCAAGGATGGATACCCCTTTTCAAGCTTTTCGTCTGCTAGTTTCGGCTATGGAGGCGTTGGCGGCGGACACTGTTTTTACACAGAGACGGTTTAGATCCGGAGGCGGTCTTCACTTGACATTTTCATATTTTTTCTTCCCCTTTTCTCGTCCTCATTTTCTTCAGAGCCGACTACGAGCCTGCGGTCAATCATAATGTAACATCATGGGCACGAGAAAGGCGCATACGTATAACTGCGCAGACCTAGTCGGCGGCGGTTGAGAGGAGGAAAATAAAAAGAAACAAAGAACCGTACGATAGGGATCTCGCCCGCCACAATTTCTACAGACATATTACACACGAAAACAAAATCAACGATACGCACACGATGAAATTCAAATCACCCATGGGACATTCATAGTATAGACGGGAGCTGTGAAAAACTCCACAGTTTGCGATGCGGGCATGGCTTTCTCTGTGATGAGAGTATGTGTGTTTTAGGGGGAAGTATCAGCGGTAGTAAAAGGGGTGATGATGAATTTGCTGGGTTCCTGTACTGTATGATTCCCTCATGGCGAAAAAAATAAATAAGAGAGAAAGAGGCATTCGGATTTGACTGTTTCTTCTGATCGTGGGTATAGATGTAGCTAAGGTACATACTCTAACCCCAAATACGACGACATGGTACCCGATTGTGATCTTGATACCGATAAACCCCCAAAGCTACGCGTACAATTTGAAAGAAAGATAATGACTGCTTTTGATTATAGTAACCCGCTCGCCCGATCATCGTTCGGCGACTCGGGTCTCAATCTATCTCTAGTCCCGTCAATTCCGACGTCCTCTTCGTCTTCGACGATAGGATCACCGGGACTACCGGTTCTGATACCGATGTCCCTGGATCCATTGCCCATATCCGCTGCGCCTGTTCGCCGCGTTTCTTCCGCGCCGTTCAGGGCGTACCAGGTGTCCTTTTTCGTCAAAAGACCTTGGAGCACACCGCGGTCACTGAAGAGAACGTAGCGAACACCCAGTTTTTGGAAGTATGTCAGTGCAAGGTGGAGGGGGCTACGACTGGGTAATGTGAGAGGCGTCTGGTCCATCCAGGGGCGTAAGTCGAGCGTTGTGCGCGGATCAGCGAGGGGTTGGCGGCTGAAGAAGGTCTCTGTTTCGGGCGGGAGGTGGCATGTCGCCAGACTGTAGGCGAGCTCGGAGCGCGAGATGTAGCCGAGGAGGACGGCGTCGCGGGGGTTGTTGACGACGGGGAAGCCGCGGTAGGCGCAGGAGTCGAGGACGGCGCGGAGCGAGGCGATGGTGTGGCCTGTGGCTGTGAGGACGACGAGGTCCTCGATGCGCGTCATGATTTGCGCTGCCGTGATGTCGGGGACGTGTTGGGCGCCGCCGCCTTCGTCGCCGGAGTCGAGGAAGGGGTAGCCGCTGAAATGGATCCAGGATTCGTAGATGCCGCGGCGGGAGAAGGCGTCGCCGACCCATTTGGAGAGCATGACTGCGATCATGATGGGGAGGACGTAGGTGAGGGCACCGGTTAGCTCGAACATGATGACAACGATGGAGATGGTGAGACGGGTGACGCCGGCAAGTGTCGCCGTGGCCCCGATGATAGCGTAGACACCCGGCGTGACACAAGGTACGTCTGGATCGCATGTGCTGAAGGCGAAGAATTTGGGGTGGTTGTGCTGCCAGATCTCCATGATGATACCGACGGCTCGACCGGACAATGCGCCGATTGCCATAGACGGGAGGATGATGCCCGCTGGGATCTGCAGGCCGAAGGTAATGGATGCCAGGCAGAAGCCCAAGACAGATGCGAATAGCAATAGAACAATCGTGCTAGCTGAGGCAGCGCCAGTCTTACATAGCGCAAACGGATCATCTAGGACGAGTCTGCAGTCGGTGAAGAGAGAAGAGACCAGTTCGGGGGTCTCGGCGCGCATGTAAAAGTTTGGATAGTTGATGAGAGCGGTAAGGAGCGCGACGCTTGCGACTTGGAGGAGTGGCCCAGGAAGCCAGGTAGCTGATTTCTTCCATTGTGCAATCCACATGTTGGCTTTGATAAATAAGCCGCCGTATATTCCGCCTATGATCCCCAGAAAGGCGAATGGGATTATCTCAAATCCGTGCCATGTCGTGGAAAACTTGACTTGATATAAGACGAGCTTGCCTGACCGAAAGGGATCCAAGGCCTGGAGTATTCCGGCGGCGGTCATGGCGCATACGAAACTCTGCCACATGGTCTTGTCTGGGAAATAGTAGGAGAGCTGCTCTAGACTAAACAAGACGCCTCCGATGGGAGATCCGAAAGCTACGGATATTCCCGAGGCAGCAGCAGCTGAGAGAACTGCTCGTTTTCTGGCTGTAGGAACGTCAACAATCGTCATGTTCATCTGTGAAAGGGAGGAGAGTGTACAAACCTTCATTGCCATTGATGTTCGGAAACAGTTTGATAAACAAATTGGCAAAGCAACACGCCACATGAACTAAGGGGCCTTCTTTGCCCAACCACATACCAGATGCAACGGCTAAACACTGCTCACAATTAGTCGATGACCATGGAATGGTTGACGGGTGACTCTACCAGGCCCAATGACTTCGTGATCAACGTCCAGCCGCCTAGAAACCGCCGGATGACGAAGCCCCCTAAAAGCGTTTTGATCTCAGGAATACCGCTGTGCTTGGCGTAGATTGCGTATTCTGACACAAGAAAGCCTGCCGCTACAGCAAATGTGACCTTATGAACATTAGTATGAACTCGAGATTCCCATAAGCCTGCATCGTAGGTTGACTCACGGAAAAGATCAGGAAGAAGAAGTACTCTATAAACCACTTCCCAGCAACGGTTCCAATCCCTAGAGCTGCAGCCCATGGCTTCCAACCTGAGCACTTCGCACCTTGGTCGTAGCCCAGACAACAGAACTGTTTGTTTAGATAGAATGCGCCTCCGTCGGGACCAGAGGAACAATAGCCGGTCTTAAGATCACCCAACCAGCCTGATACCACATCAATTCCCGCTGCTGTTGCGCCGACAGCTATACCGGTCAGGACGAGAACGACCCATACTTCAACCGAGTCCGCCAATTGCCGTATGTACCCTAATAGTCCAGTGGTGCTTGCGTATAGGACACGGAGACGCTGCCGTTCCTTTGTGTGCTCGAAGATCCAGTCAATGGCAGTCAGATCCTCATATCCCACTCTCCTTCCCGGTCCCTCTACATACCAATCCATCGGCAGGTCATCTTTATGCCCGTTGCCCGAAGCCATGGTCCCAGAGTCGCGGTGTGCGGCATCGATGGAATGGAGTGTCGTGGGCGTCGCGGAGCCGGTTGATGGAGGAGCAGAGGCCAAGGATCGCGAACCAATACGGTTACCTGTCAGAGCCGATAGCAATCGACTGGGCTGGGAGAATACGGACGGCTTCGGCCTGCGCTTGAAGCTCATGGGTGCATGGCCAATGTCTGCATGAAGCGGATCATCCGCTAGCAGATCGCTGGCTGCACCTCTCTCGTCGAGGCCAAAGTCAAGGCCGAAGTCGTCGAGCTCATCGCGACTGGTAGCGGAACGTGGATGCTCGCGTTCGTTTGGGGACTGTGAGGATGACGACGCCTCTTGCTCGTGGAAGCTCATGATATTCCTATTGCTAGCCATGCTGAGGGCGTGTCATTGCACAATTCCATGCCGCTCTAGGCTTTACAGACGGGGATCTCCATCCCTTGTTGGTTGATTTACTCGTTAGGTAGGTATTTAAGGCGTCGTGGGAGCAAATTGGGACTTGTTCTCTCTAGGATAGCGCAGGTACTTGTACATTTGGTGATTTGCGCCGGTAGGGAATTATCGGCAGGGCAAGTTGTACCGAAGGAAGTTGGCGCAATCATGGATGATGAAAGGTCCCTGCGGATTGCGCGTATGACGTTAGCTGCTGTATGCATCTAAAAAGCTAGTCAGAGTTAAACGAATCTTACTATGCAGTTATCAAGTATCTTAGTCACAAGGTGAGAGTCTGTTACGGTTGCGTTACCCAGCTACAACCGCAGTGCCGCCTCTGTAACGACCACTGGACTCTGTGACGAGCGCTGTAACCTAAGTAACTCACCTGTCTTCACATGCGAATCTCTCACTCAAAACATCTTCAGTATGAGATGCTCAACACCAGAACATATTCTGACAGCGAGTTCTGATTAACTAGGTATAGGGATTGCTCTGACAACGGACATTATTAAGTGAACAGTTATTTCATACTCAGATCTTCAACTCGGACATTAAGAAAAAAGGGCACACTCGAGTTTTCACTCGAGCAAGTCGCATCATGGAGTCGCCCGAGATCCAGAAGATCCATCAGCTCCTTGCGACCAAAGATGATACCTCGCGCTTCATGGGCTTGGCTCTGTTGAAGGCGACTCTGGATAACCACACTGCCGACTTGCAGCATGACCAAGTTGAGGCGCTATGGAATGCGATCTCACCCAGATATCTCGATCGTCTCATCCGCACTGGTTCTCAACCGGGTTCAGAAGGCAAGCAAGCCGGCCATATGGTCGACGTCGCTGTCGCCGTCATCTACACATTCACGAAGCTGTTGAATAACTGCGCCGTAAACAAGAGTTTCTATGCGCGCATACCAAATCTAGTGAATGCCGTGCTTTATAGGTTCGTGGGATCTCTCAAATGCGTATAAGTGAGTGCGTATGCGCTGACTCCCAGCCCTTTAGTTCCGAGGAGACTACACGGCGCATTGTTGACCTCATTCACGAGCTTGTCCAGCAGCCCGACAACGAGGCCGCTGGTGGTGCGACTTGCTTGGCGGAGCTCGAAGTCGACAACTGGGCACCCTTGATTGAGGTCGCGCCGCAACACAAGACTGTTTTCTCCATATTCCATTGGACCTGGACGAAAGGGGTCGCATCCGTGCCAGCATCTCTTATGCAGAAGAAGATCGATGGAGCTCTGCAAATGTTCCTCTCTTCCTTCAAAGGTCATGATTCAGTCCCTCTGCTGGACTTCATCGTGCTTATTCTAGACAATCTGAATCCCGCAGTGAGTACTAATTCCTTGCCGCGACTGAGAGTTGCAGACCCCTTTTTGATGTTACTTTGAGGCATCAAACCCCAGGGACTTACTGGCTAACTCTCTGTAGTTTCGACCGGATACCCTTCAATGCCTGCGACCACTTACTCGCCTGATTCAGGAGATGGCTTCCACCAAGCAGACAGCGGATGGCCGGCGAGCATACACACACTGCGCCGCTGCCTTACTAGCCACATATCCTGGAGAGGTGCCGGATCCCCTGTTCTCTGATGTGCCAGGCGCAAAGAAACCCGTCGCATACCTCTTTGTCAAGATGGTGCAAGCAGATATCCTTGCGACGCTACACATCTTAGCAGCAGGCTCCAACACAGCAGAGCATGCCTCAGTATCCCGTCGGATTGCCGCGGCACTCGACATCATGACATCGTTTGTCGGCTTCCTAATCGAAGTAGCAGATTCCGAAGATTTACAGTCAAAGTTGACGCCAGAACGAATTGTCATCTTACACCAAGATTTCGTTCGGGCCATTGGCGATATCATGGAATATGTCAAGGATCGTTGGGATGCACATCAGGCCGGCGCACGGGGTATCGAGCCAGCACAGGCTTCTGGCATGGGTATATTCGAGGACCCTACCATCCCAGCCGCTATACGCCTCATAGCTATCTGGCTCCGTGATGACGACGGCGAGACACTACGAACTCAAGCCTGTGGCTTGATTGAGCTTTTTGCCGAAATATACAAGATAAACACGACATCGACAGATATGCCCGACCTGCGCATCCCTATCTTAGCTGCACTGGAGGGAATACTTGCGACGTCCGATGGTCAGGAAGCGTTTAACAGTTGCGCGACATTATCGCAGTGTCTATTCGACGATTTGCGAGGCTTGATCTCAACTCGCGATGCAGAACTAACGAACACGGACTACATCCGCGGCATTGCCATCATCCACACGTTCCACGCCCTCATCGAGAACGACGAAAGCCTATGCTCCCATCCCGCCTCGACACGTCTACTGGAATCTATCGCTTCATACGACGCCAGCAAATTCAACGTTGAGGTGAATACTACAGACCTTTGGTTTCTCGACTTCCAGACTGAACTGTTGGAGTTGGCTGCTACGTTGCTGGATAGTCCATCCAGCAGTATTCCACCAGCTGTTCAGCAAAAGACCAGGACGGCTCTCAAAGACACCGCCTGTAAGGTCATGGCGGATTGGGGTATTGTCAATGGGAAAGATAGGATTGAAAAAGTCGCAAGCCTGGGTCTTATTTGAAGAGACGAAGGCCCCTGAATGCGCATCTATGGTATTAGACGACGGACCAAGTTTTCCTTCTCGCAAGGAGGAAGAATAACAGCCGTTTCCCCTTTTAATCATATGACCAAAAACGTGTTATTTCAGCATCTCACGCATCTTCTGGAGAAGCACACTCTCTGGAAAGCAGATAAGGAGGTCCCGAATTGCTCGACTCTCTCACGAAGTCTTCATTCTGCTTCGTTGCGATACTATGTCATCGTACAGATTTCACGCCTGTTGTGAGAGCTACGTACTTCACAACCCATATGAGTCGGATCCAACCTCCACAACCAAACCATTTCTGGATACTACACAGAGCAGAAAGAGGTGTTTGTATTGTCCTCAACACCCCTGGAAACTTGGACCTTAGGCAACTAGTCGGCTTTATGGCACAGACTTTCCATGGTAGCATATACCTCGGGGACGATGGGAACTCGAAATCAATGAGATATTTGAGTGTACATGATCGGGTTAATATTCTATCATGATACTTGCCGTAATGAGAGACACGGGGGTAGGATATATAATCCGTTGTGGTCGTTGAATGTATCTGAAGGCCGAAGCATGGCATTAGGTAGCCGCCCCTTTCCCGCATGAAAAGGGGCCCAGAAGTAACAATATAAAAGAAGTAAAATTCCAAACGCTCATTGTGCTCCGCGATTCTGCTTAGAGCGGGTATCCGTCCACAACTTATCCACGATCTGAAACACCGCCGTGACCTGCCGCATCACAGCCTCATCGACCTTGCCACCCGACCTCTGCTGAATCTTATCAGGATGCCACCTAACACGCTCATCCTTCAGCCGGGCAAGAAACTCCGTCTCGCCAACCTCCACAGGGTCAATGCCCATAACGAAAAACTCCCTCACGGCGCCCGAATCAACACCTTCCTGCCGTCCACTCCTCACAGGCCACGCAATCCCCTCCACAGACCCATCCCAGCTCTCCCAGGCACCCACATACGCACTCCACCGTTCCCGCCACGACTTCCTCATCCGCCTCTCCTCGCCCCGGCGCAGACTCTCCGCCATCTCCTTCGTCAATCTCCTCGCCTCCTCCGACTCGCGCTCCTTCTGCTTCCGTCTCTCTTCCCGTCGTGCGCGCTCCTCGAGTAACCCCTGATGCGTCTTCTCCCACATCTTCTGCCGCACGTGCGCGGCGTACTCGTCATCATTCATGCGCTCGAGTTCCCCCTCCGGCCCCGTGCGCTCCTGGCTGTACACGTGGATCGGCTGCCCGTAGACGCCCTCCCAGTACGCGGCGCCCTCGTCGTCGGCCATGGCGTCGAAGAGGGACTCGCGGAATGCGGCTTCGGGGTCTAGGGGGGGGGGCTCGTACGGGTTTGGAGGCGTGGGTGAGCGTGAACGCGTGCGGTGGTGGTGACGGTGGCGGTGATGTCTGTGTCTCTGTCTGGATGCGGATGCGTCGTCGTCGCGACGGCGGTATTCGTCTTTGTCTACGGCATCGCGGCTGTGATGGTCCTCGTCGTGCCGTGAGTGGTGTCTGTGAGACCGTGAACTCTTGGATTTGAAGCGGAATTTTGTTGTTTTCCGCGGTGCTGGCTCTGTTGCGGACGACGGGTCTGTCTTGGGCTGCTGCTCCTCGTCATTGTGGACTGATGGGGCTTCTGAACTGTGACGAGACTCCTCTTTTTGAGGGGATGCAGGGCGCTTTTCTGGATTTATCGAGGAGAGGATGTGTCGCCTCCTCGGCGACGATGGCTCGGTTGTCATCGCAGGTTCATTGTAGATTAGATATTTGATGTCCGTTGAGATTCGGTTGACAGGCGGATTTGTCTCGGAGTTTGAAGATGCGATGACGTTGGTTGAACTCAAGCGCGCGAGTCGTAAGGAATCTTATCTAATCGCTTATCGATAAAATATGCAAGTACATGCAGGGTACATGTCGACCGGCAAGGTTCATGTCATCGGCAGACGTCCACTTGGAAGACTTGTCGTGATACTACGAATATTCTCAACTTGCACCAGACACTGAATCGCAACTTATCGGAATCACCGAGCAGAAAACCCCAATTGTCATTCTTTGAATATATTTACATTAATAGTCATTTACCGAAGATAAAGATGAGCAAGCCCGGCCTATCCTTCGGCCTGAACCTGGCCAAGAAGCCATCGGCTTCCAAAGCCGCGCCCCCCAAGCGAAAACCCATGTTCGGCGGCGATGACGATTCAGACGATGACACAAAGGGGCAAACCAACGGCGTCCAATCCACAAGCATCACAGAATTCGACGGCGACTTCACTTCCTCGCGATCAGATGATTCAAAAGACAAAAAGACCGCCTCGAAGTCGAAAGGCGCGCCACCAAGCCAACCACCAACAATGAAATCGAAAAAGAACCAGGTATCAATGTACGGGGACCTGTCGAGCGCGCTGGAGTCGCGGCGACACCGTGAGGCGGCCGAGGAGCTGGATCCTTCGATATACGACTACGACGCGGTGTACGACTCGCTGAAGCCCGAAGAGAAGGTCAAGCAGGAGGACATCGAGCGCAAGCCGAAGTACATGAAGAACCTGATGAACTCGGCGGCGATACGGAAGCGCGACGCGCTGATTGCCGAGGAGAAGAAGATTGCGCGCGAGCGCGAGGAGGAAGGGGAAGAGTATGCCGGCAAGGAGAAGTTCGTCACGGAGGCGTATAAGAAGCAGCAGGAGGAGAACCGGCGCATTGAGGCCGAAGAGCGCCGGAGGGAAGAGGAGGAGGCGAAAAAGAATCAGGGCCGCGGTATGGCGGATTTCTACAAGGACTTACTGGAGAAGGGCGACAGGCGGCATGCTGAGGTTGTGAAGGCTGCCGAGGAACGCGCCAAGGCGGGTCCTACGGCGGAAGAGGAGGCGCCAAAGGAGAAGACGAAGACAGATGCGGACATAGCACGCGAAATCAACGAGAAGGGTGGCAACATCGCTCTCAATGAGGATGGCCAGGTCGTGGACAAGCGAGAGCTGCTGAAGGGCGGTCTGAACGTCGCGCCGAAGACGAAGCTCGAGCGCGCCAAGGAGACACAGAGAGCGCCAGATCGCAGGGACGAGCGGGAATCATCCCGTGGGTTCTTTGGTTCTGGCGGTAAGCAGGCTATGCGCGAGCGACAGACGCGCATGCTCGAGGCGCAACTAGAGCAGTCGCTCAAGCGGTCGCTGGAGCAAGAGGAGGAAGAGCGGCAAGCGATTGAGCGATCAGTCAAGAGTCGGAAGACGGAGACGGATATTTCAAGCGCCAAGGAGAGATATCTGGCTCGTAAGAGGCAGGCGGAAGAAGAGAAGAAGAAGGGCCTCGGGGCGGCCTGATGGCATGAGATATCCCTTTAAAATCATGAAAGTAGTAGTGTATATACCCATTTTTTGAACGAAAGCTCATGAGGTCCATTATCAGGAGTTTGAGCGGAAAGCTCGGTCAACGTCTTTCTTAATATTAATACAAAGTTGCCGTGTACACTCTATGTCTGCTTGCTTTCGTTCCCCCTGACCGGGTCGCATACTACGTATATGCTACCGGTAACCTCCACAGGCTGGTTTGTTGGGTATTCTGCGGTCGGTCGAGTGTCGCGCCATCTCGAAGTGAATGGTACTCATACGTCGGCGAGGGGTTGGTATTTTTCGGCTTGGTTTGATATCATGGTCCGGTAATACCATTGTCTATTGTTCGCGCTGGAGACGGGCGAGGTAAGTAGCGCTGACCTTATTCCAGGCGGCCATGTACTTGTCCATGCACTGGGTGAAGCAAGTCTGCTCGCCGCTCGACAGCGAGGCGCCGGGCTTGGGGACGCAGCGCTCGAAGCAGTGCTCGTTGACTTTCTGCAAACGGACCATTTGTCAATCTCGAATATCAAACGCGCGCCGGTAACACGACAAGGGCACAATTCCGTCTCCGAGCGCAAAGACATGCATGTTATGTGGTGATCAATGACCCGTCATACGTGCTACATACCTCGATCAATTGCTTCGCGTTTTCCATGGCGTATTGTGCGCGCACCTGGCGGATGACTTCGGTCTTGACTGATTCGGAGTCCATTGCGGCGATAGGATGTGGTCTAGTAAAAAGGGAAGTGATTCAATGGCTGAAGTTGAGATTGGTATTGGTTGTTCCTGTTTCGGAGCTTCCCCGTATTTACATAGAACTAGACGTGCGGAATCCGGATTACTGACGATGATCGAGCTGTGATGAAAAGTTGAATTTGGCACCTTCTTGGCATGCATGTGAATCGAGGTGGGGGCCAGAGAGGTACCTACCCTCGGAGTACGAAATACCGGTTCGCCGGTACTTGCGTACTGTCCATAATAAATATGACACTGTATTCGTGTACTGTGAGACGTTTATCCGTTTCTCACCATCTCGTCCCACCTCGTCTCATCATGATCTTATCCTTACATGTAACGAAACATGAAAGAGCAAAGATGTTATCGCAACAGTTCTATGCCCACATGCCATTTATCTATAACTATACACCTTCAATTTAGATGAATATTCTCTCAACAACCAAATAAGTTATGCGACGCAGCCAGTCTCACGCCATAACTTCCATCTCAGCGCTCGGAGAGAGGGTTGAAGTAAGGAGAAACTCATGAAATTCCTTATTATTTGTATTCCATCATATTTGTCTAATCCGAATGTTTTACTGCTTAATATAAAAGGACGCTTCTGAGATATAATAATCTGAGGCTTTGTTCTACCTCCGTACCCCCAAGCTATCCCACACTCTGGCAGGATCAGCATCAAACACCAAGTTCGTCTTATATCTGGTGGAAGCTTTCTAGAAATGGTCTCATATCTAGAAATCTTCACAAATTCATCCGAGATGTGCCTCTTATCTTTCATTCCCTGTCTGTGCTCCCATCGTAATCATCATAGTCCTCAGAAATCGACAACTCCATCTCCGGATCCGTCTCCCTCTCCGGAGTCGACCGAGTATCATTGATCGCCATGCGATTCAAGTAAGCGATCAAGGACGTATCTATCACTTTCATTAGCGTCATCATTCAACATAAATCAATCCGAATAAAAAAACGAACGTGGTCCCCTCTCATGATCCTCAAAATCCTCGCCCGCCCTCCCTGTCGCCTCCTTCAACTCCCTCATATACCTCTCTCTCCTCTCCTCCTTCCGCACCCGCGCATCAATCACCCGGTCCTCTTCCCATAGGCGCTTGAACTCCGCCTGGTGCGTATTCAACAGCACGAGCTGCGCGCTCATTCGCGCGAGGACGTTTAGGATAAAGAGGCCTAATACGGCGATGATGGCCCAGGAGGTCCACCAGAAGGTCTCTCTGGTGTTGTGCTCGATGTTGGCGAGCTTGGACCCGGATGTTAGAGAGGTGAGGTGAGGATGGAGATGGGGTGGGACTTACGGTTGTACCGACTGCGACGATGAGCTCGACGGTTGCGTTGACGACTGATGTCGCTCTGTCCTCAAACGTGGCGACGTCGATGGAACCTCGTGATATGGAGGTCATATTTCCACCGAGAGGACGTTGGATCAATTCTATGCTTTTAGGTGGTATTCAAAGCCAGGGGATACTGACGAGGACGAGTAGCATACTAGACAACCGGTCATGTCGTAACTCTCACCTTACCAGGACCCGAGTCGGGGCTCGGAAACGCAGATTAAGACTTGATACTGCTGTTAACGTACAGTCAAAGAAGAACGAGGTAGCAGTACCATATCGTTGTCTCAATTCCCGAAGTCGGTAAGGCGAGACAAAGACATTGCAACGAACAATGCCAATCTGTACTCTGTTTCCGGGACTTCGTTCATACCTGTTTGTGCAGTAGCTGCAGGAATGTCTCATGTTTAACGTGGTGATAGGAATCACTATTAACAACTGACCACCGTCAGTTCACCTTTAGTACAGGTGGCAAGCGCCTTCACCGCGTTCGCAACGAGACTTATCGACATTACAACATATGAAGCAGGCCCCTCAGGGCCAACTTCACCGAAAAAACAATCGAAACCTCCTACCGATCCTCTACCGAACACCTCGCCATGCCTTGCAAACGTAACTTCATGCACGGTCCTACATACACCCGTGCTCCACCAGACAGGAATAGGAAGAAACAACAAAGGGAGACTCTCGCAAATCAACGTAACCATCGGACTAAGGGGGTATCACAGCATCTAAACAACCTTGACCCAACAAAAGGACAAGAAAGGATAGCTATTAGTAGTATCCATTAGAAACGCCGCACCAAACCCCCTACGAACCCCAACGCCGAACGAATTCCTCGAACTTGAGGCAGCGGACGCATGTCATGCAGGACGGGTTCGAATTAGCTCCGTTCCGAAAGCAATGCACGCCGGTCTTACCGGCGAGGCGCTCGGCGGTCTGTCTGTACGCATGGGCTACGTAGTCCGGAGCTTTGGCCGGTCCGTCGAGATTCATCATGCTGAAAACCTCCAAAATCTGCTTCGACTGGTTGCGCAGCATGGCAATGGAGTGCTCAAGTTGCGTATCCTGGTAAACACTGCCGGTCTGGACCGGGTTGGCCGAACTGTCGGCCATCAGCGACTCGAGGAGCAATTCTCCGCCGAGGTCGCGTTCGGTGAGACCAGCCTTGGCAGCTCCTTCAAAGAGCTTGTGCAAGTCCTTCACGAGAGTATCGCCTCTTTCGGCTCGTTGCTGCACATACTCGTCCAAGACAGAGGGTGAGGGGTGAGGGTAAGGATTCTCCACGTCGATCGGAACGATGCCGTAGGTCTGCATGAATGCCTGAAGCATTTCGGTGGCCGTCAGGCACGGGATGGATGGGTCAGCGCTCTGGGCCATAGTCTTGGGCTCTGAGCTCAGCACAAATTCCCAGGGGCTCACAGCCTCCTTCAGGCCTCTCAACCAATGGGCATTATATAATGCTTGATGGTGGTAGACGAGGACTTGAGTGCGTTCTGCGACGGCACTCAGTCTCTCGTTCAAGAATCTCAAAACGCCGGCGGCCTATAGTTGAGTTGGTTAAAAGAGCGTTAGAAGAAGGGGTGAGAGGTCTTACATATGTGATCACGACCGCGTTCTGCACAGTCTGGGAGGCCTCCCAGTTCTTGAAGCAACTAAGCACTGGCTTTAGGAATTGCGCAGATACCGACATGTGCGCAACGGGGATGACTTCTTCCCATAGCCAGTCGATCTCCTGGATAATACCAGCCGCTTCCTCGCGGACAGCCTGATTATAGCTGGTTTCACCATCGCGGTGGAATTGGCTTTCTTGAAAGACCGTGGCGAGTTGCACTTGGCATTGGTGGGTTATTGTCATGACAAGTCTGTTCCGGGAGTCAGCATGAGCCCATCGCATCTCGCATTGGGTGAGTGACTTAACTGATTGACATGTTCGCGCGCACCATCGATCACATACTGTTGCGATGGGAACCAGACATTAACGTAGCGGCTCCACTGCTGTATATGTTTGAGCACATTGTCATGCTCCTCAAATCCAGACATTCCTTCCGAAATGCCTAGGCCGGACCAACAGTGCTTGTCGAAATATTTCTTATGGATGTTGAGGAATCCAACTTCCTTCATAAACTCAGTCTGATAGGTATGGAGCTTCAGCTGGTTCGTTTCTTCGGACGCGTCCAGCGAAGTCCGTATGGAGTTGATCTAGTTCGGGTTCTGTTAATCGCGACACAGTCGACCAAGAGCGGATGCAGATGGAGAGAGACAGCGTACCGTCTGCGAATGAAGGGTGTTGTGTTCACCCATTTCGATGCTTTTGACGCGCAGTGCAGTGATGCCGTGGTTCGTGGTCAGTTCTCTAGCCGCGGCAAGACTGCGGATCATCTGGATGTCAAATGTGGTGACTTTGCCTTTGAGGAAGGCATTGTACGTCTGCAAGTTATCTGCAATGAATTCGAAGAGGAATTCTTCTGGATCTTCCACGGCCTCTGGTTGGCTCAGATGACCCGTGGTAGCGATGTTCTTCGAACTGATCAGATTGTCAACAATCAACTGACTGTACGGGTTCTGCATGGCGCGCAAGACTCACAATGGATAGTCCATGATTGGGAATGTGGACAGCGGTCCGAGTGTGATGACGACTCGTTGGAGGACGGTAATCACTTCTTCCTGAGGCAGACTGAGGTAAAAGTCAATTATTGGCTTGTCTAAACCGAATCTCTCTGTAGAGAGCTCGTCTCGGATTGCTTCAATCTGCCTAGCAGTCAAAGGCTTGAAGGATGCCTGCCGGTCAGGCATGGTGAAGCGAGATGTATAGAGAAGTTGCGATTCAGGAACGGGTAACAGGTATGTACGTATCGTGATGAATGCTGAAGGGTTGACAGGGCGGGAAGGTACATAGAGTGTAACGAAGTTGGGGTATCGAGGTTAGAGATGTTAGGGTGCGGATGAGAGAAGTGAGATAGGTAGAGAGGTAGAGAGAGAAGTTACCTTAGGTAGTAGAGAGTAGAGAGGTAGGGCAGAGACGTTAGAGAAACGGGGCGGGGCCAAGGACAATACCTAAACAGTCAACATGGCAAGTGCGCAACAATATGAACAAGAAGCTGCCAGTTGCAGTTGCTCCCGATGGATAGCAGAAGGAAGGGACGTGTTGAGATGGAAGCTACGAAGTCCGTAACTGTCCGTTTGTTTTCTTTAGGTTGTGACGTTTTGGCCTGGAGCCCTTCAGGTACCAACGCTAGATACCCACCTACCGCTGCTGTACAGGTACCGATACCGTCCCGGAGGCACGCTAGTGAGCCGCGTTAGTGACGGTTAGCTTGCACCGGCGGAATTTCCCCGGATCGACCTGAGGTGTCTAGTCCCAACCAGGTTAGGCTGCGACTCTTTTATCCGATAAAGCGACCTTAGCTGGGGGTAACTTCCCAGCGAGATTCAATCATCTTCAGGCTTCCAGTTGTGATCTTAATCGGATCGTTCCATATCGTGTCTCCCTGACGTGCCTACTAACTCGTTAACAAGAACAACAATCTGTGTCTGCTCTTACTGCATGCACTACATATCTGGATTACACAAGAATGTCTCCTGCATTCCGCAATCTATGCCATGCAAGCTTTCTTGAACACGTGAAGCATCCCCGCGGCCTGCTCCTTGGACACGAAAGAGAGTACCGAGATGTAGGCACTCATGTTACACTCCACATCCTCATGCAGGCACCAGGCCCATGTACTCTCCGACGTCAAGGCGAGAATCGACTTCGCGAACATACGCTATCTTGATCATGAGAAGAAACTGTGGTTGATGACCTTACATTCGTCGCACTGGGCCAGCAGTATCACCACGGTACGGATTGCTGGCGGTTCCGCTCGAGGCCATTCATGGCGGGCTGGACTGTCCAATGGTGGCTCGGTCCGTCTTGAGTTCAGTCTGAGCCTCAGCGACGACATGAGGAACTGGGAATCCAGATCGGCATCTATCTAAAGAGTCGATCGAGAGCATACGCGATTGAGTCTATATTTGTTCGTCGCAGGTGTTGCCCCTTATGCTGTGCTTACAAGCAGGTGTACCTACATCATATGGACGCTTAGCCATGGGATCGGGCCTAGACGTTCAGTCTTGTGCGGCCGGAAATCGGCTTGCCTTCACCATGGCCCATCTTCGATCGCGGTACATCCTTTTGTTCTGGAATGCCGTCTTCTCCTCCCGAGGACCTTCGGGATAAGCAAGTCACACACAGGCGAACAAACCAAGGTCCTGGGAACAGAGAAGATAAACTTGTGTCTCATGCAATACAACTTCGATCTTGACTCTCCTGCGTCAGACTTCTGATGTCCCGTATTCAGTCTCTGGGAAAACATCGGAGCAGTCAATCACATTCTCACAGCCACGAAATGGAGTCTCGTTTGAACACACTCTTCCGATGAGGCTCCCAGGTCCCGGTCTGCGTTTGCCGCATAGATCCACATGCATGTGGCATGCCGACTTACCCACAGCCTCCCATCATCGTATCGACAGGATCGGTTGGCTTATGTGCCGATTCCTCGCCAGATCTATCGAGCACAACCATGCACAGACAAATAAGACGCGTTGAATGCCCTGCGTACGAGGAGCGTTTTGTTTGTAACCCCTCACTCCCTTCCTAGTTCCCTTCTCGTTGCCCGATGTATTGGGCCCCCCGACATAAACATGTCTCGCCTCCCGATTTACTTGGATGCTGTTGTGACATATACACAGGAGTTGAGACCGCAAAGACTTGCACGATTTGGCTACGATTCGCCCCGGATGTCTCAACTCTCGAGTCATGCCCAATCATGGATACGAGTGGCCTTGGTCCTTGGCCCTTGGCCCTTGGACCATGCTCGAGAGCCAGGCATGTCTCAACAAACGCCGCATATGTCAGTGTATAAACTCTCTGAGAGCCCATTGACGTGTGGTCTCGGAAACTCGCCTCTTCGACTTATGAGTCCTACTTATACCCTCTCTTCCCACTGCATGTCTCTCCTACCCGTTGAGTGACCACCCCCTTTCTCTGCCCTTCTTACTTGGACTCAACGATATTATGGCTATAAACTTGGTTCAGTATCTGTTCAGAAGCCTTCAAACGCCAGCTCTAGCCAGGAGGTACTCAGACGCAGCCATTGGAATCGTGCTCATCTTCTCCATTCAGGTGCTGATACTGCCGGTCCAGATCGCACTTGATCTCCATGCCATCAACTTACCTGCATCCATTCTTGTTATGCTACTGGTCCTCGTTTCGATGACCGTAGCTAGTTTGATATCTAAACAAGTCGCTCCGTTCTACAACAAGCATTTATTGGGACCAACGGATTTTGTTGGACGTCATATGTCCTTTGGTTTTGTAGCCTTCTTCATACTGCTCATCCGCGACCACATCAACAGGGCTCCAGACGTTCCGAAGCTTGCTGGAGCATTTGGTAAGTTAAAAAGACCATTTTCGACGGCATCAACTTACCAGAATACAGTCATTACGTTTTTGATGAGTTATGTGGCCTCTTTCCTGCTTGGTGCCGGTGGTTTCCGTTTGGAACAACGACTCCGGCGATCATCATCGAGACAGAGCCCTAGGGATCTGGAGACTGGCAACAGAGCATGGCCAAGCCCCTCCATAGCATGGCCGGCTCCTCCTGTTCAGCGACTGGCGGCGAAGAGAATTTCTCCCTTATCTTTACTGAGTGAAGCACTGTCAACGAGAGACTCGATGAAGATCACCCCCTTGGCCGATAGCCCAGCAGCGGCTTCTATCGACTTCATACTCCGTACCGCACCTATATGGATTTGCCTGTCTTTATTAATGGTTGTTGGCCTCCCAGTCTACCTGGTCACAGACTACGCAATGCCTTTCGACGTCTTTGCCTTTGCTCTACTATGGGCTTTGTCGGTCCAATGTCAGAGATCTGTGCGAGCCTCCCAAAGGCTCCGCCAGCACCGTCACCTCAGATCATTCCTCATCATATTTGCTAACCCCCTCCTCCTGACATGGGGTCTGGGCACTGCTTACATGTGGTCGAAGACCCTATACACAAGAAAGAGCATCCATACCATCGTCGGGCAATTCTCCCACTACAACTCCTTGTCTCAGAGCATAATACACATTGTACAGGATCACGACGTGGTCTCTAACCTCGGCGCCGGCGACCTCGCAAGTCTGCTCTTGGATGCCGGCGTCGCCTGTATGGGCTTCAAGATGTACGAGTACCGCATAGAGCTATGGGCCAGTTTAGGGACGGTGTCCTTCACGTGCACCACGCTCGCAGCCATCAACGTGTTCCTGAACGTGCTCGTAGGCCACGGTCTTGGCCTGGGCGCGGACGAGGCGATCGCATTCGCCGGTCGTTCCGCCACGCTGGCGCTAGGTATACCAGCAGTTGAGAACCTGGGCGGCAGTACAACTTTACCAAGCACCATTGCTATCTTCAACGGGATCTTATTCCAGATGTTGGGCGACTCGCTTTTTTCTCTGTTGCGTATCGACGATCGCCGATTACATGGCGATGTCTCAGCGCAACGATTGGCCCCAGCAGGTACCGGCGCTTTGTTCTGTGCTACGACTACTACTAATACTGCGAGAGATTCTTCTTGTAGTAGTAGTAGGAGTAACACAGAGAAGGATAGCGCCACCACTACTGGCCATGGCCGCAACAGAGCGGGCGAGGACTGTACCGTGGTCGCGGCGGGTATCACAGCGGGCATCAATGCGGCGGCTATGGGCACGGCATACCTGGTCGAGCGAGACTCGAGGGCCACTGCATACTCAGCGTTATCGATGATCATGTTTGGGGCCGCAACGGTCGCACTAACTGCGTTGCCTGGTGCGGCGCAGATCACGATGGCCTTGACATCGAGATGAGTGCCATGAGTGACGAATCAGAGCAACGAGACCACGAGTACAAACGAAAGGAAGGAAAAAAAAGGTGCGAGAAAAACGAGCCCCGATGAATGTATCGATATGTATCGGGCCGCGAACATACGGTTCTAGGACTGATTTTGATGTTTATATGATGATTGTTGAAAAAAATCAAACGACACATAACGCGTGGCCTGATTATACGACCTCTGCCTTATTCATATCGGAGGATGATCTTTTTGGATATAAAACTCAGTCAGTACTGTACAGAGATAATGGTCATAATGAATAGGAGACACGAAAAATATTCATTTTCATAACACACAATACAACATGATTGCTTCGAACTTAGGGGATTTTTACTGATGGACATCGCTGACTCCCCGCATCCATGAGCTTGTGCAAGCATCATCTGGTAGTGCGAAGGTCCGGTGAATATCGTTGGGCTTCACTGATCAGTCCAGGACTTCGTTCCACCGACCGGTTGAGATCCTCGTACAACGAGTTACTCTTTCCGAATGTTCCCTTGTCCACAAACATCGTACCGATGATGCCATTATTTCCGTTGTCTTTGTCGTACCCTTCAATGTATCGCATTGGCAATACGAATTCGCGTCTGAGAACTAATTCGTGTTGATCCCAGACATCGAGACTGTCCGGAGAACTCTGAGACTACCTAGGTATGACTTTTTTTATCGTATGCGGTCAGGGCAACACCAGATATTCTTTTTTGTCCCCCAACGGCGGTTAGCTGCTTGCAGAGACTTTGGGAGGATATCACCTTGAAAATGGGAAAAGGGGCAAGTAGTTGTGAAAGGCTAGTTGAGCCTTTTATTGAAGGAGGACCTGAAACTTGCCATGGCAAATCTAATGATCTCTTCTCCGAAGTTGAAGATGCCTGCTGTTTATTTTTTTTTAATTTGTACATTTAGAAGGCAAAGATGTTAGCAAGTGGTCTTCATGCTAAATCTGCCGTTCGCTTTCTAGCGACTTAGAATTTGGATAACTCGATTACCTCCGAATATACCCCAAGATATATCTCATTCAAGACGCTCGATCAAGTGGTAGCCGCTGGCCGTCTCGATAACACCGCTCATATGGCCCGGTTCAAGTCCAAAGGCAGCTTCTTCGAACTCCTGCTGCATATCTCCCTTGCCGAAGTAGCCCAGGTCGCCTCGTTTCCTAGCCGAGCTGCAGTCACTCTCGGACATGGCCAATTCACCGAGAGTCACGTTACCAGACTTGATGTTCTTCTCGTGCTCCTTGATGATGGCCATGGCCTCCTCCTTAGTGCGTGTAATTTGGGCCTCACGCCAGCTGGCCGGGCGACGACTCTCTCTGTGCTTGACAAGCAGATGAGCAGCACGAATCTTGCCGTCAGCATGAGCCGTGCCAGCACTCTGGGGAGCAGAGTGATTCTCAGCCATGTATTTTTTCAGCTTGTCGATGTCAGTGCCCGTAGGGGGCTCCCATCGGGACACCTTGTCGACGGTGTTGTAATAGTACGGCAGGTTCTTGGAGCTGCTGTGGCGCACCTCCCAACCTTCAGGCAAACCGTTCTCGCCCTAGGCTACATGTGAGCTTTTCTGGAACTCCCCCTATAATTAGGTAGACGCCAAGAGTAGGAAATAAGTTTTGCATTGTAGTAGGAGGCATGGAGACACGTCATGGCACGGCATAAAGATAGGGATCCCTTGAGATGGCATTTTATGACATGACACTTACCATCTTGATTTACTGAGAATATATTGAATAAACCGAATTAAGGAGCGAGCAGACTTCCACGAGTCGCAAAGGTGCTCGTCCCGCGTAGAGAGAGAGGCTTTGTTTATGAGGGGATGGTGGATAATCCGTAGAGAGGGGTGTTGTTATCGAGCAGAGCAGCGGGGATTTGCTGTCTATGCCGGATGCTTGCAAGTCTCAGCGAGTCCCGTGGGAATGGAAGAGGATCAGAAGACAGGGCTTAGAAGACAGTGCTTAGTTTATAAAGGCAGAACTTGAAGAGGTTGTGAAGAATGTCCAAGCCGTATGTGACTGATGATGGGAGGTCATGAGCAATGGGCAGCTGATTGCCCTCTTCCTGCTCACGGACTAGTCGAGCGTTGATGCGGGGCAATATGGAATTGACCTCATTGGCTAGAATGTAAATTATGCGACATACTTACCTGATTGGGTAGCGTAGGTGAAAGTCGCTGGTTTTCGGCCCCTTTTTTTCCGAGTGTTTGCACAGCAGGTACGAATCACGGTGGAAGGTAAAGAACAGGTGAATGTTTCCGCGGGCAGGTACGGTTCTGGATGACACTTCCGCAATGTCGTACGAAAGCACGCCCTAAACCATATTGGGTGGTATTATTCCGTTTTAATTAGATTATTTGGTGCCTGTTTTGTACGCCGTGAGGAAGTTTAACTCAGTGGTCAGTCACCACTGGTCACTGGTGGTAGGTGCGGCCGGTCGGTAGGTACTTCGTACCTGCGCTAATATCTTCGCCTACCAAAGTCCTGACTACGTGCCTATATTTCTGTAGCGCCCGTATTTAGTCGCCGCTTCAACAACTTGTAGGCAGACAACAAACATCCTTTCCCTCCACATTATTCATCGCTCATCATCACCATCGTCATTCCCATTCGAAAATTAAAACATCCTGAGCCCGCAGAAGACTTCAATTTGTACCTGCACACTCAGTAGGAATTTCTCGCTTCTTTCTGCGACCACCACCCTGCCCGAGAGCGGACAGCTCTTTATTACCTACCCACTTCACACCATCGACAAGACCGCCGTCCATCACTTCCCATCCTCATCATGGCGTCTCCGCAGTCAACCACATCTGGCGATGCTGTCGTCAAGGACAAGGACACCAACCTTGAGCAGATAACGTTCCGATTCTGCTCCGAGTGCTCTAACATGCTGTACCCCAAAGAAGACGAAGACGCCCACAAGCTCATGTTCACCTGTCGCACCTGTCTGTACACCGAAGAGGCTACCTCCAGCTGCGTCTTCCGCCATGTCCTGAATAACGCCGTTGGCGAGACAGCCGGTGTCACTCAGGATGTTGGATCAGACCCTACGGTTTGTGGCCCTGTCTCCTCTAGTTCTTCTGATGTTACTGTTACTGCTACTCCTGCTACGCCTGCTGCTGTTCCCACTGCCGCCGAGGATGCCGACTTCAACCCAGCCCTCTGTCTCAGATGTGGCTTCGTCCTTCTCCAGTGTAGTCGGTGTGAGGACCCTGCATCGATTGACGAGTACAACAAACATGTGCTACAGAGCGGTGATTTCTCAGTCGAGCAGACTCTCCGCTACGTACAACTTGCAAACCACTGGTGCGCCATTGATGGAGATGCTCGAGCCGACTTTGAGGAACAGTTTTCAATCGTTGATGAACTGGTTGTACCTCAGTTATCTGGATTGTCTAGTTCACTTCACCCGACTGCAGACAGCATCACTGCCTACCTCCCATACGAGTGGACTTTCGACTCTGATGACGCAGACCCCCCGGAGGCACTTGAGTCGGAACCCTCAATGAATGATTGTGATCTGCTGGATTGAGTTGTCCTGCTTCACATTGCTTACTAGACACGCCTTGCTGTTGCTTCATATCACATGCTACCATATTTCCCCCATATGTTGCGCATGTGTTACAATCGCGGCCCAGGACCCCTACTCATCAACGGTTTACCCACTGTCGTCATAGTCATACCACCCTTTGATATCGTTGTCACCGGTGGCCCATCGTCAAGTGGGGAAATATGGGCATGAGTTGACCCTACTGGTTCGACCATGATCATCGAATTCATGTTGTGTTGGCACACTTGAGCACGCCGGCGCAGAGCAACACTTGTTTTGTTTTCCTGCGGTGACTTCTGGTGCTGACGTTTTGTCTCCACCCGTATAGCTCCCTCGGTCGAACAAGACTTGTCCATCCTGCCGTCACGAGGAGGCCGTCTTCTTCCAATCCCAGCAAAGAAGCGCTGAAACTGGCATGGTCAGTATCCCTCATCGTTCAGACCAGAGAAGAAGAACAGTTTACTAATGATATGCAAAGAAACTGTTTTACGTATGCTGCGAATGCGGTCATATTTTCCAGTAGTTTGGCATCGAGGAGATTATGCAGGAAGAGTGGTTACGCGCATTGCATTGCTTGCAGGGGACCATTGATACCACGGTTGTTGATTTAGCTAGATAGCTGGTTACATGAAAAGAAAGGAGTTCGGTGATAAATCAAGGTCGATTTTCAAACATAGATCGGTGTGCTACCTCATTGTGCCATCCTGTTCCACGGCGAGTTTGTAGACGCGACGGATATCTCCCCAACCCACAATATGGGGGTGTAGTCATGGACATTTCTATACCATTTTCGGCTTCTGTCTGACCTGCCACGTCGACAGCGAGGCCAGACCAGCATGAAGTCGTCGTCGGTGTTACTCGCCGCGCACTTCAGAGGTAAGTACAGTGATGCTCCTGAGGTTGTATCGTGATTATTTCTGGATCGCGGAAGGGTATGAATGAAACACTCGTACATCATATCAACGCCTGGCCAATACGCAACCATATAGTACAATATTCTAACATCGGCCTCCCGGCCGTGGTACAGCCCATGTCTCTACAGCTATCGTCGACCCCGAATTGTGGCAAGTGAGGAATGATCAACCGTGGACTGGACTGACTAACTTGACAATCACTGTCTTTATTCGCTCGAGAGAGATGGGATGGTCGCTCGTGTGCCTTACTACTCCAGCCCCTCTCCATTCTAACATGGTAGGACTTGTCTCGTATAGAAAGTATAGGAGATAGGTCGTCTAAGCGTGCATGGGGGCCAAACTCAGGATCTTTCCCCATTTACGTCTCCGCAGCTCGGTACCGACGACGCCGTTGACGCGGGTGCCGATGGGGTCGCCGGACTTGTTGATCAGGACGCAGGCGTTGTCGTCGAAGCGGACGACGCTGCCGTCGGGTCGCTGCACCCGCTTCTTGGTGCGCACTACGATGGCATGGCGGATGTCACCTCGCTTCACCTTGTTCTGGGCAGACGCGGCACCCATACCGGCGTCACTGGCACCACGCTGCTTCTGGACGATAGCGACGAAGCGGTCACCTGTCGGGGGGCACACCTCCGTTAGCAAGGGGCTATCTCTAGAGACCAATGTGTCGTCAGGGGTCCGGGGCGGTAGGAATCAATGCGCTTTCGACGGGGGCTAGATATCAGATCCGAGGAGGAGAGGTCGGGAGTTGCTTCGTACCTATCGTGGCGTGTCTCTTCTGGCCAATGACGAGGGCGCATTCGACAATGGCGGCACCCGAATTGTCGATGCAGTTGAGCATAGTCTAGCATATCAGTGTAAGTCGCAAGTCCCTTGCGCATATGGGCATTATCTAGATAGTACTCTACCTTTAATTGAATCATTTTGGCGGCCCTGTCTCTCTAACTGGTCTGATGGATACAAGGAGTGGTCGTTATAGAGTTCGTCAGGGCTGCAGGTGGACGGCACGTAGGGTGCGACGCTCTCTCGATAGCTTCAAAAATTTAGCGATACCGGATTGGACGATGGCGTTACCTGCCTCGACTCGTTACGAGTACCCTAGTGATCTGTGACGGACCTGTTACAAAATGCGCCTTGTTACTACCCATTACGGATTAAGAGCCAGTTCATTAGAGTAGAAGCTGGCCGTGCAGAAGCTGGAAAAAACGGGGCAATGTACTACAAATATGCTACTGCTAGGAGCGATACCTTATTCAGTATAGTTGGCGGTATATACATCGTGAAAGGTGGGTACAACGTGCATTTAGCCTGGAAGGCGTTGTACATCACGTATATATGACGCTCTAACCACATACGAGTGAGCGCTATACCTAAAACTGGTGAAGTTGTCACGGCGTGTGTAAACCACATGCGAACAGTAGATTCGCCACGCTTTCTCGTGATAAAAATCTTCGTCTGCCGCCGTGTTTGAAACTACCGTACCTGCGATCTCAAGATGTCGACCACAAATGCTGTTCGAGATGAAGCTATTATAGCGGCATCTACAGCAATCACTGAGGCAATCATGATGGTCGGAACTTTCGTTCATTCCGAACAACTGCAGCAATCGTCCCTTCACTCTTTCCGCGGCATTCCCACTACCGAACCACTGCCAACTCCTCGTACAGAAGACGGGGAACAGTTCACGACTCGACTTTTATACCACTACTCCGAAACTGACTTCCGCAACATTCTTCGCGTGTCGAAGGGAACGTTCTTTGCCTTGTGCGAGTGGTTAGAAACGCATACACACATCAAGCCCGGAAGATACATGAGCATTCGACATAAGGTACTTCTGTTCCTTTGGGTGTGTGGTCACAACGAAACACAACGACACGCACAGTTTGTGTGGCGCCATTCTCTCGGTACCATTAGCAACGTGATGGACGAAATGTTGAATGTCATGATGGTCCTGCATAAATGCTTCGTCCGACCACATGATATAAATACTGTTGCCATGGAGATCTACAATTCCTCAAAACGTTTCCCGTTTTTTAAAGACTGCATTGGAGCAGTAGATGGTACCTTGATTCATGCATATGTACCTGCATCTCTGGCGAGGCAGTACAGATGTAGAAAAGGATATACAGCACAGAACATTTTTGCTGCTGTTAACCATGATGGTACCTTCAGCTACATTCTGGCAGGTGTAGAAGGCTCTATGCATGACGGTAGAGTCATGGGTCTTGCTGAAGCAGATGGTTTCATGGCACCAGAAGGCAAATACTGGCTTGCAGATGCAGGATTCAGCAATGGTGGTGGTTATCTTATCCCATATCACAACACAAGATATCATCTCAAGGAATGGGGTGCAATGGGAGAAAAACCACGTACGAAAGAAGAACTGTTCAACTTACGGCACAGTTCATTGAGAATCACCGTTGAACGTGTCTTTGGTTCATTCAAAAGACGGTTCAAGATTCTGAGAGCTACCGCACCAGAATACAGTCTTCGTAAACAAGCGATGCTTGTTTATGCGCTGACTGGCCTTCACAACTTCATTGCATTCGCGCAACGAGAATCATTATTCATCGACACCGATGACCTATCTGTTAGGAATCACGATAACTCAAGCCCGAGCGCAGTGCTTGGTACATGAAGGTATGGTGTGTAGAAATTAACTAAGCTGAGGAAAAAAAGAAAGAAGGAGAAGAAACGCTAGTTTACAGGCCGGGCGGGCGAAATCTACCTAAGTGCGGCACGAGCGCCGGTGCGCGGGTCCGTGCCACGCTGCGCCCCGTCGCCAGGTGCCGAAAGGTTCGCCGGACCTACCCGGTAGCCACCGGGTAGGTGACCCGCCCCTTTGGTTTCCTCCGCTCCATCTCTTTACCCGCCTACCCGGTAGCTACCGGGTAGGGTCCCCCGTCCCTCACGACCGCCGAGGCCGTGACAATCCCCCGCTCCACAAAGACTCGTCCCGAGTCTTTCGAATGGGTCCCCTCACCCTGAACCGACGCCTCATTCTCCGGTGAACCGATTGTCGCGCCGGCCGGTCGTCGTCGTCGTGTTCAGGGGTCGAATTCTTCCCGGGGCCGCCGCCTTCTTCCACTCTTCCAACCGCTTAGGTGGCCCTGCCTCGTCGGGGTTTTCTTTGTGATAGTCGGATAATTTAATCGGCGCGTTCTTGAAGTTAGACGCCGGGTACTGAGTGTCGTCCGGGTCCCAGCCTTTCCATTGCACCATGTAGAATAATTTTCCGTTCTTGATTCTCGACGATATCACCTTTTCCACCTCGAATTCCTCGACGTCTTCGCTGAGATCGACGGGTTCTCCGGCCGGTCGCTCGTAGTCCTGGCCAGGTAGCGGAGTGTTGGCGTATTTCCGCAGTCGGTCGGCATGGAACCAGCGGGAACCCTTCCATGTCTCGGGCAATTCGAGCAGGAAAGTGTTCCGGTTCTCCGGTTTGTACCCCAGAATCCGGTAGGGCTTTCGCGTCATCGGGTAGTCCAGCTTGTCGCTGGGCCGGTCCGTCTGCTCGCCCTTTTTCCGGAGGATGTAGACGAAGTCGCCCATCCCAAAGTCTGGTTCCCGACGGGATTTGTTCGCCTGCGCCGTCATCTTTTCCCTGGGCGCGTGTCATCTCCTGCCGGGCCGTTTCCACGTAATCGTGTATTTGTTGACCGAACTCCTGCGCCTTTTCCCTGGTTAATTGTTCGGTCACCGGCAACCGGGTAAGGTTCTTGGTTCTGGCCTCCCAATCGAAACTCATTCTCATTTTTCGACCCGTCAAAACCTCGTGTGGGCTGAGTCCGCCAAGGGAGGCGTGTGGTAAGGACGCCTGTGCGGCGTCCAGGGCCGGTAAGGCCTTCGACCAGTCGTTCTGAAAATGATTTACGTAGGGGCGTAACCGCTGGTCTACGTACTGGTTCATGATTTCCACCTGCCCGACGGTTTCATGGTGTCCGGCCGACGCAAAACTCAATTTCGTGCCGGTAAGCTTGGAAACTTCGTGTAAGGGGGCCAGCCGGACTAGGGGGAGAGGTCACGTGCGGAGTAAGGGGCAGCCGGAGGCTGACCGGAGACGGGTTAGGATACGTGGCCGCTCGGAGTAAGTCCGGCTAAACTCCCCACCTCCGGGGCACATTTGTATATTTAGGAATTCCGGGCCGGAGGCCTCCTGGAGATTGGCCAGGCTATAGTCTATGTCCGTACGCACTTCTTGGAATTCTAGCCGTTCGGAGCCATCACCTTGCCTGGCCAATTGCATTTGACCTCCGCGTTACACTCTATAGCCTCTACCTAACCTTCAGGCGACGCGATGGCCGAACGAATGACGACCCGGGCGCAAGCTCGCCGCGAGTCGGAGGAAACCGAGGGGAGACCTCCCAGAACCGGGGGGGCCTCCGCGCGAAGATACTCCGAGCGAGGATGGCACCACGGACTCCCTATCCACAACCTCCGCTCCCAGCGAGATGTTCTCGTCCTCGGACCTCGATCGAGGGCCCCGCCAGGAAGAAAACCTGGAAGGCATCCCCGCCTGGGCCCGGGCGGTCCTAGAGGCTAACGCCAACATGACCGCCCAACAATCTCGCCAGATAAGACAACAAGAGCGGGAGCTGCGCCGGGCGCGCGAAGACATACGCGCGCGAGGCGGAGCGACAGGAACAGCTCCTCCGTCAACTGACAAGCCGGACCGAGAATAAAGGGGACAGCAAACCCCCGAACTACAACTGCAAACGACTCGGGTCCGGAGCCACCCCCGCGGAAATCGAAGACTGGATCGCCGCGATCAAGACAGGCAACAGCCACCGCCCGGGCGACCAGACCACATCCAGATAGATTGGGCGGTCAGCCACATGGAATGGACCCGGCAGGCGCAATGGCGAGGGCACCTTACGACCCTGCCTTACCCGGATCCGGAGTTCGACGCCCAACTGGAAGACTTCTGGAAGTTCGTCCGGAAGGAAACCCAAGACCCCGAGAAACATGAGCGGGACTATCGCAACCTACTACACACGATGCGACAGAAGAAGGACGAAAGCCCCGCGGACTTCTACACACGCTGGTCGGTACTCGTCCGGAAGCTGTACGGCGGCATCGACGCTTACCGACGCGCGCGACCACGCCCACCACTTCTGGGTCCGGTTACAACCCTCGTTGCAACGAGCCATGATCCGGGACAACGTGACACTCCGGGACTGCACCGACGTTGCGTTCACGCGCGGGCGCATCTGGGACTCCTGGCAAGATACGCGATCCCCCCCACGCCTACGTGGGACGGGACTACAGGCAGGGGCAGCGGGTCCGCGAGCCCACGCCCCGTGAACAACACGTACGACGCCGGACCGCGGGGACCCCCAGCCCCGAATCGAGTCGGAGACCTGCGCTGCTACAACTGCGGACGACGCGGACACTTTTCACGCGAATGCAGGTCCAGGGCGCACAGACGACGCACGAATGCATGGCGGCCGAGGCCCCGCACCGACGAGGGGCCGCGCGACCCCGAGGGCGCGCTGAGCCCCCCGACGAGGGGGGAATCCAGAACATAGGAGCATGGTCGGACGAAGAGGAAGAGTTAAAAGGCCGGCCGGAGTAGGACAATACGTCCAGTCTACTCTGGCGGAACCAATTAGGGGCGATGAGTTTGAGCCACCCGTTCCGGGTCACTGCACAGGTCCAACCAGGAGGTGGCCGGGAGGCGAAGGAAGTAACGGTGGATATGGACACCGGAGCACAAGTCAATGTTGTATGTAAAGACTTCGCCAGGGAAGAGACTCAAACGAATCGATACCCTTATCCCCACACTCGCGGGCCCCACGGGGGACCGACTAACGTGCCACGGAGCTTACGAGGCTGTGGTCCGGATGACCGATGTGAAGGGGGTAGAACGGACGTTCACCCAAGTGTTTTTCGCAGTACGAAGGGAGGCGGGAGCGCCAAAACTCCTGCTGTCACGGCCGGGCGTGGGCCGGCAGGGGGATAGTATTGGATACCGCGTCCAACCAATGGTGGTTCGGGGAGTACGAGGAATTAGACCCGGAGGAGTTTGCGGATGTCGTGATGTCCGGAGAACAGGCGTACATCGCCAACATGACCGGCCTGGGGTTACGAGGGGAGCTCCCGATCCCGGAAATTGACGACGACGAGCAGCCGGAAGGGGAGGCAATACGCCTGCCCGACTGCTGCAGCGTTTCGCGCAGGTATACTCGGAGGCTGGCGCCAAAGGCCTACCGGTACTACCCGACGCGGAGCACACCATAGACACTCGTGGAAGGGGCACGGGTCCCCTTCGGACCCATCTACCCGACCAGCTGAGGCACAACGGAAGGTACTGGAGGAGTACCTGGAAGAGAACCTCCGGTCAGGGGAGGATTCGGTACTCGAGGCTGACGCCGGAGCCCCCGTACTGTTCGTACCCAAGAAGGACGGCACCCTTCGGCTGTGCGTGGACTACCGGGGCCTGAACCGAGTCACGTCCAAGAACCGATACCCGTTACCGTTGATCTCGGAGATCATGTCCCAACTGGGCTCCGCGAAGGTCTTCTCAAGTTGGACCTCCGGGACGCCTACCACCGCATCCGGATTAAGAAGGGGGACGAGTGGAAAACGGCGTTCCGGACAAGGTACGGCCACTTCGAATACACGGTCATGCCGTTTGGCCTGACAAACGCCCCGGCCACATTCCAAGCCTACATGCATAAGGCGCTGGCTGGGCTGGTCGACCACATATGCGTGGTCTACCTAGACGATATCGTGATCTACTCCCGGGACCGGGAGGAACACGAGGAACACCTCCGGCTGGTCCACGAACGCCTAGCGGAATATCAGCTGTTCGCAAAATTGTCGAAGTGTGAGTTCTTCGGGACGAGATAGAATTCCCGGGGGTTCGTGGTCAACACCTCCGGCGTCCGAGATGGACCCTCGGCGGGTCACCGCGATTGCCGAATGGCAACCCCCCGGCTTCCGTGCACGACATCCAGGGTTTTCCCAGGCTTCGCCAACTTCTACCGGAAGTTCATAGCGCGGTACTCACACATTACCGCCCCGATCACGGCCCTGCTGAAATCGAAGGATGGAGTCCGGCCACCATTTCAATGGACCGCGGAGGCGAACGAAGCATTTGAGGCGGTGAAGACCGCGTTCACCTCCGCCACCATACTGCGCCACTGGGACGGGGCGCTCGACACGAAGGTCGAGACGGACGCATCCACGAGAGCCGTCTCGGGGATCCTATCGCGAGTTGCATGGCGCAGCGTGGCGCCGGTGGCCTACTGGTCGAGGAAGCTGACGGAGACGGAGAACCGGTGGGCCACGGGACAACAGGAACTGCTAGCGATCGTGGAGAGCTGTGAGCACTGGAGACAGTTCCTGGAGGGGACCGCGAAGCCGTTCACGATATGGACGGACCACATGGCGCTGAAGGGTGTGGTGAACTCCCCGGCCCGGGGACCTGAGGGGCCGACTCGCACGGTGGGTGTATCGGCTGGCGCAGTTCGATTTCGACATACGCCACAGGTCCGGCCAGAGCAATCCCGCGGATGGGCTGTCCCGGAGGCCGGATTACATGGCTGGGGACATCCAGTACGGGGACGTGATCCCCACGCTCCAGAAAGCGATTGCGACTCCTAGAGGAGTTGCCTGCGCCGCGGCACACGGGCGCCGGGGCAGACGATCGCGAGGACGCGGGGCGCCCCGGCGAGGGGGCAGCGGCGATGACGACTGCGACCGCCCACGAAAACGACACGCCACCGTCGCAGCGATCACGCGCGCGGCGCAACCGAGCCCCCCCAGGCGACCCCGGCGGACGAGGAGGACCCCCCCGGGGGCAGGCGAAGCACGGAGAGCGATAGCGCCGGGACCAATACCTGACCGCACACGCGGCGAAGGAAGCCACGAAGGACGAAAAGATGTTCCGGTCGGACACATCGCGGGAATTCTACGACCTGGTCCGGAGACTCCAACAGAAAGACCCGGACGTGGAATACCTCCGGGACACTGCACAGCGCCGGGCGGGGACGCGAGGGGGCTACCACGTAGACCACGACGGCACGCTTCTATTCAGAGGCCGCCTGGTAATCCCGAGGCAAGAGACACTCCGCAGGAACCTAATACGCCAGCACCATGACGACCCGCGGGCGGGCCACGTAGGAGGGAACAAGACGGTGGACCTCCTCGAAAAGGAAGTTCCACTGGGAAGGCATGGATCAAGACGTCCGGACCTACGTGATTACGTGCGAGCCGTGCAACGGGAACCGCATCCCTAGGCACAGGCCGTATGGCCAACTACGCTCGTTACCCATCCCGGACCAACCGTTCCAGGAGCTGAGTATGGACTTCATCACCGGCCTGCCCCCGTGTAGCCGGATGGACGGGGAGATCTACGATGCCGTCCTGGTCATCGTTGACCGGTTCACAAAAATGGTCCTATTCATCCCCACGCGGAAGACACTCAACGCCGCGGAGTTGGCCCAGGTCCTGTACGAACGGGTCGAATGCCGTTTTGGGTCGCCAGAAGGCATCGTGAGCGACCGGGACAAACTCATTACCAGCGGGTTCTGGAAAGACCTATGCGAGGAGCGGGAGATCCGGCGCCGATTATCCACCGCCCTGGCACCCCCCAAACAGATGGTCAAACCGAGCGGGTGCACCAGAGCCTGGAGACATACCTCCGCAAGTACGCCGCCCAGGGACCCGAACGGATGGGCTAGAGTCCCTACCGGAGGCAGAGTTCGCGTACAACAACAGCATCCACGCTACCACCGGGTGCTCCCCATTCGAGGCTCTATACGGGTACCACCCCCCGGATGATTGAGTACGTACCTGCGCGGATGCAGACCAAAGTTCAGGGCGTGCGGGAGCGGCTTCAACACACGGCGGCGGTCCGGAGAGCCCCTGACAGAACACTGGGAAAGGGCCGCGGAGGCCATGCAGAGGAACTACAACAAGAGGCACACACCCATGGAGTTCCGGGTGAACGAAGTCGTAGGCCTATCCACGGCCCACTTCCGGTTCAAGCAAGGCAAGAAGCTGGCACCCACATACATCAAGGTCATCGTCACGGAGAAGGTAGGTCCGCAGGCCTACCGCGTCCAACTCCCGGCCAAGTACTCCAGAATCCACGATGTCTTCCCCAGTCTCCTCCCTAGAGCCCTGGCGAGGCAAGCCCCGGGAGGACAACGACCACCTACCTCTTCCGGACCTCGAAGACGAGCAAGACGAATGGGAAGTGGAAGACATAGTGAGACATCGTGATGACCGGGGGACAACAAGAGTTCCTAGTGAAGTGGCAAGGGTGGCCGGTCGAATACAACACGTGGGAACCCCGGAGCAACTTGACCGGATGCAAGGAGCTGCTGGTGAGATACGAGAAGAAGGCCCGGAGGAGGCACCCGAAGTGGGATGACCTCCGGTGAGGAGAACCTCTGGGGAAGACCAGGGACGGAGCCGAGAGGCAGGGCATGCGACCACTGGCAAAGACCAGGGGGCATCGCCAACAGAGATAAGTGAGCCAGAAAAGGCAGGGCATGCGACCACTGGCAGGGACCAGGGGGCATCGCCCAAAGCAGAGATGAGTGAGCCGAAAGGCAGGGCATGCGACCACTGGCACGACCAGGGGGGCATCGCCAACAAGGATAGCATGGGCCAGAAAAGGCAGGGGCATGCGACCACTGGCAAGACCAGGGAGCATCGCCAACGAGAGATCAAGTGGACCGGAGAGCATGGCCACGAACTCTACGAGGAACCAGCGGACTTAGAAGATCAGAATGAGAAAGACACCTATTCAACACCATTTAGAAGGCAGGGGAGACCCGGTGCCACTAAAGGAACAATACTCCGAGAAAGAAGTGACTCCGAAGAAGAAGAAATAACCCCAAGGCATCACTGGCACGGGACAAGTAAAGTAACGAACCAGAGGTACTAATGAGTAAAACAGCACCTCGGACCAAGACAAGGCAAAAAGGAACAGATCCGTATGTCACGTATGTATTCAACCGGATAAGTAAGTAAAAGGAACGGCAGCCACACAAGGCAAAGACACAGAACCTCCGAACCACCAAGAATTCAGCACCATAAGTACAACTGACCAGACAACCCTCCCATCACCACTCCGGACAGCCCCTGTTACTTGCGAGCCGGAGCCTTCCCCTAGACCGAGCAGGAGCCCGCGGCTTGCCATAGGTCTTAGTCACCTTAGAGCGAGTCTGGACCTCGCAGGAATCTCCTCTTCCTCGTCCTCCTCCGCGCCGTCATCCTCCTCGACCTCGAACTCGGGATCCTCATCATCCTCCCTGAGTGTCCTCCGGTGGCCTCATTATATCCTCCTCGTCGACCTCCTCGGTAACGCCTGCGGCCTCAACCTCCTGCTCTTCCTCGGCCGGAGCACCCCCATCCGAATCCTCAAACTCCTCGGCCAATGGGTCCAAGGGGGACAATGAACGACGTCGCTTGCGAACACTCCTGGAGGCCTCGGGGACAACAGGACCACGGGCAGAGGTGCCCTGCGAGGAACGACGCTCGGGGGCACGGTGGAACAAGGGTTTCATGGGAGAAATAACAGGCACCGGATGAGTCCCGGGGGAGGTGACTGAAGCACGAGAAGTGCCACCTCGCGGAGCTGGGGTCGAGAGAGACCGAGTAACCTTGGCTGGGACCCGAGTGGAAGGAACCGGAACAGCAGGGGTAAAGATACTCCAAGTCATCGAAATGGCCCTCGTCGACATCCGGAGCATCCTCCTCCTCAATGGAGGGCATTTCCAACTCTGGAAGGCGAGAGGCACGAGAGGCGCGGGTCCGGGCAGGAGCTTTCTTAGCAGGCTTCGGAGCAGGGGGTCGTGACGGTGGCCCCGACATCGGTCGAAGGCTGGCCGGATGCTGTGTCAGGGGTCCGCGCCGGAGAAAACCAGGGGGCGTCCTTTGTTGCGCAACCCGGGAGACGAGGGCCAAGGAGGTCCGGAGCATTGTTAGTTGAAGAAGTCAGCAGGTAACGGAAATCCTGCCAGAACTTCGACTCCAGACGGTAGAAGCGCGAAGGGGGGTCCAGAAGGGAGGACCAGTCGGAGGGGTCAGCGCAGTCAGGGGTAATGATCCGGAAGGGCATGGAGAGAATCGAAGGAGTCCAAGGGCATCCAGCCAAAAGGCCAGCTCCTGGAGCTTGAAGTTCGTCAACTCCGGTGGGGGAACGGAGTCCCGGATACGCAGAGCGATTTCGTCGGGGGGCATGGGGTCGCGAAGTTGCGCCCGCTGCAAAACACAAGGAAGTCGGGACCAGCACCGGAGGTACACTCACCACTACGCAGGGGACCGGGATGCGCTTACCATTGTGATCTCGGAGTTCAATTGAGCGAATCGTCGCAGGGATTGCAGTTCCAGGTGCATGTACGCGGATCGGCAGGCATCGCTAATGTTACTCACCGTCGCCTCCTCCTCTTCCGAGCAACGCCGGAAGGCAAACGCTGCACTCTCCAAGACCCGGGTCATACGATGCGAGGGGGCGATGAGAGCCGCGTACTGGTTAGCATTATGACGGGACAAAGGGGGGGAGTGTCGAGAGACCCGAGAGGCGTAAGGCTCCACCCAGCAGGCGAAACGGGTAATAGCCTGGGCCGCACCTAGTAAGATCGGGGCGTCTACCACCGGGTAAGCGCACCACGCCAGGGGACGGAAGGGAGGAGCAGAGCGAGGAGACTTACAGAACGGCAACCCTGCCTGCCGGCGATGCAGGGTGTGGCAAGTACCACGTCCGGGCTCCCTGACGATGCAGCGACTGGGGAGGTCGCTGTGGCAGCGGATAACGCAGGCGGAGCAGGGCTGCGTGGCGTGGACAGTCGAGGGTCTCGTCCGCACCATCATCGCCAGTGACGATGACGGTCCGGTCGAGATGTGACCACCCTGTCTCCGCGTCGAAAAGGGTAACGAGAAAGGAACGTTGAGCGATCCATGGCAGAAGAGAGGGATCACGAGGCACAGAGGAGGAAAAGGACGAGGCAGGGAACGGGTGCGAGGGGCCCTATTTATGCACCTCCGGGGCGCACTGCAGTCACGCCCACACCCGGACAGAGGGCGACACACGCGACGCGTCCCGCGACGCGGAGGGGGGCCTTGACAGGTCTGGCCTGTACGGATACCAAGTCAACGGGGGGCGGCGGCCGCAAACACAACCGCGTCACCCACGCGACACACCCGCGCTACCCCCGGAGACCGCGACCGCGTTATGCCCGAACACGAGGGAGGCCACACACCCACACTGCCCAGATCCACACCTCCCTGACATCACCGACCACGCTCGAGACTTCAAACCACCGAACACGCCATCAGGCACAGCGTCGGAAGAGAGACCACACTACCGGAGCAAGGGAAAAACAGCGCGCAGGGCCCCCAGTGACAACCAAAAATAGGACACGGAGGAAGGGGAACTACGTCAACCGGAAACTCACACCACCGGAGCGCGAACAACGCGATACGCGAACCCGCCAGCGGGACGAAAATAGAACGTGGAAAGGGGGGGCACTACGTCAACCGGAGCGCCCACCCAGCAGTCAAAAGGGGGACTCTACGTCAACCGGACCAAGGCACACGCGGCCAATTACGTTGACATGGCACCCGACAGCCCAGGCACTGCCGGGGACCGGCAGTCAGGGGGAGGGGGAGCAGTGTAAGGGGGCCAGCCGGACTAGGGGGAGAGGTCACGTGCGGAGTAAGGGGCAGCCGGAGGCTGACCGGAGACGGGTTAGGATACGTGGCCGCTCGGAGTAAGTCCGGCTAAACTCCCCACCTCCGGGGCACATTTGTATATTTAGGAATTCCGGGCCGGAGGCCTCCTGGAGATTGGCCAGGCTATAGTCTATGTCCGTACGCACTTCTTGGAATTCTAGCCGTTCGGAGCCATCACCTTGCCTGGCCAATTGCATTTGACCTCCGCGTTACACTTCGTCGGTAAAGGCGGAAACGAATTGTCCGCCCTGGTCACTCGTGATTGTTTCCGGCCAACCGTGAATTCTGAATGGCCCTTCGTAGTATAATCTTGCCGCCAGTTCAGCTGTGACGGTGTCTCGGCAGGGACTGGTCCAGGTTAATTTTGAAAGCCGGTCGATCACCACGAAAATCATATTGTACCCTGCAGAGTCCTCGGGGAATTTCTTGAAATCCACCACCACATGTTGCCATGGGTGGTCCGGAACTGCTAATGGCTGCAGCTTTCCCGGGGTCTTGTCTCGTGGTACTTTGCTGGCTCGACAGGGGCAATTTGCGACGTATCGGTCGACGTCGCCGTGTAATCCCTTCCACCAATATCGTGCGGCGACCAGCTGCCTTGTCTTGTTCTTCCCGGGGTGTGCTGTTGCAATCCGGCAATGGGCCTCCTCAATCAACTTGGTTCGGAGCTGATTTTCATCGGGGACGATCAGTCGACCTTAGTAAACGACCAGGTCTCCTAACCGAGAAAAATTTCCGTCCTCCAGCTCGCCGGCTTTTTTCGCGGTATTTCGCCAGCGCTACGGACTCCCGGTTGGCTTGCAGTAGTGCGTCCGTCAATGCCACTCCCGATACGTCAGGCGGTTCCATGTTTCCCAGTTCGCAAACGAGAATTGGGTCGGCGGCGCCCGCCGCTTGGCCCTGGTCGCCTGTACCTACCCGGTAGCTACCGGGTAGGTCCCGCAGAAATTTCCGATAACACCGGTTTGAACAGCACCATGGTACGCTGCTCATCTCTCTTCTGTTTCTGCGTCTTCAGGTCCTCTTCCGGCCTCGATAAAATATCGGCCACTGTGTTTTTCGAACCAGGGACGGTACGTGATGACGAAATTGTACTGGGATATTAATTCTGCCCAGCCCGCCTGCCTCAAATTCAAGACACGTTTCACCGTGAAATATTCCAGGGCTGAGTGGTCGGTCAAAATTGTAAACGGCTTCTGTCGTTGCAGACCGATCAACTCCGTCCGCCAGCAGAGCAGGCCCTTGATGACAGCCAGCATTTCCTTGTCGTGAATCCCGTAATTTAATTCGGCACCGTGCAGTGTCTCGGAATAAAATCCCACAGGGTGCCAGGGGTTCGTCCGGACTCGTTCGTTGCGACAGCACGCCGGCCGCCACGCCGTCTGACGCGTCGGTTTCCATCAGGGGTTTCCTTGTCGAACGAGAAATGGTGTAGCACTGGCGCCGTCGTGAGCGCAGTTTTCAGGGCCTCAAATGCGCTTCTGGCATGCATCCGTCCACGTCAAATCGGCGCCGGTGCCTGTCAGTTTGTTCAGGGGGTTTCGCAATTTTTCCGTAGTCCCTGGATGAACTTCCGGTAAAAATTACAGAACCCCCAAAAAGGATCGGACACGTCGTAGCAGTGCGCTTTCCGTTTTCCGCGAGGGGTCTCCCAGGCTCCCACGATTTCTACCTTGTCCGGATCGACGCTCACGCCGTCGGTGGAAATTATGAACCCCAGGAACTTCGTCTTCTGCACTGAAAATTCGCACTTCTTCAGGGTCCGCTTGCAGGCCCGCTTTCCGAAGCTGCCCGAGGACTTTCTTCACGTGCTCGGCGTGTTCTAACTCGTTTTCAGAATAGATGAGTATGTCGTCAATGTACGCCGTACAGAAATCGTCCAGAAAATCCCGCAGTGTGTCGTTGATAAATCTCTGAAACGTGGCCGGCCCATTCGTAAGGCCGAACGGCAAAACCTTGTATTGGTACGCGCCATACCTTGTCCGAAAGGCAGTCAGTTCTTTGGCGTCGTCCGCCATCCGGATCCGGTGAAACGCTTGACGGATATCGATTTTGGTGAAGATTTTGGCGCGTCCGACCCTTGCCAATGTCTCGTCGATTAATGGCAGGGGGTATCTGTCTTTTCTTGTCAGGGAATTTAATTTCCGGTAGTCGACGCACATACGCAGGGGAGCCGTCTCCTTTGCGTGCCAGGAGCACAGGAGCAGCCCAGGGGTGCATTCGTCGGCTCGATAAATCCCTTGGCGAGATTTTCGTGGATGTAGGTACGACATGCTTCAGCTTCTTCGAGCGACATTTTGTACAGTGCACTATATCCCAAAGATTCGGGTTTCCCTTCGATTTCCACGTTGTGGTCGACGCCAGGACGGTGCGGTGGCAGTTCGTCGGACGCCGCTTTGCTGAAAACGTCGAGGTAATCGTGATAGCATGAGGGAATCTTTTCCAGACACGCGGCTAAGAGCTCGGCTTCGTCCGGCGCCGTCGTCGTCATTTTCAGTTCGGAAATCCTCGCGTCCAGCTCCTGCAATGTCACGGCACCATGAAAATCGGTGTCCCCTCGTTCGACGATTTTCTGGAACGTGGAGACGTCCAGAGACGCTACGCGTACTGGCCTTTTCTTGTACCAGCCAATGGAATCTCGCGCCAGCGTGTATGGCCCCTGCGCGTCGCGCGGCCCCTCCTGTCGCGTTCCGCGTCTCTTACGTGGCGCGTCGGTGCCTGTCGAGGTCCGTCCAACCTCCCGTCCGTCCAACTGACGCTGCATTTTGCGTAAGTCTTCGCGGGTAGGGTCCGCTGGCCGAGATACGGCCGACCTACCCGGTAGCTCCCGGGTAGGTCCCTTGGAATCTGGCTTTTCCTCGTCTTTTCTTCTGAGAATTCGTGGTCGGTACGCAGCCTGTGGCTTCTCCGGCCGCTCTATCTGCTTGTCGACGTCGGTTTCTCTTCGTTGAACCCTTTCTTGCCGGAGGATTTCGTCTTCCGGGCTTATCATTATTTCCCGCCGCTCTGCATCTTGTTGGAAGTCGGGACGCTGCAGCAGGTTCCCAGCCTCGTCCATGGGTATCTCGCGTTGCCGGGATTCTGGACACCAGGCAGGCGGGAAAATTAGCCGGTGTCGTTTACAGTCGACCCACAGGTCGTGGTGAGCGAGGAATTTCTTGCCCACTATGATGTCGTTCTGCATGTCGACTAAAATAAAGGGTGCGTTCGATATTGTTCTCCCATGTACGCGGAAGTGCGCGAACAAAGCCTGCTCAATCGTTTGCCGGCTCTGGCCGTCGTACTCGCGACGGGAATTGGGTTGAACCCTTTCGTCGAGGGCGTGTCGAGGTATTTCTCTACGCGTTTCGCGAATTTCTTGTCAATAATTAAGTACGCGTCTGCTCCAGTGTCAATCAAGGCTTGGGTGTTCATCGTAAGTCCATTATTAGCTAGAGTACAGTTAAGTAACAACGGACTACCGCCCAACAAACCCAACAAAAAGTCGAAGGGTAAGTTGGTGTGACGGTTCTGCCTGATGGCTAAGCAGCAACCGCCATCACAGAGCTCGTCATCACTATCTCAGGAGCTCTTCCGCCAGTGCTTGACATAGGAGCTCGTCGTCACCCACCACGGAGCTCGCTTATCTATGGTTGACGATAGGACCAGCTTATCTACAGCAACAGAGCTCGCCGTCGCCCACCATGGAGCTCGCTCGTTCACAGTTCACGCTGGGACCAACTTGTCTCTTACAGCAGAACTTCTCGTCACCCACCACAGAGCTATGGCGTCCCCCACCGCAGAACCGGGCGATGCAGGGTATAAGAAGGGTTCCCACTCATGTAAACTTGGTTCTCTTTCTTTCTTTCTTCTCCAGTTTAGAGTCTTTATTCATATCATCAATACAAGGTGTCAGAGCCTGCTACATGATCATAACACTACTCTAAACTCATCCAGACTCGCTGACGAGCGTCATCTAAATACGTCACTCGATTCCCCTCTCGCTGTGGTTAGCGTTCGCAAATAAACCACCCAAGACCCAAGAAGAAGACCCAAGAACCCAAGACCCAAGAACCCAAGAAACTGAGCTCCATGACAGACGTGGGAAGCTCCTCGTCTGCAGCTCCTGCACCAAGAAGAAGTGCACGAATTGCTTCAAGTAACGACGCCGCGCCGGCTAAGAAACGAGTTACCAACACTCAAGAAGACAAAGAAGAAGAAGACCCAGAAGACAAAACAAGAGAGAGCTCCCCACTATCCGTGATGAGCTCCCCACACGAGATAGCAGACCCAGCCTCCCATTCTCAGCTCATCCTCGAGATGCAAGCCACCATTCGTCGACTCGAACGAGAGCTACAGCTCAACCATCGTGCCACGTCCGTTGATACAGTCAATACCCATGCCACTCAAGAGAGTGCCTTTGGAGGAGGCTCCTTCCGGGCCTCTGGCATGGCAGCCTGGCCTGCTTTTGCCTCCATTTCCGACAACCCAGATGACGTGAACTCAGAAGCGTCGAGCTACAATCGAAAGTCCAAGGCTCGTGGCTCAGATCCTGGCCATTTCAAGGGAGACAAAGAGCTTTTCGACAACTGGCTTGGAAAGTTAGCTGACAAACTAGAGGAAGACCGTGAAATCTTCCGTTGTGAGAAGAGCAGGATGCGTTATCTGATGTCCTTGCTTGAGGGAGATGCAGAGAAAGCCATTGAAACGCGATTCCGTTCCGAGACTCGTCCATACACTGGCTTATCTCGAGATGGTGCAAGCTTTGGTCACAGCTTACCATGACCCCAACCAAGCAGTCCGAGCCCGAGCTCAGCTAAACGAGCTCTACTACAAGCCTGGCAGTGATGTTCATCAGTTCATCTCTAAGTTCAACCATCTTGCTGCAAAGTCTAAGCTCCCAGAGACAGAGTTCTCACAGATTCTCTGGCAGCACCTTGACATGAACCTGGGAAGTGATGTGTTTGAGGCAAGCACCAACCCAGACATCACCTATGAGCAGTTCTGTTCCAAGGTCACCAAGGCTGTGTACAATCACGAGTATGCATACAGCCGCAAGCTGCGTCGTCAGGAGAAGAGATCAGGAGCTTCTCGCGAGGCCCCAGGAGCTCCTGGTTCTCAGAAGACCTCATCAGCCAAGTACAAGTCAGACAAGGCTGTGACTTCAAGCAAGGCTGGCCGTGCCTTGACAGACAAAGAGAAGAAGGTTCATTGGGATGACGGAACATGCTTTAACTGTGGTAAGAAGGGCCACCTAGCAAGAGAGTGTGAGGATAAGAAGCATGTCTCTGGCACTCAGCATCACAAAAGACGAGCTTCTCACTCATCCTCCTTAAGCTCCGACTCGGAAAACTAGGAGGACTGCCACAAGACTCCTTGGCAGTCCATCTACCGTCACTAGGTAAAGTAGATAGCTGCAATAAGAGGTTCCGATTTACCCAAACTATTCAAGTTCAGCACCTCGATATTGCCATGAAAGCTACTGCCCTATGTGACACTTGAGCACAGATCTCTTTGATGATCAGTGGGAAGCTCGCTCGCCGAGCTAAGAGACAGCTCAATGCACGTCTCATTGACCTAGACAAGCCTTTAACTTTGTCTGATTACCGTGGCCTACCAGCTGGTCAAGTCAAACAACATCTCATAGCTGACTTTGAGATTGATGGAAGAAGATTCAAGAATCAGAGCTTCTGGGTCACTGAGACAGGCTCGGAAGTGATGGTAGGCCTGGAATGGCTAGCAAAGCACAACATCCTCCTTGACTGTGCTCAGCGAAGATTGATCTGGCCTGACGATTCCCCAGCTCTGGCCAAGTTCTCCCCTGCTATTGTGGTTCCCCAGAAGAGCAAACGGGACAGGGGAGATAGATCCAGCTGTACAAAGAGATGCTGATCGTCGAGACAAGATGCTGGATCACAGATATCAGATCCTGAAGAGACAGAACCCTCCTCGGAAGCTCATACAGGGCTCACAGCTCTGGAGATGAATCCGTGGCTTCTGAGCCCTCTGACGAGCTCGTGATCAGTCAGATTCTTCAGCAAGTAAAGGAACAGGAACTACGGAACCCTCACAGAGGTAAGTGGGCTGAGATCTCAAAGGCCACACCAAAGGAGCCCATCAGCATAGAGTATGGAGCTCCATCCGACGGGCCATCCATCTCTGCTGTTGAGCATTGGCAGACATTTGACGGCAAGGCTATCCCCTTTCCATCAAACGAGGACCCGGAGCACGTCAAGCTGGTCCGTTCGTTGATACTGAGAGCAGCTGGCACACCTCGAGGGGTTCTTTTCTAAAGTTCAGGCTGATACTTTGCCTCCCTCACGTCCAGGCTTTGACGTGGTTCTCGAGACCACGGGAGACCCATCCGACACTGGCCCTCCAAGATATCGTACCCCAGTCCAGTACCTGCCCTTGGAAAAGGAGGTGACGGATCAGCTGTTGGCTTCAGGGATTCATTGAGCCATGCATGGAGGCTCAGGCCTCATCAGTGCTATTTGTCCCCAAGCCTCACTCATCTGACAGACGTTTCTGCATTGATTATCGTTGGAGAAATCAGTACCTTAAGGACAAGATTGTACCAGCCCCCTGACTTACAAGCGCACGATCTTCAACACCAGAAATGCGAGAAGGATGTCCAAGTTTGACATCATCAAGGCTTTCCATCGTCTGAGAATGTCCCTGGAGTCCAGACACCTCACAGCATTCCGCACTCGTCAAGGGACATTTCAGTGGAAGGTACTCCCCTTTGGCTTAAAGGTTGGCCCTGCCTGGTGGCAGAGCTTCATCAATGCCCAGCTCCAGGGAGATTCTGGACCTGTTTGCGAGTGCCTATGCTGATGACGTGCTTGTTTACTCAGAGACAGAAGAGGAGCACTGGAAGCACTGTGAGGAGATCATCTACCGTCTTCACAAGGTCCAGCTCCAAGGAGATATCAAGAAGAGCCGTTTTAACGTCACTGTAGTTGACTACTTGGGAGTGATTCTTGAGGCAGGAGTTGGGATCCGTGTGGATCCTCAGAAAGTTGAAGCCATCAAGAATTGGAAATTCGAGGAGCTCAACTCTGTCAGAGCTGTCAGATCATTTCTGGGGCTCTGTAACTTCATAAGAATGTTCACGCATCACGCTAGCGACGTAGCAGAGCCCCTGAATAGGTTGTTGAAAAAGGGAGCTCCATTTGAGAAGGGAGAAGCTCAGAGACAAGCTTTCGAGGCCATGAAGAAGCTGGCCTGTGAAGCTCCTGTTCTAGCTTTCTTCAGGCCTGGCCAGCCAACGCGAGTAGAGACAGATGCCTCTCGCAATGCCACTGGAGGCGTGGTGATGCAGCAGCAAGAAGATAAAACGTGGAAGCCCGTGGGATACTTCTCCAAGACCATGACCCCAGCTGAGAGAGCTTATCCCATCCAGGACCGAGAGCTCCTGGCAGTGGTTCAGACGCTCGAGCATTACTGTCCTGAGCTGCTGGGAACCAAGTTCTTTGTCGTCACTGATCATCAGGCCCTCCTATACTTCTCGACAAAGCGTGTCCTCTCCACTCGTCAGGGTGAGATGGGCTGACTTCCTCTCAAACTTTGACATTACTTTCCAGTACCGTCCTGGTCAGCAGAACGTCGTGGCTGATGCCCTTTCACGAAAGACAGCTGATCTGCCCACTGTGAAAGCTAGAGAAGCAGAGGAACGGACTATGCCACTGATAGAGCCTGCCAGGATTCATGGGGGAGCTCGCGGCACTTGAGGCAGAGACCGAAGCCTCCAGGGAAGCTGATACTGTAGACTCGACACGAAGGAGCTCGACAGAGGTCACGAGGAGCTCGTTTCCGACCATAGGACAGAGGCTGTGAGAGGAGCTGACCTCGTGGACTTGATACAAAAGGAGAACGAAGCTCGGAGACTGGGCATGCGAGGCAATCAGCTGATTGTCCCAGAGATGACACAAGAGGGAGATATACACCTACGCACTGCCCTCATCAGAGAAGCTCATCACCCCACCATCTCAGCTCACCCAGGACAGAACAAGACAATCAAGGCACTCGAGAAGGAGTACTACTGGCCTCACATGAAGCAGGACATCAGGGAGGTATGTCCGGAACTGCTATGAATGCCGGAGGAACAAGACACCTCGAGACAAGACCCCAGGCCTGCTTCATCCTTTACCTATTCCTGCAGCTGTGTGGAAGCATGTTGTGGTTGACGGAAAAGACATGCCGAGGGATCGTCATGGATATGACTACATCTGGGCCTTCACTTGCAAGTTTAGCAGGCTTCTGATCACGCTGCCTGGTAGAAAGACAGACACAGCAGAGATCATTGCTACTAGATACTACCGTCATGTGTACAGGCTGCTGGGAGTTCCTGAGGTCTGGATCTCAGACAATGCTGGCCCATTCATCTCTCAGTTCATGAGAAAGATTAACGAGCTCACCAGAACGAAACATCGTCATGGCAGTGCCTTCCACCCTCAGACACAGGGGGCCCATTGAGTTTACAAATCAAGAACTAGATCAGAGACTTCGATTTTACGTCAACAAGTATCGGGATGACTGGAGCACCCATGTTCCTGCTCTGGACTTTGCCCACAACTCATCATGGCATTCCTCCATTAACATGGCACCTCTGAAGGTACTGACAGGCACGGAAGTCCGCAACCCCTTGTCAAGGAACCTGCCAGACTCAACCGAAAAAACCGAGCCCGAGACGTTAGCCCGCAAGCTCCTTTCACAAACCCAAGAGGTACAGAGATTGGCTTTGAAAGCAGGAGTTGCCACACAACATCGGCAGGAGATTCAGGCAAACCGGAAGCGTAGGCCCGTTGATTTCAAGGTGACAGACAAGGTGTTCCTCAGAAGAAGGGCTTCAGTACTGAATCCCCAACCACCAGACTGGATTCTCAGTGGGTGGGCCCATTTGAGATCACAGAGGAAAGGGGCCACAGCTTTGTCCTAGACTTGCCAGCCAGCTACAAGATGAAGAATCTATTTCACGCTGATAGGCTCCGAAAGGCTAGTGAAGACCCTCTTCCCCAACAGGTTCAACCACCTCCCTGAGCCTGAAGAAATCAATGGAGAGGCTGAATTCGAGGTAGAGTCGATTCTACAGTCACGAATACATGGCAGAAAACAGGAATTGCAGTATCAGGTTCACTGGCAAGGCTGTGATCCCTGATGACACATGGTACCCAGCCGAGAATTTCAAGAATGCAGCAATGAAACTTCGAGCATTTCACAATGAGTTTCCGGAAGCTGCTGGGCCTCCCGTGAGGCTGACACAATGGATTGAGGCTGCGGCAGAGGATAAGGAAGCAGGAGATCACCCAGATGACAATCTGGCACAGAGACAAGGCAGAAACAGAGGCCGTCTTCGACATGGTTAACGTTGACCCGGCTCACCACCGTGTCTCCGTTTTGGTAGGGGGAAGTGTGACGGTTCTGCCTGATGGCTAAGCAGCAACCGCCATCACAGAGCTCGTCATCACTATCTCAGGAGCTCTTCCGCCAGTGCTTGACATAGGAGCTCGTCGTCACCCACCACGGAGCTCGCTTATCTATGGTTGACGCTAGGACCAGCTTATCTGCAGCAACAGAGCTCGCCGTCGCCCACCACGGAGCTCGCTTGTTCACAGTTCACGCTGGGACCAGCTGGTCTCTTACAGCAGAGCTTCTCGTCACCCACCACAGAGCTATGGCGTCCCCCACCGCAGAACCGGGCGATGCAGGGTATAAGAAGGGTTCCCACTCATGTAAACTTAGTTCTCTTTCTTTCTTTCTTCTCCAGTTTAGAGTCTTTGTTCATAGCATCAATACAAGGTGTCAGAGCCTGCTACATGATCATAACAGTTGGTACATTTCTGAATCCCCAAAGGTCTTGTGACCGGCTCTGGCCCAGGAAAGGGAGTCTACTGCTCCCCGGGCCTCGTCTTTTCCCGTCTCCGGGTCGGCCTCGCAGAACCCATTAATTCTCGCCGCCTTGGCTTGTTCGTAATCCCCTCTGGCCGGGCACTCGGCCGAACGGTGGCCGTGCTGGTGGCATGTAAAACAGAGGCCTCTGGAAAGCATGAGCTTGGCCTGTCCGAGATTTGGTTTCTGGTAAAATGGGCGACCGTCGGCAGCACGTCCCATGGCTGGGGTATCGTCGCCTGGTTGCTGGTTACCCGCCGGGTAGGTGCGTCGAGCGGTGGGATAACCAGGTCGAGTAGCCGGATAGGCGCGACGGTTATCTGCGTTTCCGCCGGGAATCTGGTTCGTCTGTCGAATGGGAACGACCGAGGCCTGCTGCCTGAGTTTTCCGGCTTGGGCGTGCACGAAATTCTTGTGCTGCTGGAAGTCCGGGTTCCTGGATCATACTGCAAAATTCGGTAAACCGGACGGCGTCGTTCTTTGCCTCTCGGACGAACGATTCGTTCAGGCGACGCGGCAGTTTATCGAGCAGATCTCGTTTGTAATCGGCTTGGCTTACGCGAGCTTGGCTTGCCCAGCGTACGAATTCTAGGCGGAATTCCGCGAATTTATCTGAGTTCTTCATCTGTAGATCGCGGTACGTGACCCTGGCGACCTCGTACTCGTTAGGGTCGTGGTATTGGCTGTGCAAGTGGTCAAGCACCTCGTCGGCCGTTGAAAGTAGTGGTGGACCGTTCTCACTGTCGACAAATGGGAGGAGTCCCTCACTGACCCTGGCCACCAGTTCGGCCGACAATGTACGAAATCTTGTCTTGTTCTGTGTCGAAATGGTCGGCGTTCTTCGTCAGTTTCGCCTTCAGCAGAAGGAACCACTGCTTGAATTTCACTTCGGGTTTTCCGTCTGCCGGTTTCTCCTTCGTGAAAACGGGAGGATTGTCGGCTTTCGAAGACCGCTTCGTTCCTCCCTCGGTTCTGTCGGTGGCGCTGCTGCGTGGGGTGTCCTCACGGGTTACAGAAGCCCGTTCGAGGTCCCGATTCTTTCTGACCAGAAACGCCATGTCTTCTCGCAGGGTATGAATTGTGTCGTCCATTTCTTGGAGGAGATCGTCGGTTTCCGCGGCCGGGATCACGTTGGTTCCCGCCGGTTCTGCCTGTTTCAGTTCGTCAATTTGTTTGCCCGAAGCAGCGACGACTTTTCTGGCTTCCAGGGCTTCGGCAGCCTCGCGGCAGGCTATCTCGTTCAGATCCAGGGCAGTACGGGTAGCTGCAGTGGAAACGAGAAAGCGGGCGCGAACCTCCTCGAACATGAGCTGGGGAAATTCGTTCACCATCTCGACGAACTTCTCGGCGTCGACAGGGTGGGTGCCCTCGAGGTGCATACCCTTCCGGCCCTGTTTCGTGAGGGCGGCGACAGGCAGGGTCGGTTTCTGTTTTGCGTCGCGGTTCGCGAGGTGTAGGCCGTCCAGGCGCTTCGAAATGTCGAGGAGAATCGAGTCCTCGGTCATAGAGTGGGCGAGCGGGAGCGGGACGCCGGCAGGACACATAATTTCTCGAAGTGCCTCGGGATTCTGGCTGGGTTTTCCGGCCGACTTCGCGTCGTTCTTTGCCATCTGCTGGCGTAGGGGGGTAAAGGCTCCGTCCTCGTCCGTTCCGTCGCGTAGTAGGGCAAGGAGGGCGTCGGTTTCAATCAGCTGAAGCGTCTTGGCTTCAGGAGTCGTAGAGGCGGCTCGCGTAGTGGGCGCCATCTCGTCGGAAATCTAGCTGTCGTGAAGCTGTTCTGCGACGAATCAATCAATCAATCTATCTGTCGTTCTTTTAGAGAAGTAGGGCTTCTCCGGATCGGGAATGAGCTTAGTTAATGTTAGGAATCACGATAACTCAAGCCCAGGCAGTGCTGGTACATGAAGGTATGGTGTGTAGAAATTAACTAAGTTGAGGAAAAAAAAGAAAGAAGGAGAAGAAACGCTAGTTTACAGGCCGGGCGGGCGAAATCTACCTAAGTGCGGCACGAGCGCCGGTGCGCGGGTCCGTGCCACGCTGCGCCCCGTCGCCAGGTGCCGAAAGGTTCGCCGGACCTACCCGGTAGCCACCGGGTAGGTGACCCGCCCCTTTGGTTTCCTCCGCTCCATCTCTTTACCCGCCTACCCGGTAGCTACCGGGTAGGTCCCCAGTCCCTCACGACCGCCGAGGCCGTGACACTATCTACGTTTAACGAGCAGTATGCCATTGAAGCTCGCAACATACAGAGGCTACCATCAGGCACTATTGAGACACACGGTCGTTTGTTTACTACTGTGCGGAACACTTCTACAAAAGAAGAGATGGAACAGATCAGGGATCAGATTGCGAGCGCAATGTGGGAGGACTACTGTCGTCACGGTGATACACATGTTTAACTACGTTGATAGATGAGTAGAACTGTATCAGCTGCTTGTTTCAATTGAGAAGTATACTACTGGTTTAAACACCATTCACGTAGTCTGTCGTACTCTTGTTTCTCCTCCATGTCTAGTACGTCTGCTACATTGAATTCGTCCTTCAATGCTCGTTTCACTAGATCTTCCACCTGGTCACCAAGCTGCAGGCGTTTTACTGCAAGGTACGCTCGTTTGTTTGCAGTAAGTAAAGCCTCAAGTCTAGTCGTGACGTTGTTGGAGATCGATTCTAGTTTGTCTACCACTCTAGCATAAGCAGGAGATGACGACATCTGTTCTGGCACATCACGGCGACGTTTGGTAGGTCGGGAGGACGTTGCGACCTCAACACTGTCAAAGAGGTTGACAGTCTGCTCCCGGCGCGCAATCACATCATGCTGGGGTCCAACAGTCCTGTCCAGGTCTGAATCTGAACGCATGTATCGTACAGCGAGGTCTCTCTGTTCTTGTCGCACCTGCTGTGCTAGTTGCCCAGTTGCGACGTCGTCGCCGAATGCCTCTTCGTACTGCATCCAAAGAGGCATACCCCTCGTACGTAGCCATTTATCTTTTGAATTAGACTTCATCGAGAAATGGCGTTGCCACAGCGACTCTGGTGCGGTAAACTGACCTGTAGCAGGGTCCAGGTCAAATCCTACACCAGAATAATCGGCTGTGACAAGGCGTTTATAGGGCTTGAAGGTAGCATCGATTTCTGACTTGTATTTGGCTTCGAGTACCTCGTCGGTGAGTCCTGGAACCAGGACATACAGACCTGACTCGCAAAAACGTTGTCTAACAAACTCCCAGATCTGTCGGCGCCCTTGTTTTCGACTGACGTCTAATTTGGCTGGAGTTATAAGCCCTGCGCGCTTTGCTTCGCACAGACTCAGAATGAACAATATAGCAGCTTCGTTGGCCCAGCTATACGGTTTGCGCGATTGGGGGAGAGACGCTGCCCAATTGATGAGTGAAACGTCACGAATATATCCATGAGGAGGATAACGCTCGATCGTCGCTGTAGTGATAGGTATCGGGGTAGTATCGTCGATTTCTGCTGGAAACGCTGTTTAAAAGTTAGCTACGCTATTTCTCTCTTATATTATAGCGGTACGTTGCTCACGTTCTTGTTCAGAAGTCGGATCTGCCATCATGAAGTGCGACCTGGTAGTGCGTAGATCTGCGGAATAGGTGAAGAGTGCAAGTTTCGTTACCACCTCTCCTACGTTTCTACCTTCCTACCTGATCTGAGAAAGCAAGGCTGTGCGCAAAGCTACGCTATATTCGGTTAGTTTAGGTACCTATTGTACAAAGTAAGGCGCCCATGTCTGTGCTTGCCGTAAGTAGTTAGGTATAGTGGTTGTAAGTATCAAAGTCACTGGAATTCGCGACCGGAGAAATCCTGCTGAACTGGCTCTAAAAGCCAGGCTCTTGTTCTGATCATACCCCGCTAGCGTACGTTGGAAAGAGGACCCGTCAGCTACGCCGGACCTGGCTTAGCTGAATAGGAGTGAGGGTCTATTGGTTGGATTTGGTACGTGCGTGGGGTTATGCCTGCCCTAAATTTGCATCGCGCCAATCGGAATCGGGTTTAGCCTTACGGTTTGCTGGACCCCAAATTGTTGAATGCGAGAAGAGGAACAGTAAACCGGGACAGCTGGTATGTATATGATTTTCGTACTTTACTCGAATGTTTTAAGCAAACCTTAGAGAAAAAGAGAATGGTCGAGCTAATAAGTAAGAACTGGAATTTGCAGATTATCGGTGAATTTATACCATATCGTGTGGTTATCAATGTGTGGAATGCATCCGTATGAGTTTACGGACAGCTCCAGCAGTGACACAATTCACGGATGGCGTTAGGTCCTAGTCCAGCTTTATTGCAGCCAACTTCCAACAAGTTCTCTTCTCAGCCACGCCGGAATCCCACTGTGGCTGACCGAACGGATCCCCAGGCCAACCAATGGAGAGTACCCCTCACCTCACCGGTACCTCGCGAGCACACCGTTACGGCAGGCTTCAGGTAGGTACCCATACGGAGTGTATACATCCGGGCGCTAGCAGTCCAGCTAATGCGTGCAATATGGTACCTACCGGTACCTCTGGGCGGTACCTCCAGGTGGGAGACTTGCAAACTGGTTGACCTGCCACCCTTTTTACCCGCTTTTTTACGTTGTTTCAACAAACCTGTCACAATCCCGGTCTCTTCTCTTGTTCGAGTTGGGGTTTTATCCATCTCGCTCCTTTCTTAGTTTCTTCTCTCTTTTTCCTCACCTTCCTAGACTTATACGTATTGACGACCTGTTTTTTAATGAATGAGAAAATAATCTTCCCTACTTGATATCACGATCCGATCCGCATAATTCCCTGATTGAAGCTAACGCTTATACCCTCCCGTCCCTCCTCCCGCCCGCCTGCTCTCGCCCTCGTCACGGGCTCTCTCATACGAAATACATCATCCATAAGTCAACATCGCAGACTCGCCGACATGGCATCCATTTGAGAGCGTTTCAATATCTCTTCATCTCTATGCCAACAGTAACACTCAAGAAGAGGAATTCATCAGACGGATCGCATAAGATAGTTCCAAGTTCTAGCGCGCTCACTCGCGGGGCGTCGTGCGATTGAGTTCTGCTCTGCATCCTCACCGCAGCCTCGCATGCGCCATCGTCGATAGTCATTGGGGGGTAACGGAGATCAATTGCCACGGCTTCAAGTGTCAAGGTGTATCTTCACTGCTGCACTGGGTGAAGCGAACGCCCTGATCTGGATTCTTGGGCAATCCTGTCGGCGTCGGCATCAGTTTCTGCTCCTCAGTTCGGACACGGCTCATCTTCACGATGTCTACACTCACCTCCCCCGCGAAGAAGAAGCCACTCACGCTGGCGCAGCTATCATCCTATGACGACATTATCACCGATGTGCTGGTCGATCATGTGAGTTCAAGATGGGCAAAACGGATCTTCGTCGCTTTAGATCAAGGAAGCGCCGGTGACAACTAACCCAGGGGTGCTCTAGGCCTACTATTGGACGACAATCCGAAAGAATCGCCCTTCTTATCATCCCTCTAGAGGTGTTACTGAGGAGGAGATCACGAAGATTATCCAGACGCATTTGATCGTCGATCCTGATCTCGAGGTTGCCGAGTCCAAGCTGCTGGCAACAAGCGGCCTTCGGCGATTCTACAATGGCCTGAAGACGCCAAAGGAGCAGAGCGATTTTCGCGCTCATCTTCAACGCTACATGCGCATTCACTTGCCCGACTGTCCGTTTGAAGTCAATTCTACCAATCGATATACTATCTATGATCACGAGGCCTCTATTACCGCCCGGAAGTATGTCAAAAGAGGCCAGCCCATCAAGTATCTCTCCGGAATCCAGGTCATGATCAGTGCCACGGAGGATATGGAGCTAGCCCAACGGAAGAAGGATTTCAGCATTGTGATCAGCGCGAGAAACAAATGCGCCGCCCTGTTTATGGGCCCTGCCCGGTTTGCCAATCATGATTGTAACGCCAATGCTCGATTAGTGATTACTGGTCAGGCGGGCATTGAGATCGTTGCCACTCGAAATATCTATGTTGGTGATGAGATCACCATCTCGTATGCGGCGAATTACTTCGGAGAGAACAATTGCGAGTGTCTTTGCAAGACGTGCGAAGATAAGGCTGTGAATGGTTGGGCGCCCGACGATGGAAGCGTTGCTGTTAGGAAGAGCATCGAAGATTCGTTTCCGGAAGGGTACTCGTTTCGGCGGCGACGAAGAGACGATAGAAGCGCCTCAGGCTCACGCACATCCTCAGTTACCCCGGACATTCGCCCACGCATTCGACGGTGTAAGCCAATGAAGACGAAGACCGGCGGCCCGGAGCGAGAATCCTTGTGTGAGTCCCCTGGTCCTCAAGATGGTCTTCAAGAGAAGCGTAAGAGAGACTACGACACCCTCCAGTCGCCCCCTATCACGCCAGCGAAGCGAGTAAAGACAGTTCAGTATGAGGTGGAGTCGGTCTCCATTTCAGGCGGCTTGGAGGTACGAAAGAGCGATGAAACCACGTCTAGTGAACATTCGGGTTCGAGCTTCATCAGTAACGATACCGCCATGACCGATGCGACGACACCCCCTGAGGAACCCCAGGATACAGCTTTACAGTCCCCAGAATCGACCCCCGTCCGAACCACAGTCCCAGCATCGGGAGGAGAAGAATCGGAGTCGTCATCCCTTACAGATTTCTCCCGAACTCCTTCTATGCCTCCAGCGCTAAATGCGGCGGTTCCAAATCTGGAAGATTCGACGACTACGGCCGTGTCAAATCCCGAAATAGTAACGCAGTCCGACGGAATCTTGAACGCGAGTGCAGCCAATTGGGAGGAACCGGCTCCAACCGAGAAGTACCGGCCCGATGAACCTATGTCAGTTGTTGACGCGGCAGCTTCGCCAGTCAAAGCTAGTGCCGGCTCTCTGGAGGATCCATTGCCTGTTTCAACCGAATCACGCGAAGATGTTCTTGATGCATCGCATCAGGAACAAGATGGCGATGCAATGCACGAGACAGATGGCCAACAGATGGCGGAAGGACATAGCACGGCGCATTCAGTAGATGATGCTTTCAAGGTCCCCGCAAAGCGAACTCCAGGCGACTACACTCTCACACCAGTCCTCCTGTCAGAAGCCTGTATGGCGTGGATCCACTGTACAAACTGCGGCGAAGCATTTGTCCAGCAGGACGCCTATTATACACGAAGCTCTTGTTTCCGATGCGAACGACACTCGAAGCTCTACGGATACCCCTGGCCCAAAACGGAGAAGACGAGCCCGACCGATAAGGAGGAACGAGTTCTAGATCATCGGACGATTCACAGATTTCTGGGTCCTGAGGACGAGGCTCGCATTCGAGGACGGAAGTTCATGCCACCACCTGCTCGGCCTAAGCCCACTCCAGTCCCTCGTTTGATACCTGGCTCAGAAGGCCTTGGGGAGTCTAGTCTGGAAGGTCATACCGAATTCAGCGAAGCCCCTGGTTCAGAGTCTGGCTTAAGTTATTTCAGTGATGCTTCGAAAAAAGGCCCCGGAAGACCTAAGAAGGCCCCCAAACCCAAGGAGAAACCAGCGAAGCCCAAGAACCCCGATGCGAAGCCCCGAGAGAGATCTGTTAAGCCCAAGATCGAGACTCCCATCGTCCCGGTGGACCGTCCTAAGAGAGCGAGAAAGCCGAGTCTGAAAGCTGCCGAGAGCTTGTCCGACGCCCTATTCCTGGCCGGCGCTTAGAAGAGAGTCAGTCCCCGATCGCGCAGGTTTTCACAGCGGAAAGTGCTTTGCTTATCTGTATTTTACCATCACAAGCGGAGTCTTGGCCGGAAAGGTGCGGTGTAGGCACCTCGGGCCCCCATCTTGTTGCTTATCACTGAGATAGAGCTGTATATAAAAACAACGTGCTGTAAGAGCTTTTGTAGGTATGTGTTGCTGTAAGCTATGTATTACACAGGAGATGTCGATTCCCTCTACAAATTTAAAAATCAATCAAGAGCTTTCATGCAGAACATGGAGTCTGGAATTATTCGTGATTCGGAGTGTATTCTTCCGCAGTGAAGTTGATAAAATGGCGTAGGTATTTGTACCAAATCCTGTCGGACGACTACTGGAGGGTGTCATGGCAACCGTTAATCAAGACAGCTACCTGGTACGTAATCCGGTGGGGATGTTCCTCACGCAACGCTTGCCAGACCCACGAGAATCGCAGGGTTAGCTCAAGATGAGAAAAACCGCTAGCGCTCTACCTACCCCTCGGTCCGAATGAAATCAAAACAAACCGTTCGTTATGTGCCTGCCTTCCCCTCCCTAAACATCCTCATCTCTCACTACCTATGATTGACCTGTTGGTTTCACAACAAGCTCAAAAATAAAATAAATAGTTCCCATGCACCTGTGGTGGCGAAGCTTCGTTGTTTGTGCCGTTGCTTCAAACGTGCGGGGTTTGCGTCGATCTACGATATCTAGCGTCCGTTCATCTCAGCCCAACCGGGATGTCTTCTTAGCGACAGATTTGCGCTGCTGCAGCAGGACTGCGGAGACGAAAGAGGGATATGTACCTATTGTCGGTGAACAGTGTGTGTTCGGGACTGATGAGGCCATGAAGGAATGTCGGCAAGCGCGAACTTTAAGCCGTGGTATGGAATGGAAGCGGAACCTGGGGATCCGGCGGCTTGAAATCAAAACAATGCTGTTGACGTCGGTGCTGGGGCAACCGAGCTTACACGGTTTGGTAACGGTTAAGAACGGAGCACGTAACCGCGTCACAGCTGAAACGGACTTTGGTGACCGGTGTTACGGATATGAGTTGAGCCACATTTGTGTTATTACCTGTGTGGCTGATGACAGGATGACCCTGATGACGTAGAGTCATTCGATAGTGAGGCGGAGCAGTCAATGTGGTGAATCAGAGCGCTGCCTGTTGTATCACTCATTCACTCTCACTCATCATTTTCGCCTAATACTCACAAAGTACGGAGTAATCTACAGTTTTTAGAGAAAGCTTTCACTCCAAAAACAACCAAACTTGTATCAACGCAAACCCGAGAAAAACAAACAATTAAACATGCCCCGCTGGTCAGAATATGACACGGACGAGGAGCGTCTGCCCGAGGGCATGCAACGCATCGGCTACGACGCAGACACGCAGACCTACACATTCCGCGACGCTGACGGCTCCATCTGGGAGAGTGCCTCGGGGAACCGGTACGGGCAGCTGCGTCGCGTGACCAACGCTACCGCCACATACGGCGACAACGACAACGAAGAGAGCCATCCGACACAGCCGATGATGTACGATGGCGGCAATGGTCGACGACCCTCCTGGCGACAGGAGATGATGCCGTTCCTGAACTGGTTTCTGCTCGTTGGCGTGTTTCTCCTCGTGCTAGGATGGTTTATTCTTGGCGGGACAAAACGCGAGGTTGATGTGAGGAATTGCGGCGATGATGCGATCCCGTATACGATCATGGCGGGCGATACGTGCTGGGCTATTGCTGAGGCGCAGTCTGTCTCTCTTGATGTTCTGCTGAAGAACAATGAGGGGCTCGACTGCGATCGGTTGGGCGTTGGCGATGTCATTTGTGTGCCTAAGGCTTGAAAGTTACACCGTTGAAGGACTCGTCTGTTCGAGATTGATCACGTGGTGTTGCTCCAAGTCGCACCGATTCGAGTCCACATTCCCGCCTGAGCCGGCCTAGCATCTTCGAGGTGTTTCGTTTTATTTGCTACAAAACGGTCATTTCTTTTCTCTTATTTCCTTGCGTATCATCTTTCGGTTTGATGTCGTTGATCGACAGTTTCATGAAATGTCTTGATAAAATCCGCTTAGCTAGGCGTTTCTTTTCGAGCAGTCTCGAGACTGCGTTTCCGGGGTTTCCATGATGTTTATTAGCGGTTGATAGCGCCCATGACGCAAGAATGGGCGAGAGGGTATTGAAAATGTACCCATCTTCATCAATAATCGATTTTGCGATTACCAAACATGCCTCAACGATTCCGTAATACCTAATCCGTAGACTCACAACAAAGATATCAGATGAGAGAATTGCTTCTTTCCATAATCCACTCATCACCATACGTACCTCTTACACACTTCATGATGAACTTCGTGTTACAGTAACTAAACGCTCTGAAACCGGGACATCTCCAGATACGAAGTGCTGTAATCCGTATTCCGTACGACCTCGAAGACACCGGCTGGCAACTGCTGTTGACGTCCTCAGGGGTACGTTTAGAAATTCGAGCTCCGATGAGCCGAATGGCATCAGATCACCAATCACAATCGACCCACTTCAGGCCTTCGGAAAGCGCAGGCTGCCAGGCAGGTAACCGGGCAGGCACGCCTCACGAGTCGCACGACACTAAACAGCTTTAGCGGCTTCTGATTTCCGGGTTATGACCGCATCGCCGTTGACCCAACCTGGCGACCCTCGGACCATCTTACGAATCCCACTAGGAAGCGACACGAGGACCCTGCTGCCCCTCCCGGCTCACGAATCACCAGCGAGACGACCTCCTAACTGCCGGTTCCTGTTCCTGACAGCGGGAGCATGACTTGACGCATCGGGTCGAAGCCTCAATTGGGTGGGTTTGGGACTGGATTTAACTGATTCATACGATCAAATACGAAGACATATCATGCGCTGAGAATCGAGACGCGGGAAAAACAACGCCAATGATCATTCGACCCATCTTCTTGCCGACGCTGACGCACTAACTCGCTACCGACGCAACCTCTGTGGATCGCCATCGGCTTCGCATCGGCACGCATCGCATATCGCACCGCATCGAATTATCCCGATTCCCACCATGGCGGCTTCACGGCGCGGCCAACCCGAGCTCCACGTGCAACTCCCATCGAGCCAGAGCGTCGTCGCACTCCCCGATCTCCCGCCCATCTCCGCGCTCTTTCTCATCGACTTCGACGTGAAAGCCGGCTACACGATCCTGTGGAAGGAGTCGAAGCCGGGTATCGAACTCGAAGGCGTCGTTGAGTACAAGTCGCTGCCCTCGGGTCTGCATACGGTCTCGGAGGACCTGATCTACTTCATACACGGAGAGTATGCCGGTCTGAGCGCCTTTATCAATGTGCCGGTCGATGATGCATCCGCCCGCAATGCGCGCATGTTGGCTGTCGGTGTCCTGGTGCCCCTTAGCTATGGGCGCCTAGGCAGGGCATGGAAACATGCGGAGAGTTTGAAGGCAATGGCATCGTATGTTTACAGCACCCCAGGTCCTGTCACGGACCGGTCTATGCTCGTGATGTTGTAACTAACATCGAATTGTTAGAAAATTGGCTGCAGATGGCAAGAATGTTCGCATCCTGCAGGAGTACTGGGAGAAGAACCAGGCCCGCGATTCTACCGACGATGACGCCGGTGCGGGAAGTACTCACGACTCACCGACTATGAGTGTCCAAAAGACCAGGAAAGCGAGCACCACGAGAAAGCGCTCCGCCTCCGACGGAGTGGGCTTGATGTTGCCTGGTCACCGGCTGTCGCCATTCCATCCGGCCTGGAGCTTGAGTAAGCTCCTAGATACATTCGGGCCGCTTATCTTCCCAATCCATCGCGCCGCGCTGCTGCGCAAGCGAATCTTGATCTCCGGCCATGCGCCAGTAGAGGAGGCATGCAATTTTGGTGAGTAGAGTCGATACGATGCAGTACGCGCATACTAACCACTCATTCTAGTCTATAACATTTCTGTTCTTTCTAATATACCACTATCGAGTTCCGGTTTGTTATCATCCAGCTCTGCTTCACATCGCTTACGGCCCCTTTTTTCCATTGGTGTTCATGATATCCCTTTCTTAACCGAGTGCGCACGGCGTTCCGGAAACCCAGAAACCCCATCAAATGACGAGATGAACGCGAAGACTGGCTGGATCGCCTGCACTACCGACAGCATCCTCTCTAATAAAGATACGCTGTGGGACATGCTCATTACCATGCCACCGCCCCATTCCGCCGACGCGATGAAACGCGTATGGCCGACGGTGGAATTACCACACAGAGTACCCGTAAGAGCTACTCAGCGCGACTTGCGCCGGTTTCGCTCTCTCAAAGCTGGACTCGCTCGCATGGGCGAAGATCCCGCGATTCCGGCACCCAGCACGCCTCAGACGGTGACACCGTACACAGAGGTTGACATAATGATGGACGATGCCGAACAATTGGTCGAACCTACGAGCTGGGCGGCTCTCGCTTACAGCGGCTTCATGTGGTGGGCCTCAGCAGGCGAGAAACCCCGGGCAGATGAAGCCGACGAGGCCGCGCAGGATGCCATTCTGCTCAGCGACCCCCCTTCATCCGCTAGTATGACTATGCCGCGCAGTTCAGATCTCACCGCGTCAATAACGTCGCTCACGCCTCGGCGGTTATCAACTGCTGCCTCCGCGGCGCCAACAGCGCCCCTCGACTTAGACGAAGCGCACCTCGAGCTCGCCATAATCGCGTACTTCCACCGCTTAACCACACAGCTCCTGACGGCTCTATCCGACGCAATCGCCAGCGAAGCAGAAGACGAGACACCCAGCGTAGATGACGAGGAAGACGCACTTCTCGACGACGGCGACGATGAAGATGATGAAGGCCACGGCGTCCATATCAACACGGATGTGATTCGGAGCATGGGTCTCGATATCTGGAGTCCGGCGGACGCGGAGTTCGTCACGGAGTTCTTGAAGACGTACTTTGATCGCAAGGCGTTTGTGGAGGGGAAAGGGGTGGAGTTTTGCGGGATCAAGGTCTGCTGATTTCTTCGCTCTCCATCGTCTCGTTTCTTCATGGGATGTCTTCTTCACTCCCGTTTTCTTTCATGCGAGCTGATGCGGTGTCTTGCGCTCGTATATTATATCCAAACCGCAGCCTACATGTATAAATTAGCTAGTATGGATGGATACGTGTTTCTTCTCTTCTTTTGCTTTGGGGTTCGCTAAGCTAGTAAGTGAGACTACCAGGTAATATTGTTTATAGTTATTATTCTATCTTCTATATACGTTTTGAGTGTGGTGTGTGAGTGTAGTGAGATGGGATTTGTACGTGAAGTGAAGTGAGCTTTATCGTCTATGAAACTTGGTTGAAACAGCTCTTCGTTTCGAAACAATGCCCACGATACATCACATCCCGGACATATGACTTCAAAGCTGCAGAAAGGGCACTCTTCACACGCGCATCAAAACGACAAAATGTAACTCGACGAGTTCTATTGACCTCTATCTCCTACAACTACTTACTCACGCTGCAGGGCATAAGAATGCGCCCAGAGCAGCGTAATCAAGCCAAATGCACATCAACCCAGAACGCCGAATGCGCCGACCTATGCTTCTCTCTCACACTTTCTCTCTCTCTCTCTCTCTCGCACAATCAGTTTTGACGAATACTACAAAGGTATATTAACCTCCATTCCCCCAACAAGAGAAAGAAAAAAAAATGAAAATATGGAAAAAAGGAAAAAGAAGAAGTTATCTATGTCATGCATAACCTCGGCTCACGCTTGCCTGACGGTGAGGCCTAAGTTGTGACACGAGACAAGTGAATCCTCCCGGAACAAAGCCATCTTCCTAAGACTCGTCCTCGGTATCTGTGTTGGTGGAACTGGTATCCGACTCGTCCTCGTCGGTACCACTTTCCTCGTCGGACTCATCTTGGGCCTCCTTGCGCTTAGCAACGGGGGCACCTTTGAGAGCGTTCATCTGGCCAGCAAGAGAGTCTGCAAGACGTGTTAGCAGGTGATAGATACGAAAAGACATTACACAGCAATTAAGGACTTACCCTCGTCAGGTTCACTGATATCATCTTCAGCGGCGACTTCAACTGCCTTGCTCGCATCTTCCACCGAGAGTGTGATGTCCAGTTTCGTATCGAATCCAACATAGCTGTCGCATACTAGGTGCAGCACAAAGGTGTAGTTACCGACCTGTGGAGGTGCAGCGAACTGGGCCTTGAGAGTCTGAACATTGTATGTGGGCTTGCCTTCAGGGGTGAAAATGGGTTTGTCAAAAGTAGTGAAAGTGAAAGGTGGGACAGCCATTCTGCCTTGCTTGCTGTCTGACAGGAACACATGCCATTTAGGTGAATGATCTCGTGCGTAGTAGGGGGCAAATGTAACTGGAGGAGCAACTTGGGTGAAGTCCTCAGTCACAATCTTTCCATTGGCATCCTTCACTGTCTTCTTGCGTCCGAGCATCGCCTCCAAGTCATCTTCGGCAGGATCTAGGTCTTCCAGATCTGCGGGGTTGACAGGGGGAACATTGACACTGCCGGGAGGGACGAAACGGCCCTTGACGATGAGGGTCACCAGAGACTGGGGAATAATGCATTTCTCACCAGTCACCTTGAAGAATGCCTTTGCGACTTGGAAGTAAGGCAGCTGCTGAGAGACCTCGACGGCCGTCTTGTACTGTTCCTCGTTAAGAAGATCCTTTCCAATGAGAATCTTTCGCCGTTGACTATCAGGGAGAGACATGAACTGCTGAACAGTCGCATGAATCTTGGAATCGCCCTCAACCGCCTTCACAATAGCGGGGGTAAAGTGTGGCAGTTGCAAAAGAGGAGAACCTTTCGGGGGGATCGCCTGAATAATGCGCTGGCTCATGTAATAGGAAGCCAGAAGAGGCACCGCATTTCCGTAAGCTAGTGCGATAGCAGTAAACGAACGGCAGAGACTCTGTGCAATGGGCGCCACCGTGTACTTGGCGCTGTTGAGGACTTTGTCGTCCAGCTCAATTCTTCCCAGGTAGGCCCAGAGGAGAGCCAGGGCCTTCCGCCGAACGCCGCCCTCCATGTCTTCCAACTTGTTCTTGTCATTCTCTGTGAGACCTCCAGCAAAAGCAGAACCTTGACCTTTTGCGAGGATTCTCGATTCGATCTTAGATAAACCAGACTCGCTCTTGTCGCCCTTCAGAAACGCGTTGAACTCTTTTCCGGCGCTCAGAGCAGTAATCAGGTCGCCTTCATCAGTAGCTTGCGTGTATTCACGGAACAGCTGGTTGGCACTCTCGACCAGCACGCCCTCCTTGGTCATGCGTTGCGTGCCGTACCACCAGGATCCGACAAGATAGGGCAGCAGGACACCGAGAAGTACAGCATAGACCAACACGACGTACTTTCCATTACCCTCTGATACGATGATCTTGGGAAGAGCAATGCTGATGGAAAAGCCTTGTTTGCCGTCGGGGTGTCCGTACTGGATCCAGTTGTTGCGGACCTCTTCATCGGTAAGAGCCTGGTATGCCTTGCTGTACTCAACCCATTGCTCGTTCAACGACTCAACGGTCTCGTTCTTGGCGGGGTCAGGGCGGATCTTGTCGGGGTGGAACTTGAGACCGAGCTTCTTGTAATGAGACTTGATCTGCTTCTCGGTGGCGGACTCGGAGATGCCCAGGATGTCGTAAGGGTTCCAGATCTTGGTGGTGGTGCTCTGAGCGTTGACAATCAGGTACAGCATGCCGGCCATGACAGCCCAACCGAGGATGGTGGCGATGGCGCGCTTCACTTTGCGCTGCTTGCGCTTATGCGCCTTGGCCTGTGTCTGGATGAGATCGGCATGCTCAGGCTTGTAGCTGGTCTGTATCCTCGGGGCAAGGGCTTCGGGATCTTTGGAGGACGAGAAGAGGCTGTACGTGAGCGGCAGGGTTATGATGGTGGCCAAGGTGAAGATGAAGAAGGGGTAGAATTGGCCCTGCTCGTCGTAAGAATAGTCCGAACTCATGGCGCAGACGTGCCCTACGACAGGGTCTTTGTTAAGATATGCGTGGACGAAACAATGTTGCTGTTGCTGATCATGAGCTGGCCTCAGAGATCAGGTGGGCGTCACGGACATGGACGATGCTCGTTGGGGGAGCTTCGCGGGTTTGAACGTGGAAAGTTAGGTGATCGGTACCTACCCCATTTCCGCGTTGGTGAGGGTGTGGCAGTATCGATAAGTAAACGCAATCTGGCTACATCACCTTGTACGGAGTACCGTGATAGGTACCTTCTGTTTGGGGGCAAGTCCTGAGGTGCCGCCGGTACCTGTGGGGTGCCTGTGGGGTGCCTGTGGGGCGCCTGTCTACCGATTGCGGCTACCGTGGCTCTAAATTTGGTTCATTGAGTCCATTGAGTCGATGTCCGTAAATTGCATTAAGCCTCTTTAGGTAGTAATTATACCCGTCATCCGATGATGGAACTATGGATGGATGGAAGTCGCGTCGAAGCTTTCTTGAAGTTTCCTGACTGAATGCCTACGGATTAATCCGTATGTACCCCCTAACTACGGATTAGCTGGCGTAGTACCGCGTCGAAAGCTCAGGTACCGGCGGTAGGTGCGATGGCAGGCGGTTCTAGTGTAGGTAGTGCAAAGTCTCAGAGTGAGCTAGCCCAATAGGGTTAAGAATGATGTTCCGCGTTTCCGCAGGCGAAAGTCTCGCCTCAACTGTCAAACACCACAACTTTTGAAGCATGCTTTCAGTTGGACGAATTGCACGTATTAGGTTACGGAGATACGGATTACACGTAATGATTATTCACGTTTACGCCTAATATTCATGATCACAGATGCCTGCAGTCGTCGAAATCAGCAAGTCACAACAGCAAACAGGCGTTGGTGGGCTTGAAAGCCCGCTTCCATCAAAGTACCACATCCCGAACGATTCACTTCATATTAATACCTATTACTACTACTAGTGAAGTATCGAGGGCTCCTCTATATACAAATCTCGGAACCAGACGCATTCCCGTGAATGGGTGTGACGCGGATAGGAGCGGGGAATAGTATCCTTTCCATACCCAAGAGCCATTCTCAATAGACGCAAGCAAAACGAAACTTTTTTTTTTTTTTTTGAATTTTACTATCATGACATCTTGGTTAGACCGGGAAGGAGAAAGACGGGTTGTAGTACGCCTCGGGCGGAGGGAGGATGATGTTCGTGCCGCCGTCGCAAGCCAATGCCTCCGTGGTGTTGCCAGGGGCACTGAGGTTCAACGCCTGCAAGTCGGGGAAGTTCATACGACCAAAGGCGAGGGCATCGAGATCGATGAAGTCCGTCATGTCGTTGGCGTTCGCATCACGGAACGATATGGCCGGCAAGTTCCACTTCCGCTGGAGCAGGGCCAGGATTGAGGCGTGGTCGTGGATCGTGTGGATGACAGTGTCCTTCTTGGCGTAGGGCGAGATGACCATGGCAGGGACACGGTAACCGTACTGCTTGAATCCGCTGTAGTGAAAGAAGCCCTCCGGAGGAATGGCCGCGATCTCGTCAGGAGCCAGAGCCACTGGGGGCAACATGTGGTCGTAGTATCCGCCGTCCTCGTCGTAGGTCATGATAAGCAGACTTTTGTTCCACTGGGGGGATGCACCCAGGGCCTGGACAACCGCGTAAAATGTGGCATCACCGTTGACGATGTTCTGCGGCGCTTCCTGGGAGTCGAATGTGCCGTTGACATCAATGAAGCTGTACTGCGGCAAAAGGCCATTAGCAGCGTCGACAAAGAATTGCTCTCGGTCAACGGTGTGTGCTTGAGCAGTGGCGTTGTCGAGAGGGAAGCGGTCGAGCGTTGAAATGGCATCGGGGCTAATGAGACCCGGTATTAGTCTTATATGCTCACAGACGACTTTCTCATGCTCTAAAGTACAGCGAAGGATACTTACTTTCCGAGACCTGGCAGGTAGTGCCTCCAGGAGATGTCGAACTCATCCAAGGTCGCAAAGAAGGAGTGGCGGTCAGGGACAACAGTGTTGTTCAGGGACTGGCCGGTGGCGGTTATGCCCAAAGATGTGGCGCCAATAGCGTACATGCGGTTTGGCCAAGTTGGACCGGGGACTGAGCCGAACCAGCGGTCGCAAATCGGGAAGACCTTGGCAGCGCTGTGAAGGAAAGGAAGCTGAGACTCAGTGTAGTAGGCCATGGAGATGGTCTTGTTTCCATTGGTCAAGTTTCCGTTGCCCCAGACGAAGCCGTCGTTGGTGCCGTTGCCCAAGTGAACGTGCGCGGAACCCCAGTTCTGGGTGGGAGAGTCACCAGGATTGGTACGTTGGCAGGTCATGGGCGCCTTGTAGGATCTTACGAGGGTTCCGTTGGAAAACGCACTCACGGGGGATGGCAAGCCATCTTCACCAATGGGGAAACCATCGACATCGTCACGGTCGAGGAGTCCCAAAACATTGTCGAAGGAGTGGTTCTCATACATGATCATGACGATGTTTTCGATGCCGGGAAGCAGATCAGTTCCGGCAGGCTTGTCAGGGGCAGGACGAGAGCCGGGCAAACGAAGGTCACTTGGCTTTTTGCCAAGGACCTCGAGGGCGGCAACCATGTGGCCGTCAAGCGCGCTTGCTCGAGAAGGGACTGGGGGACTGACGGTGGTGTTGTTGCTTCTGGCAGCACCCACAAGGGCGGCCGCCATGGCCAGGTCGGTGAAATGCATTGTGAATTAAAAAGGGGAGAAGAAGCCGCAGACGCAATGGCGAAAGGAGTTGCCCCTGGAAGGTGAGGGTTGGAATATCTTGAACTTGGGCAAGCCAAAACCCCTTTTTTATATGTGCCCGTTCTACCCGTCACCGCTCTACAAGTCATGTTTCTCCATGAAGGGATATGACACATCCTCCACCTCCTCAATGCATCATCAACTCTCGTCGATGGCAGATAGGAAATGTGTGAGGCCAACATGTCCTGCGCTAATCTCCATTGCTAGGCAGTATAACGGCAGCGCAACATCACGCGTAGGGGAGCTCTTCCAAGCCCACGTGGGGATCCGTTCTGTCATAGTTCATGCTGGAATCGGAGTTTTCAGCACACCACTTCACTCCGATACCAAACCACAGGCAGCATGCATACCGTTCACGTGTGAAATAGCTATGGGGAACTTCTATGCAACGACGTCAGTTGAACATCACGCAATCCTCCATGATAACCCTCCCGAGGCATAGCTTAGCAAGCGGTATTCTGTCGGGTCGTTGATAATCCTGCCGTTTGACTGAACCAGCAGAGCACATCATACATCGCTGGTGGGTCCTCCATCTTGTAATGCCTAGGTAGATCACCTACGGATTACAGCTTGGCATCGCAAACTTCTCGGCTCGAGCTCGGGGTGAAGCTCCTGCCTAGCTTGAGATAACTTGTTCCTCGACGGGATGCACTACGACCCGGTTCAGAATCACCATTGGCCGATCAAGGAAATGTAGAGAAAATGACCCGAGCATGAGGATATTTGATTATTCATATTTGCGAGAAGCCAATCACCTGTGAGTATGGCAGGGCATTCCTGTTCCATACGGGAAGGATTGTTGTTCGTCCAGGGGACTGTCGGACGCCAACATCATCCAGTGTCAGTGGGTGCTATTAGCACCCACCGCACTGTCCCTACGTCATCTGTCCCAACGTTCCGGTACAATTCCGTCAGTGCTCCGGAATAGGCAATTCTTCACGTCATACGGCATCTGATAAGACAAACTGCCGCGGCACAACGCCTATTATTGACGCTTCATCGTCGCTACTAGTTAACGATAGCATCTAGATAGTTCCTGGGCTTCTCTCGAAGACGACAGAATAACCTTAATGCGGAGAGTTTTTTGCCTCTCGTCTCGACCTTGACTGACTCTTCTGAAGCCCCATGTGGGCAGATCAGGACGTCTGTGTCGTTGCACGTTCGCCCGTCAGCGCCCGGCGGTGCTTCCTTCGACGACCCTAGCTACTTGGCTTAGTGCCTGGGGTAGTTGAATCCAGCACCCGTATCGAGAATCGGTTCGGGGGCTATCCAGCACGATCCTCTTTAAGGTTTTTTTTTGCCCGGAGAGATTCTGAACCCGGTCTCGGAAGATTATCTTGGACTATGGAAAGGGTCAGTTGTCTTGTTGTTGAGGCTTGTGAATCCGAGTTGCCACGCGTCGTGGGTTCATGACAACCCGAAGCTGAAGTTGCATGGATTTGTTATGCATTGTATTTTTTACCTCGCTTTCTCGTGCATGAAACTTACAAAGGTGGCCAGCGGCTATTACGGATGACTTATACGGACGTATGCCATACGATGTACGATATCTGCGAGGAACACGACTTTGCATGAAAGAAACATACTGGTGCATAGAAGGGCAGTACTACCTACATAGTTAAATAATCCGTACTCCAGGGTGCACATGTATAAATCTAATTGGCATCATGCCATGCCGGAGAAAAAAACAACAAATAGCACAACGAGTCTTGGGAGGTGCTTGATTACTACGAGCTGGTAGTAATCCGTATGGATCTGTCCCGTCTCTAACTACGGATTACGGCTCCCGTACGGACTCACGGGCCAGGCCTCGTGCGCTGTCGTGGTGGACAGAAAGATAGTGTGTCGTTGGCGTACCGAAAGTGCCAACACTAATCAGAAAATCGAAGGAATTAGGGAATTCTCATGAACATATCACAAGTAGTCAAAATGCCAACCAGTGTGTTCGTGTGTGTGTATCAACGAGCGTCTTGTATTGATTGATCCGAGTAGGCACCCCAAGCCGTGAAACCCATCAAATCCCGAAAACTACGACGCCCCGCGGCGAGAGCCCAAGGTTCCTCTCATGCAGCCGTAGCCAGAAAGCGGCGATGGTTGCCAAGCCCGTCCCCCATTTGTCGCCTCCCACCCACGGACCGCAAACTCCTCTCCCTACTCGCCCGGCCGTACGGCAGCCAAAGCGGCCGCGTCGGCTTAGGGTGCCATAAAACAAGAGCGCACTAACACAAAAGCCCAAGCAAATTCATCCCAAACGAGTGCTCTGACGTCCCTGCTTGTCGAAACCCATGCCGGATATCCCGTGTACCCCATCCGTTGACGCGTGCTCGGTAATGACTGTGAATGCCGGATGCTAAGGGAAAAGTCCCAAAACGATCGAATCCAGATTCAAACCCAAGTTCAAGTCCAGGTTCAGGTTTGGGTTCAGGTTCAGGACCAAGTCAAAGTCCCAGTCCCAGGCTAGGTCCCAGTCCAGGTCCCAATCCCTTTCCTTCCATATCCCTGATGATAGATAGGGGTGTCCGTTCATCCGAAGCTTGTCCTTAGTCGCCGCCATGACTGCAGTCATTGTTCGTCAGCGGAAAATTCCTCAAGGGGGGCCTGTATGACGGGTAATAGACTATCCTGACATACCTTCGTATATGTCCAAGTTAAGAAATCTCACAAAAAGTGTTGTTGATGGCTGCCAAACGACGACAATGACATCCCGTCGCGTTGTTGAGAACGCCAATGGTATTGAGTCGTCTTGATGGCTGCCAAACGAGGAAAATGCCATCCCGTCGCGTTGTTGAGAACGCCAATGGTAATGACAAGGTATTAGTTTTTTTTTGGCGCCGATATTGCTGCTTGCAGAAAATCACCCGGGGTATATAATCTGAACGATTCAAAGTTCTTATCGAGTATCGTTCGCATGCTGAGAAAAACAATCGAAACCGGTCTTGATGGCTGTCGAAATAGCAATGAGAGAGTGGCGTTGGGCCCCGTTGTTGAAAGGGGGCGCCGGCAATGACAAGGTATTAAATCATCTCGTCGTCGATAACATTGTCTGTTGACGAACACAGTGGTATATAATCTGAACGATTCGAAATTCTTATCGAGTCTCGTTCGCATGCTGAGAACAAAAAAAGCCCCGTCGTATACGTGATCAACTCGAAGTTCTTATCGAAATCGATCTTGGTGGCTGTCAAAATGGCGATGGAAATGACATTGGGACCCGTGTTGTTGATGCAAGCGCCAGTAATGAGTGGTATGCGAGGTATTAAATCATCTCGTCTTCGAAAATGTCGCATGTTGAAATGCACCAAGAGCAAATGCTGCATGGTATCATAGCCGTTAGGGGGAAGAACGACGGCGAGCTGGTATGTTAATCCCCCGACACGACGTTTGTGTCTTAAGCACGACTGAGGTTGTGGTAGTTGTCGATAAACATCTCTCGAGTAAGCTCAGGCGCATTCGGGTCTGGTGAGCAGTGCTTGAGGATCCAGGGGTGCCTCAAGATCTCCTTGGGTGAGAGTCTTTTCTCGGGGTCGACGACGAGTAGCTGGTTGTGACCGTCAGTATGCAAACATATCTCGCAGCTGGATACAATAAAACAGAGAAAGAAACTCACCTTGGAGATGAGATCTCTGACTTCAAGGCTGAAACGATCAGGAATCTTGCTGAATTCCAGCTTTGCGGCTCTCCTGGCCACAACGAAGCGGTCCGTGGGATCATCAGAGTCGTGCCGGAACGGCAGAAAACCAGCCAGGAGTTCGAACAGCACGATACCCATGGACCAGATGTCGACTAGCTTACCATAGCGCAGTGCTTGGCCTGGCGTATACCGCCTCATCTCTGGCGCCATGTAGTCTGTGGTGCCGCCATAGTCGCTGCAGTGACCGCCCTGGGGCAGCCACTTACACTGTCCGAAGTCAGCGAGCTTGAGCTCGCCAAACCTGCCGAGGAGGAGATTCTCTGGTTTAATATCGCAATGGACGATGTCCATGCTGTGCAAATATTGCACGGCGAATGCCAACTGTGCCATGTAGTTTGCCACCGTGGGCTCGTCAAAGAAGGAGCGAGGTGTGTGTAGCATTTTGTTGAAGAGGTCACCTCCTTCTGCGTACTCGAGGACGAAGATGACGCACTCGTGATCCTTGTCGAGAAAGTAGCCAAATATTTGCAGTATGTTTAAGTGTCTTAGCACTGCATGATTAAAAAGTTCGCCCTCTTTGAAACGCTCCTGCCTGACGACCTTCAGGGCACATATGTTGTTGCTGTTCTTTAGTGCCGCAAGGTACACCATGCCGAACGCGCCGGAGCCGAGTTTCATATGGACTTCGAAATCTTTGAAGATTTGTGTTGTCTTGAATCCGTGGGTTGTGCAAACAGGTGGGTTGCTGTACTCGGGTGTCTGCGTGACACCGATCTTCAAGGCCAATGCCCGCGCTTCCTCTATGAGTTGCCTCTGGTCGTCATCCGTGCCAATGCCTCTACTCAACGAACCCGGCTCATAGGACTTATCGGAGGTCGCCGACTGACCGGAGGACCCATCCTGTTGCTGGGGTAGGGGATCCATCTTGACCAGAGTCGTTATGCTTGTCACTGCTTGCTACGACGAATTAGTAAACAAAGATGGGTGAACATAGTATAAACAAACAAATGAAAATAGAAGAAATGACTTACTTGCTTTGCTGAGTGGTGTGATGGAGGTCTTGGCGGGTTTTCGTAGCTTTATCGGTATCGTACTTGATGAGAAGCTGGAGTGCTCTTGTTCTGACGAGGTGGCATGATGAAGGAAGAAGAAGAAGAAGAGGAGATCCTCTGGGGAAAACAACAGAGGTGCGCTATATAGATCAAGCAAAGTAAACAAATGCAATGCAAGATGCCCGAGGTAAAGTTTATCTCAACGTGCTGCATGGGGATTTTGAGTTATCGTTCATTGCTGGAGTTTGGCCTCTCGTGAAGGTGCAATTTAGGGGGGGGGGAAGCCCGTTGCTGTGGCAACGCGAGAATATGCTGCGATATAAAGTTACAAAACGTACCTCTCACAACAAAACAGCCCTGCAAAGCTGCGCACAAGCGAAGCAGGCATCTCGCATCTTGGGGAAAAGGTGCTGACACGTCGATTGTTTGTAGATATAGGCGTACTCCACACGGAATGAATGGTCGACGTACTTGTAGGGGACTTCCCCTAGCTATCGGTGGACGTTCTGACAGGCGTACATTCCGTATGCTCAGCAGTTTCACAACTGTCCGCGACAAAACCTAGCTTACACCTTCGATGTTGCCTAATGCTTCTCTCAGACCTTTTAATGAACATGCTGCTAGCTCTCAATGCCATCTTGTTTGCCTAGGTAGCCCTTCAAGCTTTCTTGTTTTGATCTTCTGCAGATTTACGTATTGCACACCAGAGGTACATAGTCCCATGTGGTCGAACTGGTCTACACCTAATCGACTGACCATAATGCCCGGAACACCGGAAGCGCCGTAAGTTTCCTCGATCATTGTGTGAATCGGCATTCGTCATAGTCTAAGCCTTTATCCTGCCGACGAAAGGGATACCGGTGCCAACTCTTTTCCGGTATTCGACATACTCGTCCCCGAAGAACCGAACAAGCTGGGCCTCCTCGTAGGTGACACGGGTCGAGAAGAATCTCCATAGCACGATAACGTATCCGACAAAGCATATCGGGTTGCCCAGCACTAGTTGCGTCCCTACTCCCCAGTAAAAGAACCCGAAGTAAGACGGGTGGCGTAGGTATGAGTACACTCCTGTAGTGACCAATTCGTGGTCGTCCTTCTTTTTATACTGGACAGTATGGTTAAATGACTTGCCGGCCTGCACCATGGCCAGACTGCGCGCGGTCTGTCCTACCAAGACCAGTATCAACCCGACAAGGAGCAAGATATGGCCACTGTAGTATGGAGCCCACGCACGATTGGGAAATAGAAGATTTGTAAACAGACACTCGAGCGAGGCTGCCGAGTGCGCAATAGCATATGCCGGCCAATTGGCCGTCAGGAGAAAAGAGTCGATTGTCGCGACCGCGGTATTGTACTTGGCGGTCGTCCAGAACTCCAGGAAATGGAAGAGTGATAGAGCAGCGATGAAGAACGGCACGCGCCACAGGGCCGACGAGGTGAAGACCAGGATCGACATCATGGTGACGGTGCAGAGAGAGAAGACAAGTCCGAGACAAAAGGCTCGGATGGCTATACCTTCGAGCGACTTCGAACGGCCGGGTAAATAAACACTATCGGGCGTCATCCTTGCGCTGAAGGCACCGGGACTGTGCCAAGGCAATACGTGGTCAGTATTTCCGCTCTCAGAATGTGTGGTGATGGTTGCTGGCACGATCGAGCGACGGCGGCGCTGCTTCGTGGCCCACGCCGTCGCGTCATCTGAATGTTCGCCTATGGTGGACAGCCCAGCAAAGCCCGACGTGAAGGAATGGTGAATATTGCCATTGGGAGAAGAAGAAGCTCCCGCGACCGCAGAGTCGGCCCGAAGCGTTGCGGGCGGGCTTCTAGAGTCGCCGGATGCCATCGCGTGCAGACTCACTAGTGAATTCACGAGTCTTACAAGGGCATAGATAGCTGTGAAGTTGGCGAGACCGACGTGCCGCGCGTGTATGGGATTGCTCTCTTTGAATCGACCTGACCATGGACTGGCTGCACTGCGCAGGGAGAAGGGAAGGGATGAAGAGAAAAGCGGCTTACCTGTCGGGGGGTGAATCCATTGTTGCGTGTTCGAGAGCTGCTCTTTTGTGGGCGTGACGACTTCAGACGTTGAATGCTAGGAACAAAGACGCAGACTTATAGTCGCCATCCCGCGCGTGCTGTCGAGGCACAGAGCAGGCAATCTTAGCCCCTTTGTTCGCCCGCAGATGAAGTTGGCGTCTATTAACTTGCCAGTAGTAATCCGTAATCCGTATTAATTAAGCTGCGCGGACGATAAATGACGGAATGAGATTGAGCGGGCGAAGACGGCAGAATTGCGAGAGCATCGTCATACCTACCTAAATGAATGAGATTATGTAAGGACTCCCGGACTCAGATCATTAACAACAGGCCAGAGTCCAGTCGCTCTCAGCTGCCCCGAGAGAGCATTAGGGAGGTGCCACAGTGCACGCCTCGGATCGACAGGCGACGGGTACCGTGTGGATGGTGACAGACACAGTCCACAGTTCTACCTAGTATTCCGTACCAGACGGAATTTCGTAAAGTCACCGTTTTGCCGACCAATGATCACTTCTCCAAATCACTTGAACTCCTCGACTTCAATTTGCTCTGATGCCGTTTATTAGGTCCATGGACTGGCTCTTAGTATGTAAGTCAAAAACTGCATAGGCAATATTCCGTATACTAGACTGATTTATCGACCAACCTGAGGCTCGACCGTTGCGGATTATTCGAGGCCAATTCATACATTTTTATTTCATTGTTTTTTTTCGCCTCCGTATCTTCGTTCAACCTATGGAACAGAGCCCTAGTTGTAGTAGACATCGAAACCTCAACTCCTACCCACACCCGAAAGTGCAGTGGGTCAGATTTCCCTCATGCCAAGCCTGTGAAGGAACCGCATTCAGGCATTGCTCATAAATACCTAGGTATCGTACGAAGTACTCGTACCTAGTGTAGATATTCCATAGATATTCTACGGAATACACTACCTACCCCAAACGTGCCTTAGCCCTGGTCGCCCTAACCAGGTGTTCTCTCTACGAGTATTCTCTTGACCAGCGCCGATCCTGTCAAACTCTTGCCACCATGGCATTGCGGGCAGTCGACCAAACGGACAACAAGCGGCGGATGCAGAATGGCGAGCTCTATTTCGCCTTCACGCCTGACCTCATAGCCGATCGCCAGAAGTGCCGACGTGCATATGAGCAATTCAACAGCGCTGGCGATGTCAGCAGGCGGGCCCTGATCGAGCTGTTCCAGAAGTAAGACGGTCGTATTCTTTTCAAGCAAGACTCATGCCTCCCTGACGCCATGTTGAAAAAAGAATAGTGAACGATAAGACGGATCTTCCACCACCGGCAGCCACGCCGGAAGAAGACGAGGATCTTCTGGCCAACTACGTTTGGTGTGATCGTCCCATAAAGTTGGACTATGGTTACAACGTTAAGTATGTCTCGTCTTCCTGAACCTGGTTGTCAGCGGAGAGACTTAACCGAATCAAAGGCTCGGCAAGAACGTATACATCAATAGTAACTCGACCTGGATCGACACGTGCCTCATCACTGTCGGTGACCGAACGCTCATAGGACCCAACTGCTCTTTCTACTCCGGCACGCATCCAACAGATCCTAGAGTACGCAATGGGACGAATGGCCCCGAGAGTGGTGCTCCCATTATAATTGGCGAAGACTGTTGGCTAGGCGGTAATGTTATTGTTCTCCCTGGTGTCACGATCGGTCGAGGAAGTACGATAGGGGCTGGGAGTGTTGTCGTTAAAGACATTCCACCTTTCGTAGTCGCAGCGGGCAATCCCGCAAAGGTTCTGAAGCCCATTCGTCAGGTCCCTGTTGAGGAGCTGCCACCCGGTTATGTTCCCCCAGCAGATATCCCGGTCTCTGAGCTGTAACAGCAAGGCCTTCCTATAGACCTCCCTGGATAGTGAAAGACGAGATGATTAAGATTAATACATTGATGAGCCCCCATATGAAGGGGATCCATGTTGACAACTTGTAGCACGCGACGGTGTATATGGCGCCAAGGCTATAATTGATGGTTAATCCCCAGTACCATGACCAGCCCGAATAATGTAAGGAAGCGAGGATGCTTACATGGAGCCGACAATGCTACCGGCAACAAGGGCTTCAGACCCTGCCACAATGGCATATACGATAGGAAGGGCGACTAGATACGTCCATATTGATCGCGGCTTGCCAACTTGAACCAGCAAGGCAATGGCAGTCGCGCCGAGGTGGAAGACAGTAAAGAGGATCAAGGTCCAGATTAGGGTGAATCGCCATGAGTCGTACACGGTATAAAGCAGACAGCTATGCGGAGGCCAGCAGAGTGAGGGAAACGGAGGAACTTCGTAATCGGACGGTGGATAAGCGGAACAATGGCTGTCATCGTCGATCAGTCCATCACTCGGGTTCACGCGGAGGACGGGCAAATAATAACTGGCGAGGACTTACTGCGAATCAGGCATCTGGCCGGCTTCCCAGCGTGGAATTCAGGTCCCTCGAGGGTTTGGATAGGATCTCATTTCTGTCTTCGGTCGCCTGAATGGTAGCTAGGAGTGATTCGTGAGGATGGACCGAGAACAAGGACGTGTAGGTATGAAGTTGTAAGGTGAGAGTGAGTTGTAGCATTTCCGTCGTTGAGATGGACAGCTCGAGAGTCGAGGCATGTACAAGTCGGTTATGTACATACCTACTTAAATGAGTTATGTACGCACTGTATGTATGTACTTAAAATGAGCCGCGAAATAGGAGGCAGGTAATATGTCGCACCGGCAGGGCATGCACCTAAAAGCCACTAACACTAACTAGAACGGGGCCTAATGTTTGAGCCTAACCAGGGGCACGATGGGTACCTACAGGTACCTACAGATACCTGCCCTTGCCTGGACCGTCAGCCCTGTACGCAGCAGGTACCCCCTAGCGTGCTTCAAGGAATACAGTGCTTTGCACAGTGTCTTACCCTAGGTACGGAGTAGGTACACTAGCACCGACGCTACCACACCTCTTCTTTGCGGAAGCGAGAGGCCTGCAGGCAGTGCCTCGGCCCAACTTTGTCGACTTCATCCCGCAAGCAAAGACATCATCGACATCATCATCATCATCACCACGGTGGCTACCGGCCTCAACTAACAACCAGATCAACTCCAGCTGGGCTGTGTTGGAGTGTCATGTCTCGAGCGTGAATACCATCCAGCAACCGAATATGCCCACCTCTCGAATGCTCAGTGCGGTCTTGCGCGCCTACCAAGATGCCTCCAATCCCTCGCAGACCGACAACATCTATGGCATGACCAGCACGGTCTTGACCAATCTCAACAATCCGCTCAACCTTTCTCTAGTGACGTCGTACTTTCTGGTCGCCCGGTCGATATGGGGCCAACCTAACGGCCTACGCACGTGTCTCCGAGTCTTGAGTGTCTACAACACGGCCGCATCCCGCGTGCGCCGGAACGAGTTGGAAAATGCGGACTTGGAAACGGGGAAAACACCGGCAGGAAGTGGCGTATCCACGGAGGATTGGGCGCGCGCTATTGCAAAGGGTTTGGATAGTAGATCCAGTCGATGGCAGCACACCCTGGTTCTAGCAGGTATCTTGCTGGGTCTTCAGGGCGACGACGGCGCGTCTATTTCTCGGAACTTACGGGCCACCCTCGAACAGGCCGTTGTCACTGCGGCGAATCTGGCGTTAGAAAATAACTCGCAGACGGGTGCTTTGGGCAGGGGCGCTGTTGTTCTGGCCCTGACTTATGCGTTCTCCCAGCTGTCCGATGCCCATAAGATGCAGCTCAACGGCAACGTCCTCCTGCCAGCCGTGGTGGACGCCATGCTCGGAGATGAAGGATTTCAGCATGGTGAATTTATTAAAGCCATAGAGCAAGATCTTGCTCCCGCGAAAAACACGGATTGGCCTGTCAACTCTCCGTCAGTTCAACGCATCCAAGAGCTTGAATCACGGCCTCTGTCTCAATGCATGGGTCCTCTGTCTCTGCTTGGAGCCTTCGCCGTTGAACGCGCTACCGACTCGAGTATGATTCTGCGCGTTCAGGATCAACTATTGTTGTTCTCGGCTGGGCTGCTAGCAAAATGGGAGCAATGCCCCCTTTCGACTGTCGACCTATCCGTGGAAGAAGCCAAGCTCTCGGCTGAGGTGCGTCAGGGGCCTTGGCCCATGCTCTGGGGACTGTTGAAGAAGATCGTGTTTACGGTTGTCGGAGTACTGCAGCCCATAATAAGTCGTGGTCTTCTCGATCCTCGTCTACATAATAACACAGTAGCGCCGATGCTCGCGGCGAAGGCCCTTCATATACTGCGAAACGTCTCCTTTATTTCATCTCGACAGGGTGGAAACGTATTCCAAGTCTACGTCTTCACAAACCTCACATCTCTCGATATCTTGACGCGGTACCCCGATGCCTGCGTCCGGTTCCTCGAGGAAACACTACCGCCACAATCAGATGTCGTACCGTCACCTGTACACCAAGCGCTCACTCTTTTCTACCTTAACACCGCCGAGCACCTCACACTATCCGTCCCGACGCCCGCAGCCGAGACCCTAATCATCGCGCCCGCAACAGCGAACATCTCACCCACATCCTGGCTCGCCTCACCAGCAAACGAACCACCATCATCCTTAACCCTCGAACTCTTCGAATCCTCACACGCAGCCTTACTCAGCGTGTTCGCCTGCCCCAAGCACAGCACGCTCACAGCCACCATCGTACCCTTCTACATCGACACCCTCCTCACCTCCTTCCCAGCGCGCATCTCCCCGCGCCAATTCCGCCTCGCCTTCCGCACCGTAATGCAAGTCGTCACACCCCCTTATCCCATCTCCACCTCTCACCCGGAACTCTCGGAGACACTCCTCGAGATGCTCCGGTTCCAGGCTAAAGACGCCTCCACGGAACCCCTACCACCAGCCGCGGAACCCACGGCAAGCGATGGCAAGGAACCCGTGGTTTCGACCCCTATCTCGGAACAGACGGCGCTCGTCCTCGCTCTCATCGATGCCCTGCCGTACTTACCTACGCCGCTCATGTCCGAATGGCTATCGCGCACCGCGTCGGCAACGAACGCGATTGTGGATCCGGAAATGCGCGACGTAGCGCGCCACAGACTCTGGGAGGTCTTGGCAACGGGGGCGCTGGACATCGATCGCGCGATCGCGGGCGTGGCGTGGTGGGGGACGCGCGGCGGCCGGGAGATGGTGAGTGGGGGTGAGCAAGAAGTGATGATGAGCGGAGCGATTGTGCATAAGGAGAGGTGTCGGTTATAATCCATTCATCATATATCTGACTCTTTAAAAACACTTTTATATTTTACCGACAGCGGAATCTAGGGAATCACGGAACTTGGACGAAAGAGTTTTAATATTTTTTTTTCATGGAAAATATATAATGTATGAGTTTTAGAAGAATAGAATGTATATGTGTAGTCGGAGTTGGAATTGAACTGTGATATGCAGTGCATGGTACGAGCCCCTTATTGTGAAGAGCGTCGCTTCAACTACGTACGGGTTGAATTATGAAACCCCGAAAAGATCGCAAACACACATCACCATAACTCTACTCAAGCAAACAACATCCAATCTCTTCATTTCATTCATTTTATTGAAAGCCACAGACTCAGACGTCGAGCTACGAAAAAGCTACAATGTATCACTCATTCTAACTACCTAGGTAGACTCACTTTCCTACCCCTGAGCCTTCTCTGCTCTCGATTTGCAAAGTCCGTTTTTCAAAGCCAAAAAGAGTTTCCTACACACAAGTGCCTTTATCCCGATGACAACGCCGCCGCCGCCGCCGCCGAACAGTAATGCCGGTATGATGATGATGATGATGCCCCACGCATGATAATAGAAGTAATAGTGTGTGTGTGTGTGTGTGTGTTGTAGTAGTAGAAGTCAGTCATCACGCCCCTTTCCAACCATCCATTCAATTTTTCCCCAGCCGAATGTAGATACAATATTCCATACAATAGGTCGTGACTGGGTTCAAACCTGATTACAATGCTGTGGATTCGATTTAATGTACATCTCCAGTGATCGCATTGCTCAGGCCCATAAGTGTCATGCCTAAGAATGCGAATAGGATGCTCAAGTTCTGGTTATGATTCAGGCTCAAACTCTCAACGAACAATTGTAGAGCCACGCTGGCCATGATGCCCGATGTCATAGCAAAAAGACATCCATAGGCCGCGGAGTCAGGTGCAATATGCGTACGGTTGGCGAGTTGGAACCACGCATAAGCGATCCCAGCGCCTGCCGGTTGACTGAGGCCGCCGAGGAGAAAAGACCAGAAGATCGCTTTCACGCGGCTATGTAAGGCCATGTAGAGCGGCAGGGCAAGGGCGAAGCCTTCGGTGATGTTGTGTATGAAAAGGGCGAAGAAGACGTTAAATCCGAGGGCCGGGTTGGCGTGGTTTGTGGCGTAGGTTATGAAACCCTCTGGAAACTTGTGGAGGGCAATGGCCACGGATGTCTGGAGACCAATAGACAGAAATGCGTTCTCTGCGACATGGTGATGGTGCTGCGACTCGAGATCGTCTGAGGCGACAGAGTCACACTCATCATCGTTAGGTGGACGGCTTCCGCGAGAATGAGCGCGACTTCTACGCTGAGTAGGGCTCATTTGCGATCTATGCCTCTCGCTGTCCTCGTCTACCGTTTCCATGCCAGAGCCGGCGTAGCCCGTGTTCGTCTCGATGAAGGTCGCTGCACGCGAAACGCCGTTGGAGCGGTTGGTTAGATGTTTGAAGCATTCCTGTCCACAGGGATCTGAGTATCCGTAGCAAGGGCCGAGCTCGTCGCAGTTGGTCTTGGTGTCTTTCATGAAGGACATGACCTTCTTGGGCACCTGTAGCACAGAAGGTCGTCGCACGCCCGTGGCGGCTCGGTCCCGGGGATTGGAGGCAAGCGACGTTGCACGATCGATTTGGACAGACTTAGCTCTTTTGACCTCGCGTACGCTTGGCTGTCGGGAGCTCTGACTCGATAGCAGTGGCGTCGACTCGGTAGAGTGGTTATGCTCTGTCATCTGCTCTGTAAGGGCCTTTGGCGCATCATCCGACGTGGGAGCAGGGGGTCCGCGCCTCTCGGCACTGCGAGCGCGATACGATCGTCGCCGCGAATCGCCATGAACACTGCCGTTCAGCGAGTGATCTCCATGGCTATGGTCGCAGTCGACCACGTGCGACGGCAACAATCGGTGAAACAATCTCGATAGTATTTGAATACCGACAAATCCACCGACGAAGCAGCCCATGAGGATGAGGCTCGCAACATTCTTCTGGAAGCCGCCCTTGATGAGATATTCTTTGGCTTCCGGCAACATGCTGTACAAGGACATGAAAAGCTGCATAGCAAACAATTAGCCGCCGAAGTCAGATCGAGTACGGGATATGTGCAGAGTAAACCCACCATAACACCGAAGCTCAAGCTCAGTGAGCAGGCCAGGAATGTATTGCTCTCATGAATTCGAAAGTTCCGTTTACCGGGGATAAGCTGGACGATGACATCAACGCAGATAATGGCAGCACCGAGGACGCAAGCTGTTCGGCCAAGAGAGAGGATGTCAGCAAGTTATTCCGTATAATCAGTCGAGGCGTGACGTTGGGGGTTGGGAGTTGAAAGCTGGAATGGAATATCACCCACCGATACCGCTCACGATGCACATTATCCATCCCCGGAAATCATTGTTGTCCTGGATCGCCATTGCGGATGCGATCGACGAGGTCGAGGTCGAGTTCGTGGTGTGACGGGTTCAGCCGCGGCTTATAGAGGGCTGCTTGCCCCCTCTTTCTCACTCTCGGTCTCTGATGAGAAGACTACTAAGAGAACATGAGAGTGGCGTATATATGTAGAACACAGGAATTCGCGAAGGGCTAGACAATGGATCGTAGGTAGGAAGTTCAGGTGTCTGGCGGTTCTAGAGTGTTATAGGTGGTTTGTCGATAGACGGCGGGTAGGTCGAGGTAGAGGTCGAGGTAGAGATGGTGGTTGATAGGTGAAGTACACGGCAGTTCGAAGCGTCCACACAGTGATTCCCCCCGAGAACAGATAGAGATACGACCAGACGGAGACGACAGGAAGATCGTAGGGAGCGGGAATGGTGTGGTAGGTATCGGGACTGAGAGCAGAGGAACGGAAAATCGAAAATTTCGACTTAAATACGTCCGGGCACCAAGTTGGAGAAGGGAAGCAAGTACCGGCAAATATGCAAATAGTGCACCCAGTGAGATAAGCGTAATAGCGTATTCCGTGTTTTGAGTGTATGTATGTAGTGGGTACGAGGTCGTCGTCCTTGCCGTAAGCCGCGCGGGAGGTATCGCTACAAGGGGATCCTACCGCAAATGGAGGACGCTGCACGGCTAGCGGACGCGATCGCCCGTACCGGGTACTTTGTCGTGTAAGAAAGCCCACATGCTAAGAACCCGGATGAGAGACCTGGGGGACCTTGATGGCTACCAACCCTTCGGGCGTTTACATCATCCGCCAGGCAGGTACTTCGCCCGCGAGACAGAAGTAGACACGCTCGACACCAGCTTGTATCGAGGGAGTATACCGACAGCATGTGAAAAGTACAGTAAAGTAGAATGCCCTATATATTCTATTATACGAATTATATCCAGTTCCATCTTGTCTGTCGAATACGTGACTGCTGAAGAATCAACAGCGTTGACCGAAATATCGGGTGGGTGATACGGTACGACGGGGGATGCATCACGGGTTCCGTGGCTTCTGCAATGGCGTCAGGCACACCGTCATGTACAAGTACCCTCATGGATGGATGTACATACATACTCGTATGTTTTACATCCTTGCGTCGTGTGTATGTATCTGTAATGTGCATCTCTCATGAGCCACCACGCCGCCTTTAACTACCACTACCGGCAGATAGCTGCAAACTAGGAAACAACTAACTTACTTGTATATAACCCGAGCCCAGCCCGAGCAGAGTCCCTATCGTATGTACGTATTAACATTTGACGTTTGTGCAGGCTATTCTGGACTAATATCCCCAACAAGCTTCGCAGAGTCCAGACAGACGACATGACATGCCCTCTCTCTACTCGTACTCGTACACTGCCATCTGACATGTCTGGCTTGTATGTGGTACGCTTCCTGGTTCCAATGGCACTCACTAGTGTCGTCTTGCAAACCCTACGAGTACACGCCGGGTAGCCCTGGTATGGTGATACCCAGGTTCAACTTGTCGTTGGCCACACACAACGACAACGTGTTCAGAACATCATTGAGCAACAGTAGGCGAGATAGGGGGCCCCTGAGGCGTACCAGCAGCTGTTGTTGTATCGTATCCGTCCAAGCAGGAGTATTAGGTACGCCCGTTTTCCTGCAGATCCAAGTGGAGCGCTGTAGCTTCTGCGCCGACCAAGAGGCGTTTTGACCCATTGCATCACCCAGTCTGGAAACAGACGCCTGTTGTATTCCGTAGTACGGCGCACCATTTTTAGTCCCTAGCAGGCCTGTTATCAATCAAAGATCATCAGCCGACTTTTCCGGTAGTATCTCGCCCAATTCCATAATCGGTTCTATCCAGAATCTCCCCGGACGACGATTAATAGGTAATCCATATCGATTGCTTGATCAGCGAGTATCCCGTATACCTAGTACTTCGTAGACGATGGCTTCGACCCGTCCTATCATCCGATCACACTCACAAGGTTGAAGGATGTCCCGGTTGACCCACTCGCCGCTTCTCGGGGCTCATCAAGGTCCCCGTTCCGTTCCTTGGTCCGACCGCGCAGCTCCGCGACGTCAGACTGGGAGATGCCAATCAACGCGGGGATCCCGCTCTACTCGAGGCGCATGGTAAGACAGACAGCGGCGTCCGGGCCAGCGATGGCAGCGGAGGCTCCCGAAAGATGGGGGCTGTTTTTTGAAGTTTCATCATAGCAGTCTGAAAGAGATCCGCGGTCTTCGCTCTTGAGTAGTCGCACCGGTCAAGATATACCCACAGGTTGGCTCTGGGAGCTCCTCCGGCCTCCAAACACCATTGGTGGGTATTCTCCATGGGCTCAACGGCGCTATCTTAAATCCCAGAGTAGCCAATGTGCGACATAAACCGTTCCATATCTAAAGGACGTTGCGCTTCACAAGCCGGGTTTCTTCCATGACCCATGCGACCTTCTCCAGGTCGACATACTACCGGCGTGAAGTCATAGTGTCCAAGATAAAAGACTCGGCATGTGTGTTCTTCATGGAACCAAGACAACCCAGTGAACAGAACAGAACAGAACGGATCGTCGAGAACATTCGAGAAGCCCCTGAGACACCATGGAGAGGGAATGTCACACACCCTTGCATCCCACGTATCCTCACACACCACCTACGAAATACTCCGGACGGAATACCTATACTTATTCTGTATGCATCATCTTGACGAGAGACATACTACCGGTAAGGCTTAGGTGTGCCAACCGAAGTGTGTCAACCCCACGGGGTCGAGATCCCGTGCCTGAAGTTATGGTGGGATAGTATAAGTTGTGAGCGAAAAGCAGCGGCCACACTCGGCTTAATATTCATCATGCGCACAAAGCGAAAAAAAACGCCGTTCCCCCGATCCGATGACGGTCGCGACCACGATGGACGGTTACTCCAGGTGCAACTACAACGCCGTTAGGGCGTTTGGGGTCGCTATCGATACCATTCAGACGGGGAACTCTAGCGTAAAGTACCTGTAGTACTCCGTACTCGGGCGAAGCTAGCGACGGCCCAGTATGCACGGGGTAGGTACTTTACCGGGTAGGCAGACTTGCGCCCACCTAACCGGATGAGACAGGTGCATCCTCTAGCCCACTGACCTGCCCCTCGGGCCCTCGCAGTGTGCAGCTGCTGGCAGTTGATTGGCTCGCTCACTGAAGCCCGTCCCGCCAACGTTCCTCGTCGAGCTGAGAGACTTGCAGCTGCTGAACTGTCCATGAAGTCTGACAACACATATCTACGAGTCCGCCATCCCATACCACAACGGGTACCTACCTGCGCTGCATTGGCCAATATTGCTCGCAATTGATCACCCGGCAGCCACTTTCAGCTGGTCCACCACCATCAATTGCATGATTCCTGAGTTTCTGCTCTCTTTATAACTCGGAATCGCCAGTGATAGCGCAGACTCGAAACCTCTCTCTCCCTGTCTCCCTCTCCCACCAGGTCTACAGGCAAAATGTCGAAGAGCACATTGGCAATTATCGCCGCCGCCAGCGCGGGAGCTGGTGCCGCCGTCACGGCATCCATGTTCTCCACGCGCTCGCAGTCTGACCGGCCATACGATACTATAAGCCAATCATCCGCTGCAACCGCATTCACCGGCGCAATAAACCCATCTTCTTCGTCTGTTCCCGTTCCCGCGAGGGATATCTTCACAGCTCCCAGCCAACCTCAGATCTCCCCGTCAGGTCACGGCGGTTCCGCGCCCGTCGACCCTGCCGGCATCTTTGAGTACGGTTTCCCGGGCCCCGTGGCAGACCTCGCTACAAGACAGGCCCTCATCTCCGCCTATGACCGGCGTCTACGGAATCCCCACTGGGTCGTGGAGCACATAACGCCTGCTTCGCTGGCAATCAAGGGTGCCGACCGAAAGAACAGCGCTTTCCTCGAAGACGAGAGCATTCCTGAGAAGTTCCGCGCGAAGCTAAAGGACTACTTGCGCTCGGGCTACGACCGTGGCCACCAGGTCCCCGCGGCCGACGCAAAGTGGTCGCAAAGCGCCATGGATGAGACTTTCTACCTCAGCAACATGACTCCCCAGGTTGGCGAGGGTTTCAACCGGGACTACTGGTCGCACTTCGAGGACTTCTGCCGTCGGCTAACCCATAAGTACCCGAGCGTGCGGATCGTCACTGGACCCTTGTATCTCCCCCAGCGCGATCCGACGGACAACAAGTGGTACGTGAAGTACGAGGTCATCGGCCACCCACCAAACGTTGCCGTGCCCACGCACTTCTACAAGGTCATCTTCGCCGAAGAAGACGGCTCGTCTTCTCCCTCAGGCAATGTTGCTATTGCCGCCTTTGTGCTCCCCAATGCGCGCATTCCTAACGACAAGCCTCTCGCTGATTTCGAGGTACCCCTTGAGACCGTGGAGCGCGCCAGTGGCCTCGAGTTTGCGAACAAGTTACCTGTTCAGAGACAGAAGCGTCTTTGCAGAGAGACGAGCTGCTCTCTGATTATCAAGGAGTACGCCAAGAAGGCGTTCAAGTCATAGAAAGGATCTCGCGGATGGTGAAAGACAAATGGATCGAGTCATGCATATACAAGCGAGCTCTGTAGCGTACTGTATAAACGACCGGCGAATGCCATGCTGGAGGATATAATTCAGTGTATCGAAAGGCTTGATTTACATCATGGTCCATAATAGAGCGAGCGTTACGATAATGAATCTCATATATATATACGCAATAGATGCATTTACAAAGCAAGCCCAAGCTAGCATGATGGGGCATGAGTGTTGTGCAGAATGAAGAGCATCACTGCCATGTAGCTGGGCATACTGGTGGCGCGCAATGCTAGTCAGGTTGAACTGGATCGAACTACAAGTACAGACTCTTTCTTCTGCGATACATTACGGATAGGTAGTCCATATTATCACAAGGCAAGCAACACGAGAGCATTCTTGATCTCACATATTCCGTAGTCTCCATCAAAGCCCTAGTCCTCACGTTTGACATCGGTCGTAGCAATTGCACTACCTGGACTCCATACGTAGAGCATTCTCTGCCAATTATCTGTTTTCTCCATTCAGCTCACCCAGCACAGCTACGTATAGCTGCCCAGGAGCCCTTAGTTACAAAGAAAAGGGGAAACGCGAAACAAGACAGGGGGGAAAAGGTCAATCCCGCCGACTTATCATTCCCTCCCCAACGCCTCATCGAAACGAACTCTCGGGTATTGATCTTCTTTTTTTGGTTCGCAATGCGAAAAAAAGGAAAAATAAAGGAAAAAGCAAAGGCAGTGACCTCATTAGTGATTCCTGTTCTTTTGGTGCTGCTTCTGCTTCTGATGCTGCTTGCTAACGTAGGTGAAGTACCACTCGGTTGAGAGTGGTCGAAAAGGGGGGCAAGGTTTCCGATCCACAAGGAACTCCTGGACAAATCCGAATCTCCGAAGGCAACAATGGTCGCCTAGACCGTCTGGTAAGGAGAATGGTATCCCTTATTCGCATTCCTTCTGGATACATACCACTTTCCCGTGGTTGATCTATCGGATCTGGGTATAGTTGCCCCTCTTCTGCTCCATGCGAAGACTCTCCTCCTGACTTGGGAGAGGAGCACGTCTCTTCCGACTATCTGCTGACGCATCGGCACCTTGAGGCTGGGGCACCTGAGGTGGGGCCGGGAAGCCAGGGGGCATAGCAAAACTGCCGGGCGGCATGAAGCCCGGAGGTGGGAGCATACCGGGCGGCGGAGGGGGGAACCCTCCCTTCTGGAAGATCTCGGCGATTTTGGCAAAATCAGCCGGGTTACTGGGGTCCAGAGCAGGAAGGGGCGGGGGCGCAGCACCGCCAGTAGCACCCGGGATGGGGAAAGGCAGGGGAGGAGGTACTCCTGCCGCGGGCATGCCGCTGACGCCAGGGATCTGTGGGGGTGGAGGAACGCCGGCTGCGGGGAACGTCAAGCCGGGGAGACCAGGGAAGCCAGTGGCCGACTGCTTGAGCGGCATCTTCTGGTCAACCAAACCCTCCATCTCGTCCTCCGCTTCCTGCTCCTCTTCCTCCTGTCGCTGACGACGTCCACCTCGTCGATCCCATGTGCCCTGGGCTTCAGCAGCAGCCTCTCCGATGTGATATCTGTCCTGGAACACGGCATCCGTCTCGCCTGGACGAGCACGAGTCCAAAATCGAGTAATACGATCATTCGAACCTGATGCTAGGATATGACCGAGCGGGTGCCAATCAAGTGACCAGATAGCGAAATCGTGCGCAAAGGGGACCTTATGGCATGGATAAATGCTCTGAGTCGGCGCTGATTGGGGATCTGCACTATCGTAGACAGCCGGACTGATCGCTTGACCAGCAGGTGTGTTCGGCTCGTCGAGAATGTAATGATGTAAAGAACCGTCGTTGCCTCCAGTACTGAGGAGGTTGGGGTGAATTGGATGCCAGGTCAAGGTCGATATATCCTTCTCGTGGCCTTTGAGAAGGCAAATGTCTCTCATCATTCGTAGATCGAAGATTCTCGCAGTCTGATCACGCGCAGAGGTTGCCAAGCAGTTACCCATCACGCGTTCGAACAGCGTTTTCGTGATGTTGTTCTTGTGGCCATGGAGGGTAGTGAGACAACGTTGGGTTCTGGGATCCCACAGTTTCACCAAGTGGTCCTTAGATCCAGATACGATCAGACCCTTGACAGGGTGCCAGTCGCAACTCTTCGCATCCCAACCGTGTCCCTGGAGGGTCGATTCGGCGACACCTCCCGCAAAATCGAAGACCTTGAGTGTCGAGTCGTCGGAGGCGGTGACAAACTTGGCGTCGGTAGGACTAAAGGCAATATCTCGGATGGGATCACGATGGCCCTGAATGACTTGGACGTTGTTGAAGTTTGGCTGCCAGTACTTGATGATGCCATCCTGGTCGGCCGACAAGAGCCAATCGTCGCTGTGAGAGTAGGCTAGGGCACGGATGGCGACATCGTGAGCCTGCATGATGGTCTCGAAGTTGAAACCAGTACCATTCCACAAAGTGAACTCGCCACTGCTTGAGGCTGTCAACAATCTTCGTCCCTCGGGTGTCCACCGGACAACGTTGACTGGGTGCTTGATCTTGTTGAGGGAAGAATGGAGATGCTTCGTTGGAACAGTATCACCAGGCTGTGTGACTCTAGCCAAAGGCGGAAGCATCTGTAGTATCGTTAGTCTCCATGTACATCTCTGCTATGACGATTGAACTCACATCGACGATGTAGCTGGCGCTAGGCCGTTCAGCTTCGCCGCGATAGCTGCCTTTGTAGCGCGGTTGGCGATGGCGCATCCAGTGGACCATAGTAGAGCCATAGTCCGTGACAGGTCCTGTACGTTTAGAGTCGTTAGAAGTCATCTTGAGAGTTCAGAAAACAAATGCGACTTGATTCGAATGACACGAATGAGGGTGAGAGAGCGCGGCCTCAAGATGCAGAGCTCTGCTGGAAGCGGAGATCTTCCAGAATTCGCCAGGACAATAAGAAATCCAGGAACCATCAGTCCGGAATCTGAATTTCTGATTTTACTGATCCATGAGGAAGAGAATTGGAGCATACCACTTACGGCGACCTCTAACTCTCATAAAGCTGCTCTCATGAGAAGGACCGGACCCGCCATGGTCTCCGCGCGGCTCGTACGCCATGACGGCGACAGAGAATCGATGTTGTACTTGGCAGACGGTCCTCCTTCGATGATAGTCCTGGAAATGAGTCTCGAAGATGATCAGATTTTGGGCTGGAATCCTGGAACGGCGCGAAGTGACAATGCTGGGTGATGTTGAATGGAGGTTGTCGCATGTGTCGTTGTTAGTGAACAGACTGGTCGCCCTTGTACGGATTGGACCCTGGTCGCGTTTAGTTCAGTAGCTTCCAGTTCAGCCACAGCGCAGATAGCGCTTCAACTGTTAACGCACCTAACAACCCTGCACGTCCTGTGGCTGTGCACAGGCAATGGCAGATTCGCTGTCACATGCAAGTACCCAGGTACCGGTCCCCTAACAGTTCGTCGTACCTCTGTCGTACCTCTGTCGTACCTCTGTCGTACCAGGCCAACAGTGTACACTACGAAGCACGAAGAGATGATATCTTTTAAACGTCTACCATACTGTGCATATCGTACGAAGAACTTCACTTGTGGCAAAGATCCCAGTCTGCACTCGAATCTATCTTGGCAAGTGACTGATCCAGTACCCGTGGTGAGTTGGTCGATCTGTACCTCGGCACCCGGATGTACCTAGACCTGAATCGCCTGCCCTGGGCCTTCATTAGAACTTGCTGCCGTTATCGAGTCACAGGCACCAGTACTAATAAGGCAGTATATCTGCTGCTCTAATTACTACTGTAGGTTTAGCGTCTGAGATAAATACGGTAGATACGCTATCGTAGTCTGATGTCACTGCTGGCCTTCAGGAGTCGATGGAAAGAAGGGCCCTTCTTTTCTCGCCATCACACATATTTAAATCTTTTCTTCCACAACCTCACTCCCTTGCACATCCCAATCATTATTTTAAGGGGAAACATATTAAAAAAAGAACTACGATTGCCCTTTGTGCAGGGCCATATATATGCAGCTTTCGCTGACTGACCTACGGATTACTCCTTGCATGGTGACCTGGATCGACAACGCGACTGTGGCTTGACGTTTCTTGCATTCCTCTCTTCATATCTTTATCTTGTCCCTCACCGACTCGCGATAGAAACCGCGTCTACCTCACAAATTTTGGCATTGTCTATGCTCCTTAGTCTCTGCCTATCCTTCTAGGGTGAAGTTTTGAGCATCGGCGGTAAAAGGACCTTTCTGGCCGGTCAGTTCTCTAGCCTGAAAATAATACACAAGCCCGGACTAACACGTTGCCAGATATCTTTTTTTTATAAATCAGCTCCTCAGTTGAAGACTCATTGCATTCTTCGTTGATCTTCACGTGGAATATCTCATGTATGCCGATCATTGGCTCTGGTAGATCTTCAATGAGATGGGAGGCGCCATGGATTCGACCATGACTACGAGCGTGGCACCCTCTGGAGATGCTACTCTAAAACGAAGGAAAGACAAGACAGATGCTGATGGCAATGTCTCTTCGTCTATACCAAACGAGAAAGAAACAGACGAATACAAATCTTTCCTCGAGAAGTATAGGCACGTGGCTGCTGTACACACGGAAGCCCGTCCTTCCACCCTCAGCCATGACACTCAGGCATCTCCCAGTTTTGTCGGCTTTCGAAACTTGATGGTTATTGTGTTAGGTACGAACCGAACTCATGACATGATGAGTCTTCCGACTTGATGAATTATCGGAATGGACTGACACGCGATAGTCGTGGGAAACTTGCGGCTCGTCATCGAGAACATGCAAAAGGTAGGTATCTCGAATCACGTTACTAAGGCCACATGAGAACCCCTGCTGACGATTCACCCAGTATGGCAACTTAATCTGTCTAACATGTCACGACTTCCGCCAAAAAGACGTGCTGCTCGGCTTACTTTTATACGTCCTGGTCCCATGTCATCTCTTCATCGCCTACGTCCTCGAACTAGTCGCCGCGAAACAAGCCCAGATCTCTCGAGCTCGTCTAATCAATACCAGCGGTTCAACGAGCCCAACGAAGGACCACCAGGCCACATTCCACGCAACATGGCTCATTATTCGAATGGCGCACTTGTTCAACGCTACCTTGGCTCTAGCAGTCCACAGCTGGGTCGTCTATTTCCACGTCCACCATCCCCTGATCGGCACCATCACTGAACTCCACGTTATCATCGTCTACATGAAGGTCGTCTCATACGCTCTCACGAACAGAGATTTGCGACACGCCTACCTGTACCCTGTCAAGGGTGAACTCGCCGCAATCCCCAACATCTACGCATCATGCCCTTACCCCCAGAACATCACCATGAGCAACCTGAGTTACTTCTGGTGGGCTCCAACCCTCATCTACCAACCGGCTTATCCCCGATCAGACACGATCCGATGGGTATTCGTCTTCAAACGACTCGGCGAGACAGCCTGTCTGAGCGTCTTCATCTGGTTCTGCAGTGCCCAATACGCAGCCCCTGTCCTCTGGAATTCTCTCGACAAGATGCACTCTCTCGATTTCATCCCCATCGTAGAGCGCCTCCTGAAATTATCGACAATCTCCCTCGTTATCTGGCTCGCTGGATTCTTCGCCCTCTTCCAGTCCTTCCTGAATGCGTTGGCTGAGATCATGCGGTTCGGCGACCGTTCGTTTTACGATGAGTGGTGGAACTCGGCCGGATTGGGCGAGTACTGGCGTCTATGGAATAAACCCGTCTACCAGTTCATGAAAAGACATATTTTCTTACCCCTTGTTGGAAGGGGATATAAGGTGAACACGGCGAGTATCATTGTCTTTTTCATTTCGGCTGTGTTGCATGAACTCCTTGTTGGTGTGCCTACGCATAATATCATCGGTGAGTCCATTCTCTCTTCTCATTTAGTCTCGTAAATCTTACTGACGATGTTGAAGGCGTGGCTTTCCTGGGCATGGTGATCCAAATCCCGCTGATTTGGCTAACCCGCCCATTGGAGAAAATGAACGGCCCCAACGGCAAGTTGATGGGCAACGTCATCTTCTGGGTCTCATTTACGATTCTCGGCCAACCGTTTGCCGCTCTGGTTTATTTCTACGCATGGCAGGCGAAGTACGGCTCTGTTTCTAAGAGAATGGCTGTCTCATGAACGTGCCAGGAGTGAAGAAGTATTTAGCACTATCATAAGTCGCGAGAGCCGTTCGACTCGACTCGCACAAGCATGCCACTCCCCGACTCGGTATGGAGTCAAGGAACGTGGCAGGTGAGATGCTTGGACTTGAGGACGCTCGTCTTCAAGAGTGATAAGTTCAACATAGACGAGTTTCGACACTTTCAGGATAGGATCTGGGTCCCCTGAAGATGTCAAGATCAAGTCAAGCAGCATGGGTAGTTAGAATCATGCCCATAGTAGTAAAACATATACAGACCACGAGCATGAAAGACTCATATTACCTGTCGTATCTCTCAGTGACTACGCGTGCCGCCTGGACTTGCCGTAGACGGATATTACTCTGCACAGAGTTAGACCTAATTCAATGTGATCAGGCCACTTGCGCATCGTCAGATAGAAGATCATACGATGTAACGTCTCTCCATTTTTCCATACATAACTCTTAGACAGCCACACCACCAGATATATATATCCCCTACTTCTCGATCTCAACCTCACTCATATAAATCATTCTTTCCACCTTCCAAGAAAGCCCCCCAACCCTCAAACTCCTTGAACAAAACTCATTTCCTCTCTATAACTTGCCTCAAGCAGCAACACCACCCCGTCTCCGTCTCGCGAACCCACCAAAATCAACAACCAAACTAGCAACAAGAAGCACGGCATTGAATACAGCCATCATATAAAACGGTGCCCCATTCGAGAACGAATCAAACAAGTACCCTCCCAATTTCGTAAGTAGCAGGATCGCAGCGCCTCCACACCATGAATAAACGCCCGCAATCGACCCCTTGAGTTGGACGCGCGAGACCTTCTCGCGCGTATTAGAACCGTTTAGCAGAGCCTCGGTCTCCTCCACGTCCGCAGGGACAGAGCCGTTGATGACGACGTCCTCGCCCAGGGCACCGCGGCCAATGGAGCCGAGACTACACACGATAGCGCCGATCTGTGAGATTCCAAGCAATGAGACGACGAGGAAAACGACAGCAGACCCGCCCCGGCCTTCTACATCTCGGAACTCCGGGCTCGCGAGACGTGGGAAGATGACGTAGCCGACGATGCCGAGACTCGTGGCAAGTAGCACACCCCAGTTCAGCCCACGGTAGAGGCGGGCGTTCATGTAGCCGAAGACAGGAGCGCAAAGCAGGGCGATGAGTTGCGCGACGCCGCTGAGGGACGCAGCGAGGACGTAGGCGGCGCGACATTCGCGTTTCAGGTCGGGCGAGGGGTCGTTCGGTGAGCCTTGGCAGTAGCCACGGGACATGAAGTATGTGTTGACGTAGAGGGGGATGAAGAGGGATATAGCGACGGTGCTGGCGCGCGCGACGAAGCCACCGATATATCCGAGAGCGATGTGAGGATCTGTGACGCCGAGACGGAGGGAGGTGAGTAGGAGGTGGTGGTACGGGAGCGGTTTTGTGCCGTGGGTGGGCTTTCTGGTGACTCCGTTGCCGTTGTAGTTCGGTGCGTTATCCCGAACTGTCGAATCTTGGGCAAGGGATGAGCCTTGTGCCGCCGACGAGTCCCGGTGCTTGAGGCCCAGTAACATGCGCCATCCCTTTCCTTCCTCTCCTTTTAGACCGCGTAGACCGAAGAATACGAATAGCGCCACGGCGAGAGCGACAGTGGCAACAACATAGAAACTATCCGTTATGGCGCGCGCAGGAGTGACGCCTTCTTTCTGCGAGAATCGTGCGGGCAGAGGTAGAAATAGAACCAGGGCAACTAGAGCGCCACATCCGGTGAACACACCCACAAATCCAGCGAGCGCCGACGGTTTTCTACCCTTCGTATCCGCCGTAGCAGGATCGGCATGCGACGAGTAGGACGGCTGGCGGCCATGACTGCGTTGTCGCGCAAAGTCGTGCTCCTGAGTTTCGCTCATGTACTGGTTGAAGCGCTCAGGGGTAATGGTGGTATCGCTCGCAACACTCATGGAAATGCTCGCGCGCTGGTTATCCGCGAGATTAACGCCGTCAAATCTATTCCCGGTCGCAAGCCCGCCATTGGCATCAAGCTCGGACCGCACGTCCTCCCCGTTCTCCGCCTCATCACCGTTCACGAGCGCGGTGTCATCGCTCGTGAGAACGGGGAGAATCGCAGTGACCATAGTCGCGGCAGCTGTGGCGCCGATGGCGAACATGATTCGCGCGAGGACTAGCGCGGGGTAGACATTACGACACTGGACGAAGACCCAGAGACTGAGCGCGATGACGGCGTATCCGATGACGGCGACCCAGCGCACGCCCAGGCGATCACTGACTAGACCCCACGGGGGGCACGCGACCAGGGCGACAATCTCGTCGACGAAACCGAGGGTGCCGACAATGTCGCCCACGCCCGTCTTCACGCCGAGCAGGTCCGTGATGACGAAGCTGATGGCGCTGTTGAGGAAAACTAGAAATGATATGCTGAACAGCGAAATGCCGAGGAGGTATGTCGCCGCTTGCAAGATCGTCGTTGACGAGCTGAAGGGGAGGAACCGGATCATTCGTGAGGGCGCCATTGTCGCTGCTTGTTCTAACTTCTAGGCGCACGGCGCCGTTCTGTTCCGTCTTCCCACGTGAGTTTGATATAGGTAAGCTGTTCCAAGTGTTTCGTAACGGCACAACGCAATGACTATCAATCGATTGGCCTGCGCTATTAATTCGCCCGGAGATCGCGGAGGCCCAAGACAAGAGTCACGGTGCCGGGTAACGCAGCAAGTCTCGGAAGATCCGGCCGGAATGGAGTCCTGGCGTCGCAGATGGGGATTCCCTCCTACGCTGCAATGTCACCTATGCGCGTGAACTCTTGGAGACAAAGCAAATCCGTGTCCCCATATTACGCGTATTTATAGACCGAGCATGAGACAAGAGAAAAAGGAAACAAAGAAAATAGGTAAGCCGTAGGATTGTTGATTATTTTTTTTGCTTTTCGTGAGGATCGGGACGTGGTCGGGTATGTCATCCATGCAGTCTAATCCGTACGGGGAGACGGTTCCCTCCGGAGACCCGACATGCACGTATACGATATGCACGAAACCGTTGACGCT